>PGCI01000013.1:0-659433 GCA_002873125.1 Puccinia coronata f. sp. avenae
CATGTTAGGCATATCAAAATGAGTATGCAATTGTCAATGGAACAAAATGATGGCACATGGGGAGAATTTTTATCCAACAATATAGTAGAACTTGACTGCACCAGCAGTAACATTATGTTGATGATTTCGAAAAATCTTACCGTACAGCCATTTAAATTGTTCATTTTCTAGATTTTCTAGAACATAAGTCTGTTTATCTCCTGAGTGATTGTGAATTTCAAATACATTTGATTCAGGGCTGCTTTGTATCTGCAAATGGGAAGACTCTCTTCCATTTGGACCAAAGAAGCATCCAGTACCTTGAGACCATCTTATCTCTCCAGCAAAAATCCGCCCCAGACCATCAGGTGGGTCTCTTGTCCAGGCACTTTCTGCAATATCAAATGGTTTTCTGCAAGGTGCAATACCGGTGCCCACACTGAGGATTATATTTATTATCATGCTTCTAAAAGACTTCATTTTTCTATCCCTATTGATTAAGATTAGAGAGTAGGAAAAAAGTATTTTATAGTGTCAGCTCAGAGAAGTAATCAAACTTCAGACGTGTGGTCAGTAGGTCAATGCCCAGGTGACATGAGTGATGTAAACTGAAGGCAGAAAAAAATGGAGGCAAACCGTCTTAGAGATTCAGATCGGTTTTTCGTGCCAGTGTGCGGCTCAAGTGCTGCTTCGATTTTCAGATTGAAAACTTGCGCTGCAAACGCAACACGCAAGCATCATCAGCTGGAAAAAGCTAACAACTACATTATTGGAAGAGCTCAAAAGTTGCAATTACCTCCAATGAGTGTTGCTGGTGATGGGAATGTAATGGCATGAATAAATGGAGAAAACATTGGCCTTCTTATAGACCTCGACCGACCTCTTTGAGTCATGATAAGCCGTTGTAATAGTTCATGCTTCCGATTAACTTCTATTCACCACGATGGTCCCAACCAACCTTGGACACTGGTACGCTGTATATCCAAACGAGATAACTGAGAGTTCAAGAATGCCAAGATAAGAAAATTAACGTTTTTCCTATTTAAACATACTGAATATCTGTGGCGTATTAGTTTGACTGTGCCTCTCAGTATCTACTTGTGTTGATTGCACTGACAATGCTTTTAGCTAGCTTTAACATTTCCTTTCCGAGATTCTAGACTGGTGCCAGCGGCGTGCCACATAGCTTACTTATTAGCTCATTGTCAGGTGGGCAGTATCATTGATCAAGATTGCAGAATGTATGAGGAAACCAGATTGAGTTGTCCGCTCTGTTACACGAGTCAGGTTAAAGATATCGGTTCCTCCGGCACCAATCGCTGACAAGCAAACATGTCCCGACTCTCCGCCATTCAAGGCTGTCAGATAGAAATCCATACCCCTGCCAAATTTCAATCTATTAGATCCTATCTTTTCATGTCGGCTGCGCGCCGTTGCAGGTTCAGATCTGCGCCGGACTCCTAGTTGGCCTTCATAATCCACAACACGTCTCTGTGAAGAGCAAGAGTTTGGAAGCGCGCAGGGAGAGTGCAACTTGATTGGAGGTTAGCGTACTAAAGGTGGCGCAAACTTATGTGTGGACTTTTCCCGCGGCGCGGTAGTCCTCGCCGCGCGAGACGCCTCCGCAGGAGGGACTTGGGGCTGAATCAAAAGGTTCCACAGGAGACCAAATGTCTCTTATTTTCCTTACTGACCACATCTGCTAAACCCATATTTCCCACAGGGCTGTACCACTGCCAACCAAATTTGGGAGCTCTCCCCAAATCTAGAGATTGGCCTGAGCTTGCCTCCATAGAGGGAGATCAGCCCGAGCCCGCGCGAGCCTCTGCTTCCTCCATTCCCCCATCAAAGGAGGCCGCACGCAAGTGCCTTCCATAGCGGAATGAAACCCCTCAAGTAGGGTGTTGGATGGGTTCCGTTATCTACATTGTCCAACTGGGGTGCCCAGGTACCTCAGCAGTTGGATAGCTTGCTTTACTGAGAAGTTTCAATCAAGCAGACAAAATTACACTGGCTTGGTGTCCTGGGTCTTCCAAAGGATACATGCGTCCTCATCCGGAACAGTAACTGTTGAACTTCATTATTATAGTGGTGGCTCATCCGGGGGTAAGCACTCAACGTCCGGTGACCATGTCCTATCACATACCCGAGGACAATCACACCGTCTCCTGTGGAACAATACGGACTTGCGACTTGGGTCTATGTCAACATTCTGGCCTGACAAAGTTGACCCATTTGGCAGGAGAGATCTCACCTCCCCCTTAGGGCAACAACACCTCATCCCACCATCACTCATCGTGGACCATTAAAACCGGCAGGTTTCAAGGACATTTTTACCATCTCGCAAATCTTTCACATCTATCCTTACTCAAAAGTAACGTCATGTAAATTGTGTGCTTCATTGTTCTTTTTTCGAAGAGGAGAAAGTGGAACCATGATGGTGTGAGAAGGAAGGAAGGCAAGTAGAAATGAGGAAATATAGATCCAATGAAACAATAGAGCAAGAACAGACACAGAAGTGTAAAGAAACAAAAAGGAACAGATGCACAACACAAAAGAGAAACAGAAATTAGCACGAATGAGAGATAGAAGAAAGGAAAGAGAGAGAAACAGAAACAGAAGGAGAGACAAAAATTGGCAGAAGAAGAGAAAGAAGAAAAAACGGAAGAGGAGAATAAGACAGAAAGCAGAATATAAAGAAACAGAAACAGAACAAAACCCAAGGGAGAGAAAATGATACGACTTCTGTGTGCGTGTACTTTTTTTTACCAAAAAGGTCTCTAGCAAAATTCAAGATGAGTTTTTGGAAGTGAAGCTGTTAGTAGCAGAGCCGGAGCTTTGTCGAGATAAGGTAAGAGAGCGCAACCGAGTAGAAGAGAAGAACTTGGCAGAGATGTTGCGAGAAGGAAGTTTGGAGCGAACCAGAACTTTTTTGATGACTTTGTTTACCTTGGAGAGCACACTCACATTGTTCTTGAGCTCACAGTCATCATCGTCTTCAAAGACCGATGGAAGAGTCTCCGATTGGCAAGGGGGGCACTCGGGGGCTGCCCCCTTAGGCATCAAGTACAAGGAGAAACCGTCAAGGGAGTAAACGTTGATTGAAGACATTGCAAGATCCTACGAAAAATCACAACAAGCGCGGAGGGAAGAAAACAAAGATCGCTGGGGAGGAGATGGTTAGCAGGTGGTAAAAATGGTTTCGAGAGAGATACAGGGACTGGTTTTTGGTGGGGAAGTTTTGGTTGGTTAAAACGATGGTTGAAAGAAGCTGATGTCTGATGGGATGAAGGAAAGGCGAAGTGGCAAAAGCCGAGTCCTTATATACCCATTGCCTGTGAGGACCCGGTCGGGAATGAAACGAAAGCATTCTGATTCAGAGTACCCTCACTACGAAACGGACCGGCGGCCCGCCTGAGCGGAGTGATCAGTGCCGGTCCGTTTTCTAATGTGAATCTGTGCGCTTCCTGCTAGCCCCGCCCCATAAGTAGGCGGAGGGGCTCACAACGCCCGCACGTGGAGCCGTCACTTTGGAAATCCATCAAATGTAACTGGACTGGGCCTATGTTGATGCCGGCCGGCCAAATTGTCTGCGTGGTGGGCCCTCCGGTCAACTTGTCATTTGACCCGACCGACTGGGTAGCAGCTGACTATGCTCCCCTCACTACGCGCGGCTCCCGAGCTCACTGAGGTGAAAATGACCAACCGCGCTTTGACATTCTTCGCATGGTTAATCATGGAACATTTACTGTTCCTTACCACTTCACCCAGAACACTATGAGTAGGTGATCCTGTTCCCTCGGCGTGCTCCAGTTGCAACATCAACACCAGTCCTCTTATTTTTTCGGACAGGCTGTGAATCAGTTGCACTATCAAACCCAGCGCGGCTTCAGGACCAAGGTACAGAGCGCAGATAATCGGCTAATTCTTGGAATAGCGTCTGCCTGTGGGCATCACCTTGCTTGGACGTGATGCAGGAGCCGGAACTACTAACTTGATCAACAGGAAAGCTGATCGAGCGTCTCATGCACATTCGGCCTGCCGTCGTCCGGCACGACCAGTCCAGTTTGTCGTGGTCGATTGCGAAACGGACGGCTCGGAGCCAGGACACGGCATTGTTGTAGCGCATAGGATTACATTCTAAAAACTACCGGCCTTGCGCTCTTCCAGGCTACCTATGTAAACTATAAAATCTGTTTTCTGTAGTTTTGGGCGCTTGCCCATTATGCTTCAATCAGCCTCTTCATATTGCAGGTACAGAATAAAGTAACCAAAGATGGAGATCCAGAATTCTCTATTATGGTGAACGTTTCAACAGAATTATTTGACCAGCGAATTTTTAATTTACTTGCGGGTTATTTGCTGAGGGTTCCATGACTGGGGCTGCCAAGTTTGATCAGGGTTGGTTTGAGGTTGTAGGGTAAATGCAGCCAACGGGCTTTCGCTGATTTTTTTCCGCTTCCTATTTAATTCTGCATGATCATCAACGCCATCGATAGACTCGCCTGATCAATGTGAAAGCAAATGAAAATTAGCAGCTCATCCCGAGCTTCGAAGGGATCGGTTCAGGTGGATACATATGTATCATGTACTCACGGAGATCTGGCAGTCCCGCGGGAGGGTCCCCGGCGGTGTTTGCCTTTTCTAGTTGGGCTTGTTTCCTGGCTTGATCCTGCAGCTCGAGCCTCCTTACATTTTCTCGAAGATGTGAAAGTCGAAGCTGATCGGCTTGTAGCTCCTGCATGAATCAGGATAAGTTTATAGTGAGCTCATGAATATGTTGGCAAAAGGACGACCAAGTTCATTTCTCGACGCCTACTTCAATCGAGGGTGGGTACTTTCGAGTGAATGATAACCATGCTGACCATTGAGGCGACAGATGGTGAGTTCGGTACCTAAAAAATCTTGGCTTGAGCTTAGCACACCCCGTCACATGATGGCAAAAGTTCTCACATGGTGGGATCATTATGGTTTGACTGGAAGTTTACAAATCGCCTGGGGCGGGACTCTGGAAATAGTTACATCGTTAACGTGGAAAAATCGTTAAGGCCTCAAGCTCAGAGATGTACCTGCTGTATTCTAAGAACAACTAGCGAGCATCGGAGGGATAATCAGCAACCCAGTTGATTGTGAAAGCGTTAAGGATGCTTTCGGTCACCGACCGGGAGATGTTTCTCGTAGTAGCTTTGCATTCCAAGAGACCATTCATATTGTATCAGTATTCCAGAGTGACGGGTACGATTTGACCAAGAGACACATTGTACCTATTTCCAGCCAAGTCATTTCCTGTGAATAGATAAAGAGTCAGTCGATACACAGATAATGTGAGGAATATACTTTGATAACCGGGAAACGACTCACCAACGAAGAAACGTTCCTTGCCGACACCGAGGGCTCGTTGAAGACGCTGAAAAGCCCGTGTTATCATTTCTTATCCGGTCCAATCTGTTCGAGAGTCACGAGTCACCTGTCAATCGCCTTCATCAGGATTCCGAATTTTCCTACTGACAAGAGCTGTGTCATCTCAATCTAAGCATTATTCAAAGATGCTTCTATCGAGTCCCCTTGATTCTGCAAGCATCATTCAATAGCAAAATTGGGTATCTTCTTTTCTCTTTGCTGTACTCCACATGACCTTTCTCTTTAGCAGCTTCAAGCTCATACTGACACAATCATGTAATAGCCTAATTGGGCTGGTTGCACATCAATCAAAAACCATTAGTATGGAACCCGCTGGACGTGCCTCTCTGGCCACCGTAAATGAAAATCCATATCAATTTTGAATTATAAGCAGCACTCAGTGAACTCCTTCATATTTCTTTTTACCTAAGCACAATAAAAATATCAAACTTGAAATCAATTTTGCTTTTGGATCAACTCTGTCTTTCCTTTAATTATTACTTCCCAGGGGATTTCCTTCCAAACTTCCTTTGAACTTCACATTTATGCACAATTCAAAGCAAATGGTTTCAGCGGCAGCCTAGACCAATAACCTTGTAAATCAATGTTAACAAAAAAAGTCATTTCAATATTATAACTTGCCATAAACCTGACATATTTACAATGTAGATACATCATGAACGGGATTTGCTATAATCAGGTATGCAGCAATGAGCACCGGGTGCACAACAACAGCATATATTGTGACCAGTGAGAGTCCCCCCCCTCCCCCTTGCTAAACTTACCGCACAAGCGCAGGCCAAGATGTTGGTTCAATATATCAAGAATGAAGCCACCATTTCATTGCGCGAGATATGCCCGAGAGAGAAAAGCGTCGACAGAAGTTGCATATGAAGGTTCAAGTAAGAAGCAAGTGAATCGTGAGGGCTCCGGCTAAACAGCAGGCGTAAGAAGCGGGCCAGTACACACACAATAGAAAAAGAGATGCCTAATCTGATAAATACATAGTTGGAAAAGGCGGGGGACAAAGAAGAAGAGGAAGAAGAGAATCGCAATGGGACCCAACAGTGTTGCCTGTACAGTAAATAGCGATAGAAATGATTCAAGAGCACAGAAAATGGAGATCACGTCTCTCAAGGTCTGATACCTGACAGGAGAGAAGACCATGGGGCAAGAGGAATACAATGTGCATTGAACCGATCTCGTGCGCCTTTACTCGCCGTCTTCGTCATCATCGTCGTCCTGTTCTTTCAAGAATTTGACGAGGGGCTCGGTGGACTTGAGAAAGTGTTGACGGGCCTGAGCCTTGCTCCCCTTACTGTGCCAGTATAGGATGGCCTGCTCGCTCAGCGCATCGTGAGCGTACAGCTCCTTGATGATCTTCGCAAATGCACCCATCACTTTAGTGTTCCTGTGAGAGGTGAGGCATACTTATGAATCGTCTGAATTGAGCTCCATTGGGAAAAAGACATAGCGGACTGACTCATAGGCCCACACCTGAATCGTGTTGATCATCGAGATTTGAGTCCTGGCATTCTTGCAAAATGCAGCCAAGACGGGGGCTATGGCCTGAAGACCAAGCAAACAAACGCGAAAGAATGAGGGCTCGAACCTTGGGATTGCGGGATGTAAGAGATGCTTACGACTACTGCTCTGACGACCATGTCGACGATCTGATCGGGCCGACTGCCCATGTCTAACCTATCCATGAGACCATGCCATACCAAGGCTATGAAATCGACATCTGGGATTAAACCACTTTGGGCTTGCTCCTGTAAGAAACTGATGATCTGATTGGAAAAAAAGAAGGATCAGTGAGTGCGGGCCGGGAGGCATTTAGTTTCAAAATCCAAAAGCCAAACCTCGCTTTGGGGCTCCTCCGAAGCAACCATCTCTCTGAGCCTCGTCAACGTTTCGTCTCGAACTTGTCCACTTCGTTGCTTTTGAGCATATGCCACGATCGGCTCCAGCTTGGCGGCCTTGAAATGTGCCTCCAGATCCGCAGGCTCTCGTTTGTGAGGCGGGAAGAAGCCATACATGTCCACGACTCCGCCTCGACGGAGAGCACCCGAAAGATGTTCTGCTGATTCAACCTGCAGGTAGGCTGTGAAAACTTTAGTTATAAAGTTTAACGAGATGCCTATTGGGTAAAACGTGTCAGTTTACACATCGGCGTGGAGGGAATCGGGTGAACGAGAGTAGAGGTACCATCTTTAACTAAATGCTCCTTCTGCAAAGTGAGGAGCACGTTTGCGCTCGTTAACCCGGTGGAGATGAACAGGGCCAGAGAGTAGGCCAGCTTCTCCAAGTCAGGACCTTCGAACTTGTTGATGTACTGAAGCAAACCTGTGAGAGCGTTCTCTTCAAAGATCTTCTGTAGATACTTGTATCTGAAAAAAAAAAGTGAGAAGTTCAGTTTACGTGATGGGAGTGATGTGATTTCAGAGAGATAATAAACCTTCTGATGAGCTTGTTGAAAACATCGACATGTTTCTTCATATCCGCTTGATCGATTGGATATTGAGTACTGGTCAATATACTAAACGGGCTTTTTTCTGCACCATCATCGATAAAGCTCCCACCGGGGGCAAGGATGCCACCGACAAGGAGTACCTCGAATAAGGGGCCTTCATATTTGCGATAATCGAGTTGGTTTCCTAGAGTGTCTAACTTGGCAGCTACTGCATCAAGATCGTTGGGCGGTAAGGTCGATAGATGCTTGAGGATTTGATCGCGAAATTCTTGATATTTTTTTGTAGTTGATACAAAGGAAAGAATCAAGAAGAGGGGACCAAATGCTGGGTAAGTCAACTTGATCGGGAAGGTTTCAGATTCATCCTCGGGATGAAAAGATGCAATACCTTCTGGTTCGAATTTAGCCGCGGCTTTGGCGACGCCTTTTCTGAATGGGCAGATCGTTCCAGTTCGGATGAGTACTCCAGTTCCGAGTTGACCGGTGGTATGTAGACGGCGTACCTTTGTTTGTTCCGGACACCGGCAAGACTGGGCTTAGCGGCAGCGGCGGCAGACATCAACTAGCAAGAGGATGAGATATGTCGATCGAGTGGATGCAAGTATCAAGTCGTTCTTGACCAGAGTTGTTTTTGTCGGGTCCCACTCTCAATTCTCGAGGCTGTCTTCATCTTATGTACGGCACTCATCGGGGGAAACCCCACGGGGGCTGTAACGAAGGAGATCGACGGCTCACAGGGATCACCACAAGTCATCATGTTCCACCTACATAGGCCATGTATGGGGCAACAATGGCCCGGGCCAACCCATTAACTGTGCCAAAATTCCATCCCCTGACATATTCACATGGTATTTAGTGAATGTTGGACCCTCTTGGACTCTTTTGTTGTCCACCTAAAGGCTCCATTTCATACTTGTAATACTGATAATCATGCTTTGTGGATTGACATCAAGCAAGAGGAGAGAAAAGGATAGGCAGGAATTAGGCCTTTATGATGTACCAAATGGAAATGATGATTATGAAAATTCAATTAAGTGGAAACATTAACAAAAGGGGAGGATAAGAGTTTGGGTGCCACAGATGGAATTTGCATTCTTTTCCACATTATCTTTTGAAACAAAATTGGGCCCATTTTCCAAAAGGAAGATAGTGAATTTCTGTGATAGTCCAACATTTTATTATTACATTTTTTTTAAAAAATGAAATTGTGAGGCCAGTGAAACATATAATCTGATAATCCAAACATGCTTCAAACGTAATAAATTGAGAGGGACAGGAAAAGTCCAATAATTTGCATTTTTTTTTTTGAAAAACAAACCTCAATTTAGTGATTAGTTTTGGGGTTTGAAATCAAGAATGCAGACAGTTTGATTGAACAATTTTTCTCAGGCTTCCTTTTCTATCTCAACAGGAAACATAGGGCATTATTATTGCAAGTATTCAATCATCTTTGATGAATTTATGCAAATTGTCTTTGGACATTTTATCCTGATGTGAACTGGGTGGTCTCATTAAAGTTTTTTTTATATTTTATATTGGAAAATTTCTGTTTGGATTTCCTTATCCAGAACCTGGGAAGACACCATTTTCTTCACGCTAGTCTTGTGATATGACAGGTACAAAAACAATCCTAGAAAGCCAATCCAACACCAAATTGCTTGTGATCATGACTCAATTTATAAGCTGAAAGACTTCCCAAGGGGTTGGATATTCAAATTTGACCTTAACAAAGCCAGATTCCAAACTTTTTTTGGTGGTGGGAACTTGAATGTCATTGATTTTTGACAGCTATTTCTATGAGATGTTGGTCCAAAATGGCCCAAATCACTATGAATGTGCTGAAAGAACAGTTTAAAGGACTATTACTAGTCCTACCCCAATATGATAATGGGTTAGTTCTGCACTCCTGTTACGCCAAAAGTTGATATACAACAGTTTGGGTAGGAGAACAACTATAAATAGTTGTTATTTTGAAGCTATAAAGCAACAAAAAGGACAATAGTAGGAAAGCATGTGACAGAATGGCTGCAGGCAGAGGTGGTGGTCTTTCAGCTACTATTTTTAAGGAGGATTTAGGCGCAGTAATTGGGGATAATAATGCAAGCTAAAAGCTCCGGTGGGAAAGGATTTAGATAGAGAAACACTACTCTAAAAGTAGGAGGAGAATACTCACTTATACTGAGTTTATAGCTAAGTATGTGGGTGAATAGGCTGAGGAATCCATCTTTGGGCGTCAGAAGCCTTCCTTTTAAGGCCTAGAGGTCCCTTTGGGCGCCATGAGGAGCCTCTGGGAATTTAAACAAGCCAGGGAATGAGCACAAACTTCTACGTGAAGATTTGTGGCCAATTCTATGGATGTGAAAATTTATTATCCTGTCCCCATGACATCATGAGTATATTTATGAACCATTTACTCATGAAGCTACACTAATAAGGATAATGAATTGAAGAATTTACCCACACTTTCATGGGAAAGGGTAATTCTATTTCTACAATAAGGGAATATCTAATAAGTAGTATATTTCCCATAGAAATAAATTCTCAGCCAAGGAAGACAAGGTTTGTATTGTTTCACAACCTTGTTTATTTTCTTTCTCTGCGCCAAAAAATGCTTATACTATGTATTAGCATATTAAATATATTACATTTTAATGTTTTGTAGTAGTTTCTCCGTGGTACTTTGAGAATGGCCAAAGTACCATAAGGAGTAATAATTCAGGGGTACTCTCAGTGGGTAACCCTACATAAATTTACATCAGAAATCCATTTCTGCAATAATTTTCAAGGATTTATTAATATTACAGAAGATATAAGTGAGTTGAATATAAAATAGCAGTCCTTTGGATACTTTGAAGTATCTCTGGGGCTGACAATTTTCACCACCAAACAAAGTTTGAAATTTGGAATTGGACTGTCTGCATTTGGAATTCCAGACAACAGAAGTCCTCTGTTATTTGAATAAAAACCAATAATTGGGAAGAGCTCCAGGATTGGTTCCTCTTCTAAAAGTTCTGATTCAGCCACTCTCCCCTGTAATAAAAAATCATGAGACTCAAGGTAGATTCTGGTCATTTCATAATCCAACCAAAGAGGAAATATTCTTATGATAAAGGAACAAGTGGAGAAGAAATGATGAAGTTATCAATCAACTGGCAGAATCAGTTTGAGTAAAACAGTTAATTATGAAATATGTAGTTTTAATAGATTCTTTTTATGTGAACTAGAGGACATGGCGGATTTGCCACCCCACTTTAAGGTTTTAATTCTACCCACCAACTGCTTTTCATCATTCAGAATAATTTTCTGCACTTCCAAACATCCTTTCTCCATTCACCTTATGGTTTGCCTATATATTAATTCTAGGCAGACCTTCAAATTCAGCAACCATTTCACTTTATTTTCACCTTGAAACAGCTGATCTTCTAGTACAGCTCTACTCCTATTCCATGTACTTATGTCAGGCCACGTGATGCCAAGGACTGAACCTTCTAGCTACATGGCCGGCAAAATGAATAGATAAGGTTATAAAAAATATAAAAATAATATTTTTATGGGTTTTGGGAATTTTGGAGTCCTTTTGGGACGTGGAAATAATAATAAAATTAAATAATTTGTGGAATAACTTGATATTCCAGAGGGGCCTGCAAGCAGGGGTTTTTTGGGGTGCCCTCTAATAATCAGAACCTGTAAACAGGGTGGTTTTGACTTTTAACCTGATCTTCTGGGGCCTGCAAGCAGGGGTGTTTATTGTGCCCAGGATATATATGGTGCGGAGGAATTGGTAACAAGAAAGGTACTCACTATTTCTTGTTACAGAAATCCTCCAAGGTAGGTGATAGAGTAACAGAAGTGGCTGATGATGATTGTGAGTTTTCTGTTGACGCTGGAAGAGGGCTAAATGATATACTGAAGGTTCACAAGGTTGGATACAAGGCTATAAGCTAGCGGACAATGCTAAGTGATAATTTTCAGTGGTAATGATAAAGCTGGGGAATCCTCAAAAGGGGGGACACAGGGGTCTTTATATATTCATTTTAGACATCTGGGGACGAAATCAGAGAGCTTGAATATTGCTGGGGACAGATCTTTGATCATTTGATCTGTTTAGTGGATCAGGGATAGATCTTCCCTGGGCTAGATCAGTAGAAGATCCGTGGGATCTGTAGATCTTAATTTAAGATCAAATTTGTATTGCACATTCCCAGAGCTAGTAGATCTTATGAGGTCATGGGTATTTTCGTCTCTGAGTCCTGTTACAGTTGCGAGCGGCATCTGTCTGTAAGGCCCCCCCCTGCAAAACTTGAATGGGAGTCGCGGGCTGGGTGTTTGCCCCCGGGGGGTAGTCAATCTAAACAAAGACCACATTTTTGAGGTCTTTGGAGGCTGTAAAATCTAGAATTAAAAGGGTTTTGCTTGAAACCCCGCGGTTCTTTTTTATTTATTTTTTACTCCGTCACATTCCAAACATTGGCTAATAAATGCATATATTTCATGCATATATACATAGTATGCATGTATAAATGCATACTAAAAGTACATAAAACCATAGATTTGGCTTTAAATGTGTTTATTCAGACATTATAATGAGACCAAAGTCACACGTCAGGCACTGTGAATATGGCAAAAATGACCCCAAATGTGCTCAAAAAATCTGGGATTTTTCTATTTTTTGACCCCAAGATTCCAAAAGCTACCCCATTTGATGGGAATATAAGCCTTACAGAAAGATGCCGCTTGCAACTGTACATATGTGAAAGGTCTTGTACTACATGTGTGATAGGTCTTTTTGTCTTGTTTTAATCACTTGTAAGTAAATTTTGTTATATTGTATAAGTCATATATGGAGTTATAATAGAGGGGTCACTTTGGTGAGTGACCCTAGGTTAATTTATGTGTAGAATCTATTTCTGAAGTCTATTTTGTAATATTGTAAATGATTGTTAAGTTATTTGTTATTTTGTTACTATGTTAAGCTTGTCTGTGCATAGTAGCAAGCTGACAACTTATTTAAACAACCCCATCACCCCCTTGACCCTAGCAATAAATGAAGTCTATGTTTTAGGTATCATGCCTTGAAAGCCCATTCCCTTGGTCTGTAAAAAGCTTACTTCCTTTTTCCTGTAAGTCTCAACAAAGTCACAATACAAATGTGGCTCACACTACAAAAAGCACTTAAGTCATAATCCTCCCATTGGGAAGGGGAGGATGCTTTGCATCCGGGCCCTTTGGGCTCCCAATCCAATTGGGAGGCTTAGTTAAGCTAGGGTGAACCCCTAGGCCTACAGCAGTGGCGCGGTCTAGGGCTGATCCAAAAATTGAGGGGGGAATATCAGTATCTCCCCCAAGGCTATAGGAAACCTTGGATCCAAAAATCCCAATTTCATGGCTTTATTGTACTTTGATGAGAGATCATGTATAACTTCTCTTGAAAAAATCATGAAGATCAAGATCAAATTGGGCAGACATTGACGTATCAACAAGTATCACTATCAGCCCACCTAACAGATAATGAAATTTTTAAATATAAAATTCACAAACATCAATGAGGAACTATTACAAAATGAAGCTTGAGGCACAGTACCATTATTCATCCCCCCCCCTCAACAAACAAACTTTGGCAGAATAAAACAATGGATAAATATGTAGAGAAAGAGATTGACCATGTGAAGAAATAAGAGAATCTTAAGTTGTATTCCATATAAAGGGGAAAAACTGGAGGAGTGGAGTGAAGCCTTACTAAATATAAGGCTATGCTACTTTCATGTTAGGCATATCAAAATGAGTATGCAATTGATGGAGCAAAATGATGGCACATGGGGAGAATTTTTATCCAACAATATAGTAGAACTTTACTGCACCAGCAGTAACGTTATGTTGATGATTTTGAGCAATCTTACCATACAGCCATTTGAATGTTTCATTTTCTAGATTTTGTAGAACATAAGTCTGGTTATCTCCTGAGCGATTGTGGATTTCAAATACATTTGATTCAGGGCTACTTTGTTTCTGCAAATGGGAAGACTCTCTTCCATGTGGACCAAAGAAGCATCCAGTACCTTGAGACCATCTTATCTCTACAGCAAAAATCCTTGAGACCATCTTATCTCTACAGCAAAAATCTGCCCCAGACCATCAGGTGGGTCTCTTGTCCAGGCACTTTTTGCAATATTAAATGTGAAGAAATCGGACAACTAAGAGTTTGATTTCATTAATAAGGGTTCTGCGCTTTCTTGTCTATCTACATGATTGTTGGGTCGGAGGCACAAGATTGTAGAAGGGGGTTGGTAGAAGAGCAGTAATGAAATTGTCCTAATTACCTAAGAGCGGTCTTGATGCAGTCCTAGTCAGATGGGAGCAAGTTTGTTGACTCGGTCTATTGGATTGGATGAGGGAGTTGAGCCGTAGGGATAGGCCTGGTTGATTTTGAGGGTATGTTTAATTAGGTTGTTGGGGATTTAAGGGTTTTGGTTCTGGGCGCGCGAGGTGGATAGTCGTTTCTGGGATTCTGTTCTACACGGTTGTGGTTTGCTTAGTTCAGGACCGCTTCATCATTGCATCGAGTGCTTTGGTTGAGTGAGCCTGCTTACATGACTTTTCCTATCACGTCTGCTTTGTTTGTTCGGAGATACGAGCTAGGAGAGGGACTTCGCTGCTTGTTTCTGTTGAAGTAACGTTTGCGTAAGTGTTTCATCCTGCTTAGTCTCTGATTTGCATGAGCGATGGGACTTACCTCTATTGTTCAGTTGGTTGGTGGTTCTGTTCAATAGGGATTCCTCGTTTTCGCGAGGTGTCTCAAGCAATTGTTTGTTCTTGTCGTCTCTGGTGGACTGAACCGGATCTGCTACGAAGAGTGTGAGTAATTTGGTGAGTCTCTCATCAAGTGGTTAGGTTTAGGTTTAGAGGGCCAGAGGATGCGGGTGCTGACCCTTTTCCAGCTGGTGCCTCGGGCAGGGGTCTAAGCCCTTTAGCCTCTTGGGGTTTGGGGTTTGAGTCTCATTCCAACAGCCTGCCGTGCTTCGAGGCGACAGAGGCAAAGCAGGCTTGGAACCCGTAAGGGGGTTGAGTTGCGCGAGTGAGCGATTGATGGATGACCTCCCGCAAGGCTTGGTTAGAATGTCGGCCGCATTGTTGCTTGACTTGACATGCTTGAGTTCGATAAGGTTTGCCACAAGCAGCTCCCTGATGAAGTGGAGCCTAAGCGACATATGCTTGGTGCGAAAGGAGTTTTGGGATGTTTCGCTTTTGGCCAGGTCAATGGCCCCTTGTATGTTGACAAGGAGCTGGAAGGCTTGGGGCATCGCGTTGATCTCTATCGCGGTGATCAGATTGTCGAGCCAGGCGAGCTCCTGTCCCACATCGGACATCGCCTTGTACTCCGCCTCCGCTGTTGATAGGGAGACAGTAGGTTGCTTGGTTGATTTCCAGGCAATTAAGTGCTGGCCTGAGAGGACCGCGAAACCAGTGACAGAGCGGCAGGTATCCGGGCAGTTGTCCCAGTCGGCTTCAACAAAAGCTTTCACCCCACCAGCGTTTTCTTTCTTGAACGTCAAGCCAAGGTGTCTGGTCCCAGATAGGTACTGGAAGACTTGGACCGCTGAGTAGTAGTGATTGATCCCCAGGGCTTCCAGGTACTGAGAGAGTGAGCTGACGGCGTAGGCTATGTTGGGTGGAGTGAGGACGCTGAGATAATTCAGCAAGCCCACCAGCGCACAATAGTTGTGGCCGAGCTTCCTCAGTTCTTCAATCTCGGTCTGGGTGGCTTTCTTAAGATATTGTCCCGGGGCCAGCGGACAGGTGGCTGGGTGGAGCGTGTCTAGATCGTATTCCGCTAGCTTCCGTTTGATATACTGCGTTTGGTTGATGAGGAGGGCGTCATGAGTGCGCTCGATATTCATGCCAAGCAGGAACACCGCCTTGCCCATGTACTTGATGCTGAACTTGAGTTCCATCTCGGTCTTGAAGATTTCCGGCTTCTGGCTGATTATCACTAAGTCGTCCACATGGACAAACAGAAAGGTGTCCTCACGCTTGGGGACCTGGACTCGCCAAAAGACGCAAGGGTCAGCATCCAAGGCTGAGAACCCAAGAGTACGGGGGTAGTTCGACAGCCGCTTGTACCAGACGTTTGGGGCCTGGCGCAGCCCGTAGATGGCTTTCTTCAGCTCGAGGACCGTATTTGCCAGGATGTCGAATCCAGCTGGCGGTAGCAGAGTGACCTTGTCCTCCAGGGGACACGATTCTTGCTTTGTACTCTATCACCTGGTTATTGGCGCCTAGCTTGCGTCGGTAGGCCCAGGTGGAGGGAATTGGAGCGTCTTCTGGTGTGGCAGAGCGCTGAATCCAAACCTTGTGGTGCTTCATGTTGGCTAGCTCCTTGAGCTACGCTTGTCGCCAGCGTTGGTGCTCCGGGGAGGACATTGCTTTCCTGTGATTCCGCGGGTCCACAAGGGCTGTAACCAGGTAGGTTTGCCTGCTCTGGTCTGTTCAAATATTTGCCAGGCTGATGTTGCTGGTGATGTGCTTGGCTGCGTGGTCCGGGTTGACCCTTTCTCTGGCGACTATGACCTCGTCTTCAACATTGACAGCTATCGTGGGACAAGGGGTCTTGCCTGCCTTGCGAAGGGCAGCCAGGCGGTCGGTGATTGTTGCAATTTTGGCTAGTTCTGCCTGGTCGTCAGCCTCAGCCTGCTCATCCCCCTGGCTTTCAGTGTCAGCGGCGTATGGGAGAGGATCCGAGACAACAAACAAGGGCAGCTTGTTGATACCCCTGGGTGTTGACGTTCTGCCTACTGCGGGGCACTCCGGGAAGTTGTCTTCATTGAAGTAGACACTGGCTGACGTAGGAATGCATTCTTCCTCTGGGCATTACATTTGGTAAGCTGAGTAATTGCTCTCATAACCGAGGAGCACTCCTTCCCAGGCTATAGTGGAAAATTTTGTGTCGCGGTTTTGCTTCGGTTTGACGGCCCAGGCCCTGCAGCCAAACGGCTGAAAGAAGTCCATCTTTGGCTTTACTTTGAACATCAGCTCGAGGGGCCACAGTTTCAATTTGGAGAGCGTTGGCAGACAGTTTGTAGTGGCCGTGGCTGTGCGGACTGCGTCGCCCCACCATGCCAGGACCATGTTAGCCCGGATGAGCATTGTGCGAGTCATCTCGATGACTGTTTGGTTTGCACGTTTGGCAAAGCCGTTGTGCTGCAGGGTGTAGGGGGGCAACACGATGTTCTTTACACCGGCTGCCTCGAATACCGCGCTGAGCTCACGCTTCACGAATTTGCTGCCGCCGTCGCTTACGAGCTTCTTGAGCATGTGACCAGACTGCTTTTCCATGTAGGCCCGGTATCGAGTGATAGTGCCACTGCAGCGTCCTTGGTGAGTAGAACTTCCGTGTGGATGTGGCTGGTGTACTGGTCCACAATCATGAGAAAGTAGCGGCCTCCGGAGTTGGTTGGCGGAGAAATAGGGCCCACTAGATCCCACCTGCACCTGTGGCCACCCCTAATTACCCCCCTATAGCCAAGCCCTGGAGGACGCCTCAGCGGGGCTATACCACACATGTACCACTTAAATTAGAAATACCTGGACTCGCTCGTTCGCCAGGTTCTCCGCACCCCCTTGAGAGAAAAAAAAAAAAACTCGAAGTCCCACCCGCCCGCGGGCCCGCGGCACACCGCGGCACATCACCCCCGGCAACTCAACATCACCAGATCACCCCTCCAGTCTCCAAGTCCCACCTCCTGCCTGCGGCACGTGACCCTGAGTCCCGCGCTTGCAAATCACAACACATCCACCTCAACCTGAACTTACATACCCGCCTGTCATGCCAATGTAGCTCTCACCTACTGGAGGCTTGTTTGCGCACCAAATTTTTGGCCAGCCCGCTTGCACTGGGCGCTTGAGCCTTGAGATGCAACAAAATAAAAAAACCCGTTGTAGATAGATTGCCATTAATGTATTTATTGGTTGTGATTTTGTGGTGAATAACCAAACATCTGCATAAGACAATTAAGGACAGAAACGGAGAAGATAAAAAAAAAAAATGGAAATGTAAGACCAGCAGAAACAAGAATCAAGACTCTGCAGGATCGGGATTTGAGTCATTGTCAGACATCCAATCGTCCTCGGCCTCCTCCCCATCTTCAATAACTTCTTCCAACACCGCATCCTCCAAGGCATCATCGGCATCATCAATGTCAACCAAATCTGCCACGTTTGTTTGACTGATGTGTTGTATTAACTTGCGCCAAGAATCAATGAAAGCTTGGTTTTCATTTTCCTTTGGATGACAATGGTCCCATACCCACAAGAAATTATCAGACCACTCGGTTACTAGCTCCCTATGAGAGGCAAGACGCATGCACAACTCCTTCATGATCACCCGAGTTTTCTCGATCCGGTTTAAGTTTGGAAGTTGAACTCTGTCGACATCATTGACCGGCACGTCAGAATCCCCGCGCTCCAAGAGATCAACGCCTGTAACACATTGGAACATTACAGAATTTGTCAGCTTCAATGAAGAATGAGAACATAATCAAAACATGTACGTTGTTTAAGAAAAGCAACTTCATTCACCAACTGACTATGGAGATCCATAGCCCAGCCCATTGCACGGGCGAGCTCTTGTGCAATCAGCTCAAACTCTTCCCGAGTCCTATTGATTGCATGTATGTAGCTTATCCCCTTGCGCACCTTGGGATCGATTGCCCAGGGAGCGTCGCAGTGGTAGAATAGACCATTGTTCCAAAATGTGTCGTCTAGAGACATGTTGCTGAGCTTGGCGTATGAAAGGAGGCCTTCCTCGTCATCATCAGAACTGAGCTGATTGGGGAACTTGAGCCTATACTCTGAGTATCGTTTGTTGTAATCTGTGATCAACCTCACAATTGCCGGTTTGCGGTCATTGATTGCTTTGAAGACTTTCTCTTTGAGCTTAGTCCCTAAACGCGAGCTGGAGTTTTTTGTATTGAGGAGGGGCTGCCTCTCGGCCCTTAGGTGAACTGCTTGAATGAATAATTCGGATTTTGCGTTCCAAAGAAGGAGTCACATTTTCCGTTCTTCCACTAGAAAGGCATGACATCAATATGGTTTCTTTGATCTGCTAGTCGCCAAAAAATCAACCTAACAAACCATTTGCAGCTGGCATATTGTCTCCAGTCAGGCGCTCAAGATCCTCTGTCAACTTATTGGCTTCGGTTTCTATGGAATCCATCAGCCTGCGCAACTCTGCTGACGAGGCCACAAAAACACGTGGATTTTGTAATCGGCAGCTGAAAACAAATTTTGTAAGTAGAGTCCTCCCCTGGAAAATTGAGATGAACCCACCTCAGAAGATCTAAGACATTCTCCCGCTCATATAAGGCAGCCATCTCCTTCATCCGAGCTTCCTCAACATCAGAGTGATCCACTCCAAACGCGCGTTGGGCGGTCCACTGATTTTTGAAAAACTGGTGCGTATAGTTATGCCCACTAGTGCTGTGAGGATTCCGTTGATTGAATAAATTTGCCAATCCCAATCGCGCCTCTTGCCGGCGCTTAACAGCCTGATTGAACTTTTGACGAATCCAATAAGCTTTCATGTAAACACATTGGACAAGATGATTTCAGCAATCATAGCTGGCCATGACAAAGCAAGTAAAAGCAAAGAAAAAGATTAAGGGACGTACACAACTGGTGAATACCCCTTTTATTGTGATGTGATAGCCGATGTGCAATTGAAGAAAGGCGGTGATTCCGAGTGCAATATCTTAGGGGACTTACCAATGCAGAGAGGTATGACCACATGCGCTCTAACCCCTCACCATCGGAAAGGCCCCATCCCTTATTAAGGCGCGGATGGTAATCTAACTGGCAAATCCAGTTGTGAGCATATGCGTGGAAGACCGACGTACCAAACTTGATTCGTGGTTGGTCTTCTGGGAGGAGCTGTCTCTGATGTGGGGAAGACCAGCCCGTAAATGAAGAGCAACGTACCTCCTGCCAGTTTGATACAGAGGGGAAAACGACTCACCAAGTTGATAAACTTGTCCATTGAGCATCCAATGTCATACAGAATCTCAACTGGCCGGCTTGGATTGATTTCTGAGAGCAGTTTCTTTATGATGGCAAGTGGGAAGCATCGCTGCTCCCCAGACTTGTGGATGTTTGCTAGATAGATGGCTGCATTGTGTCGGCAGCAGCACCCCATCAAACCAGTATCGTCGCAGCCCTTCCAAGTGGACTCGTTACGCTTGTCATCTGCGGCCTTGTGTGACTCAGTACATTGGTCGGTCTAAAACAATGCAATGAAAGAAAGTTAGCAACCAATCCATATGCAACTGATTTTCAGCCTGTAAAATACCTGTTCAGGTGTTGTATTTGCATTTTCTCTTTCTTGAATCAAGCGCACTGCGTGATCAACCTCGGATTGCTCCAAAAATATTGCTGGGGTCCGAAGTGCTTTATGGTTCCGACTAGCTTTTGTGTGGTGACGGTGCTGGAAGTTTCCATTGAGACATACCACCAAGCGATCGCGGGTTGTTGGAGGGTATAATGAGGTATTGAGCGACTGGGGTCCAAAGCAAGCAGGACAGGTCACAAAAGCTAGGACTTGCTGCTTGCTGAACTTCAAGATCTGGAAGACAACAGCATCTGATTCCTCTTCAAGACAGCGATACAGATCAGCTGCAGCTGTGAACGGTTTGCGCATATTACGCGCCTGGAGCAAAAGCAAGACATCGTCATAAAGTTATAATCAAAAAGGGGAATGATGTTAGGATTGGATCTCACGTTGTGGAACTACTCTTGATGGTAGAATAGAGCTTGAGAGGGATGAGTGCTTGAAGGGCTGCCTCTCGTAATAGCTGGGAGAGTTTGTTGAACAAGAATAAGAGTATGGACTCTTAAAGAATAGTGTGGCTTGGTGAAGATGCTTAGATATGTCTAAGATGATGGTTGATATGCTGATCTTCTAGCAGAGCCAGGTACCCAATTGCACCCAGGGAGGCTGATAGTAAGACTTATTTATTTAATAAGATGAGTGACTAATCTTCTAGCAGAGCCAGGTAACCAATTATACCCAGGGAGGCTGATAGTAAGACTGTGTCTTAGGTGGCAAGTAAATAACTCCTCTAGCAGAGCCAGGTGATATACCCAGGGAGGCTGATAGTAAGAATTAATGATATTACTTGAGTGAGTAGTGACCAGGGATGAGTACTGATGTATACAATCTGATGGTGAGAGGAATGAGGAGGGAGGAAACAGGCCCTTTATATATCTTTTCGGAGGGAAATAGAGGAATGGCCAAAATGTGGTTGAGGAAATGAGAAGGTGAGAGTATAAATCAACTAGAAGAGCCAAAAATGGCTGACTGGTGGTTGGAGGAAGGAAATGGAACAATGGAATGAGTAGAAAATGAGTAAAAAACTGGCTGAGTTGTGGTTGGTGGAATATAATGACATCATAGAACTAATATAATAGTGGAAAATACAAGAGAGAAGGGGCTGAACTGTGATTGATGGAATACAATGGAACATGTGGAAAATTATAGAGGAAGAGAGGGCTTAAATGAAGAGAAAATATTCAAAAAAGGGGGGTTTGCAGAACTTGAGGTTAACTTGTGGTTGGATTGTTGTGTGTGACATGAATGTGATTGAGCTGTGAATGCCTGATCCTGAGTTGGGGGCCCCATTCCTTGATGTATTACTGTTACCCCCCCTTGGGTCTTGGCCTCCAGTACTCCTGTCCACATAATTAACCCTTGGAAATTTTTATTATTCAGGGTTGGCTTACCACAACGTGATTCTTTGTCAGCCTCTGTGATGCCAAGGGCTAGTACCTTTTAGCTACACAAGGTGATAAGGGTGCAAAATAAGGGTAGAGTAGGATAATTTCACGTAGAAAAGTAGTAGGAAAGAAATAAAAAGAATATAATTCTTTTTTATAGAGGGGCCTGCTGGCGCAGGGGTGTTTGTAGGTGCCCTCTAAATCAGAGATCTGCTAAGCAGGGTGGTATCTGATTAAGCAAACAATGGGTTTCTGTGTAACAGAAGGTGGTACCAAAGTGCTTTTCCAATTAAGGAACCAGAATGGGGACAGAAGGAAGAAAGAAGTACTCACTATTGCTTCTATCAAGCCAAAAAGCCACGTAGGGGGGTGAAGTAGAGCTGCTGGGTAGATTGAAGGGTTTCTGCGCAGGAGCTGGACACGTAGGATGGTTGATTTAATGAGAACACCACGGATAAAACAGGCAAAACAGGGCAGAGTAACTGAAATAAGGACAGGACACGGCGTAACTGATTGACTGTAATAATAATTGATGATGATGAACAACTTTTGGTGTGGAAAGAGGGCTCTATATATACTAATTTCACTCATAGTGGAGGACCTTTCTGCCTGTGTGCGTGTAGTAACTGGTTTTCAGCACAATGTGGCCAATTTGGGAGATTGGCACTAACAAGGCTCATCCCAATGACACTGCTGGTCATTAATTCAGCGTCACAAGTGCTTTTTATGACCTTAATAACCTATTTAGGTATTGTAACTAAGGTACATAGCAACACTGACATGTAATTGTATCTGAAATGGGCCACAAATGACGCAAATGGGCCACAAATGGCTAAGGCCAATCATTAAAGGTCACGCTGGCTATGTTACTCTTATGTATTCAAGGTTTTTATTGATAAAACCCTGTAAATAAACCACATAAAATCTACTTTTACCCTAGTTACACTTGTACATATGTGGTAACTAGGGGATTAGCTATTTCCACGCATTTGGCCAATTTCCAATTGGATTATATAATCCACGCGCGGGGTGTTTAAACCCCAATTGGGCCTAACTCCCAAACTATACACAACACCTCAATTATAAGTCCATAATTGGTCATTTCACATATAGTATGCATATATAACAAGTACATACGTGTGTAATGTCCGTGTGACATATGTATGTGGCCAATTCTTACGGGTAATTGGTTCAAGGTGAAGGAGTAGGATTTTAGGGGTACTTCCAGTGAGAGACCCTACATTAATTTGCATGAGGATTCAGAATATGACATAATATTCTAAGTTATCCTCAAGGTTTAGAAGTTATTTAGTATTTTTTGTAAAAAGTAGTTGTTATTTAAATTTATTACTTATTTTTATGGTGCCAGGACTTTGCTAAGCTTCATTGGATAAAAATAAGTAAACTGATTTTTTGTACATTATTAGTCATACAAATGGGTCTTAATATTGTAGTAATAATGTCTATATTTATGTTACCTTTGTCAGGTTGGCTCTGTCATAGTAGCAAGCTGACATTCTTTCCTTGTGCGTTCAGTCTCTGCGATTGTGGTTCTAAGAACTGAGTCAGTGCAGTGGTAAAGGGCAAGGCACCTATGTGGCAATGGTTCCACAAATAGTTATGAAAGATCAGGAGAGTAAGCGAGAAAGCTGTCTGGGGAGCAACAGGAGACCCTGCCAAGTAACCCAATGAAAGAAGTCAAACGGCGTCTGGCTTGCAACCACAAAAATCAACTCTGGTCCGCTCCTGTCCTGATTGATTTAGAAAGGGTTCAACAAAGGAAAATTTTTTAGAATCATGAGAAAAAAAATTCAAAAATAGTGATTTTACATTACATACCATAAATATCAACCAGGTCCACTGTTTGATAAGTTTTGACACACGAGCATGTTTCAGTAAAGTCGTTGTAGGAGTTTGATTTAGCCCAGTTGTTGGTGACAAGCTTCTGGGTCATATATACGGGGTGTAGATGGTTCAGAAGAACACGCCAGTTGAATTCGCGGGCCTGCTGGACGTATCTTTCGTTACTTGCAGCAACAAGTATATCAATAGGATCGGGTTCTTGTACACATGAAGTTCCCCACGTTGGATTGTCGCTCAAAGTGACCCACGTTGGATCGTTGCTCAAAGTCACCCATGTTAGATTGCCTCCTCCTTCTCCATCTTTGTCGTTGTATTCAAAGCCAGGATTTGGATTGTAAGAATTGATGTTGGGTTCAAATGTATCATCGCGGGGCTCCAATTGTGCTGTCTGATTGATCTGTTGCTGAGCTCACCGAAGTGCTTCAGGTCGTGTCATTGCAAGTTCAAGGCGGTATAGAGCTGCTTGGGCTTGTGCAGCATTCAGCCTTCGTTGAAGCCTTTGTTCCCGATTCCCAGAGGTAATCCTAAGCTTGATCTTGGGCATGGTGGTCAAATAGCTGGTGTTTAGGCGCAAAACATTGACAGGAGAAACATTTGTGTATCAAAAACCAAATGAAAATGATAAGAGTATCCATAATTAGTTAGTTTTTACAGATCAGTCAGGGATTTTGGAGAGGAATAACACTTACAATCCAGCTTTTGGTTGGAAATAAAGGCTTGATTCCCCCTTAGGTACTGGTTTCTTGAATGCCAGTTGGACAGGAGGTTTAATAAAAGATGAAGCTGGGGTTCAAAAAATATGTTGATGGGGTTGAATCCGGATGGTTGTAATTAGATAATAGGGGGGTTCACATTAGGTCATTTTTTTACTGATGCTGATCCCATAGCTTTCTTACTGACGGTTCAATTTGGTGTGATTTGGGTGAGAAAAATTTAAAATCTTTTGCTGACGTGCATTAAATTTTACTTGAATTTTACTGACAACAGCCATTTGTGAACCCCCCTAATGATGACAGGAGTACTCCGCTTGGAAGGGAACAGATATGTGGCCAATTGGAATATCTGAATGTTCCTCTGACAAAAACACCAAACCAATTTTCCGACTTGGCTTTGATAATTTTGGTGAAAATGGCACCATCTAAATAATTCTTCCACCCAGCTGGTAGTGCACAACAACTGATGAAATGCACATTCAGTCTAATTAAATGTACATGCAACCCATCTCAAATAAATTGTTAGTGGGAAACATACAAAATATATTGACACATGCTTTGGAATGATGCATGTATTATTATTCACTGGAAAGTAGCATTGGTTCACTACAATAGCATGAGCCCTTGTTACTTTCTTCAGTTGAATTTAGTATGCACATGCAATAGTGTCACTGATGTTTGCAATTGGTATCATACTACTATCAAGTGAAGGATGCTAATTGAGTGATTCTAAAGCATGGATTATTACTTCATAACACTATTGCAAAATAATGAATTCTTTGAAATCACTCACATATCACCCTTCACTTGAAAGTATTATGGGGTCATTTGCAAAAGTGTCACTGTTATTGCACATGACCCCACACTACTTTCAAGTGAAGGATGCTGTGTGAGTGATTTCAAAGGGTATATTATTCTTTTATACCAATGTTGAAAAACAATAAATGTTTTGGAATCACTAACATAGCACCCTTCATCTGAAAGTGGTATGGGGTCTTGTGCAATATTTTCACTATCATTGCACATGACCGCATAACACTTTCAAGTAAAGGATGCTTATTGAGTGATTCCAAAGCATGGAATATTTCTTCATCACAATATTGCAAAATAATAAAGGCTTTGGAATCACTCACATATCACGCTTCACTTGAAAGTACTATGGGGTCATGTGCAATAGTGTCACTGTTATCGCACATGGCCCCATACTACTTTCAAGTGAAGGTTGATATGTGAGTGATTCCACATCATTCATTATTGATTTTTAAAAATATTTAACTCCTTTGGAATCATTGCATTAAAATCCTTCAATTGAAAGTAGGCTGGGGCCATGTGCAACAATAGTGACATCACTGACACTATTGCACATGACCCCTACAAATTTCAATTGCAGGATGTTTATTGAATGATTCCAAAGGAGTAATTATTTTTGAATATTGGTATAAATAATTATTTCATGCTTTGGAATCACATCACTCAATTAGCATCCTTCACTTGAAACTGGAATTCAGTCATTTGCAATGAATGTAGTGAAACTATTATATAAGCCCCCATACCACTTTCAAGGGAGGGGGGCTATGTTAGTGATTCCAAATCATGTGTTGTTTTTCCAAACCATTATTGAAGTATAGAAGGTGATTTTAAATCAATCAAATAGATCCTCTCAAGAGAAAGTTTTTTAGCCTATGTGAAAGCTCATTAATCCTACTCTCATTGATTCTGGGTACCCCAATGCACTCATGGTCTTATATTCAAATATATTATGACATTTCTCAAGAGATGAATTCATTACTTAATATTATTTAATGAATCAATTCTCAATGTTAATCATATAACATACATCTACATATAAGATTTGAGCAAAAGCATTTTCCCTACTGCAATAGCTTTATCCCCAAAATCCCTCACGGCAATATCTATCAAGCCATTTGTGCAGTCAAGATATAAATTGTACAAAAAATAGAAATGTTCAAAGATAAATCCATTTCAAGTTTTCATGCTCTAATTATGAACTATGAACTCAAAAAATGTATGCACATATCCATTTTGCCTACTTGAATAGCTTTTTCCCCATAACTCCTCATGAGCAATATATCTCCTAATTACTTAATGTAATACAGATATTAATTTGATAGCAATTAGTAAAATTTTCCCAAAAATACCCCAAAATTTCCATTCCATGATATGCACTCATGAAGAAGTTATACACACATCCATTTTTCCTACTCAAACACCTTTTTTCCCAAAACTCCTCATGGGCATATGTACTGATTCCTTTGTGCAATAAAGCTATGAATTTTATGTCAATGAGAAATCTTATAAAAAAAATTACCCCCCAAATTTTCATTTCATAATGTGCACTCATGAAGAAGTTAAATTATACACAAATCCATTTCCCCTACTTGCACAGCTTTTTTCACCAAACTCCTCATGGGCATATCTCCTAAATCTTTAAGGATTACAGCTAAAAGTTCCATAGAGATTGGGAATGGTAACTATAAAAATAAACCAAAATTCTCATGCCATAATATGCCCTCATGAAAATGTTATAAGCAAATCCAATTTTCCTACTCAAATATTTTTTTCCAAATTCCCACCCTCCTTATGCCCATAAACATCAAGTCCTTATCCAACAAAGTTATGAATTTCATGGCAATTAGAAATAGTAACCAAAAAACCACTCTCAAATTTTCATGCCATAATGAACACTCCTCAAAAAGCTATGAGCAAAATAATTGTGAGCTTTGTATTAACAGGCCCGGGGGAAATGTTTGCATGGGATCTTCTCCCCCGGATCTTCTGGGCAACAACCCCGCGCTATGAAATTAACAACCAAGCTGCCAAGTTTTTACACAAACCCCATCTATTCAACCTTCAAAAGCACTTCCAAAGGCTCAATGTTTTCCAATGGCATGTTTCCTCCCAATTTCGACACAAGCAACTTCCAAGCGCCTGGTTGTCAATTCTCTGGTGTGCAATCCAATCATCACCCCTTCCCTTCTCCAGAACCAGAAAATTATCATCTAGCCAACCCCCATGGGCACAGTCTGCAACACTACTCCGGCACAATTCACCCAGGCCTGATTCCAGTTCCGCCGCGGGGAATTCCTAGTACCATCTCACGAGGGAACAATCAGATCTTAGGTATTCAGGACGCGTCTGGTGTAATCTCAGGACCCAATGCGTCTCTCTTTCCAAACGGTAATCTCAATCAGAATGGCTCTCTTGAGCGGAATGATTCTATTGAACAGAATGGCTCTCTTGATAAAAATGGCTCTCTCAGAATTGGTCCTCACAGCTCCCATCAACACGTCTCAATGAACCAAACCCCCAATCAACTAGAGGCCAATCTACTCACCGAGATTAACAGCTTTTCTGCTCCTCCTCCAGGAGATCATCGTGGACAAGGCCGCGGTAGAGGACGAGGTTCACGTGGCAGAAGAGGGTCGCGGGGAGGAAGAGGTTTGCGTGGCGGTTGGGGTCGTGGCGGCATCACTAATGCTGGAAGTGTAGAAGGCCATTCATCCGCGGCTCCGGCAACTGAAGGAGGGTCAGCCAATCAAAATAGGCAAGAAGGTACCACCCCAACATTCCAATCTGTTGAAGATGTACCTGATGACGATGCTGAGGACGATGCTGAGGAAAATGAGAGCTTGAATGCGGCCAACCTGTTGGGAAAGCCTAACCGCATGAAATTGGAATTAAACATCGTTGAAGAGATTTGCCAGCTTCCACTCGACGACCTGCGCCGACGAGCTGCAAAATATGCTCATTACCAACGGCTTACGGCAGAAGACCGGCAATACTTGACCAAAGCATACTTTGCTTATCAGCGCAAGGTTTATCTCCTCATTTGCACGCAAAGGCTTCAACCCAACCCCGCTCTGGATCATCTTGGCTTATTGGCTCGTAGCCGACCATCGACCAACTACAATCTCTATTGCAAGTATGACAAGGTGGCGAGTGAAACTCATCACAATGGTGAGCTTCTTGATCCAGGCAACTAATTAATATATGTGCCTGATATTTTTCTTCTAAGAAACCATCCACATCAACGTTCGCCAGAAGCTCTGTGGGCAGCTTTGGGATGCATTGGACAGTGAAACCCACAAAAGGTGGAAAGATCCCAACTTTGTGGATGCTCAAGCTTCTGCTGCCACCCAGCGTGCCCCTGCCGCTGCTCACAGTGCAGATGCCAGTTCAAAACCACCACGCAAGTCCAAGTTTGACTCAAATCTATGGGCTCGGGAGATGAAGCAAGATGTGAGTTATCTGTCTGCTTCTTCAACTTCAACTCGTGCTTTAATCTCAACCACTCAGACTTGCTTTTTCTTTTTTCCTGACTTGTTTAACTCTTTCCAGCTGCGGAACTTGAGTACCACAGCCAACCTGGAGGGGTTCCTCGTGCTTGTCTCCAGGGACCCCAACTCAAATTCAATTGTCACCGGAGGTAGTTTATTAGGCAAACAGTTCATCGATATGATGTCAAAAAAGCATCCAAATCCGTGGCGCAGTTTCTTCTCCTATGTCAGTGGCCATGCGGTGTTGGCAGATATCACCGGCACTACACCATCAGCTCTACTTACTCGGAAGAAGCGAGATCGGGTATTCAAGGACCCATTGGAGCGCGCTTATGATAAAGGTGAGGTGGCTGTTGGATTAAATCTTTCTTTTTTTTCTGATTGTGTTATGCTTGTTGATTACAGGTAGTAGACCTTTGAACATGGATGCTGCTTGCAATCTTCTAGCTAATTTGTGGAGTAAGCTTCATTCAATCTGACAAGATGTTGCGAAGCATGAAATTCTTATTCTTTCTGCTCCTTCCATCAGGTGTTGCTACCCATGGCAAGGGGCAGCGAGGTTGGCCCGGAACCTCCACAGAAGAAGCTTTGAAGAAGGCACGCGTGGAGTTGAAGGTCAAGGAGAACCACTTACTTATCACACCAACTAACTTTTGTTGCTGCGTTTCAGACATGGACAAGCTTCAAATGGTACATGTTCTGGTGGCGTTTGGTGAAGGATGGGCACAGCTTATTGGACCCCCGGTCCCTGAAATTGAGGTTGGCCGGTCTGTTTTGATTGGAGGTGGCGGTGCAGTGGGAAACAGCGCGGAAAGTGGAGATAAAGAGACTACTGGTGATACTTGACAAGATAACTTAACCGGATCAGAAACCACGGGTTCTAGGACAGCTATTTTTCAAGCAGGTCAAAGCGGCAAACACCGTACTAAGAGGGGAGGGGGAAGGACCCAATTGCAAACTGGCAGCAAGTTGTCGAAGCAAAGCAATCACTCAAAACAAAAAAAGAACACCAATGCAGAACATGTTCAGGCTGCAGCTCCAAGGAAACGCCGCCGGCTTGTTGTCTGTGACTCGGATTCTAGCTAGCTATCCAGTGTCCATTATTTCTCCCCTTGATCTTATTTCTATAAATCCACATTTGTTTCTTACCTAGCAGTCTTCCTATAAGTATCTCTAGTGATCTTTTCTGAATCTTTTATATTTTATTCTTGACTCATGAACATGGGGTTCGACCAAACATACAATTAAAATACAATTTTCATGCTTTGAAATTATGTTCTTGACTCATGAGTACGGTCAGTTGACCAAAGAAACAAAAAGATTGGAGTTACATATTTGATGAATGCCGGGAGCAACAATTTCTTCTAATGCTAGATACACCAACCCATGATGAGGATGAATCAAAGACTGGCTTCTGGTTTCAGGCCGTTGGTTGGTTGCGAGGAGGTACACACAGGCGGTGGTGTGTAGAGGTTGAGGTGAGTGATGCCTTGTGATTGGCAAGCGCGGAACCAAGGGTCACATGCGGCAGGCAGCAGGTTGGACTTGGAGACTGGAGGGGTGATCTGGTGATGTTGAGTTGCCGGGGGTGATGTGCCGCGGGCGGGTGGGACTTCGAGTTTTTTTTTTTTTCTCTCAAGGGGGTGCAGAGAACCTGGCAAACAAGCGAGTCCAGGTATTTCTAATTTAAGTGGTACATGTGTGGTATAGCCCCGCTGAGGTGTCCTCCAGGGCTTGGCTATAGGGGGGTAATTAGGGGTGGCCACAGGTGCTAGATCCGCATGGACAACTTCCAGAGGGGCAGTCACCGGTGTGAAGTGGCCTGTGAACGGGAGCTTTGTGAGCTTGCCGTGCATGCATGCTTTGCATGATCCCTGCTGCTTGACGCGTAGAGGGACACCAATCATTGTTGATATCCTTTGTTGGCTGGCATGGCCCAAGCAACGGTGCCACAGATTGAATTCAGAGATGTCGGCCTGATTCTTGACAGTCGCCAGGTATGCTCGCGCGTCCTGTGGGACCGGCCTGACTCCTATCATTTCAAAGATCTGGTTGGTCGTGTCAACTTCTACTGACAGCTGCTTGTCGAGTATGACAGCAAAGCCGTTTGGTGTGACCGTGATGGTGGCTGAGTTCTCGACGAGCTATGCAAGAGACAGAAGGCTGCGGGCTAGGTTCGGGACATAGAGAGCGTTCCGTAGCCTCATGGTTTGCCCGTTGCTAAGTTGGATGAGGGCCGTTCTAGTTCCTCTTGCTCGCCTTTGTTGCCGGTGGCAATGGGGATGGCTGTCAGGGAGATGTTGACAAACATGGCTGAGTTGTTGAGCATGTGGTGACTTGCGCCGGAGTCAAGGACCATGTGGAGGTCAGCCACTCGAGTTTGCGGGCCAGTGACGTACCCAAACGCAGGGCGGGTGACTGTCTGGGGGTTGCCTTGCTGGTTGGTTGACGGCGCTGTAGTGACAAGGCCAGTGCCAGTGGATTTTGACCTAGCCGCTCTCTGTTGCATGGCCTCCTCGTACTTGTCAGGGAATAAGGTCCAGCAGTTGTCCTCCGTGTGCGTTGTGGCCTTGGGATTGTGGCGGCCATTCTTGCATGCCGGCGATGTATGCTTGCGCTTCTTGCTTGAGCCATTGTCGGCTTAGCTGTAGAGGGCAGTCGTTGCACTGGGAGGAGCAACCGCTGGTTGCTGGGGTTTTGTGGCGGCCTCATGGTTTGCAATGTCTCAAAGCTTTGCAATAATCTTCTTGGGCTGGGACAGTAGATCCTTGTTGCTGATGAGGGTTTCCATTAAGGCGGGGCGTTTCCTTGTGATCTTGGCGATGATGGCGCAACTAAGAATCTTTGGTGGCATGTCGAGACCCATAGCGGCAAATTCGGCGAGGACGGCCTCCATTCCCGTAACATAGCTGTACATATCGTGATCTTACTGTACATCCTCCCACTTGCACCATGTGCCGAGTTTTGTCGTTTGGGTTCATCCACCCCAAATGGAAATAAAAACCGGCAATTTTTTCCATTTGGAATGGATGCAGATCCAGAGCTGGGTGAGCCCAGCTCAAACACAGCTCATCCAGCTCATCCAGCTCACCCAGCTCACCCAGCTCCAAACCCAGCTCACCCAGCTCCAAACCTTGACTTTCCAAACATAACCTAACCTAACCTAACCTAACACCCAGACTTTCCTGATCTAGTCTAACCTAACCTAACCTAGCCTAACACCCTAACTTTCCTCACCTAACCTAACACCCTAACTTTCCTCACCTAACCTAACATAAAATAACCTAAACCCCTTTAGGGGGTTTTGTTGATACCCCCATCCTAGATTCTCTCAGGAGCCCCTCACCCTAACCTCCCCTAATTCCCAACCTAATCTAGTCTAACCTAACCTAACCTAACACCCTAAATTTCCTAACCTAAACTAACATAAAATAACCTAAACCCCTTTAGGGGGTTTTGTTGATACCCCCATCCTAGATCCTATCAGGAGTCCCTAACCCTAACTTCCCCTAACTTCCCCTAACTTCCCCTAACTTCCCCTAACTTCCCCTAACTTCCCCTAACTTCCCCTAACTTCCCCTAACTTCCCCTAACTTCCCCTAACTTCCCCTAACTTCCCCTAACTTCCCTTAACCTCCCTCAACCTCCTGACCCCCTGGCCAGTCCACAGTGGGAATTGAACCCACAACCTCATCTTTCCAAGGATGTGAGGGGTGTCCTATACCACTAGGTTATAGATGCTTGGACACCAAATGTGTCAAGGGTTTAGAGATGCCTGAGGAGCTGGGTGAGCTGGGTTTGGAGCTGGGTGAGCTGGATGAGCTGGATCAGCTGTGTTTGAGCTGGGCTCACCCAGCTCTGGAGCTGCATCCATTCCAAATGGAATAAATTGCCGGTTTTTATTTCCATTTGGGATGGATGAATTATTTTGACACAGGTGCATGCCCAATATATAGCCAGTACCAAGATTGAGGCGTATTCTCTCTTCAGGTCCTGCCATATGGAGTAGGCGTCGTCGATGTTTTCTTGGTTGAAGATGTGGTTGTAGACCTTGTCGGTGACATGACCTCCTATAATGCACGCTGCCTCCGTGTACTGGTCAAGGACGGTTTCAGGGGCGTCTTCAGGTATAGGTTCTTGCACGCATTTGATCAGCTTCTTCACCTTGAGGAAGGATTGGATCTTGCTCTGCCAGATAGGGTAGTTTTCACCGGTGAACTGAGGGCATCGGATGTAGTCCTTATCATTTTTAGCGGTGACTGCTGGTGGTGAGGCTGGCGGTGGTGGTGGTGGAGGTCTGATGTTCTGGCAATTATTGTTGCAACCAGACATGGCGGACCGCTCCTAGTTGGATTTCTTTTGGTGAGGTCGGAAGTTGAGTCTCCAAGACTGTAAATCTGAAGAAATCGGACAACTAAGAGTTTGATTTCATTAATAAGGGTTCTCCGCTTTCTTGTCTATCTACATGATTGTTGGGTCGGAGGCACAAGATTGTAGAAGGGGGTTGGTAGAAGAGCAGTAATGAAATTGTCCTAATTACCTAAGAGCAGTCTTGATGCCGTCCTAGTCAGATGGGAGCAAGCTCGTTGACTCGGTCTATTGGATTGGATGAGGGAGTTGAGCCGTAGGGATAGGCCTGGTTGATTTTGAGGGTATGTTTAATTAGGTTGTTGGGGATTTAAGGGTTTTGGTTCTGTGCGCGTGAGGTGGATAGTCGTTTCTGGGATTCTGTTTTACACGGTTGTGGTTTGCTTAGTTCAGGGCCGCTTCATCATTGCATCAAGTGCTTTGGTTGAGTGAGCCTGCTTACATGACTTTTCCTATCACGTCTGCTTTGTTTGTTCGGAGATACGAGCTAGGAGAGGGACTTCGCTGCTTGTTTCTGTTGAAGTAACGTTTGCGTAAGTGTTTCATCCTGCTTAGTCTCTGATTTGCATGAGCGATGGGACTTACCTCTATTGTTCTGTTGGTTGGTGGTTCTGTTCAATAGGGATTCCTTGTTTTCGCAGGGTGTCTCAAGCGATTGTTTGTTCTTGTTGTATCTGGTGGACTGAACCGGATCTGCTACAAAGAGTGTGAGTAATTTGGTGATTAGCTCATCAAGTAGTTAGGTTTAGGTTTAGAGGGCCAGAGGATGCGGGTGCTGACCCTTTTCCAGCTGGTGCCTCGGGCAGGGGTCTAAGTCCTTTAGCCTCTTGGGGTTTGGGGTTTGAGTCTCATTCCAACAAAATGGTCTTCTATGATATTCTCTGGGCGCAATACCGGTGCCCACACTGAGGATTATATTTATTATTATGCTTCTAGAAATCTTCACCAGGGGACATTTCATGGCAATTGCTAGCAAGTTCTTTACCATAAGTTTTATCCGTAACTCAAGCCCAACCTTCTGTAACTATGTCATAATTTGGTTCCAACTCGGTTGTCAATACTTCCATGATATGGTGTTAACATATGTTCAAATTTGTTGGATTTTCATTACAACTCTAGCGCAACTTCAGTTGATGTGAGTTCCAACTTTTGTGTAACTTGCCTGTGGTCAAAATGAAATAAATGAATGTCTTCTCACAACATTCACCATATTGTTGGTGAATCTTGAAATTTTCCATTAAGCAAAAATAATAATAGTTATTTTGAATCCAACTTGGCCAATAATAATCAGATTCCAAAAGTGGATCAACAAGAAATAAAGGAAAACTGGACAATACTCATATTCTCTTCAAGGCAGTATCTGAAAGTCTGTTTCTTTGGCAAGAAGGGGTTCAAGATTTAAAACTAAAGATGACACATTTTGCAATCTTTGCTGGACAGTGTAACGGCCCTTGATCTTGATTTTAGAAAACATAAAGAACTCTCTGAAGCAGATGTGTAACTCCTGTCTGTCAATTCATTGCATGAGAAAAAATTGCCTGCACTCACTGTTGGAGTTATGTCATGTGTGCTTCCGTACCTGTTTTCTCTTTTTCTATCCCTGTCACAATCAGTGACATGTCTTCAGGCATTTACCTAGCCCGGCTTCAGACGTGGAAAGATTTTCCTCATACTTCCATTACTATTCTGAATGCTTGGCCTAGGTAAGCCTCACACTGCTCTTACTTTCTGTTTTCTCTCTCTTTGTTTCATTCTCTCATGTTTATGCAATGAACTCATCCTTCCATTACTATTCTGAATGCTTGGCCTAGTTCACTGCAACAGTTATCTAGCACACAGTTGTGGAAGAATTAGAACTCTATGGCCAGAGAGGTGGGTTTACAAGCTTAGGCTCAGGCTCCGGCCAGAGTAGATGGCTTGCCGCTGTACCCCCACTCCTACAGGTACAACACTGTCCCAGTGTAGCTCCTCTCTGCCACAGAGAGAGAGACCCTCATGATGGTTAGGGCTCTCTTCTTTCCCCCATACGCGGCTAGACTGGACCCCCTCAAAGGGAGAGTCAGCCTACAGGAAAGCGTTTTGTGGCCCTCAAAGCCACACTCCTTCCTGGAAGAGCGTGCAGAGCTGGACGTGCCAGGAGCCAGATTGGATTGGCACTAACAAGGCTCATCCCAATGACACTGCTGGTCACTATTTCAGCGCCACAAGTTCTTTCCATGACCTTAATAATCTATTTAGTCATTGTAACCAAGGTACATAGCAACACTGATGTGTAACTGTATCTGAAATGGGCCACAAATGACGGAAATGGGCCACAAATGGCTATGGCCAATCTGTCAGCCTTAGAGACAAAACTGTTGCCCAAAAGGCTTCAACATTGCTTCACTCATACTCCTTGATATTCCAGCTTCAATTTAATATAATATATGTGTCATAATTGTGTTGTGTTATTCTGCAGAAATGAGGAATAATGATTTAAGATTAAATCTCTTTTAAGTTATTTCCCTTGTGAATACAATCCACTTTAATCTTCAAGCTTTTGAACATGGTTTTGCACCTTGCATATTTTCAATTTGATCTTCTGAGTTCATCCCCACATGGCTGTAGGATGAACAACCTCAGATCATCCAACCAGAACATCTACCTCACTAGAGCAGTCCTTAGGATTTCAACTACTACTCATGTCAGCTTGCTACTATGTAAGAGACAAGCCAACATAGTAACAAACACTGCAAAAGGGGTTGTATCGGTTACAACCCCCCGCGGTAACGTCGGCCAGAGGCGACCGATGTTACATTGGTCGCCCAGACCGATTTTATGTCGGCCGGGCCCACCGATACATTAGAACAAAGACATAATGTATTGGCGGGAGCCGCCGATGTAACATCGGTCTGGTAGACCGATGTTACATCGGTTGCCGCCACCGATCTAGCCGCGGGGGGTTGTAACCGATACAACCCCTTTGGCGGTGAAAAGTAACAAAAGATATAACAAAATATAGATAGAAGACAAAACAATGACTAAACCTTGAATATTACTCCAGAAATAGATTCTACATGGAAAATAACCTAGGGTTCCTCAGCAAAGTGACCCCTTAAATATGGCTCCTTATATTACTTATACAAAACAACAAAGATAACTTGTAGGAAAAATAGATAAATTACCATAAAACTGTTACATATGACAAATGAGACATATCACATATGTAACAGGTCTCATAGACAAAAATATACTTGTAAATAAATGATACATTAAGCCTGAGAACAAGTAATACAACCACAGATCATGAAAGATCCGCAGCTCACGCGCATCTTCTACTGATCTAACCCAGGATGATCAACTTCTGATCCAATCTGTTGATCAGTTGATCCAAAGATCTGTTCCCTGCAAATATAAGACTCTCTGATTTTGTCCCCAGAGCCAGTGATCAATATCTAAACACCTCTGGTTCTCCCCAGAGAGGATTCCCCAGCTTTTATCACCCTTGGAATATTCCCACTACATATTGTCCAACAGTATTATCCTGTGTCCAATCTTGTGGCCCTTTCCAGAAACTTATTAGCCCTTTTTCTGTGTCAGCATCATCACCAGAATCACCAATAACCACCCCTCTGTTCCTGCTGCTTATCCCTTGGAAGGAATTCAGACAAGAATCAACAGTAGGTGCATTCTTATCTAATTATCCTCCCCACTATCCACTTTCCTGGGCACATTCCTGTTAACCAGGCCCCAGATGATCAGGTTACCAGTCGAAACCAACCTGTTAGCTCAGGTCCTGATAGAGGGCACCATAAAAAACCCTGCACCTACTTGCAGGCCCCTCTGGAATATTACATACTCCACCTTTTCCTCATTTTCACTGTATTTGTCCACCAAAAATACTATCCCAAACCATCCATTCACACGTAAAAAGTGTGCATTTCATCTTGCTTTGCATTTCTTGGATCATTTGCAGGTGGTGTAGCTAGAAGGTTCCAGCCCTTGGCATCACCAACCCTGTCAACTCAACTCATCATCAGTCCTCTCAATCCTCACTACTCTGTGGTCATTGAGGTCACTCATACAGTTGACTAGTCTTTAATAATCCTCACTACTACTCTTCAAAGTAGCCTTCTGATCAGCTGATCATTTCTCTTCCTCTCATCATCACCATTCATCAGAGGCAATTCTTATTAGAAGTTATTACCATACGATTTTTGATTTTCTGTGGGCTTTTGAGCAATTAAACCCACATAGGTTTTCCTTTAAATAAACTTGGCTAGTTTCCTTTAGCCTAAAAAATTGGACTGCTGAAGAGCAGCTCACCCTTTCTGTTTCTTAAGAAAGGAGGCATCAGAGTTCACTCCGCTACTGCCTCTCCTTTATTGGATTGAGCCTTTTATTCCTCCCTTTTTAGGTCAGAGAAGCAAGGTTTAAAACCTTGATTATCATCATCATCATCACCATCAGCTTCTTAAAGCTTATTCATTCTTTCATCAAAGTCCTCTTTAGTTGTTATCATAGTCTTCCTTTCCCTGAAATTACATTGAGTTTACCCCCACCTTGTGTCCTGCTGTCACCATAGAGACCCAGGCTCACACAATCATTAGAAGCCACACTGGCTATGTTAATCTTATGTATTCAAGGTTTTTATTAATGAAACCTTGTAAATAAACCACATAGATTCTTCCTGTACCCTAGTTACACCTGTACACGTGTGGTAACTAGGGGATTAGCTATTTCCACACATTTGGCCAATTTCCAATTGGATTATATAATCCACGCGCGGGGTTGGAGGTTTAAGCCCCATTTGGGTCTATCTCCCAGACTATACACAACACCTCATTTTTACGTCCATTTCTGGACATTTCACATACAGTATGCATATATCAGACATACATACGTGTGTAATGTCTGTGTGACATGTGTATGTGGCCAATTTTTATGGTACTTGGTTCAAGGTGAAGGAGTAGGAATTTAGGGGTACTTCCAGAGAGGGACCCTAAATTAATTTGCATGAGGATTCAGAATATGAAATAATATTCTAAGTTATCCTCAAGGTTTAGAAGTTATTTAGTATTTTTGTAAAAAGTAGTTGTTATTTTTATTCATTACTTATTTTTATTGTGCTAGGACTTTGCTAAGTTTATTGGATAAAAATAAGTAAAACTAAGTTTTTTATACATTATTAGTCATATCAATGGGTCTCAATAATGTAGTAATAATGTCTATTTTTAAGTTACTTTTATCAGGTTGGCTCTGTCATAGTAGCAAGCTGACAAAAGATAATTAGGTTACATAAACATGAAAGGCCATAACAATTGAATAGTTTTTTTTTTCCTCCACCATGATCAATATAAAATAATGCCAGACCCTTAACTGGACTTAATCCAAGGCTTTAAAGTTCCGTGAAGTCAGGTTCAGGAACAATAGATGAGTTGTCAAGACATTGAGATGTTAGGGTGCTATAGAAGCTTTTCTATACGCATCAAATGGCTGGCTCTGATTTTTCTCCTTGACCGTACACATGTGATGTTCCTATGATTTTTTTGCATAATGGGGACAAAGATGATTGGCAGGAACATCACCTAGTGAACTTGGTTGGGGCAGATGTTATTTGACTTCTGCTGTGTGCAACACAAGAATTTTCTTCTGTTGGATCAATGCTGGAAAGGCACTGAGTTATGAATGAGGGGTGGAATGAAGTGCACAATGTCAAACAATTGTGGAGGCAGTGGATGAAGGGAATGGATTGATTTCCTGCACTGACACACCGCTGCCGTTCAAGGTATACTGCTAGCAATCTTCAAGGGAGGGACTCATCTGGTCTATTGTTTCCAATTGATGTTGTTTGCTGACAGTGGGTGGGAGGAGTGGGTTAATAATGTTTTATTGATTTAACAATGGCAAGGGTAACAATGAGTGACGGTCTTGAGCATACAAAAAACGCTGAATATGTCTAGTGGAGAGTTTGTCCTGTACAGATGCTATTAATCTACTATGCTGGAAAGGAAGCTAAGGGGTGGGGAGGAAATGATGCAGAATCCAGGAAGAGATGAAATTGTGAAATGGAATGGTTTGCTAAGAGGCATCGTGTTCTCAGGAATGCACCTGTAATGACTCCCAACCCATAAATTTTGGTAAAGTATCATATACTGCCTATCATGAAGGCAGTAGCTGCGGTGAAGTTGCATGGGTGGAAGGAACAAAACAAATGGCAATTCCTCCAATAGATGGGCAATCTCACTGTGGCTTCAGCAGTGTACAGTGAGGGTCTTGTGATGTGGAGTGCAGATTTGATAATCAAAGTGCAGTGGAGAAGGCTTTTTGATGAGGGGAAAATTTGCCTGGTGCTGTGTGAGCATGTCATGAAAACAGACGTGCGTCTGTTTTCATGACATTGAGCGGAAGTGCCTGATTTGCAGTGTGGTGGAGATTGGATTGGCGGGGTAATTGTAGAAAAAGGCACACTTGAAAGAGATGTCAGTGTGTTGAAACGGTGATCAGACTCAACTAATGGAGATAATGCGCTGATCAAATAGCATCTCCTTTGTGATGGGTCCGTTGTTGTGCTGAACCATTTAGATGCCATCAAACAAAGCACCCTCTGAGACCAATTTGCTGCCACAAGAGGATGTATCACCTGTGAATGGGGTAGTGTTATGAGGACAATTTATGTGCCTCTTGGATTGCGGTCCCTTTGATCCCACTCTGAGTCCTACGTAAAGATGCTCTGGGTGCAAGGGTTTCTGCAATCCCCGTGGCAAATACAGAGGCTATGTATGATTGATGCAGCACCTGCATCAATCTTGCCGGTGATGGAAAGAGGAGGAACCTAAGAAGCAAATAGAGGCAAACCAGGTTTCCCCCTTGTTGCTTTGCTTTATTACAAAACAATCAATCTGTTGGGAGGACCACAAAAAATGATGTGGAAACATATAAAACTGGTAGTTGCCAGTGGACTGCTCCACTATTGCCCACATCCTGTTCACAGCCATCAGGGCATTTTCTTGTCTCAATATCCCCCCTCCATCAGACATTTTCCAATACCAATCCGCCTCAAATGTTCCAGATTGGCGGCAAGTTCCGTACCTCTCTTGCTGATCATTCATTCATCCGTATAACCTCCAACAATACTATTAATCTCATAGCTGTTATTAGTGATCCAGTCCTCACCATGTTTGCCACCCCCCCTGCAGAGCTTGCTGGCATGATGTTTGTAGGGGCCAGAGTGGTTGCTGGGGCTGAGAGACTCAATAGCTCTAGGTCTGGCAACGAGTCCTGCAGCGCACAGCTGTAGCTTGGCTCATTCAGTGTGTCTTTTGGCAGCGCGCTGTTGCTTGAATGATAATTCCTTGCCATTTGTTAAATGGGAAGGCATGGCTGCAATTAGGAAGGTTTTTTCAAAAAAAAAATAGATATGGATGCGCGACTGAACAAGCTAGAAGAAATTAGAAGAAGGAAAGGGAGACGGAACCATTTTTTTGGTTTTTTTGTTGCTTTTCTGAATGTTTTTAGGGTTTTTTGACTGGGTGACACACATCCTAGAAGATCGGCGAGCAGGAGGCTTCCTCTTTTGAGGAGGCTTCAGGTTACGGAGCTCCGGCAGTAGGCGGAACTCAGGAGACACAGGTTGCAGCGGCCCTGTAGCTGTAGGGATCCACGCGTCCAGGTTGATGAGGTTGTGCGCGGCGGCGGCTACAGTAGGCTGGTCGGCGACGTAGTCAGGTTCTCCTGAGGACTGATCAGACTCTGATGACTCAGAGAGGTCAGAAGAGACTAGGAGGACACTGGCGGTTAATTCATTCACTTCTTGGCAAAGGAAGAATAACACAGAAGCAGAGAATGAGATAATAATTGTCAGCCTCTGTGATGCCAAGGGCTAGTACCTTTTAGCTACACAAGGTGATAAGAGTGCAAAATAAGGGTAGAGTAGGATAATTTCACGTAGAAAAGTAGTAGGAAAGAAATAAAAAGAATATAATTCTTTTTTATAGAGGGGCCTGCTGGCGCAGGGGTGTTTGTAGGTGCCCTCTAAATCAGAGATCTGCTAAGCAGGGTGGTATCTGATTAAGCAAACGATGGGTTTCTGCGTAACAGAAGGTGGTACCAAAGTGCTTTTCCAATTAAGGAACCAGGATGGGGACAGAAGGATAAAAGAAGTACTCACTATTGCTTCTTTTAAGCCAAAAAGCCACGTAGGGGGGTGAAGTAGAGCTGCTGGGTAGATTGGTAGGGTTCTGCTCAGGAGCTGGACACGTAGGTTGGTTGATTTAAAGAGAACACCACGGATAAAACAGGCAAAACAGGGCAGAGTAACTGAAATAAGGACAGGACACGGCGTAACTGATTGACTGTAATAATAATTGATGATCATGAACAACATTTGGCGTGGAAAGAGGGCTCTATATATACTAATTTCACTCATAGTAGAGGACCTTTCCTGCCTGTGTGCTTGTAGTTGCTGAATTTCAGCGCAATGTGGCCAATTTGGGAGATTGGCACTAACAAGGCTCATCCCAATGGCACTGCTGGTCATTATTTCAGCGTCACAAGTGCTCTTCATGACCTTAATAACCTATTTGGTCATTGTAACTAAGGTACATAGCAACACTGACGTGTGATTGTATCTGAAATGGGCCACAAATGACGGAAATGGGCCACAAATGGCTATGGCCAATCATTAAAGGCCACGCTGGCTATGTTAATCTTAGGTATTCAAGGTTTTTATTAATTAAACCTTGCAAATCCGTCATGTAGAATCTACCTGTACACTGGTTATGCTTGTACATACCTGGTAACTAGGTAATTGCCTATTTCCACGCATTTGGCCAATTTCCAATTGGATTATATAATCCACGCGCGGGGTTGGAGGTTTAAACCCCAATTGGGCTTAACTCCCAAACTATACACAACACCTCAATTATAAGTCCATAATTGGTCCTTTCACATACAGTATGCATATATATCAAGTACATACGTGTGTAATGTGCATCTGTGACACGTGGGTGTGGCCAATTGTTACAAGTAATTGGTTCAAGGTGAAGGAGTAGGAAATTAGGGGTACTTCCAGTGAGGGACCCTACATTATTTTACATGAGGATTCAGAATATGACATAATATTCTAAGTTATCCTCGAGTTTTAGAAGTTATTCATAATTTCTGTAAAAAACAGTTATTTATTTTAGTTCTGACTTATTTTTAAGGGTCCAGAACTTTGTTAATGTTTTTGGTTAAAAATAAGGTTACTAGTTATTACTCTTACTTTTATGTGTCACTATGGTTACCTTATGATTATTCCTTATTATTATAGTTACTTCATGTCTATTTGTTATCAATTATTAGCATATGTACTATTTTCAGGGTTTGTACATATGGTAATGATGTTGTTTTTATTTTTCATTTATTTTCTTTAATTTCTACATTACTAGTGTTACTTTGTCAGGTTGTCTCTGACTTAGTAGCAAGCTGACAATAATTCAGGAAATTAGTTCTAGGTAAAAGCAAAAGTTTTTTGCAGCACTTCTGTAGGAAGTTTTTCAGAAAAGAGGAGGGTAGAAAAATTTTGGAAGCACGTCTAGCTGTTTTGATAAAGGAAGGAGAGTAGGGAGGCCTTATGAAAGAAAATGATTAATCAGTTTGATTTAGAGATTATGATTCTTTTCAGAATGGATATGATGAGAGGAGAGGTCTTTTTAATGAGATATTTCCCAATGAGGCCCCCAATTGTGATCCTGGGTCTCTCATGTGACAGCAGGACACAAGATTGGGGAACAACAAAGTTTTATTTCAAAAGAAACAAGGGGACAAGGAAGAAGAGGAAGAATGGAAAGAAGATTAATATATGTGTCTTTTGAGACAAGTATGTGGTCTCAACCTTTATTAGGGAGGAGAGTAGAGCCGGGCTGTGCCACAGCCTCCTCAACCTGAGAAGCAGGAGAAGGTAAAGTCTAAGACTGCCTTATTTTTTAGGCTTAAGGCCAAGGTTACTTATAAGGAAACCTGAGTGGATGAGTAGCTCCACTGGACTAGGATGATAATAAGGAGAATTCTTCATGATTGATAGATGGAATGTGCCTCTAGATGAAGAAAGGAAGGAAGAGAAAGAGAGGAGAAGGATAAGATCAAAGCTCCAATGGAACTTTGAAGAAAGAGAGATTGGTAAAGCTGCTTACTTGTCAGAAAGGTGACACCAAATGACCACGACACAACAACAAGGGGAAATAATGGGACCTGGAGTTCTGATGAGTGAGGAGTGTTGTCCAATGGTTCTGTTTCTTCTAAGTTACGGTTGGTGAGTGATGATGAAAATTTTGATCTGCCCAACTCTGAAGATGATGAACCATGTTTATCAAAATGAATATGCAATATGGAGTTGAACTTAGAAAATGATTAGATGTTATGTGAACTTCCTGGTTAATGACTTCACACTTATACACAACAAAGTATGGATATTATAATATGGAAATACTCGTATTGAAGAGAGGAATAAGAAGATAACATTGTCAAAGCCTTTTGGGCAACATTTTTTGTCTCTAAGGCTGACAGCTTCCCAGATTGCAACAGGTTTGTCTTTGTTTTCCACAGTGATAACCAAGTCAAATGCTGAATCACTCAAGTGACTGATGAGAATGTTGGCTGTTTCATGAAGCTTCTTGTTGGCGGGATTGACTTCTCCAGTGACCACTTTATATAAGTCTTTGCTTTGTAGATAAGCTCTGATAAGACTAGACCAGGAGGTGTAGTTCAAATCGTCCAGTTTTGGGATGTTTGACTTTGACAAAACGACCTCAATGTCCGACATTGTTAACTCTTTGTACCTGTTCTTTTATTGAGCAACCGTACTGATAATGTGAGAATTTCAGAGTCTAAAAGAATCTTAATTTTAGTAAGGATATAAAATGAAAACAACAAGGAATATAATAAAAGGAAAGTTACCTAAAAGAACAAGCACGCAGAAGGAAGAGAGCTTGAGAAACAAAGAAACCATGCTACAGAAACAGGCAGAGAAAGACTGAGGATCAAGAATGATATCAGTCAACATGATGATCAAAAACATAGATAGAAAAAGAACCTTTGATGTCTTGATGCCCTACTAGGTGACCTCAACTAACAGGGGATTTGATAAGGTAGATCTTGCTCCAGTGATTGATAAAGATCAAGCGAGTGGTTGAATCCAGAAGTCAAGATGAAGAAAAGAGATCTGACAAGTGACGTCAGGAAAGATTAAAGAGTCAAATCTACACTTCAAAAATAGAGTTTCTTCATGGAGTGACAGCGTGCGCAGCAAGACACTCTGAATTCAACACAAGGAGGTAGCAGGAAGAAAAGTGTTGGAAATGATTGTGTGACTCACAAACGAAGTCACACGTCTACCTCACCATTTTCAAATCAGGCACAGCCGCTAACCAACAATCTCTCATGTCTTCTGCTCACAGATGACAAAAACGGAGAAAATCGTGGAAAGCAAAGGATGACAGAAAAGTCTTGTTGCACAAAGCAATCTCACAAGGAAACACCGTGAGTAACAAAACTATGATGGATGCCAGAGGGAGGCAAAGCTGGATGATTGACAACAATCCTTCCACCCCTGCAAAACTTCAGCAATCCTCTAGTAAACCAAATATCACCTCGCAACAAGCCCAACAGCTCACTAGCCGCTCGTATCAAAAGTGTACCAAACGAGTGAGTCATAGATCTGATGCTGACTGCAAATACGGCAAAACACACTAAGAAGCTGACAGTGAGACTTGTCCTGAACAAAGAAATAGCAGGAACAAAGGCTCGCTCGTTGGTACACGAAGAAAGTGAAATGTCAGATTAAGCAGTGTAAGTCATTGACAACAATGGGCAAGACAGACGAGAGAAAAGAAAAAGATGTTGATGAAGAATAATTATGAATGTGTTAAATGTCAGGAAAGCTGATCACGTTCAGCTCGGACCAAAGCAAACTTCCATTTCTCTTTCTCTACATGTCTCTCTCACCTGACTCAGTCTCAAGTCTTTATTTGCCTAGTTAGCAAGGGAGCTCCCTGCCTCTAGGTAATTTCCATTTCTCTTCTACAAACATGAATAACAATTGTAAATAAAAGAAGAAGATAAAAAAAAGAAGCTTGTCATTAGTGTACTTGATTCTGACTCTAGCAATCCAAACTCTAGTTGCTCAAGTTCTCTTGAAAAGATCGTTTGTACCTCAGTCATTCCAATATCCTTCATGTACCTTTTGCTTTTGCTTTTTTTCTATCAAACTGCTTCCAGTCCAGTTTGGTTTTTTTAATTCTTTGTACTTGCATTTCTGCATTTGCCTTAAAAAGACGCTCAGGACTCGTGTTTGTATCAGAAGCTTCACTACTTTTTTTGGTTCCATTCAAGGCGCAAGTGTTGAACGTTTGCTTTCTACTTTATATAAGAATCATCCTTCTCACATCTTTATATTTCACTTTCTTTGATCACATTGACATATGTAAAATTCTGATAAACGGCTGTGGAATGGTGATGGAAAGCAAAAATACTGGAGGCTGCTTCCGACCCTTTTGGGATCGCTGAGTAAATCACATTCAAAGAAGCAGTTCATCACCTGATCAAACTCACTTCCCAAGCCTGTGTGGGCTCCAGGGTGTAAGGAGCTAAAAAGTGACAGCTCTATAGCGTGTGCGGCAATGGCGGCGGCTCACAGTCAGCGTCCCGGATCAGTCCCTCAACTTGGTGAATTGATTGCATAAAGACTAACCTATAGCGTGTCCGGCAATGGCGGCGGCTCACAGTCAGCGTCCTGGATCGGTCCCTCAACTCGGTGAATTGATTGCATAAAGACTAACCTATAGCGTGTCCGGCAATGGCGGCGGCTCACAGTCAGCGTCCCGGATCGGTCCCTCAACTCGGTGAAGAAGAGAAGAGGGCCGGCCGGGCGCGGGCAACTATAGGCTATACACAAGATGGCGCGGCACAGCAAACAACCAGAAACCCTAACCATATCCTCCTCACACCGCCGCAGTCTCACTAACTGGATGTCACATGAATGTCACAACCTAGTCCTCTAACACAGAGTGTTCCGGAATTTGCATTATCAACGGCACTGAAGCTGAACAAAATCTGAAAGCAAACAGCTGACCGCCAAAAAAGAGTGAAACAGCCAGACTACTGAAAATAATGTCCACTGCCATATATTTTTGAAATCCTATGGTATCACACTTTCAGAAAAAAATAACAAATTTACATTCTGCTTCTTCCAATCTTAGGTTTTGCAGTGATCTATTTGAAAACCCTGACAATTAGACTGGTATTCAACAGCGGCAAAAGTTCCTCAAGAGTAGCACTGCCAGAATTAACTGGTCAAACACACCGGTTCGAGGTGAGCTCGATCCGCCTTGTTTGACCAGTGATCGGACCGGCTGGGAAAGGCTTCGGTCGGACATGCCGATCCAATCACTGGTCGAACGCGGCGGTTCGACCGGTGCTTGACCCGCCCTGTTCGACCAGTTAATGCTGGCAGAGTGCCAGCATTAACTGGTTGAACACGACCGTTCAAGCACCGCTCGAACCGCCGTGTTTGACCAGTGATCGGACCGGCCCGTCCGACCGGCTCGGAAGAGCTTCGGTCGGACCCTGCCGAGCCGATCACTGGTCGAACATAGCACTCGAACTGGCCTGTTTGACCAGTCAATCCTGGCAGTGTAGCTCCAACGTAGCTTCACAAATGGTTGCCCACTGTTTTGGCGCATCAATTCGAAGCCTTATGAAAATAGGTTAGAATCCAAACCCAACACAATCTTATCTTCCCTGCGCGCTACCGGAACTTTTTCGGGCTCTTCACTGAGACGATGCGTGAATTGTAGGCTTGGCTGGAATCCGGCGCAGACATGGCTGAAACTACAGCGGCACGCAACCAACACAAAAAATAGGAGGAGACAGCTTGGCACTGATACAAATTACTCTCTGGAAGCCTTGCTATTTCTTTTCGGTCTCCCTATCTATCAGCCGAAACAGATTTGGGTTGTCAGTCGTTGAAGGGACCAATTTCATGTTTAACTTGATGGCTGTGATACTACAGCTGACACCGCGAGTTTGTTCCTGTATTCGTTCTGCAATCTCCAATCTCGATATTATGTATCCCACTTCTCAATTGACGATAAGCAGTGTCACGCCGCAGGCATTCTTGATAAGGCAAAAATTACAGCTAGAACCAAAAGTAAAATGAACCCAATGATAAGATTTGGTAAAATTAAATCAATATATCACACGAAACCAATGATTCAGGTCAACCAAATAGGCATATTGCTCAGTTCCTTACCTTGTAATTCTCTGACTCTCAAACGTTGCTTGTAGGTATGCTAGTGTCCAAGGTTGGCAAGGTGAATCGGAGTTATCCGGAATGGTAAACTCTGCTTACAGCCTCAGCGGCTTATCTTTCTTTGAAATAGAGTTCTATGGAGGTGAAAAGATCTATAATTAGAAGGCCAATCAGATGTCCGTATTCACCAGCCACAAAATTTGCATCACCAACAATATCAGCTTATCCAAGGTAAATTTACAAGTTTTTGGCAGTGGCAAAACTGTGATTAGGAGCTTTTGTCCAGATTCTGATGCTTATCTATTGCCTTTCCATTGAAAAATACAAGGTTCCTCTTTGAAAATCAGCACAGATCTGATAGTAAACTCAACATTGACCCCAAGAAGCTATCTCACGCCAGAGTAGGGTTAGTCTCCAGTTTTTTTTGCCTACAGTGTACATAAAAAATATTCCATCTGTGTGCATCATACTTGTCAAAAATTGAATTTTTGATTATTTGTGTGGACTTCTATTAATTAACACTCCCTTCTTTCTGATTCTTCAATTTCATTGCAGTAACTTTCTAGCAGAATGAAGATCACCATAGCAATAATCAATTCAATCTTCAGTTTTGGGGCCAGTATTACACCCAGGGGCAGGACCTCAATGCTTAATATTTCAGAAACTGCTTGGGAAGCCAACCCACCTAGAGGAATTGCTGATACATCCAAATGGCTTTTTCACAACAATTATACTTGGCAGGCATCAAATGAACTACATTTTGGCCCAGAGGGAACTGGTCATTTGAATATATGTGGTGCCCTTCAAACAAACCTAGCAGAGATCTTTATTATTTCAGGAGAGAGTCAGGAGTATGCACTTCAGAATCCAAATAACCCACAAAAACAGTGGCTTTACGGCCATATTAGACCTAATGTTGTACATAGGATTGAGCTTACTGGACCCACAGTCAAGGTCTACTACAAGCTGTAAAAATATCTATGTAAAATCATCTTGGTTCATATAGCATGTTTACATATATTTAACTTCCCACTCCAGTCACTTACTTAAAACAGAATTGATGATGTACATAAATGTCATGGATTTATTCAGGCTTCAACCCCCTATTCAAATTTTTTCTCTTTTACATGGAACTAGAGGAAAAGGCAGCTTTGCTGCCCCACTCTCAGATTTTACTTTTCAACTAAAGCCATAACAAGAAAAGATCTGCTTTGGAGCTGGCTGATTTTTTTTTTTCAAAAAACATGAGTTCAGCAAACCTCAATTGTTGTGTGGGATGGGAGAAGAATTCTCCAGGTAAAAGATAATTGTCAGGCTACGTGATTCCAAGGACTGAACCTTCTAGCTACACAACTGGCAAAATAAACAGATAAGGTTATAAAAAATATGAAAATAATAATTTTTATGAGTTTTGGGAATTTTAGAGTCCTTTTGAGACGTTGAAGTAATAATAATAAAAATGGAGATTTTGCGGAATATGTAATACTAGGGCCCAAGGCAGCTTTGCTGCCCATTACTCTCAGGATACAGGTAGTTCCTCATCCCTGCAACACTGAATAACATATCATTCATCACTATTCCTTCTTCCATAAACATCTCCTTGGGTTTGAAATATTCAATTTCCCATTATAGATTTTCCATTTGTTGCTTTCATCTCAATTTTCCCTAATTGCCCAATTTTCTTATATTTCTATCATGGTCATCATTTTTTACCTCATTCATTCCTTCAACCATCCAGATGTCAATCATCATCCCATTTATTGATTTCAAATTCTCAAACATTTATATCCTCAATTTCTTATTCACATCATGTTCAACTTTGTCAGCTTGCTACTGAGTCAGAGACAACCTGACAAAGCAACACTAGTAATATAGAAATTAATGAAAATACATGAAAAATAAAAACAACATTATTACCATATGTACAAACCCTGAGAATAGTACATCTGCTAATAATTGATACCAAATAGACATAAAATAACTATAATAATAAGGAATAATCATAAGGTAACCATAGTAACACATAAAAGTAAGAATAATAACTAGTAACCTTATTTTTACCTAAAAACCTTCACAAAGTTCTGGACCCTTAAAATTAAGTTAGAACTAAAATAAATAACCACTTTTTACAGAAAGTGTGAATAACTTCTAAACCTTGAGGATAACTTAGAATATTATGTCATATTCTGAATCCTCATGTAAAATAATGTAGGGTCCCTCACTGAAAGTACCCCCAAATTCCTACTCCTTCACCCTGAACCAATTACTTGTAACAATTGGCCACACCCACGTGTCACAGATGCACATTACACACGTATGTACTTGATATATATGCATACTGTATGTGAAAGGCCCCATTATGGACATATAATTAAGGTGTTGTCTATAGTTTGAGAGTTAGGCCCAATTGGGGTTTAAACCTCCAACCCCGCGCGTGGATTATATAATCCAATTGGAAATTGGCCAAATGCGTGGAAATAGGCAATTACCTAGTTACCAGGTATGTACAAGCATAACCAGTGTACAGGTAGATTCTACATGACAGATTTGCAAGGTTTAAGTAATAAAAACCTTGAACACCTAAGATTAACACAGCCAGCGTGGCCTTTAAAGATTGGCCATAGCCATTTGTGGCCCATTTCCGTCATCTGTGGCCCATTTCAGATACAATCACACGTCAGTGTTGCTATGTACCTTGGTTACAATGACTAAATAGGTTATTAAGGTCATGGAAAGCACTTTTGACGCTAAAATAATGACCAGCAGTGCCATTGGGATGAGCCTTGTTAGTGCCAATCTCCCAAATTGGCCACATTGCGCTGGAATTCAGCAACTACAAGCACACAGGCAGGAAAGATCCTCTACTATGAGTGAAATTAGTATATATAGAGCCCTTTTTCCACGCCAAATGTTGTTAATCATCATCAATTATTATTACAGTCAATCAGTTACGCCGTGTCCTGTCCTATTTCAGTTACTCTGCTCTGCTTGCCTGTTTTATTCTTGGTGTTCAATCTTAAAATCAACCTTCAAAGTGTCCAGCTCCTGTGCAGAAACCTACCAATCTACCCAGCAGCTCTACTCCACATCCTTACGTGGTTTTTTGGCTTAAAAGAAGCAATAGTGAGTACTTCTTTTTCCTTCTGTCCCCATTCTGGTTCCTTAATTGGAAAAGCACTTTGGTACCACCTTCTGTTACGCAGAAACCCATTGTTTGCTTAATCAGATACCACCCTGCTTAGCAGATCTCTGATTTAGAGGGCACCTACAAACACCCCTGCGCCAGCAGGCCCCTCTATAAAAAAGAATTATATTCTTTTTATTTCTTTCCTACTACTTTTCTACGTGAAATTATCCTACTCTACCCTTATTTTGCGCTCTTATCACCTTGTGTAGCTAAAAGGTACTAGCCCTTGGCATCACAGAGGCTGACAATTGGGGGTCTGGCCGGGAAATTATCAATACTATCCGTGATAATTAACTCCTGGCACCTACTCTTTTCCACATTTGCTTCTCACTCACGCAAAATTAACCAAACCCTTTAAATAATTATTTTAAATTGTTTCAACATCATTATTCATTCTTCTGAAACATATTAACCTTAACAACTTTTCTCTTTACATTAGAGAAATACCCAAACCTTCATCTATAGCTTACTCCAAGCGTAAACTTCTCCTGCATAAACAATAAAGGATACAGTAAGTTTAAACCCATCATTATTTCTTTCAAAAAGGCGCAAATTAATACTGAATTCTTTACAAAACAGAATATGCCTGAATACACTTCATTATTTTCTACAAGGAACCTTTCAACAACATTAAACAAGGTCCATATTCCTTATGAATGGTTAAGTTGCAGGGATCAACTTATAAAAGAAACAACCAGGCATACTGAAGGATTCATCAATGTTCAACAGCCTTTGTATATGGTTGTAGAAACAGAACACAAAAATGCCTTTTGGAATTGTAGAAAGAAAACCATGCACCACATTCTATCTACTGCTACTTATACCCCTGATGGAAACTCTTGCTATTTTTCAGTAGATAAAAAACTATGTGTTAAATCAAAAACAGCCTGGACTCGAATAAATCAGTTCTTAGATGTAGAACCCACTCTCCTTTTCTTATCTGCAGACACGTGCTTAATTGATAAAGTAGAATATTTCTCTGCTAAAAATTTCTATGTAAATGAGCACCCCAGCATTTTTCTATGATCATATCCTTCATTGTACTAAATTTTACCTCTTCCATGAATGCATTTTGTTGTGCAAAAAATATAAACATTAGACTCCTTTCTCACAAATTTGTTTTTTTGCGCAAAAATACAAAAACTTTCTTCATAATTCTTGTTTTCTGGCGCAAGAAATAAGACCATTCAGAACATACTGAATGATTAGGAGGCCTTATTTTACGCTCTGTATGAAAATGATCAAAAACTTACCCCTCCTGCTCAAATTGGAGTCACTCCAGATTCCATCCACAAGGGAGAGTCTACGCCAAGCAACAGCTATAATTGGGTGTGCACACCTCACTGACCTGCTCCACCACTTTTAGGATTAGTGGACCACAATTGATATATATACCCTCCAGATGAGGTTGCGGGTTCGATTCACAATAGCGCTCCCTCTTCTTTTACACACAGGTCTGCTTCAAACCTTGCAGAGGTCGCGCGTTCAACTCACCACAGCTCTCTCTTCCTTTTACACATTCACAATTATACCTACGCCTTATTACACAACCACCAAGTGACTTGTTAAAAGTGAACACGTGAAAGAGTGGCATCCAACAACACCGCCGGTCAAAACACACACAGCACCCCGCGGATCAACACCTTGATAGTACCAACCTATCTGAACTAAACTGGTCAGTCAAATTACCATTCCCGACGTAGCAATGGTAGTCCGCACCATGTTCAAATAACCAAAGGGGAAAGAATAGGTAATAGCTTCTCTACCATCTCATTAGACTATCTTTTTTCTGAACATTCCAATCTCAATATCCTCAACGGTAACAACAGATGCCATGTAACTATCTTATTGCACAAAACAGATTTACTCAGCAACAACAATCAAAATCATGTAACTAGCATTTTGAATAAGATTGACGCAAAAGATGGAGAAATAATGAATGGAATAAATATGCTATAATTACCAACTGTATCTATCTGAATTTTGACCAGAAAAATGAGAGAGAAACATGTGAGAAAGTATTAATTACTCTATACCAATAACTCTCATTAACAATGAGAAAATAAGTACTCTTAATAATAAAATAACAGAGTTATAAAAACAACAAAACTAGAATAACTTAACAGGATTAGAAAATAAACCAAGATGATTGAACAAGTTTTACAACTACAACATTAGCTGAAACCAGCTGTAACATGATTTCCTCTATGCTTTTCTAGCTCATCTTGCTGAAAGATATTTTGACGATCTTAAAAGGTTTCCCAATATAATTCATTTAACCTGTTAAGATCCCTGTAACGCAAATAATTTGAGGACTTTACACAAAGGTACACATATGGCAAGAAACTCAGCACTTGCAACATTAATCAATAAGAGAAACTGTAACCTAGATACCCAATGTAACAATACAATTCCAAATTCCCAGAGATCACATGAATTCACCATTGTCCTTGTTACTCTGTCAAGAAACAAAAAATGTCAGTTCATCATGTATCAAATTAAAATACTAAAAGCAATCTAAAAGAAAGGATGGACGTTTCAATTTGAAAATACTGCCCATCCTCATAAAATATTCACTGGCTTCAACCATCATATAAGTAGCCTGATTTGCCAATATGATTAATCTATTCACCTCTTAGGATCTATGATTTAAGGTACGCACTATATACTCCAATGCAACTCAAAGTAAGCAGATAGAATTTGTGTAACAATGAATTAACACACATAGATGAAAATTGACTCAGAGTCTTTTCACATAATCCCTTGATATAATATAAACATATCATGAGCCTCTTTACTTGTACAAACTTAATTGCTGATAGAGCTATAACATGAAAGTCTGAAAGAATAGTTCATCAAATGAAATGCCAAGGCAATGCATACTGTGGATAACATATTATTCAACGGGTATCTAACATACAACTTGAGTAGTTGCAATTTGGAACTGATTATAAGGTTACCGCCAGTGCATTTCAGAGCTTATTCTTGATGCAACTACAACTGCAATTCCACCTGGCTCTAACAATATTCTTGTACATAAAGAATTAAGTCACATTGAAATAAGTGAACTATAACTATTCTGAGAGATCAGCCATTTCATGAATCACCTTGAATAACAATTTGGATCTATGATTACAAGACAAAAGCTCAGCAACTTGATTATCTGAATTGTTTTGCACTGCTACTTGTACCAAGAAATAAAGGTACTACTTATATCACACTTTGTTCCCTGTTTATTAGAAAAGCCTTCTGGAGATAGTACCCTCCCATTCTACCATTAGCCATCAATGAAATCTTACCTCCTTTGCCTTGAAAAAACTACTGCTTAGAGTGTCTGTAAAGTAATATAGCTGAGAAATCTAAAAGGGCTGATAACTACAATATCATCAATGGTACTAATGCTTAGCAATTGCTGATTCAGAAATAATAATAAAGAATCTCTTTGTCTCAAAAGAAATGCACTGAATGACATCCTTCACTTGCTCTCTTGCTCAATTTTTAAGGACATCATACAATTGAAAGTCAGGAATAACCTTTGTCTATACCCAGAATATGTTAATAAGGAAGCAGTAAGAGGGCAATCTACCCCAAGAAGAAATCATGAAAACTTTTAATGTCTAAGAAATAAAAAATTAGAAGCAACCTCAATCATATACTGTGTACATGAAATAAATAACCCTCCACTTCTAGCTTCAATTACCACTGCATAATGAGAATATCTGAGAATTAACTAAGTATGAAGTTCATATACAAATACTTAATACCTACTACCTGGTTAGTGCAAAACATTAAAAAGATATAACTCTTTGTGAATCTAATAAAACACAAACATTGATATTACCTAGACCTGCTTTCAACAAGAAAACTGTCACCAGGATAAAACAATTTAAGCAGACCAGTCTGATTTCTAAAAACATGTCTATCCTGGTGCAGTAGTAAGAGATATAAAAGTGGGCTTTCAAAATTCAGTCACTTTACAATTATTAATCAAGGAGAAATGAATTTGTACTTATTCATTGGCTGGAACCGTCATATAAGAAGCCAAACCTACCAGGATGATTAATCCATCTACCTCATAAGAAACCACATATACACTATAGACTTTGAGGCAATTCAAGTACACAGTGGAATTAGTGGAATTAGAATCTCCCTCTCACACATTCTCTAAATATAATGAACATATTACAAGAATTTGTACTTATCCAAAAATAGTTGCTAAAGCAAAGATAGTTAATGAGATCAATTTTTTAGAGTACCTACAGTAGTGACTACTTTTTCAACTGGTATCTGACATACACCTTCATTAGTTACATATTTTGAACTGGTTATAAGATTCTAATTATTGCCTTTTAGAGCTCATATGTTGCAAATACCACTTTAGTCTACCTGGCTCTTACAATATTCTTATCCAGGAAGCATTAAGTGAAATTCAAATAGTGAACTATAACTATCTTTCAATATTACCCATCTTGCATAACAAACTGTATCTAAGATTTCATGAAGAAGGTTCAACACCCTGATTAAAAAAAAAAAGCAATGAACTCCCTCTGCAAACTACGTCTTAATTGAAACTCTATAGGATATTGGAATTAGTTTTGATTTGAAAAACCAAAGAGAATAAATAAAAAGATTCCTGAATTGGAAATTAATCATAATGTTTAGAATACTAATCAATCACTGATGTGCACATCTGGCTCTATTTACCTCAATAAGAAGATGCATTCCATGGATTTGACAAAACTATTTTAGATACAGATTGACTCTTTTACTAGTATCCTTCCAGCTGGCAATCAACCTTGAAATCCCAGATATACCAATAGCACTATTGTACTGCATGAAGCTATATCTCATTGAATCAGAATAAGAATATATAGGAAAATCATTTAAACAAGATAAATAGCTTCCTAGGGATCATATACCTGATAAACCAAACATCTGATAAATTACAAAGCCTTTAAGAGAACCTGAAATTTTTTTTTCTTCACAACAGACATTAGGGTGAATTTTGTTTTCTAAAGTCTCATTTTAAAGGGAGGGAATGTCAGCTTGCTACTGAGTCAGAGACAACCTGACAAAGCAACACTAGTAATATAGAAATTAATGAAAATACATGAAAAATAAAAACAACATTATTACCATATGTACAAACCCTGAGAATAGTACATCTGCTAATAATTGATACCAAATAGACATAAAATAACTATAATAATAAGGAATAATCATAAGGTAACCATAGTAACACATAAAAGTAAGAATAATAACTAGTAACCTTATTTTTACCCAAAAACCTTCACAAAGTTCTGGACCCTTAAAATTAAGTCAGAACTAAAATAAATAACCACTTTTTACAGAAAGTGTGAATAAATTCTAAACCTTGAGGATAACTTAGAATATTATGTCATATTCTGAATCCTCATGTAAAATAATGTAGGGTCCCTCACTGAAAGTACCCCCAAATTCCTACTCCTTCACCCTGAACCAATTACTTGTAACAATTGGCCACACCCACGTGTCACAGATGCACATTACACACGTATGTACTTGATATATATGCATACTGTATGTGAAAGGCCCCATTATGGACATATAATTAAGGTGTTGTGTATAGTTTGGGAGTTAGGCCCAATTGGGGTTTAAAACCTCCAACCCCGCGCGTGGATTATATAATCCAATTGGAAATTGGCCAAATGCGTGGAAATAGGCAATTACCTAGTTACCAGGTATGTACAAGCATAACCAGTGTACAGGTAGATTCTACATGACAGATTTGCAAGGTTTAAGTAATAAAAACCTTGAATACCTAAGATTAACACAGCCAGCGTTGTAGGACTCCTGTGGGACAAATGATAATATTTGGTAAAGATCCGGCTGGGGGAGATAAACTGGTGAGTTAGGTTGAAAGGCTAAAACAGTCAGTTTACGGGTGGTTTATTGGCCTGCCCCTTTATAAATACTATACCCTTTGTAAGGAATCTTAAAATCAATATAAAAAGAGAAATGGCTGATTTCAAGATTAAGTTTACTAAGTATAGTAATCTCAATCAGACTTAGACCTTATACGTTGTTGTATTTGAGTAGACCGCTTATAACTAATGATATGGATAATTGAACCGTGGGATTGATTATGTGAACGTGCAATAGTGTGCTGGACTATTGCAGGTGATTGTTGATGATTGTTGAGTTTGTTGATGATTGATTGATTTGTTTGTTGATTGATTGATTGGGTTGTTTGTTGATTGATTGGGGGTTTGAGAAATGTTTTTATTGTTGGGGTTGATAACTGATTGATTGACTTATTGACTGATAACACTGATGACTACACTTGATGACTACACTTGATGACTAACTTGATGACTGGTGAGACACACTATACTCTCTTAGTAAGTGGCTGAAGAAAAAGAAAACAACAGTGGTGGGGAAATGTCCTCCTTATATAGGAAAAGATGAGGGAATTTAGCTCCAAGGGAAGGTCCTTTGAGGGATTTATGCTGCAGGTGAACTGGTCAGCTGCACAGCCTGCTCCTTGTTGCTATGGTTTCAGCACAGCATGACATCATTGCTGCACAGCATGAAATCATTTCTGCACAGCATGACTTCATGTCTGCACAGCATGACATCATATCTGCACAGCATGACATCATTTCTGTGCCCACTCCCCCCCTGTACTGTGTACAATACAGCCCGTTCTTCCTCCTTCTTCTATTCTTCCATCCAGGGGCTGAAACACCTTCCATCACCCCTTCTTTCTTCCAATCCTTCCAGCTTCCATCCTGTTCAGGGTCTAGGCCTCTCCTCCTCCTGGTCCTTCTTCCCCTTCTCCCCCCTGTGTCGGCTCCTTGTACTGCTACCATCGTCCGTATTTCCTGCTTGCTGTTGATGTAACTCTTCCTTGTTGTTGATTCTGTGATGTTGGTATATCGTGTATTCTTCTGGATTCCTTCTGTACTCCTCCCTGATCTTCCTCCTCTTGTATCCTACTCTAGTGTACATCTTGTAAGTGAGCTTGTAATATATGAAATGTACCTCTTTGGCATTGGAGCGGGAATGGAACACCACAGCGTGGCCTTTAAAGATTGGCCATAGCCATTTGTGGCCCATTTCTGTCATATGTGGCCCATTTCAGATACAATCACACGTCAGTGTTGCTATGTACCTTGGTTACAATGACTAAATAGATTATTAAGGTCATGGAAAGCACTTGTGACGCTGAAATAATGACCAGCAGTGCCATTGGGATGAGCCTTGTTAGTGCCAATCTCCCAAATTGGCCACATTGCGCTGAAATTCAGCAACTACAAGCACACAGGCAGGAAAGATCCTCTACTATGAGTGAAATTAGTATATATAGAGCCCTCTTTCCACGCCAAATGTTGTTAATCATCATCAATTATTATTACAGTAAATCAGTTACGCCGTGTCCTGTCCTATTTCAGTTACTCTGCTCTGCTTGCCTGTTTTATTCTTGGTGTTCAATCTTAAAATCAACCTTCAAAGTGTCCAGCTCCTGTGCAGAAACCTACCAATCTACCCAGCAGCTCTACTCCACATCCTTACGTGGCTTTTTTGCTTAAAAGAAGCAATAGTGAGTACTTTTTTTTTCCTTCTGTCCCCATTCTGGTTCCTTAATTGGAAAAGCACTTTGGTACCACCTTCTGTTACGCAGAAACCCATTGTTTGCTTAATCAGATACCACCCTGCTTAGCAGATCTCTGATTTAGAGGGCACCTACAAACAACCCTGCGCCAGCAGGCCCCTCTATGAAAAAGAATTATATTCTTTTTATTTCTTTCCTACTACTTTTCTACGTGAAATTTTCCTACTCTACCCTTATTTTGCGCTCTTATCACCTTGTGTAGCTAAAAGGTACTAGCCCTTGGCATCACAGAGGCTGACAAACTTAAGCACACCGCTGCAATTGCACTACACAGTAGTCAGGACTCAGGAGGCTGTGAGGGAACTGCATGTAGTGAGATTTATTTACATTTTTTTGGCTAACACTCAATTCCTCCAAACTTTCTCTCACTTGAACTGAAAGTTCTCTGCCGGTCTCATTCAGATGTCAGTTTCCAAACGCATCCCAAAATGCTTTAAATTCCATGCCTGATTCTTGTTGACTGGCGTAGCACATGCATAGCATGGACGGCCCTCAGAGCGAGTTGCCTGTCTAAAAAACAGGTATTTTTGGGTACCCGCACCCGCCAGATTGAAATTAGGCAGGAAACCTGGTACTTGGAGGGAGTAATGGTGGGTGTGGATCCCGCTGGTTGTCTTCAGCTGGGTCCACTGGTCCATTGATCTCTGCTGGTCTCAGTTGGCAGACATGATCTGCCAGCTGGGACCCTTGGTATTAGTTGGAAAACATGGTCTTTGAGCCAGGGGGGGCACTCTCAGCTTGCAGAAGTATGCCAACTAAGACCGACTGCCCCAGTAGACTGTCAGCCAAGACCATTGCTCTTGGCTGACAGTCTGCCAGCTGAGACCATTGGTCTCGGCTGACAGTCTGCCAGCTGAGACCATTGGTGTCAGCCAAGGCCAATGGTATCAGCCAAGGCCAATGGTCTCAGCCAAGGCCAATGGTCTCAGCTGAGGCCAACAGTCTCAGCTGGCAGACTGTCAGCCCAGACCGACGGTCTCAGCTGGCAGACTGTCAACCAAGACCAACGGTCTCAGCTGGCAGACTGTCAGCCAAGACCAACGTTCTCAGCTGGCAGACTGTCAACCAAGACCGACGGTCTCAGCTGGCAGACTGTTAGCCAAGACCAACGGTCTCAGCTGGCAGACTGTCAGCCAAGACCAACGGTCTTGTGAGAAATCAAACGGTGACAGCTCTATAGCTCTTCCTGATGTGGCGTCAGCTCATGTGCGCGTCCCGGAACAGGTCCCTCAACTCGGTGTGAATTGCAACTAACCTATAGCTTGTCCCATTGTGGCGTCAGCTCACGTGCGCGTCCCGGAACCGGTCCCTCAACTCGGTGAAGAAGAAGAGGAAACCGGTACCGGGCGGCTCGGGACTAAAACTATATACAAGACTGCGGCGCGGCAACATGACTAAGAAACCCTAACTGTCCCATCTCACTACTCTTGCCCGTCCCGCACACCTGTCACAGGTATGTCACAACCTAGTCTCTAACAGGTATCAGCTGGCAGACTGTCAGCCGAGACCAATGTTCTCAGCTGGCAGACTGTCAGCCAAGACCAATGGTCTCAGCTGGCAGACTGTCAGCCAAGACCAATGGTCTCAGCTGGCAGACTGTCAGCCGAGACCAATGGTCTCAGCTGGCAGACTGTCAGCCGAGACCAATGGTCTCAGCTGGCAGACTGTCAGCCAAGACCAATGGTCTCATCTGGCAGACTGTCAGCCGAGACCAATGGTCTCAGCTGGCAGACTGTCAGCCAAGACCAATGGTCTCAGCTGGCAGACTGTCAGCCAAGACCAATGGTCTCAGCTGGCAGACTGTCAGCCAAGACCAATGGTCTCAGCTGGCAGACTTTCAGCCAAGACCAATGGTCTCAGCTGGCAGACTGTCAGCCAAGACCAATGGTCTCAGCTGGCAGACCGTCAGCCAAGACCAATGGTCTCAGCTGGCAGACTGTCAGCCACTCTTGCACACATAAGAGCATCCGCATCAGTGCGGTCATTTGCTAGGCTAAATTAGTTGATGCTAGGATGTAAAAGAGCTGAGGTGAGCCAATTCCCACATCGGTTGAGTGTTGGTGTATGTAGATCATGGACTTGAACGCATAAATGCATATTAGTTATGTATTTAGACCAAGCTGTAGCAGGGATGATGAAATTTGAATATTCAATTCAAGTTTAGCGCTGTCGTTAAGTGATGCCAAAGTTGACAACACTTAACAACAACTACAAATTTTTTTAGCAATAGCTTCAGGTTTGACCTCTCCGGTGTGGGAGGTTTGTCGCTAAAATAGCTTAAAACAGGGTTTTCACCCGACCAATGTGGATGCTCTAATGAAGTGTAGATTACATTGCTGAGGGCTTTGAAGAGAGCCTGGTTGATCAATGGATGGTTGTGGGCGCGCGCAGTGGTCATTACATTAGTATGGGAGCAGACACGGTGAATTGAGTTGGAACAGCAGTCTGATAGCAGATAGATCGAGTACAATAAGAGAAACCAATCTTGTAGCTGTTGTGTGGTGGAGGGGGAGTGTTCAGTGGGAGGAAGAAGAGAGGGACGGTGACAAAGGCACGTGCGAGGTATGAAAGAGGGCCAACTTTCATAAATTCAGTGTGGCAAGAGAGCACGGCGGAAGTGATGTACTTGGTGTTTCCGCAGGAGAGAAGCGACACATGGTCAAACATCAATGTGGAAGGAGCTGGAAGGATGCATGGGGGTTACATAACATTGGGAATGATATCCAGCGCCATGCAGGCCATGAGCAATTGACATGCTAAACAGCGTAATGCGGAGATTATGCTGGGCACTTCTGAAATTGAGAGCCAATTGAAGGAGTAAACCCAGGGTCAACGCTGAGATTATTTGCAAAGGGATGTTGTGGAATCTGGATTGTATCTACGTGTAGTGTGTCCGGTTTGGGCCTGGATATGTGTATGTCATACAAGTTCAGAGAGGGTCAAAGAACAGGTTGCGTGGGGTACAGTACAAAAATGAAAGATGTTACAGTGGAGTGTAACACTTAAGTGATGCCTTGGCCTTGACCAGAGGCAATGGTGGTGAAGGGCAAGGTAATTGAGGTTGAAGCAGCTAGCCTGAGAGTTATGTTTGTTAATTGGGTGTATGCAGCGGAGGCATGAAGCAACGGGCGTGGGGACAGAGGCTGACTGGGCAAAATGCAACAGCGGAGGCAAAGCGCTGTAGTTGAACATCTATTGAGGTGAGGGTGCAGGGTATAAAAGTAGGCCTCACAAGCAAGAGATTCCCCCTCAGAGCTCAACGCATCTGTTGCTTGTTGCGCAGGGTGGGCTCTCAACCAAAAAAAAAAAACAGGGGAAACCTTGGAATTGAAATTGGCAAAAGTGTGGATTTATTATATTTGGATTCCAGAGGGGCCTGCAAGCAGGGGTGTTTTGGGGTGCCCTCTAATAATCAGGACCTGTAAATAGGGTGGTTTTGACTTGTAACCTGATCTTCTGGGGCCTGCAAGCAGGGGTGTTTATTGTGCCCAGGATATATGGTGGGGAGGAATTGGTTACAAGAAAGGTACTCACTATTTCTTGTTACGGAAATCCTCCAAGGTTGGTGACAGGGTAACAGAAGTGGATGGTGATGATGGTGAGTGTTCTGTTGACGCTGGAAGAGGGATAAATAATATACTGAAGGTTCACAAGGTTGGACACAAGGCTATAAGCTAGTGGACAATGCTGAGTGATAATTTTCAGTGGTAATGATAAAGCTGGGGAATCCTCTCTGGGGGGAACCAGAGGTCTTTAGATATTGATCAAGGGCTCTGGGGACGAAATCAGAGAGCCTGTCATTTTCAGGGAACAGACCTTAGGATCAACTGATCAATAGATTGGATCAGAAGTTGATCTTCCTGGGTTAGATCAGTAGAAGATGCGTGTGAGCTGCGGATCTTTCATGATCTGTGGTTGTATTACTTGTTCTCAGGCTTAATGTATCATTTATTAACAATTATATTTTCGTATATGAGACATTTTACATATGTGATATGTCTCATTTGTCATATGTGACAGGTTTATGGTAATTTACCTATTTTCCCTACAAGTTATCTTTGTTGTATTGTATAAGTAATATAAGGAGCCATATTTAAGAAGTCACTTTGCTGGGGGACCCTAGGTTAATTTTTATGTAGAATCCACTTCTGGAGTCATATTCAAGGTTTGGTCATTGGTTTGTCTTCTATTCATATTTTGTTATATCTTTTGTTATTTTTGTTACTATATTGGCTTGTCTCTTACATAGTAGCAAGCTGACAATAATTTAACCCTCATGAAAAGTATTAATGGTCATCAGATGGGAGAAGAACTCTGGTAAAAAGGTAAATTAACCATCTTGAAAAGTATTGATGGACACCTTTGAGCCAAGCTCAGGTTTTGGTGCAGGGTAATCAGAAAAAGGGGAGGAGGGAAAGAATTTTTGGAGTTTGGGCCTAGTTGTGTCTATGGAGGAAAACATTGTGGAGAAAGAAGAAAGCAAATGAAGGGGTGGCTTTATGAATTTCTGGACATTTGGACATACAGGACCTTCTTGTGTTGGCTGGGTCAAAAGATCTTGGCAGTGTGAATGCCCTGAGGAAAGGCATGAAGGTGCCACCTACCCCTTTTTTTAGGAGGTGCAGGCCTTGCATCTGCTTGTCAAGAGGCTAGAGCCCTTGGCAAGAAGGTGTTTTCCTGCTTGACAAGGTCTCCTGGAAATCAGGTATGATACTGCTGGCCAAGACCTCCTGCTCAGTAGGTTCATACCTGCTTCCAGGGCCAAGGAGCCCTTGGCAAGCAGGTACAAACCTGCTCACCAGGAGCTCTTGGCAAGAAGGTTGGTACCTGCTCACCAGGAGCTCTCCACAAGAAGGTTCATACCTTGCCAAGAGCTCTTGGCAAGAAGTTTGGTACCTGCTCACCAGGTGCTCTCCACGAGAAGGTTCATACCTTGTGTCAGCTTGCTACTATGTAAGAGACAAGCCAACACAGTAACAAAAGTAACAAAAGATATATTAAAATATAGATAAAAGACTAACCAATGAACAAACCTTGAATATCACTCCAGAAATGGATTCTACATGAAAAACAACCTAGGGTCCCTCAGCAAAGTGACCCCTTAAATATGGCTCCTTGTATTACTTATACAATACAACAAAGATAACTTGTAGGAAAAATAGGTAAATTACCATAAACCTGTTACATATGACAAATGAGACATATCACATATGTGAAAGGTCTCATAGACGAAAATATACTTGTCAATAAACGATACATTAAGCCTGAGAACAAGTAATACAACCACAGATCATGAAAGATCCGCAGCTCACACGCATCTTCTACTGATCTAACCCAGGAAGATCAACTTCTGATCCCATCTGTTGATCATTTGATCCAAAGATCTGTTCCCTGAAAATAACAGGCTCTCTGATTTCGTCCCCAAAGTCCTTGATCAATATGTAAACACCTCTGGTTCCCCTCATAGAGGATTCCCCAGCTTTTATCACCCTTGGAATATTCCCACTACGTATTGTCCAACAGTATTATCCTGTGTCCAATCTTGTGGCCCTTCCCAGAAACTTATTAGCCCTTTTTCTCCGTCAGCATCATCACCAGAATCACCAACAACCACCCCTCTGGTCCTGCTGCTTATCCCTTGGGAGGAATTCAGACAAGAATCAACAGTAGGTGCATTCTTGTCTAATTATCCTCCCCAATATCCACTTTCCTGGGCACATTCCTGTTAACCAGGCCCCAGATGATCAGGTTACCAGTCAAAACCAACTTGTTAGCTCAGGTCCTGATAGAGGGCACCATAAAAAACCCTGCATCTACTTGCAGGCCCCTCTGGAATATTACATATTCCACATTTCCCTTATTTTTACCATATTTGTCCACCACAAATATCATCCCAAACTATCCTTTCACATGTAAAAGGTGTGCATTTCATCTTCTTTTGCATTTCTTGCATCCTTTGCAGGTGGTGTAGCTAGAAGGTTCGATCCCTTGGCATCACCAAGCCTGTCACCTTGCCAAGAGCTCTTGGCAAGCAGTTTCATACCTTGCCAAGAGCTCTTGGCAAGCAGGTTTTTACCTTCTCACCAGGAGCTCTCCACAAGCAGGTTCATACCTTTCCAAGAGCTCTTGGCAATCAGCTTTATACCTTCTTTCCAGGAGCTCTTTGCAAGCAGGTTCATACCTGCTTGCCAGGAGCTCTTGGAAAGCAAATTCATATTTGCTTACTGGGAGCTCTTGGCAAGCAGGTTCATACCTGCTTGCCAGGAGCTCTTGGCAAGCAAATTCATACCTTCTTGGCGGGAGCTCCTGGCAAGCAGGTACATACTTTCTTTCCAAGAGTTCCTACTAAGCAGGTACATGCCTGCTCTCCAAGAACTCCTGGTGAGCAGGTATGTGCACATGTTTCAGCCAGTTTTATGTAAATGTGCAACATAAAAGAGTTTTGATCTAAAAGAATTCATTACATAGAAGGCCAGAATGGTTTTGAAACAAAACAGAGTCAACAAAGAAACACAAGAGAAAGATGAGACAGGAAGATTGAGGAGATTGAGAACCAACACAAGAGGAGACGGGAACTGTCAGCTTGCTACTATGCAGAGACAAGCTTAACATAGTAACAAAATAACAAACAATTTAAAAATCATTTACAATATTACAAAATAGACTTCAGAAATGAATTCAAAACATAAATTAACCTAGGTTCACTTACCAAAGTGACCCCTCTATTATAACTCCTTACATGACTTAAACAATATAACAAAAACTATTTACAAATGATTAAAAACAAACAAAAAAGACCTGTCACACATGTACAAGACCTTTCACATATGTAACAGGCCTCAGAGACGAGAATACCCATGACCTCATAAGATCTAATAGCTCTGGGAATGTGCAATACAAATGTGATCTTAAATTAAGATCCACAGATCCCACGGATCTTCTACTGATCTAGCCCAGGGAAGATCTATCCCTGATCCAATAGACAGATCAAATGGACAAAGATCTGTCCCCAGCAATATTCAAGCTCTCTGATTTCGTCCCCAGATGTCTAAAATGAATATTTAAAGACCCCTGTGTCCCCCCTTTTGAGGAATCCCCAGCTTTATCATTAGCACTGAAAATTATCACTCAGCATTGTCCACTAGCTTATAGCCTTGTGTCCAACCTTGTGAACCTTCAGTATATTATTTAACACTCTTCCAGCGTCAAAAAAAACACTCACCACCATCATCAGCCATTTCTGTTACTCTATTACCAACGTTGGAGGATTTCTGTAACAAGAAATAGTGAGTACCTTTCTTGTTACCAATTCCTCCCCACCATATACATCCTGGGCACCATAAAAACCCCTGCTTGCAGGCCCCAGAAGATCAGGTTACACGTCAAAACCACCCTGCTTACAGGTCCTGATAATTAGAGGGCACCATAAAAACCCCTGCTTCCAGGCCCCTCTGGAATATTAACTTATTCCACAATTAATGTCAGCTTGCTACTATGACAGAGCCAACCTGACAAAAGTAACATAAAAAGAGACATTATTACTACAGTATTAAGACCCATTTATATGACTAATAATGCATAAAAAACTCAGTTTAATTATTTTTGTCCAATGAGCTTAGCAAAGTCCTGGCACCATAACAATAAGTAATGAATTAAAATAACAACTACTTTTTCCAAAAACACTAAATAATTTCTAAACCTTGAGGATAACTTAGAATATTATGTCATATTCTGAATCCTCATGCAAATCAATGTAGGGTCCCTCAATGGAAGTACCCCTCAATTCCTACTCCTTCACCTTGAACCAATTACCCATAAGAATTGGCCACAAACATATGTCACACAGACATTTCACATGTATTTACTTGTTATATATGCATACTATATGTGAAATGACCAATTATGGACTTATAATTGAGGTGTTGTGTATAGTTTGGGAGTTATGCCCAACTGGGGTTTCAACCTCCAACCCTGCGCGTGGATTATATAATCCAATTGGAAATTGGCCAAATGTGTGGAAATAGCTAATCCCCTAGTTACCACAATATATTTACGAGTGTAACTAGGGTAAAAGTAGACTCTACGTGGTTTATTTACAAGGTTTCATTAATAAAAACCTTGAATTCATAAGGTTAACGTAGCCAGTGTGGCCTTTAAAGATTGGCCTTAGCCATTTGTGGCCCATTTGCATCATTTGTGGCCCATTTCAGATACATTCACGCATCAGTGTTGCTATGTACCCTAGTTACAATGACTAAATGGGTTATTAAGGTCATGGAAAGCACTTGTGACGCTGAATTAATGACCAGCAGTGTCATTGGGATGAGCCTTGTTAGTGCTAATCTCCCAAATTGGCCACATTGCGCTGAAAACCAGTTACTACACGCACACAGGCAGAAAGGTCCCCCACTATGAGTGAAATTAGTATATATAGAGCCCTCTTTCCACGCCAAAAGTTGTTCCCCATCATCAATTATTATTACAGTCAATCAGTTACACCGTTGCCTGTCCTTATTTCAGTTACTCTGCCCTGTTTTTCCTGTTTTATCCGTGGTGTTCTCTTCAAATCAACCATTCTACGTGTCCAGCTCCTGCGCAGAAACCCTTCAATCTACCCAGCAGCTCTACTTTACCCCCCTACGTAGCTTTTTGGCTTGAAAGAAGCAATAGTGAGTACTTCTTTCATCCTTCTGTCCCCATTCTGGTTTCTTAATTGGAAAAGCACTTTGGTACCACCTTCTGTTACGCAGAAACCCATTGTTTGCTTAATCAGATACCACCCTAATTTTAATCAGATACCACCAAGGGATGGAACCCTTGGGAGGAAAAGAGAGTATTGTGTCCCCACACAGCCAACAAGACAAAGGGAAAGAATATGAGCAGTCTTTCTATGAACAACCATCATTACAACAATCCCCAGAAGTGGAAGAAATTGGCCAACATCAGCAGCACCATAACCAGCTTCTACAACAGCTGAGATTAGGTTTTTCTGCCATAGATAATTCTCTTACAATTGCGCATAACAACATCCTTTTGTTAGATAAAAATGCTCAAACACGCCACAAAACTGTTCTAGAATTTTTAAATAAAGCTCATCCTCCGCCTGAGTCTTTAGAGAATTATATGTCTAGCTCTTCTTTCATTTTAAATCAATTGTCTAAATTTCTTAACTCACCTAAGTCTGTCTTTACGCATAATGAATCTGATTTTCAAGCTAAAACTTCTGAGCCAAAGATCCCTAATGTGCCAAAAAATTAGAAGAACTTGAAGATGAACATTCCAAGTATTCTAATGATGATTTGGCGGATAAAATTAACAGATTAGAAGACATGTTTCATGCTAATACTGAACATATAATTAACAGAATTAATAAAAATGCAATTAACACTTTACATGCCCAAAATGTGAAATTAGAACTTGAACAAATGGACTTGAAAAGAATGATGATTGAACTACAAGCTCAAGTAGCCTTAATATCTGATCAAAACAACAAGAATGTTAATGGAACTCTATTATTAAAGCATCTGTTAGACGTGAAATTTGAATTAGCAGAATTAATTAAAGAAATCCCTACCAGAACTATTCCTGTTAATGACTCTACGCCCAAATATAACAATCTTTATATGGAAACAATACCTGAAAATAATGGAGGAAATAATAACAACTATCCTCATACCAATCAACAACAGAACAATAATAGTCAAACCAATTATACCAAATATAATAGCAGTCCACCCATGCCTTCTAATAACAATTACCCTCCTAATAATTCCCCTACTCATAATAACCACCATAATGAAAGCCAAGGAAGTCATGCTCATTCTTCACGTAACCAGGTATATAGTAAAAATAATAACAACTTCATAGACCCTTCCCTTCTGATTAAATTGTTGCCACCAATTAAAGAATGGACCAAATTCTCAGGAGAGGGAGATTATGACCATATTAACCTCATCAAATATATTGATCACATATTAACAGTCTAAAGAGCTCCTGATGAGGCTATCCTTAAAAGATTTCCCAGATTATTTAAAGGAGTAGCCTTTGACTGGTTCATTAGTAAACAAGCTACCATGGGACAGCAATCTTGGCCAGCTTGGAAAGAATTGATCAAACAACAATTTGGCACTAGACTCTGAGAAAAGAAAATGCGCAGAGCCTTTGAAAATGACTACTTTGACCCAGTCAAACATAATCCTCATCAACGGTGCCTGAACCAGAAAGAAAGAATTGAATGCATTTATCCTAAATTAGATCAGGAACAAATAAATGATTTGATACTTAATCAAACTAAAGGCAGCCTAGAACATAATGTCAGATGTAGAATCAATGAAATGGATTGTGACTTATCCACTCTTATAGGTGTAATGGAAGAAGTAGTAGAAATGAATGGGATCAATAAGAAGCACAATCCTTCTGATAAAAAGGATAACACTCCTAGAACTGATCCTCCTAAAAAGTTAGAATCTAAACCAGCTGAACCTATTAGAAAAGAAAAGACTCCTACTTGTTGGAATTGTGGAGAAACTGGCCACAGAAGTAATGAATGTACCAAACCTAGGAGAAAAATCAATAATGTGCATGCCAGCCCTGATTCAGATTCTGAAGGTACCTTTGATATCATACAACAAGAACCCTCTAATACACATTATGGTCAAGATGATGATGACTCAGAATCTAGTGGCCATGCAGTGATGGTAATTAATGCTGATATTGGCAATGACTTCAGAATTAATACCATCCACGGTGAATCTAACTTACCACAGAAATGGGAAGAAAATATGGATATTGGTCATATATCTGATGCTAAGCTCTTAATTAAAAAACCTGAGGAAGGAAGGTGTTACACTCTAGGAAAAACCAGTTTCACTAAGGTTATTTTCAGAGACTTAGCAGTTAAGACACTATTAGATATAGGAGCTTGTTGTTCTTGTGCCAGTGCTACATTTTTGCAACAAATATACCCTGAATGGCGCAAAAATTTATTACCTGTACCCAAAACTACATTTAGCAGTTGTAACTCTACCATGAAACCCATTGGTGTCATAAATTTACCCTTAATATTCCCTCATCCTAAGGGATCCCTCAGATTAAGCGTAGAATTTGTAGTACTTTCAGATGCTATTTGTGACTACCTTATACTAGGTAATGATACCTTTTGCATGTATGGTATTGACATTTTCCAGTCCAAAGATAGATATTTTACCATTGGAGGAGATTGGAAAAGGAAATACCAAATTTGCAATATTCATTCTGAGATTATTGCCCCTGTTTCTCAGGAACCTGACCCCAAGGAATTAGAGGAACTAGTGTCCCGGGCGGCTGCGCCGCCGCCACCCCCCGGGGTGTCTGGTCTTTCTATCAGCTGGCGCCCCACAACCACCCGCGCCCGAGAGCCCCAACTTCACCATGATTGAATCCCGGGGCTTGATAGCTGCACACCCGAAGGGCGTGCGCACGCCCCCCCGAACGCCTAAAAAAAAGGCGTGCGGGGGCTGCACGCCTTCCCACACAGGCGTGCAAACCCCCGCACGCCCTCCCCCGGATGCCGCACGCCTACAAATGGCGTGAGGACGGCCGGCTTGGCGTGCGGCCCGGCCAGACAGGCGTGCTGGCCATGCACGCCTGTCTGGAGGGCGTGCAGGCCTTGCACGCCCTCCGGACAGGCGTGCACGGCTGGCACGCCTGTCCGGCCAGGCTCACGTAAGCCTCTCAAATTGAGAGGCTTACGTGAGCCCCTTGGTACCCTAATAAGGGTACCGTTTGGTACCCTTATAAGGGTACCAAACGGTAAAGGAGTAGCCTTTGACTGGTTTATTAGTAAACAAGCTACCATGGGACAACAATCTTGGCCAGCTTGGAAAGAATTGATCAAACAACAATTTGGCACTAGACTCTGGGAAAAGAAAATGCGCAGAGCCTTTGAGAATGACTAATTTGACCCAGTCAAACATAATCCTCATCAATGGTGCCTGAACCAGAAAAAGAGGATTGAATGCATTTATCCTAAATTAGATCAGGAACAAATAAATGATTTAATACTTAATCAAACTAAAGGCAGCCTAGAACATAATGTCAGATGTAGAATCAATGACATGGATTGTGACTTATCCACTCTTATAGGTGTAATGGAAGAAGTAGTAGAAATGAATGGGATCAATAAGAAGCACAATCCTTCTGATAAAAAGGATAACACTCCTAGAACTGATCCCCCTAAAAAGTTAGAATCTAAACCAGCTGAACCTATTAGAAAAGAAAAGACTCCTACTTGTTGGAATTGTGGAGAAACTGGCCACAGAAGTAATGAATGTACCAAACCTAGGAGAAAAATCAATAATGTGCATGCCAGCCCTGATTCAGATTCTGAAGGTACCTTTGATATCATACAACAAGAACCCTCTAATACACATTATGGTCAAGATGATGATGACTCAGAATCTAGTGGCCATGCAGTGATGGTAATTAATGCTGATATTGGCAATGACTTCAGCATTAATACCATCCACGGTGAATCTAACTTACCCCAGAAATGGGAAGACAATATGGATATTGGTCATATATCTGATGCTAAGCTATTAACTAACAAACCTGAGGAAGGAATGTGTTACACTCTAGGAAAAACCAGTTTCACTAAGGTTATTTTCAGAGACTTAGCAGTTAAGACACTATTAGATATAGGAGCTTTTTGTTCTTGGGCCAGTGCTACATTTTTACAACAAATATACCCTGAATGGCGCAAACATTTATTACCTGTTCCCAAAGCTACATTTAGCAGTTGTAACTCCACCATGAAACCCATTGGTGTCATAAATTTGCCCTTAATATTCCCTCACACTAAGGGATCCCTCAGATTAAGTGTAGAATTTGTAGTACTTTCTGATGCTATTTGTGACTACCTTATACTAGGTAATGATACCTTTTGCATGTATGGTATTGACATTTTCCAGTCCAAAGATAGATATTTTACCATTGGAGGAGATTGGAAAAGGAAATACCAAATTTGCAATATTCATTCTGAGACTATTGCCCCTGTTTCTCAGGAACCTGACCCCAAGGAATTAGAAGATTTCAATCAAGAATATATGTCCCAAGCTGCTATAAGTGACATACTAACCAATGCCCAAATATTAGATGTTCTTAAAGTATGCTACAAGAATAAAGAAGCTTTCTGTACCACTGAAGAACCCATTGGCAATGTCACAGGACATGTGACAGCTATTTCTATGAGATGTTGGTCCAAAATGGCCCAAATCACTATGAATGTGCTGATAGAACAGTTTAAAGGACTATTACTAGTCCTACCCGAATAGAATAATGGGTTAGTTCTGCACTCCTGTTACGCCAAAAGTTGATATACAACAGTTTGGGTAGGAGAACAACTATAAATAGTTGTTAATTTGAAGCTATAAAGCAACAAAAAGGATAAGAGTGTCAGGCTACGTGATGCCAAGGACTGAACCTTCTAGCTACACGGCCGGCAAAATAAATAGATAAGGTTATAAAAAATATAAAATAATATTTTTTATGAGTTTTGGGAATTTTAGAGTCCTTTTGGGACGTGGAAATAATAATAAAAATGAGGATTTTGCGGAATATGTAATATTCCAGAGGGGCCTGCAAGCAGGGGTGTTTTGGGGTGCCCTCTAATAATCAGGACCTGTAAACAGGGTGGTTTTGACTTGTAACCTGATCTTCTGGGGCCTGCAAGCAGGGGTGTTTATTGTGCCCAGGATATATGGTGGGGAGGAATTGGTAACAAGAAAGATACTCACTATTTCTTGTTACAGAAATCCTCCAAGGTGGGTGACAGGGTAACAGAAGTGGCTGGTGATGATGGTGAGTGTTCTGTTGACGCTGGAAGAGGGATAAATAATATACTGAAGGTTCACAAGTTTGAACACAAGGCTATAAGCTAGTGGACAATGCTGAGTGATAATTTTCAGTGGTAATGATAAAGCTGGGGAATCCTCAAAAGGGGGACTCAAGGGTCTTTAAATATTCTTAAGAGACCCTTGGGGACAAAATCTGAGAGCTTGAATATAGCAGGGAGCAGATCTTGGATCAACAAGTCCATTGAATGGATCATTTGGTAGATCTTCCCTGGGCCAGATCAGTATAGGATCCGTGTGAGTAGTGGATCTTAATTGATGATCATATTTGTATGGCTCTTTACCAGAGCTAGTAGATCATATGAATTCATTAATATTTTCGTCTCTGGAGCCTGTTATATGTGTGAAAGGTCTTGTACATGTGTAACAGGTCTTTGTTAGTTAATCCTATTAATTTCGTTGTAAGTATTTTTGCTATATTGTATAAGTACTATAAGGAGTTATAATTGAGGGGTCATTTTGGTGAGTGACCCTAGGTTAATTTTAGTGTAGAATTCATTTCTGAACTCCTTTTTACAATATTGTTATTAGTTTAGTAGTTATTAATTTTTTTGTTATATGTTTTGTTACTTTTGTTACTATGAATTATTTTGTTATATATCTTTTGTTACTTTTGTTACTATGTTTGCTTGTCTCTTACATAGTGGCAAGCTGACAAATAGTAGGAAAGCACGTGACAGAATGGCTGCAGGCAGAGGTGGTGGTCTTTCAGCTACTATTTTTAAGGAGGATTTAGGCGCAGTAATTGGGGATAATAATGCAAGCTAAAAAACTCCAGTGGGAAAGGATTTAGATAGAGGAACACTACTCTAAAAGTAGGAGGAGAATACTCACTTATACTGAGTTTATGACTAAGTATGTGGGTGAATAGGCTGAGGAATCCATCTTTGGGCGTCAGAGGCCTTCCTTTTAAGGCCTAGAGGTCCCTTTGGGCGCCATGAGGAGCCTCTGGGAGTTTAAACAAGCCAGGGAATGAGCACAAACTTCTACGTGAAGATTTGTGGCCAATTCTATGGATGTGAAAATTTATTATCCTGTCCCCATGACATCATGAGTATATTTATGAACCATTTACTCATGAAGCCACACTAATAAGGATAATGAATTGAAGAATTTACCCACACTTTCATGGGAAAGGGTAATTCTATTTCTACAATAAGGGAATATCTAATAAGTAGTATATTTCCCATAGAAATAAATTCTCAGCCAAGGAAGACAAGGTTTTTATTGTTTCACAACCTTGTTTATGTTCTTTCTCTGCGCCAAAAATATGCTTATACTATGTATTAGCATGTTAAATATTTTACATTTTTATGTTTTGTAGTAGTTTCTCCGTGGTACTTTGAGAATGGCCAAAGTACCATAAGGAGTAATAATTAAGGGGTACTCTCAGTGGGTAACCCTACATAAATTTACATCAGAAATCGATTTCTGCAATAATATTCAAGGATTTATTAATATTACAGAAGATATAAGTGAGTTGAATATAAAATAGCAGTCCTTTGGATACTTTGAAGTATCTCTAGGGCTGACACTTCCTACCACTAAAAAAAGGATTAATCAAAAGATTAATTCTTAGTATTCTTATGTCTCCTGAGGTACTTCTCAGAATTTGGGATATCTTTAGCTGGTAGCCACTCATCCTCATGGATTGGATTCCTGTACCGGACTAAATATAATTTTTCCTTGACTCCCCTCATAACTTTCTCCTTAAGTATTTTATGAACAACTTTAACTTCAGGAGGTTCTAATGGGGGTAGCTCCTGTTCAAGTACTACTTTCCTCAGGGGGAATAGGTCTGCTTCTGCTTCAGTATAGTGTTTCAGAAGGCTGACAGGGAAGGTTGGGTGTTTCTTTTCTAGTTCCCCAGAAAGTTCAACTTCCACAGCATTGTCACCATGGAGGGCTTTGACTACAAAGGGACCTACAAAGGCATTTTTAAGCTTCTTAGGGCCTTTAATATTATTAAAGTTCACTGTAGATATCAACACAAGGTCACCAATTTTAAATGTAGGCAACTTGTGTTTCTTATCCCACTTCTCTTGACTATATTGGAAGGCGTCATCCATACATCTCTGTGCATGGTTCCTGGCTTTATCCAGCATGGATTTAAAGCTGGCAGCTGTAGGGTGGATGTCAATCAAATCTTTCCTCAGGCTATCTTGAGGTAATCTTGGGTTCCATCCTTTCTCCAGCAAGGAGGGTGTTTTGCCTGTGGAGGCATGTGTGGATGTTCTATATGCTAGTTCAAGTGCTGGCAGTAGGGTCACCCAATCATGAGTAAATCCATCAGAATCTTTAAATTCCAGCCCATAAGCACAGAATCTTCTAAGCATGTCTTCCAGGGTTTGGATCATTCTTTCAGCTAGTCCATCTGTCTGTGGGTGGTAGGCAGTGGAGAAAGCTAGCTTAGTGCCAAATAATTGGTACAGATTAGTCCACAGTTCAGAAGTGAACTGGGGGTCCCTATCACTGATTATGGTTTTGAATAGGCCAGTCCAAGATATCACTCTGTTCCAGATCATAAGAGCCGTATCCATGGCTGTGTCATCTTTGTGACATGGGAGGAAGATGGGAGTTTTGCTAAATCTGTCAACAACAACTAGACAAGCATTATAGTTCTTCTTGCCTCCAGGTGGCAACCCTGTGACCCAGTCCATATTCACTGTTTCCCAGGGCATGGTGGGTTCTTCAATTTTCATCATGTGTCCAAACCTCTTGCCTGTGGCTTTGTTAGCTCTCTGGCATCTGTCACATGATGAGCAGTAGGTTTGTACATCATTTCTCCAGCCTGGCCACCAAGCTGTATTTTTAATTCTATCCTCAGTTCTGTCTGTACTAAGATGTCCAGAAAAATTAGAGTCGTGACACTCATACAGGATAGTATTAATGATAGTTCTGTCTGTGACAGTTAAAACACATGTGTGTTTACTTCTGTGATATATGATACCATCAAACAGGTGAAACCTCCCTTCTAAGTAAGATTTCTTCCAATCAGGGTCCAGGGAATTTACTAATTCCTCATCTTTCTGATCTGTTTTCAGGATTTGGACCAAGATAGTGCAGTTCTTATCCTGCTTATAACTCTGTCTGATGTTTTCAAAGAATTAATCTTCTAAATCTGTGATGCTTATACCCATTATAGGCATTTGCTCCACATCTTCAGGAACCCAGGCTGGGTTGTCAGGAGTATTAGGTAAGGACCACCTGCTCAGTCCATCAGCATTTTTATGCAAAGTACCTGCTTTATGGATTATGGTCATATTGCCTCTATATTCCTGGATTGCAATTTGCCACCTCAACATATGCCTATTGGGTGTACTCATGTTCAGCAGGGATTTCAAAGCAGTACAATCTGTAATAACTTCAAAAACACTACCATCCAAGTAATAATGCAGTTTTTCCAGTGCCCACACCAAGCACAGGCATTCTAATTGACTAGCTCCATATCTCCTCTCAGAGTTCTTTAATTGTCTAGAAATAAAGCATATGGGTCCTTCTACAGGCATGTCATCAATAATCTGGAGTTGGTGCAATGCTGCTCCTAGACCTTCCATAGAAGCATCCACGTATAATCTGAAAGGTTTGTGGAAGTCAGGCATTAACAGAAGTGGGGCATTGGTGAGGTGCTCCTTGATCTTCTGAAAGGCTTGCACCCTCTCATGGGTCATTTCAAAGCCTGCATCATTGGAACAGATTTCATACAGACTTCTAGCCAAGGCTGCAAAACCCTCAAGGTGTTGTCTGTAATAACTAGCAAAACCAAGGAAGCTCTGAAACTCCTTTTTGGTTGTAGGGGCAGGTTTTTTAATTACGGCTGCCACCTTATTTTGATCAATGCAAAGGGAAAGTCCCGAAACTACATGGCCTGAGGCTGTTAGTTCCCGGAATCCAAATGCACATTTCTTTAGAGAAATCTTGAGGTTAACCTTGATTACTTTCTTAAGAACTAGAGTTAATCTGGCCATATGTTCTTCCCATGTGGATGAGCATATTATGATGTCATCAATGTAAAAAATGAGCCATCCTTCTGATAATTCAGCAGTAAAGATTGAGTTCATCATCCTCTGGAAGTGGGAAGGGGCATTTTTGATCCCAAAGGGCATCCTCAAATATTCATACACACCTTTATGAGTAATAATCCTGAGATACTTTCTAGCTCTCTCAGTCACTCTGTTTTGATGAAATCCTTTCAGTGCATCCATACTGGTGATGTACTTTGCTTTGGCTATATTAGTCAAATTTTCAGCAATCCTAGGAATGGGGTATCTGTCAGGAACTGTATAATTGTTCAGAGCTCTGAAATCTCCCACCATCCTGGACTTGTCATTATGCCAAGCAATGATTACTGGAGTGGTGATCTCCACTTCTTCATTATGACCAATCTTCCTCAAGACATTAAGTCTGATCAGTTCATTGATGTGTTTCTCCAATTCTACTCTGGCTCTGGGGCTGGCAGGGTAGGCTGGTCTTCTCAACAGAGGAGGGTAAGGTCTGTCAATATTTAATGTAATATCTACTTCATGGCCTATCACAGCTCCTAGAGGTTCTGTGTCAGAGGCAAAAGCATCCTGGTATTTGAACAACAATTCTCTCAGCTGTGATATGTCAGCCTTAGAGACAACAATGTTGCCCAAAAGGCTTCAACAATGTTCTCTTCTTATTCCTCTCTTCAATACGAGTATTTCAATACTATAATATCCATACTTTGTTGTGTATAAGTGTGAAATAATATAAGAGTGAAGTAATTAACCAGGAAGTTCACATAACATCTAATCTTTTTCTCAGTTCAACCTCATATTGCATATTCACTTTGATAAACATGGTTCATCACTTTCAAAGTTGGGCAGATGAAAATTTTCATCATCACTCATCAACCAACTTAGAAGAAAACAGAACAACTGGACAAACACTCCTCACTACTCAGCATCCAAGGTCCCATCATTTCCCCTCGTCGTATTGTCGTGGTCATCTGGTGTCATCTGTCTGACTAGTAAGCAGCTTTACCAACTTCTCCTTTTCTTCAAGTTCCTCTTGAGCTTGATCTTTCCACCCCTCTTCTTCTTCACTCTCTTTCTCTTCATCTCAAAGAGGCACCATCATCACTTATCATTAAAGGATCAATCATCTTCATCTTAGTCTTGTGGCACTTCACACCACACAGGTTTCCTTATAAGTATCCTTTGCCTTTGGCATAAAAAATAAGGCAGTCTCTGACTGTACCTTCTCCTGTTTCTCAGGTTGAAGAGACTGTGGCTCTGCCCGGTTCTATTACTCTTGCTCTCCTTGAGATTGAGCTCATTACCAGTCTTTTTAGACTCATCTTTCTTCTTCTTAAGCCCTCCCTTTTTGTCCTCATCTTCCCTTGAAATATATATTTGTGTCCCCCATATCTTGTGCCCTGTTGTCACATAAGAGACCCAGGCTCACAGGTCAGGAGTCGACCACGAATCCAAGCCTCCCTCCAACCGTGGAAGCCGACAAGGAAGAGGAAGAGGAAGACCTGGAAATGATCACGGACCAGCCTCCAGGTCAGTTTCCCAGGACTCTACGAGCGCTGCGAGTCAATTCTCTGACGCCGTGTCTTCTGTACATTCCGTGCATTCCAGCGTTCACAGGAGCCCCGGCGCTGACGAGCGCTCAAGTGAACGCCGTGGAAATGCTTCTGGGATCGAAGCAGGCGTACTTCAACGCCAAGCGGGACAAGGAATGGGCGTGTCTCACAGCCTACCTCAACACAGTCCTCAGCTGGGTGAAAGTAGTGAGATCCTTCATCACCTGGCCGGACCTGTTGGCGCGCCTAGGGAACTGGAACCCCTACAGGGAACGTGTCAGCTTGCCACTATGTAAGAGACAAGCCAACATAGTAACAAAAGTAACAAAAGATATAACAAAAACAAAAATAACAAAACATACAACAAAATAATTAATAACTACTAAACTAATAACAATATTGTGAAAAGGAGTTCAGAAATGGATTCTACACTAAAATTAACCTAGGGTCACTCACCAAAATGACCCCTTAAATATAACTCCTTCTAGGACTTATACAATATAACAAAAAACACTTATAACAAATAGATAAAATAACTACAAAAGACCTGTCACACATGTACAAAACCTTTGACACATGTAACAGGCCCCAGAGACGAAAATACTAATGACATCATAAGATCCACTAGCTCTGGGAAAGTGCCATACAAATGTGATCATCAATAAAGATCCTTTACTCACACGGATCTCCTACTGATCTAGCCCAGGGAAGATCCACCAAATGATCAACTCAATAGAATTGTTGATCCAAGATCAGTCCCCTGCTCTATTCAAGCTTCCAGATTTCGTCCCCAAGGGTCTCTTAAGAATATTTAAAGACCCTTGAGTCCCCCCCTTTTGAGGATTCCCCAGCTTTATCATTACCACTGAAAATTATCACTCAGCATTGTCCACTAGCTTATAGCCTTGTGTCCAACCTTGTGAACCTTCAGTATATTATTTAGCCCTCTTCCAGCGTCAACAGAACACTCACCATCATCACCATCCACTTCTGTTACCCTGTCACCAACCTTGGAGGATTTCTGTAACAAGAAATAGTGAGTACCTTTCTTGTTACCAACTCCTCCCCACCATATATCCTGGGCACAATAAACACCCCTGCTTGCAGGCCCCAGAAGATCAGGTTACAAGTCAAAACCACCCTGTTTACAGGTCCTGATTATTAGAGGGCACCCCAAAACACCCCTGCTTGCAGGCCCCTCTGGAATATTACATATTCCACAAAATCTTCATTTTTATTATTATTTCCACGTCCCAAAAAGGACTCTAAAATTCCCAAAACTCATAAAATATTATTTGATATTTTTGATAACCTTATCTATTTATTTTGCCGGCCGTGTAGCTAGAAGGTTCAGTCCTTGGCATCACGTAGCCTGACAGAACGCCCCATTGCCAAGAACCTGACGGAGAGGGCGCGTTCCAGCGAGCCGATCTACAGACCGGACGGCACTATGCGCAAAGCCTTAGCCCAGTACAAAATCCCCAAAGGGCCGGGCAACGCAAAAAATCCGCCTCCGTTGGCGAAGAAACTCCCAAACGTCGCCAGCTCGTCGTCTTCCAACAAGCCAGCGTCCAGCAAAGACCCCAAGAAAAAGGGAAAGGGCGGGTGGAAGAAATCAGACTCCTTCCAATGGAAGAGTGTGATCAAGATGGCCAAAACTTTAGTAGAAGTCAAAGAGGCTATGAAAGAAAATTAGCCCCAGTTGTACTTAGCCCTACACGCGCCGTAGTTTCCTCTGCAAATATGCTTGTTTCTCCTGATTCTGACGTCCCCTCTGAGACAATTGAGAATGTGAGGGACTTTTTTAATCAGATTCTGATTAAAAACATTGATCACATTGATAATAAAATCAACAATATAGTTACGCTTTCCAGTAATAACTACAATGTGATGAAACAAGTCAATAAAAACATTTCTGATAACATTGAGAGTAAGATCAAGGAAATCAAGCAGGCCAATGGCGTGCAAGGATTTGATCTTCAACAATTGTCTAAGTTTGTCACCAACACAGTAGATGCTAAACTCAATGAGCCAAATCAAGTGAACATCCAGAATAGGAATGAATTGAAATTATTGACAAAAGTCATTTCTGGCCAGAGCAAAGAAATTACGCAACTGGCTATGGAAAACAAAAACCTAGTGCAGACCCTAGAAGAGGTTAAGCAGAATTTAGCTTCAAAACAGGAAATAAATACACCTGTAGCACAAAATCATGAAGGTGCAGTAGCTGAAATTCAGAAATTAAGAAAAGAGCTATCACTAAAAATTGCCAATTCAGAGGCAGCTGTGATTCAAGAAATCAGAGATACTGTTGAGAAATTACAGGAAGATAATGATACAAGCTCTGAAGTCCAAGTAGATAATATCCTAGGAATCTTGGAAAAAGTAGAGAAGATGGATAAAGAATTCAAATGCCAAATGAAAGCTATGGAATCCAATATGAGTACTAGATTTGTGAAAATGGATATAAGCATTCTTGGGCAAATGAGATCTTTAGAAGAATTGATCAAAAGTCAAGTCTTCACAGAAGCTCCTGAACCTATACCTACAGACCAAAACCATTATGGCAACAGTACACAAGGCTGGGACAACCAAAAATCAGGAAATCCCCCAGCTAACTCAATGAGGATGAACAATGGAGCTCCACCCCCATTCCCTCCAGAGGTGGACAATACCAATACTCCAACTAAGGATTCCGCGCCTAGAGATTCAGGCAAACCTGAAGTTCCCAGAATCAAGGATTGGCCTAAATTCAATGGTGAAGGTGAATATGATCACTTAGAATTTATTAGGACCATTGAATTAATGAAAGAAGATTTTGAGCTGTCTGATCCAGCAATAGCTGGTAGACTCAGCTCCTTATTCAAAGGTACAGCCAGTAGATGGTTCAATGACATCAGAACTGAAAATGGTAGGCAACCATGGTCATGGTGGAAAGAACAAATAATGAAGAAATGGGATAGTCCAGCCTTGAGGTTCAAAATTGAAAACAAATTTGATGAGAGCATCTTTGACATTGAAAAAGATTCCCCAGTTAAATGGGTACTAGCTCAGAAGGATAGACTCCAAGCATTGTGGCCATTTATGAGCTTACAAGACAAACACCTCAGAATTCTGAAGAAATGTGGTGGAGATCTGGAGCATGCCATTAAAAGTAGAAGCCCACCCAATGCATCTACTGAAGATATAATCAACATTCTAGAGGATATAACCACTAGAACTAGGATTGGCAGAAGATTTAAACCTTTCAAGAACTATTCTACAGACAAGAATGACAAGAATAGCCCACAAGCCAGTACTAGTAGGGAGAACCCTAGAGATAAACCAGCACCCAAGAAATCTCTCATTTGCTTCAAAATGGGCCACACATCTGATACTTGCCATCAGGCAAAGAAGAAGGCTGTGAACCATATAGAAGCCAAAGAAACAGCAGTGAATGCTGTTGAAGAAGAACCTGAAGAGGTCATCAATGACTATGAAGATGGCTCTTCTATATCTGACATGGATGAAAATGTGGTCCATATGGATTTTGACATAGCTGATGTAATCTATGAGAGTCACTTGCCACAAGAATGGACTCCAGGACAGGAGATAACCAATGTATCTGAAGCAAGGTTGATGAAAACAAAACCTTCTAGGGGCAAAGGTTATACAGCAGGGAAATCTAATTTGACCTGTGTTATATTTAATGACCAAGAAGCAGATATGCTACTGGATAGTGGAGCTTTTTGCTCCATAGTTTCCAAAAAGTATTTGACCAAATTCCTCCCAGAATTTGTGGACCAACTTTTTCCCATTGGATCCTTGAAGCTGAATAGTGCTAGTAACACTATGAAACCTATAGGTATATTTCCTAATAGCCTGATCATACCTCATGTTCAAGGTTCTGTGAAAATCCATGTGGAATTCATAGTTGTGGAAGATGGGGTCAGTAATTACTTCATATTAGGTAATGATTACCTCACTATCTATGGATTTGATATTACCAATAGTAGAGAGAGATACTTTACAATGGGGAATGATAATAAAAGGAAGAAATTCCTTTTTAGAAATAAAGATAAGATGGCAATCCAAGAAATTGCCAGAAATCCTGCATTTGAGGAGTTTGTGGAATTACAATTGAAGCAATCTAAAATTTGTGAGGAACTCAATGCTAATCAAGTATCATGTGAGCCTGGGTCTCTTATGTGACAACAGGGCACAAGATATGGGGGACACAAATATATATTTCAAGGGAAGATGAGGACAAAAAGGGAGGGCTTAAGAAGAAGAAAGATGAGTCTGAAAAGACTGGTAATGAGCTCAATCTCAAGGAGAGCAAGAGTAATAGAACCGGGCAGAGCCACAGTCTCTTCAACCTGAGAAACAGGAGAAGGTACAGTCAGAGACTGCCTTATTTTTTATGCCAAAGGCAAAGGATACTTATAAGGAAACCTGTGTGGTGTGAAGTGCCACAAGACTAAGATGAAGATGATTGATCCTTTAATGATAAGTGATGATGGTGCCTCTTTGAGATGAAGAGAAAGAGAGTGAAGAAGAAGAGGGGTGGAAAGATCAAGCTCAAGAGGAACTTGAAGAAAAGGAGAAGTTGGTAAAGCTGCTTACTAGTCAGACAGATGACACCAGATGACCACGACAATACGACGAGGGGAAATGATGGGACCTTGGATGCTGAGTAGTGAGGAGTGTTTGTCCAGTTGTTCTGTTTTCTTCTAAGTTGGTTGAGGAGTGATGATGAAAATTTTCATCTGCCCAACTTTGAAAGTGATGAACCATGTTTATCAAAGTGAATATGCAATATGAGGTTGAACTGAGAAAAAGATTAGATGTTATGTGAACTTCCTGGTTAATTACTTCACTCTTATATTATTTCACACTTATACACAACAAAGTATGGATATTATAGTATTGAAATACTCGTATTGAAGAGAGAAATAAGAAGAGAACATTGTTGAAGCCTTTTGGGCAACATTGTTGTCTCTAAGGCTGACATGATCTGGTATTGACAGTCATAGTCAGTGTCAGGTTTTTATGGATGATGACACACTAAGAAAACAGATTTACGTTTTAAAAGGTCGCTCGCAAGCTCAAAGGCGTTAAGCTGGTTGAAGAGGTTCCTCGCTGGGACAGTCGACGGCGCCTTAGGGGCTGTGGTGATAACTGCTGGACTCAAGAGAGCAGGTGGAACTGACTGGTGTCCGTTCGCTTGGTTTTCAGTGGCTGGGACAGACACTAGGAAAAAATTTTGAATACACAACCGATCAGCAAATCGGGCACGGTAGCGTCAAAGAGACGGCTTAGGCGCACTCGTTGGTGGTCTCGGTTTGGTAATCAGATAAGTAACGAAGAAGTTATTGGGGATCTACTGTAAGAGAAGTAGACCGCGGGTGTTAGTAACCCTTCTTTTGGCGGCGGATAACTTGATGCGCTGAGCACAAATTAAGAAATCCGAGACGGTGGCGCTTTAGAGTAGATGCTCACAAGCGCGGGGATGGCCTTAAAATAAGTTTATGGCAAGATTTGATGGTAGCTTTTTTGGAAATCCCTGAAAAGTAGGAAAAAAAAGGTTAAATGGTCAGTTTTTGACTATTTTACGCGGGGTAAAAAAGAAATAAATGACAGGGGTTAGACAAAAAGATGTTGGTTTGGGTAAAAAGCACAATGAGGCCCCCAATTGACAGCTATTTCTATGAGATGTTGGTCCAAAATGGCCCAAATCACTATGAATGTGCTGATAGAACAGTTTAAAGGACTATTACTGGTCCTACCCGAATAGAATAATGGGTTTGTTCTGCACTCCTGTTACGCCAAAAGTTGATATACAACAGTTTGGGTAGGAGAACAACTACAAATAGTTGTTAATTTGAAGCTATAAAGCAACAAAAAGGATAATAGTAGGAAAGCACGTGACAGAATGGCTGCAGGCAGAGGTGGTGGTCTTTCAGCTACTATTTTTAAGGAGGATTTAGGCGCAGTAATTGGGGATAATAATGCAAGCTAAAAAACTCCAGTGGGAAAGGATTTAGATAGAGGAACACTACTCTAAAAGTAGGAGGAGAATACTCACTTATACTGAGTTTATGACTAAGTATGTGGGTGAATAGGCTGAGGAATCCATCTTTGGGCGTCAGAGGCCTTCCTTTTAAGGCCTAGAGGTCCCTTTGGGCGCCATGAGGAGCCTCTGGGAGTTTAAACAAGCCAGGGAATGAGCACAAACTTCTACGTGAAGATTTGTGGCCAATTCTATGGATGTGAAAATTTATTATCCTGTCCCCATGACATCATGAGTATATTTATGAACCATTTACTCATGAAGCCACACTAATAAGGATAATGAATTGAAGAATTTACCCACACTTTCATGGGAAAGGGTAATTCTATTTCTACAATAAGGGAATATCTAATAAGTAGTATATTTCCCATAGAAATAAATTCTCAGCCAAGGAAGACAAGGTTTTTATTGTTTCACAACCTTGTTTATGTTCTTTCTCTGCGCCAAAAATATGCTTATACTATGTATTAGCATGTTAAATATTTTACATTTTTATGTTTTGTAGTAGTTTCTCCGTGGTACTTTGAGAATGGCCAAAGTACCATAAGGAGTAATAATTAAGGGGTACTCTCAGTGGGTAACCCTACATAAATTTACATCAAAAATCCATTTCTGCAATAATATTCAAGGATTTATTAATATTACAGAAGATTTAAGTGAGTTGAATATAAAATAGCAGTCCTTTGGATACTTTGAAGTATCTCTAGGGCTGACAACATGATATTAAGTTAAAATTAACTTGTGAACCTCCTTATCCACCTGCTCTTAGAAAAGCAGCCTACCCTTCTAGCCCTAAATCTAGAATAGCCTTAGAAGCACACATTAAAGAGCTTATAGATTTACGTGTTCTCAGAAAAGTGGGCCATAATGAGCAAGTGGAAATTACTACCCCAGTTATTATTGCCTGGCATAATGATAAGTCTAGGATGGTTGGAGATTTTAGAGCTTTAAATAATTACACTAAAGCGGATAATTATCCCATTCCAAGAATTGACCATTTTCTGCATAATTTATCCAAAGCTAAGTACATAACCTGTATGGATGTTCTTAAAGGTTTTCACCAGATACCTATTGAACTTAATAGCCGCCAATTTAAGAGAATTATCTGCCATCTTGGTGTTTTTGAATACCTCAGGATGCCCTGTGGAATTAAGAATGCACCTTCTCATTTCCAAAGAATGACGGACTCTATTTTTGGATCTTTTATCCGCCAGTGTTGGATGATGATATATATTGATGATATAATCATTTATTCAGATGACTGGGAAACACATGTAGAAACGACAAAAATAGTATTAGAAACTTCCATGAAAGCTGGTCTAAAAATGTCTATTAAAAAGTGCAATTTTGGATACGGTGAACTTAAAGCCTTAGGACACATTGTTTCTGGTCTTTCCATAGCTATTGACCAAAAAAAGTAGCAGCTGTAATGCTCAAACCTATGCCTCAGAATATCACTGAAATGCAATCTTTCCTTGGATTTTGTGGTTATTATAGGAAACATATTGAGAAATTTGCTATTTTAGCCAATTCATTGTATGAGTTATGTAGTAAAGAAACCATTTATGAAATGACTCACCCTAGAGTACTAGATTATGAACAACTGAAGCTAGCCCTTACTACTGCTCCTGTGCTAGCTCAACCAGATTAAAACTTACCCTTTATCTTATACATAGATGCTTGTCTAGATGGCTTAGGCGCTGCCTTACACCAAGAATTCTCAATTGAAGATAAAATGGTAGAAAAACCAGTCCTGTTTATTTCAAGACAAATTAAGCCAACAGAGAAAAGGTATGGAGCCAGTCAAATGGAATGTTTAGCTCTTGTATGGTCCCTAGAGAAGTTACATTATTATCTTGAAGGTAGTAGAATTGTTGTAGTCACTGATTGCACAGCAGTTAAAACCCTTATGAACATGCAGACACCCAATAGGCATATGTTAAGATGGCAAATTGCTATCCAGCAATACAGAGGACATATGACTATTTTTCACAAAGCTGGTAAAAAGCATAGTAATGCTGATGGCTTAAGCAGATGGGCTTTACCAAACACTCCAGATAACCCTGCCTGGGATCCTGAAGATGAAGACATATTCCCCATTTTAGGAATACATGTTTATGATTTGGATGAAGCCTACTATACTATTATCAAAGATAGTTACCAGTCTAATCTTGAATTTGTCAAATTAATAGACATACTTAGCAATGAAAACAGCTTCCATGAATTGATTGCTAGTTTACCTCCCTGGTTATCCAAACCTTACTCTTCTGGTAAGTTCTCCCTATTAACAGGAATATTATACTTCAAAGAAAGACATTCCAGTGTAATTGTTGCATGTGATCAACTTAAGATTGATGCCCTTATGAAAGAATGCCATGACAATGTTGGTTCTGGACATTTTTCAGAAGAAAGGACTATTGAAAGAGTTAGAACCACAGCTTGGTGGAATAATTGGCCTAATGAAGTAGCTACTTATATAAAATCCTGTGAAACTTGCCAGAAATCAAATAAGCAAACAGGTAAGAGATATGGGCTACTTTAAACCATCCAAGAACCTACCAAAAGATGGGAAATAATAAACATGGATTTTGTTACAGGTTTACCTCCTGGAGGGTCTTACTCCTTCAACTCTGTCCTAGTGGTTGTAGACAGATATTCAAAAAAGGCCAGATTTATTCCTAACCACAAAGATGATACAGCTATGGAAGTGGCTTTACTATTTTGGAACAGAATTATGGCTGATGTAGGAATACCCAAAATAATCATTAGTGATAGAGACCCCAAATTTACTTCTGAATTTTGGAGAAATTTACATGATATGTTAGGCACTAAATTAGCTGTTTCTACTGCTTACCATCCCCAAACTAATGGATTAGCTGATAGAATGATCCAAACTCTGGAATATATGCTCAGAAGATTCTGTTCTTTTGGCTTAGAATTCAAGAACAGTGATGGTTATACTCATGATTGGGTTAGCTTACTCCCTGCTTGAAAAACAGCTTATAACAGTAGTAAACATTCTTCATCCAAAGAAATCTCTTATATTTTGGAAAGAGGATGGATACCCAGAATGCCCAAAGACCATATTAATAACAAATTACCATATGTACATCCCACTTCCTTAGACTTCAAAAGAATGCTTGATATAACACATGAACATGCTAAGAAATGTGTGCAAGATGCAGCTGAATATAATAAGTTAAGATGGGATAAAAATCATAAAGAACCATCCTTCCACATTGGGGAAAAAGTCCTATTGTCCAATGTGAATTTTAATAACTTGGGAGGGAACAGGAATCTTAAACCTTCCTTTGTTGGACCTTTTATCATTAAGCAATTACATGGAAAAAATGCAGTAGAAGTTATTTTAACAGATGAATTTTCCAGAAAACACCCTGTTTTTCCAGTTAGCTTAATCAAGCCTTACACTAGTAGAGACTCAGATACCCCTGTAGAAACATCTGTACCTGTACCTATAATTGAACCTCTAGACACCTCTAACTTTAAAGTACCTAATATATCAAAGGATAAGAAAGAAAGGATCAATGGGAAAGATATTAGACTCTACTTAGTAAGGTATAAAGGACAATCAGCAGACAAAGATGAATGGATTCCTGAAGATAAAATACCAGATGGTCCCATACATCTACGAAATTATAGAGCCTCCAAGAGAAATTGATTTTTTTTTTTTCACTACAGAAAAATAGAGTGAATTTTGTTTTCTAAAGTCTCATTTTAAAGGGAGGGAATGTCAGCTTGCTAATATGACAGAGGCAACCTGACAAAGGTAACATAAATAGAGACATTATTACTACAATATTAAGACCCATTCATATGACTAATAATGTACAAAAAACTCAGTTTACTTAATTTTATCCAATGAGCTTAGCAAAGTCCTGGCACCATAAAAATAAGTAATAAATTAAAATAATAACTACTTTTTACAAAAATACTAAATAACTTCTAAACATTGAGGATAACTTCAAATATTATGTCATATTCTGAATCCTCATGCAAATTAACGTAGGGTCCCTCACTGGAAGTACCCCTACATTCCTACTTCTTCACCTTGAACCAATTACCCGTAAGAATTGGCCACAAACATATGTCACACGGACATTACACACGTATGTACTTGTTATATATGCATACTATATGTGAAATGACCAATTATGGAATTAGAATTGAGTTGTTGTGTATAGTTTAGGAGTTAGGCCCAATTGGGGTTTAAACCTCCAACCCCGCGCGTGGATTATCCAATCCAATTGGAAATTGGCCAATTGCGTGGAAATAGCTAATCCCCTAGTTACCACATATGTACAAGTGTAACTAGGGTAAAAGTAGATTCTACGTGGTTTATTTACAAGGTTTTATTAATAAAAACCTTGAATACATAAGAGTAACATAGCCAGCTTGGCCTTTAATTATTGGCCTTAGCCATTTGTGGCCCATTTGCGTCATTTGTGGCCCATTTCAGATACATTCACACGTCAGTGTTGCTATTTACCTTAGTTACAATGACTAAATAATTTATTAAGGTCATGGAAAGTACTTGTGACGCAGAATTAATGACCAGCAGTGTCATTGGGATGAGCCTTGTTAGTGCCAATCTCCCAAATTGGCCACATTGCGCTGAAAACCAGTTACTACACGCACACAGGCAGAAAGGTCCTCCACTATGAGTGAAATTAGTATATATAGAGCCCTCTTTCCACGCCAAAAGTTGTTCATCATCATCAATTATTATTACAGTCAATCAGTTCCGCTGTGTCCTGTCCTTATTTCAGTTACTGTGCCCTGTTTTGCCTGTTTTATCCGTGGTGTTCTCTTTAAATCAACCATCCTACGTGTCCAGCTCCTGCGCAGAAACCCTTCAATCTACCCAGCAGCTCTACTTCACCCCCCTATGTGGCTTTTTGGCTTGAAAGAAGCAATAGTGAGTACTTCTTTCATCCTTCTGTCCCCATTCTGGTTCCTTAATTGGAAAAGCACTTTGGTACCACCTTCTGTTACGCAGAAACCCATTGTTTGCTTAATCAGATACCACCCTGCTTTGCAGATCTCTGATTTAGAGAGCACCTACAAACACCCCTGCGCCAGCAGGCCCCTCTATAAAAAGAATTATATTCTTTTTATTTCTTCTTTTAATACTTTTCTACGTGAAATTACCCCACTTTACCCTTATTTTGCACTCTTATCACCTTGTGTAGCTAAAAGGTATTAGCCCTTGGCATCACAGAGGCTGACACAAAAGGCTTGTTGTAACAAGTGGTTTCCGCGGTTGGTGCTCTATAGTCTTACTTTGACAATCTTGTCATTGCAGCAAAACCTTTAATATAATGCCTTGTCAGGCTACGTGATGCCAAGGACTGAACCTTCTAGCTACATGGCCGGCAAAATAAATAGATAAGGTTATAAAAAATATAAAATAATATTTTTCATGAGTTTTGGGAATTTTAGAGTCCTTTTGGGATGTGGAAATAATAATAAAAATGAGGATTTTGCGGAATATGTAACATTCCAGAGGGGCCTGCAAGCAGGGGTGTTTTGGGGTGCCCTCTAATAATCAGGACCTGTAAACAGGGTGGTTTTGACTTGTAACCTGATCTTCTGGGGCCTGCAAGCAGGGGTGTTTATTGTGCCCAGGATATATGGTGGGGAGGAATTGGTAACAAGAAAGATACTCACTATTTCTTGTTACAGAAATCCTCCAAGGTGGGTGACAGGGTAACAGAAGTGGCTGGTGATGATGGTGAGTGTTCTTTGGACGCTGGAAGAGGGCTAAATAATATACTGAAGGTTCACAAGTTTGGACACAAGGCTATAAGCTAGTGGACAATGCTGAGTGATAATTTTCAGTGGTAATGATAAAGCTGGGGAATCCTCAAAAGGGGGGACTCAAGGGTCTTTAAATATTCTTTAAGAGACCCTTGGGGACGAAATCTGAAAGCTTGAATATAGCAGGGGACTGATCTTGGATCAACAAATCTATTGAGTTGATCATTTGGTAGATCTTCCCTGGGCCAGATCAGTAGGAGATCCGTGTGAGTAATGGATCTTTATTGATGATCACATTTGTATGGCACTTTCCCAGAGCTAGTAGATCTTATGATGTCATTAGTATTTTCGTCTCTGGGGCCTGTTACATGTGTTAAAGGTTTTGTACATGTGTGACAGGTCTTTTGTAGTTATTTTAGTTATTTGTTATAAGTGTTTTTTGTTATATTGTATAAGTCCTAGAAGGAGTTATATTTGAGGGGTCATTTTGGTGAGTGACCCTAGGGTAATTTTAGTGTAGAATCCATTTCTGAACTCCTTTTTACAGTATTGTTATTAGTTTAGTAGTTATTAATTATTTTGTTATATCTTTTGTTACTTTTGTTATTATGTTGGCTTGTCTCTTACATAGTAGCAAGCTGACATTCCCTACCTCTAAGATGAGTCTTCTAGACTCAGAACAAAAAATATTAATTCCTTTTGCTAGCTCTATAGTTTCTCAAGTGAATAGCTCCATCAGGGATGTTATTTTCAGGTAGCCATTCATCTTTGTCTGCTGATTGATTTTTCCATCTAATCAGGTATAGTCTAGTGTCTTTTCCATTAATCCTTTCTTTCTTTTCTTTTAGGATTTTATGTACCTTCAATTTTTCTTTCTCAGGTGTCTCTAGTAGTGGCAATGGTTGTCTTGTCACTTCTTCTTCTGGCCTATTTTCATAAGGTTTGACTAAGCTGACTGGGAATACTGGGTGTTTTCTGGACAGTTCTTCACTGAGAATCACTTCTACGGCATTCTTCCCATGAAGTTTGACAATAGTGAAAGGTCCAACAAAAGAAGGTTTGAGTTTCTTATTTCCTCCAAGGTTGTTAAAGTTGACAGTAGATAATAGAATTTTATCACCTATTTTGAACTCAGGTTCTCTATGTCCTTTATCCCACCTCTGTTTATTATACTCAACTGCTTCTTGTACACATCTGTTGGCGTGGGCATGAGTTATATCAAGCATGCTCTTGAAGTCCAAAGCTGTAGGGTGGACATTGGGTAGTTTATTGTTGATGTTATCCTTAGGGAGTCTAGGGATCCAGCCTCTTTCAAGAATGTAAGGTGCTTCTTTGGTGGTGGAATGTTTACTACTGTTATATGCTACTTCTAGAGCTGGAAGTAAACTGACCCAATCATGAGTGTAACCATCTTTATTCTTGAATTCTAATCCAAAGGAGCAGAATCTCCTGATCATTTCCTCAAGGGTTTGGATCATCCTTTCAGCTAGGCCATCAGTCTGAGGATGATAGGCTGTGGAGAAGGCTAGCTTTGTGCCTAGCATATCATGAAGATTCCTCCAGAATTCTGAAGTGAACTTAGGGTCACGGTCACTGATGATTATTTTGGGTATACCCACATCAGCCATGATTCTGTTCCAGAAGAGAATAGCTACTTCCATGGCTGTATCATCTTTGTGGTTGGGATGAATCTAGCTCTTTTGGAGAATCTGTCTACTACAACTAGAACTGAGTTGTATGAATAGGATCCTCCTGGTGGTAGTCCAGTGACAAAGTCCATGTTGATAATTTCCCATCTTGTGGAGGGTTCTTGGATGGCTTGGAGCAGGCCATATCTTTTACCTGTTTGTTTGTTAGATTTCTGGCACGTATCACAGGTTGATATATACTGATGGACTTGGTTCTTCCATCCAACCCACCATGCTGTTTGTTTGACTCTTTCTATTGTTCTTTCTGCTGATAGATGTCCAGCTGAAACAATATCATGGCACTCATGTAACACATTCTTAATCTGGGTTTCATCTGTAAGTACAAGGATGCTATAATGTCTATTCCTAAAATACAGTAGTCCCTCTAGGAGGGTAAATTGTCCATCCTTGTAGTGTTTAGAAAGTGTATCTGGTAGACTTGCTATTAGTTCGGGGGACTGTTATCATTGCTTAGGATATTAATAAGTTTAAGCAATTCACAGTCTGCATTGTAGCTTTGTCTAACCATTTCATAGAAAGCATCGTCTAAGTCACATATATGTATCCCTAATATAGGGAAGATATCATCATCTTCTGGGTCATAGGCTGGGTTGTCAGGTGTGTTGGGGAGAGCCCATCTGCTTAATCCATCTGCATTTTTATGTTTGGCGCCTTCTTTATGGATGATGGTCATTTGTCCTCTATATTGTTGAATAGCTATCTGCCATCTGAGCATGTGTCTGTTGGGACTCTTCATGTTGACCAGAGTCTTGACTGCTGTGCAATCTGTGATAACCACAAAGGTAGAACCCTCTAAGTAGTAATGCAATTTCTCTAGCGCCCATACTAAGCTAGGCATTCCATTTGGCTTGCCCCGTACATTTGTTCAGATTTCTTGATTTGTCTGGATATAAATACTATTGGTTTCTCTGTTTTTATATCATCTATAAGAAATTCTTGATGTAAAGCAGCTCCTAGACCATCTAGACAGGCATCTATGTAGAGGATAAAGGGTAAGTTATAGTCTGGTTGGGCTAGGACTGGGGCTGTGGTGAGTAATTTTTTGAGTTCCTCAAAATTCATCACTCTATCATATGTCATTTCAAACAGGGTGTCATTATTACAAAGTTCATATAAATTTTTGCTAAAATTAGCAAATTTAGGAATATGAAATCTATAATAACTACAGAATCCTAAGAAAGACATAATTTCTTTCCTATTCTGTGGCATATCTTTCTTTAAAACTGCTGCTACTTTGTTTTGGTCAACTGCCAAAGTCAAACCTGAAACTATGTGGCCTAGTGCTTTAAGTTCTCCATAGCCAAAGTTACACTTTTTCATAGACATTTTTAAACCTGCTTTGGCAGCTTTGTCAAGTACCAAAGCTATCTTCTCTTTATGGGTATCCCAGTCATCTGAATAGATAATGATGTCATCTATGTATATCATCATCCAGTTCTGTCTTATGTAAGAGCCAAAGATTGAGTCCATCATTCTTTGGAAGTGAGAAGGGGCATTCTTAATCCCAAAAGGCATTCTGAGATACTCATAAATGCCTAGATGACATATGATCCTCAATATTGTCTGCTATCAGGATCTATAGGGATTTGGTGAAAACCTTTGAGTACGTCCATGGTAGTGATATACTTGGCTTTAGACAAGTTATGTAAGGAATGATCAATCCTGGGGATGGGATAATAATCAGGTTTGGTGTAATTGTTTAGGGCTCTAAAATCTCCTACCATCCTGGATTTATCATTGTGCCATGCTATCATAACAGGAGTGGTGATCTCCACTTGTTCATTGTGGCCTACTTTACGGATGACCTTCAATTCTAGGAGTTCCTTGATGTGTGTTTCTAAGGCTTCTCTGGATTTGGGGCTAGAGGGATAAGGGGGTCTTCTGAGGAGAGGAGGGTACGGACGTTGGACAGTCAGCTCAAGTTTCATATCATGTCCTTTGATGTTACCTATGGGCTCATCTGTGGTACAGAAAGCTTCTTTGTACTCACAGCATATTTGTAATACTTCTTGTTTTTGACTATCTGACAAGATATCACTAACTGCTGCTTGTTTGAAGTATTCTTTATCAAAGGCTTCCAGTTCTTTTTTCTGATGTTTTGATGTGTATCCTTTGTCTTCTATAACAGAGTTGATGTTACATATATGAAATTTCTTTTTCCAATCTCCTCCAATAGTATAACATCTGTCTTTGCTCTGAAAGATATCAATCCCATACATGCAGAAGGTGTCATTTCCTAGGATCAAGTAATTACATATAGCATCTTCAAAGACAACAAATTCAACTAAGAGTCTGATAGAGCCTTTGACGTGTGGAAATACCAGTGGCATGGAGATGATACCAATGGGCTTCATAGTGGTACTACAGCTGCTGAATTTAGCTTTGGGTACTGGAAGGAGGTGATGCTTCCAGTCTGGGTAATATTCATCTAAGAAAGTACTACTGGTGCATGAGCAGAAGGCACCTATGTCTAGGAGGACTTTGACTTCCTTTCTTTGGAACAACACAAATGTGTAGCTAGTTCTACCTAACGTATAATTCATTCCTTGAGCAGGTTTATTGGTCATAAGTTTGGCGTCAGAAATATGTCCTACTTCCATGGTGTTATCCCATCTGAGGGGTAGGTTAGAATCTCCTTGGATGGCATTTATTTCTACTTCATTGCCTATATCAGCTTGAATAACCATAATACCATTGGTCTGAATGATTTCAAATTGAGATCTAGTATCTTCATCATCTTCTGACTCAGTACAAACATTGTTATCATTATGGTCTTCTTCACTTTCAGCACTGATGTTATTAATATTTCTCCTGGGATGGGGGCAATCTGGTCTTTTATGTCCCTTTTCCCTACAGTTATGGCATTCTGGAATGGGAGCTTTCTTAGGGTAGTCCTCTTTTTTATCCTTAATTTCTTTGGATTTCTCTCCTTCTGGGATGTTATTAGAGGTTTTATCTTTGAATTTCCTATTCATGCCTGTCATTTCCACTACTTCTTCAATGGTAGCTACCAAGTTAGACAGATCTGTATCTAGGTTCATTCTGCATCTGACTGCATGTTCGAGATGTCCCCTACATTTATCTAGGATTTTCTCATTCATGTCTTCTTGCGTTAAATTTTTATAGATACATTCAAGTCTTCTCTTTTGGACAAGGCACCAATCATGGGCATTATGTTTGGTGGGGTCAAATTGGTCTGTTTCAAAGGCTTTCCTAATCTTTTTACGCCAAATCCTAGTTCCAAATTGAGCATGGATGAGTTTCTTCCAGGTTGTCCAGTCTTGTAACCCAATAGCTGCTTGTTTAGTAATGAACCAGTCTAAGGCTAATCCTTTGAATAATCTGGGTAGTCTGACTAGTACTATTTCATCAGTAGTTTGGAAAGAAGTTACTATATGATCAATGTAATTAATAAATGTGATGTGGTCATATTCTCCTGCTCCTGAGAACTTTGGCCAATCTTTTACTGGGGGTAATAATTTATTAATATCTCTGTTATCTGACTTAATAAAAGGAGAGGGATTATTTCTGGGGTTCTCAGCTGATGAGTTGGATGGAGAGTCCTCAGGAAGAGGTGAAAGAGGAGGGACACCACCATCACCAGGATTATTTACTGGTTTGGGGGATGGATGTTGGTGTTCTGTCATGTCACTCAACTGTGTTAAAGATACTTTTACATCCCTAATGTCATTCTTCATCATATTCATTTCAGAAGAAAACATTTGGAACAACTGTTGCATTTGATGGACAATAACAGAGTTTTGTTCTAGGATTAATTTATTAATTTTATCAAATTCTTTTTGACTTTTGACTTGGTTTTCAACAATAATGTCTTGTTGTATTATGGCAGTCATCTGATCAACATTGTTGTTAATATTTTCTTCTATTTCTTTTAAATTATTGTTAAATGTTTTTTCATTGTTTTGTATTTTATTGTTAATATTTGTTTCCAGCTCTGTGATTCTGTTATTCAGAGAACTCACTTTGTTGTTATTAATCAAACCTAAGTCATTGTTCTTGATTAAGGAACTGTTGATTCTCTCATTGGTGTTAATATTAACTAGTCCTAGCTCATTAAGTTTAGCTAGGGAATCAATTATTCTTTCATTGGTCTCTAAGACATGTTTTGGCTCGGAGGGACTTGGAATAGATAAGTTTTTTATTTCATTCAGAGTTAATTTGCATTTCTCGTCAATTTTCTTAAGGACAGTAGTTACATGACTTCGGCTATTGTGATCAAGAGTAGATAAGTTGGAATGGATAGAAGAGAGGTGTTCAATAATGAGAGAGGGGAGGGGGTCATCCACTATCCTCGCTTGGTCGCTTTGTACAGACTGCGGACGGCCAAGGCAATGTCCGCTACCTCGGCCCAAGTATCCTGGTCGTCGTATTTCATGCGGCGGTAGGCTGAAGACTTTGGTTTGCCCTCTCGTTTGGCTTGAGGAGGGAATAGAGCTCTTTTGACGTCCCATGGGTTCCATCCCTTGACGTAAGATTCGATCTCGTTGTTTGGGATCAGTTTCTGTAAGCTTTTTTGATTCTCTTGCGCCCGGGTTAGCAGTGTCTTCATATCGGTCGAATTGCCGTCCTTCTGAGCTTGGAGAAATCTCGCGTGTATTGCTACATGGTCCTTGACCATGACTCGGACTTGGTCGGTCTTGCTGAGCAAGGAGATCTTGTCGGTCGGATTCTCTTGATGGGTGATGATTACTAAGTCGTCGTCTTTGGATGTCGGGGGTGAATGGGTAGCTCCCAACGAGATCGGGGATTGATCTATTTCCATCGCCGATGATCGTTCTTTCGGTGGGTCCACTCTCTTGATCCGAGGAAGGGTCATTGCTTTGATTCGGCTGCGAGATCGTGTCGAGCTGACCGTTTCTTTTGCGTGGTCTTGTTGCGGGAGGGAGGAGTCCTGCGAGTTCGGGTCGTCTAGATCTGGTACTCATTGTATAGATCAGTTTAATATGGTAGACGTGTAAGGGTGAGATAGGATAGAGACTAAGCTTACCGTAGTCAAGGAAATCTTCGTTCGCTTCGGTTTCCTCTATATTACTGTCCGTAGCGGGTACGTTATCCTTGCTTGCGTAGTTAGGTACTAAACGGCTGGGGTTCGCTGAGGGGACGTTCGTGATTAAACTTCCGGAGTTAGCGGTAGTTAGGAAGGGAGTTGTCACGGGAGGATTCACTGTAGATAGGAATAGTTAGTTTTACTGAGGTTAATATAGATGAGAGAAACAGAAGACTCACTCCTTTCTAAGTATCGTTGGCGTCTAGTCTCTGCGTGGGATCTAACCAGATTGTTGAATGCTATCTGATATTCGAGATCAAGATCTTTCTGTTCTTCGATTCTTCTGAGAGCAATTGAGAGTTTCGCTTCGTAGGGTAATAGGTCGTATGGAGAGGGCTCGATAGACGCGATGTAAGATTCTTTCTCTCGTGTCAGTCGGTCGATCCAGTATTTAACTAGCTGGGCGGTCTCGGTGGGCGTCACTAAAGCAGAGAAGCCGAAGTATCAGTTTGTTACGTTTGTTGTAGTGGAGAATGATATAGAAGGAGGGGACAAGTTGTTTGAACCTTTTAACTTTAGTGGTCTCTTTTATCTCCAGGATAAAAGAGTCGGGCCAGAAAGGTAGGTACAATCGATGCGAGGATAAGCACTTTCTGGAGGTAGGTATGGTCGATGGTGGGTCGTTTTGGATATCTAGGTGAGTAGATGTGAGTGAAAGGTCAGTATAGGTTATTTTGGTAGGGAGATATAAGTATAGTAGTAGATTTTTTACTCACCGATGGGTATTGCTAGGATACTGGGGAGGCGAGGTGTGTAGAACGGTTGGTGTTGTTCGAGGTCGGGGTGAGGTATGAGGGATGTGAGTGGTAGAAGGTGAGATTTGAACTGGCGGGATGTCCTCCGCCTTCGGAGATGGGAAGGTAGAAGAATCACGGAACTTAGTTCAGTTTCACAGGTTTTGAATTTTGGACGCGCGCGGCAGAAACACGGCAGAAATGAAAAAAGCGGGTTTTTATCTTTTGGGTAAAAGATAAAAATAGTTCCCGGCCAGACCCCCAATTGTCAGGCTACGTGATGCCAAGGACTGAACCTTCTAGCTACACGGCCGGCAAAATAAATAGATAAGGTTATAAAAAATATAAAATAATATTTTTTATGAGTTTTGGGAATTTTAGAGTCCTTTTGGGATGTGGAAATAATAATAAAAATGAGGATTTTGCGGAATATGTAATATTCCAGAGGGGCCTGCAAGCAGGGGTGTTTTGGGGTGCCCTCTAATAATCAGGACCTGTAAACAGGGTGGTTTTGACTTGTAACCTGATCTTCTGGGGCCTGCAAGCAGGGGTGTTTATTGTGCCCAGGATATATGGTGGGGAGGAATTGGTAACAAGAAAGATACTCACTATTTCTTGTTACAGAAATCCTCCAAGGTGGGTGACAGGGTAACAGAAGTGGCTGGTGATGATGGTGAGTGTTCTTTGGACGCTGGAAGAGGGCTAAATAATATACTGAAGGTTCACAAGTTTGGACACAAGGCTATAAGCTAGTGGACAATGCTGAGTGATAATTTTCAGTGGTAATGATAAAGCTGGGGAATCCTCAAAAGGGGGGACTCAAGGGTCTTTAAATATTCTTTAAGAGACCCTTGGGGACGAAATCTGAAAGCTTGAATATAGCAGGGGACTGATCTTGGATCAACAAATCTATTGAGTTGATCATTTGGTAGATCTTCCCTGGGCCAGATCAGTAGGAGATCCGTGTGAGTAATGGATCTTTATTGATGATCACATTTGTATGGCACTTTCCCAGAGCTAGTAGATCTTATGATGTCATTAGTATTTTCGTCTCTGGGGCCTGGTACATGTGTTAAAGGTTTTGTACATGTGTGACAGGTCTTTTGTAGTTATTTTATTTATTTGTTATAAGTGTTTTTTTGTTATATTGTATAAGTCCTAGAAGGAGTTATATTTGAGGGGTCATTTTGGTGAGTGACCCTAGGGTAATTTTAGTGTAGAATCCATTTCTGAACTCCTTTTTACAGTATTGTTATTAGTTTAGTAGTTATTAATTATTTTGTTATATCTTTTGTTACTTTTGTTATTATGTTGGCTTGTCTCTTAAATAGTAGCAAGCTGACATGCCTTGTGCCTGTCAAGATGTGGCTTCACGTGTCAAAATTTCACCAATTACCTATTTTTCCCTTGTTTTTTCAGGAAAAAAGACCCTTTCACATGGTGAATCAGAAACCTAGATGTTACCAATGGATGCCTGTGAGCCAAGGTTGGATTTGCACTTAGTGGTGTGGTAGTACACACATTTTGCCGGTCAAGATTGGGCTTCACACATCAAAATTTCACAAATTACCTATTTTTCCCGTGTTTTCTCAGGAAAAAAGACCCTTGCACATGGTGAAACAAAAACAGAGATATGGCCAATTGATGCCTGTGAGCCAAGGTTTGATTTTTGTATTGTGATGTGGTAGTAACACATGTTTTGCCCATCAAGATTTGGCTTCATGCATCAAAATTTCACAAATTAGGGGGTATCAAATATAGGCAAATCCACACTTATGTAATTGACTGGTTTTCAAAAATCCACCATTTTTAAAACCTGTTGGTTTCTCATCAAGCACCATTTGGGATGCAGTAATGAAGAAAAAGATTTTTGGAGAATTGACTGGTTTCTAACTGTGGATTTGGTATATTTGATACCCCCTATTATCTAGTTTTCTTGTGTCTTCCCAGGAAAAAAGACCCTTGCACATGGTCAATCAAGAACATAGATATGACCAATTGATTCCTCTGAGTCAAGGGTTGATTTGCATATAGTGGTGTGGCAGTCTCATGCAGCCGTTTTCCTGTTAAGATGTGGCTTCACGCATCAAAATTTCACAAATTACCCTCTTTTTCTGCATTTTCTCATGAAAAAGACCCTTGCACATGGTGAATCAAAAACATAGATTTTGCCAATTAATGCCTTTGAGCCAAGATTTGATTTTCATATAGTGGTGTGTTATTATCACATGTTTTTCCTGTCAACATTTGGCTTCACCCATGAATATTTCACAAATCACCTTTTTTTTGTGTTTTCTGAGGAAACAGTGCCTTGCACATGGTGAAACAAAAACATAGATATAAACTATTGATGCCTGTGGTCCAAGGTTTGGTTTATATAAATTGGTGTGGTAGTATTGCGTGGTTGCCTATCAAGATTTGGCTTCACGCATCAAAATTTCACAAATTACCCATTTTTTCTGCATTTTCTCAAGAAAAAAGACCCTTGCACATGGGGAATACATGTGTGAGCCTGGGTCTCTTACGTGACAACAGGACACAAGGAGGGGAGGCAATAAAGATTATTTCTAGAGAAATAAAGGAACAAGGAAGAGAAGGAGGAATAGAAAGAAAACTAGTATGTGTATCCTTTTAGGATAAGTATGAGGGCTCAACCTTTAGTAGGGAGAAATGCAGAACCGGGCAGAGCCACAGTCTCTTCAACCTGAGAAGCAGGAGAAGGTACAGTCAGAGACTGCCTTATTTTTTAGGCTTAAGGCCAAGGTTACTTATAAGGAAACCTGAGTGGATGAGTAGCTCCACTGGACTAGGATAATGAGAAGAAAAGTTCTTTGGGAGTGAAGAAGGTGAGGTGCCTCTAGAAGAAAGAGAAAGAAAGAGGAAAAGAGAAGATCAAGCTCAAAGTGAACTTGAAGAAAAGAGAAGTTGGCAAAGCTGCTTACTAGTCAGACAGATGACACCAAATGACCACGACGAAACGACGAGGGGAAATGATGGGACCTTGGATGCTGAGTAGTGAGGAGTGGTTGTCCAGTGATTCTAATTTTCTTCTAAGTTGGTTGATGAGTGATGATGAAAATTTTCATCAGCTCAACTCTGAGGATGATGAACCATGATTATCAAAATGAATATGCAATATAGAGTTGAACTTAGAAAATGAGTAGATGTTATGTGGACTTCTATGTTAATTACTTCACACTTATATTATTCCACACTTATACACAACAGGGTAGGGATATTATGATATGAAAATACTCGTATTGAAAAGAGGAATAAGAAGAGAACATTGTTGAAGCCTTTTGGGCAACATTGTTGTCTCTAAGGCTGACATTCCCTACCACCAAAAGAGGTTATGTTCTGAATAGAATATCAGCTATACTAGTCCATTCAAGAGGATCTTTTCTCGCTTCTGAATCTCCTAAGGAGTGTGGGAGCTTCAGGTATTTCTTGCTCCAGTAGCCACTCGTCCTGATCAGCTCCTAGTCCTTTGTATCTGGCAAGGTACATCTTAACATCTCTGTTGTCAACCCTAAGTCTTTTTTCTCTGAGGATCTTCAGGATGACCTTATGTTTCTGGGGCTGTTCAACAGGAGGAATTACTCCTCTTACCTTCTGTCTAAGTGGGAACTTGTCAAGGTCAGGTGAGTTGTAAGGTTTAATCAAGCTAACAGGAAAGGTGGGGTGTTTCCTGCTGAATTCTCCAGTGAGAATAACTTCTACAGCATTCTTGCCGTGCAGGGCCTTAATTACAAATGGTCCTGCAAAGGAGTCTCTCATCTTCTTTGGACCAGCTAAATTGGTGAAATTGGTAGTGGAGATAAGAACTTGGTCGCCTACTTTGAATTCAGGTTCTTTGTGGCTTTTGTCCCATCTTTCTTTATTGTAGTTGGTTGATTCCACTATGCATTGTTCAGCATGCTTCCTTGCATTGTCAAACATCTTGGCATAAGTTCCAGCAGTAGGATGAACGTCTATTTGGCTTTGTTTAATGAAGTCCCTGGGCAAATTGGGGATCCATCCTTTTTCTAACAAGGCAGGTTGTTTTCCAGTTGTGGAGTGGATGCTAGTGCTATATGCCAATTCTAGGATTGGGAGTAGTGAGACCCAGTCGTGGGTATAGCCATCATTATCTTTGAATTCCAATCCATACGAGCAGAACCTCCTGATCATGTCCTCTAGAGTCTGAATCATCCTTTCAGCTAGTCCATCAGTTTGTGGATGATAAGCTGTTGAAAAGGCTAGTTTGGTTCCTAGCATACTATGGAGGCCAGTCCAAAACTCAGATGTGAATTTGGGATCTCTGTCGGAGATAATTATCCTGGGGATGCCAGTTCATGGCATTACTCTATTCCAGAAAAGGATTGCAGTGTCCATGGCAGAATCTTCTTTAAAGCAAGGGACAAAAATGGGTGTCTTGGAATATCTATCAACTATAACAAGACAAGCATTATAGCTTGTGGCTCCTCCAGGTGATAGAGAGGTTACCCAGTCCATGTTAATTATGTCCCACGGCTTAGAGGGCTCTTGAATCTTTTGAAGCAGTCCAAACCTTTTCCCAGTAGCTTTATTTGCTTTCTGGCATCTTTCACATGAGCTGCAGTATTTGGAAGAATCTTTCTTCCAACTGGGCCACCAAGCTGTGTCAGCTACTCTTTCTAAGGTTCTGTCTTCAGAAAGATGTCCTGAATAGACACTATCGTGGCATTCGTGAAGGATGGTGTTGATGGTTAGTTTGTCAACTATAACCAAGACTGAGTTATGTTTTTCCCTGTGGTATATGAGGTCGTCAAACAAGGAAAATCTGCCTGCCATGTAAGAGGTCTTCCAGGATTCATCTAATCCATTAACTAGTGCTTGGTCCTTGAAATCTTTCCTGAGTATTTGGGTTAAGATGATTGCGTTGTTATCCTTTTGATAGCCTTCTCTGACTGAATCAAAGAATTCTGACTTGAAGGTGGTCACATGGATGCCCATGATTCCCATTATGGGGATTCTGTCGTCATCTTTCTCCTCTTCAGGGTCATAAGCAGGGTTGCTAGGGTCGTTAGGTAGTGACCACCTGCTGAGTCCATCAGCATTCTTATGGATATTGCCATCCCTGTGTTGAATTGTCATGTTACCTCTGTACTCTTGAATGGCTATTTGCCATCTTAACATGTGTCTGTTAGGGGTTTTCATGTTGAGGAGGGATCTCAAGGCAGTGCAGTCTGTGATGACTTCAAAGACACTACCATCTAGGTAATAGTGTAACTTGTCTAGGGCCCAAACTAGGCATAGGCATTCAAGTTGGCTAGCTCCATATCTGCCTTCAGAGTCTTTCAGCTTTCTTGATATGAAGACTATTGGTCCTTCTTTCTTAATACCATCTATGACTTGTACTTGATGTAGGGCAGCTCCAAGGCCAGTCATGCTAGCATCAACATACAATTTGAATGGGAGTTTCCAATCTGGGAACAACAGAAGGGGGGCTGTAGTCAATTTCTTAACAAGGAGATTGTAGGCTTCAAGCCTCTGGTTTGTCATTTCAAAAACAACTTCTAGCTTGCACAGCTCAGTTAAAGGTCTAGCTACTTCTGCAAATCTATCAATGTGTTGTCTGTAATAACCAGCAAAGCCAAGGAAAGATTGGATCTCTTTCTTATTGGTGGGCGTACTCTTCTGTAGTACAGCAGCAACCTTATTCTGGTCTATACCTATGGCTATTCCGGAGACAACATGACCAAGGGCTTTGATCTGGTGGAAGCCAAAGTTACATTTCTTCAGAGAGATTTTCATGTTCATGTTGATGACAATCTTCAAGATTCTGGCTATCCTCTGAAGGTGTTCTTCCCAGGTGTTGGACATAATTATGATGTCATCAATATAGATAATAACCCATTTTTCATCCAGCTCTCTTCTGAATTCAATGTCCATCATCCTTTGGAAATGGGAAGGTGCATTTTTGATACCAAAGGGCATTCTCAAGTACTTGTAGATCCCTTTATGGCATATAATTCTCAAGTACTGTCTAGAATCAGCGGCTATAACATTCTGATGAAAACCTTTTAGCACATCCATGCTAGTAAGGAACTTGGCTTTGGCCAGATTAGTCAAAGTCTCACTGATCTTCGGAATGGGGTACCTGTCTGCTGCAGTGTAAGTGTTGAGGGCTCTAAAGTCACCTACCATCCTGGATTTCCCATTGTGCCAGGCTATGATGACTGGAGTAGTAATTTCAACAACTTCGTTGTGTCCTACCTTCCTTAGAACATTCAACCTGACTAATTCATTGATGTGTTCATCTAGGGCTTCTCTACTCTTAGGGCTAGCAGGGTAAGGAGGTCTTCTCAGAAGAGGGGGGTATGGTCTTTTGGTTGTCAGCTTGATGTGAACTTCATGGCCTTTAACTGCTCCCAGGGGGTGAGTAGTATCCGCAAATGCTTCTTTGTGTTCATAGAGTGTTTCAAATAGAGACTCTTTCTGTTCTGTTATCAACTTCTCATATACCTTTGCTTCACAGAGTTCTTCGTTGACAAATTTATCTAATAGGGGATCAGATTTCTTAAGAGCAGATATCTCAGAAGACAAGGGGGTTCTGTCATGAAGATCTGATTTGAAACTGAACTTCTTTTTCTTGTTCTCATTCCCAATGGTGAAGTATCTTTCTTTACTATTGGTGATGTCAAAACCAAACAATGATTGGTAGTCATTACCCAAGATTAAGTAGTTCATCTTAGCATTTTCCATAACAACAAATTCGGCTACTATTCTCACAGAACCTTTGGTATGAGGGAAGATGAGGGCCAGTTCAATAATTCCCAAAGCCTTCAGTTGATCACTACAGCTGTGGAATCTGGCGTGGGTAATGGGCAACAAGGATTGTTTCCAATCAGGCAGAATCTTATTCAACATTTTGTTACTGATTATAGAACAGGAAGCTCCACTGTCTAGTAAACAAGAGTATTCAGAGTTGTTGATCAACACAGGAGTAATAGTTTGAAAACCAATCAAGTGAGCTTTTCCTTTTTCTGGCTTACATCTCATGAGCCTGGTGTCTTCAATGTGAGAAGTCTGGCAGGTGTTGCTCCAAGTTTGGGGCTGATGGGATTCAGCCTGTATCTCAGCTATAGAGTATTCCAGTAAGGGCTCACATTCAATGGCGTACTCAAAGAAATCCCTGTTAATTGGACCAGTGGGATCATATGCTCTGTCTTGGTCTAGGGCCAACACAAAGTGGTCATCATCTGGCTGATTGGATGGTTCCTCAGATGGATCCTTTGGTGAATTATTATCGTTATCACCTTCAATATCACTGAGGTAAGACTCATCAAGGTTTTCCATACCTACTTCATTGATCCTTTGCCTTCTCTTGGGGCATTCTCTGGCAAAGTGACCAGGTTGTTTACAGAAATTACAATTATCTCTGGACCTAGTGGCTTGGGCTGGGGCGGCTGGGAGTCTCTTTGCATCAGCTTCTGTTTTGCTGGGTTCTACCTTGGTACTGGAAGGGTTACTTCTCCAGTTGTTTCTGGAGTACTGTTGCAAAGAGTTAGAAGGAAGGGATCTGGGTTGTCTCATTGCTCTGTCAAGCACTTCTTCAATGATGATAACCATTTCCTCAAAATTCATTGCTTCAGCTTCTTTCTTGTACCTGCTTTTGACAGCGTGCTCCAAGCTTCCTGGACATTGTTTCAACACTTTCTCACAAATCAAGTACTCACTGATCTCAGGTTGAAAAGCTCTAAGTCTCTCTCTTTGAGTATTAAACCACTTATGCACTTTCTTATTTTCCATGGTAAAGTAGTCTTTCTCAAATTCTTGTTGCATTTTCCACCTCCAGTTGTGAGTGCCAAACTTATTTCTGATGGTATGTTTCCACCAAGCCCAAGATTTCTTGCTATGGCTATCTCTGATACCAATGTACCAATTCCTGGCAGTGTCGGTGAATAAAGCAGTCAACCTACTGATTACCATGTGATCCAGCATGCAATAGTCTTCCACGAATACATCAATGTTCTTCAACCAAAGTTCGTGGTTATAAGGTAATTCGCCTGAGAATGTTTTCCAGTCGCTGGTTTTTGGTATGGATTTCCATAACTCTTTTCTCATTTCAGGATCAACATCTTCATGTTTAATAAAAGGGAAATCCTTTTCCAACTGTGGTACACGTTCTCTCGCAATCTCAGGTGCTCTGTGCAATTCTTCATGGCCAACATGATTAGGTGCTTCATTCTTGGGCTCAGGGGCAAGACTCTTACTATCTGTGACATGATGTTGGGGCCTATCATGCATAAAGGGGTTGTTAAAGGTTGCTTCAGGGGGGTCATGTGGGTGAAGGTTATTGACTAAGAAATCAAGCTTGTGATTGATGGCGTTCAGAGAAGTATGGAAATCACTCATTCTTCTCTTGTTCTGTTCAAATCTCAGGTCTTCTTTACTAGCAGCTTCATCTAACTTGGACTTCACAGAGGATAAGTTCTGAAACATGTCTTGCTCTAAAGACTTGACTGAGTTTTTCACGCAACTCAGCTCAGAAGTGTTATCATCATTTAGACCAATGATGATGTCTTGGAGGCTATCCAGTTTGTCATTAAAGAGATCTTCAAGTTTCTCATTCTTATCATGAGGCACTGGGAACTCACTCAAGTGTTTAAACACTTTATCATACAAGGTAGGGATCACTTCTGAAGATATAATTTCCTGTATAGTAGAATTGATAGTAGAACTCAGTTTGGAAACACAAGACTCAAGCAAGGTTCCTGGAAAGGAATCTATTGTGCCTGATAACTCAGACATGAAATTAGAAAACAGGGTTTTAAGTTTTTCATCAATGACCTGGGGAGCATCATGATACATATCAGCATTAAGGCTTTTAACAAAATATTCCTTTAAAGAATTATCAGAAAAGGTAATCAAAGATGCTTCACCTGATTTCACTGAGGGTTGTTTGGAGGGAGGTAGGCTGGAGGGGCCATTCTGCCTCTGTCTCGGCAACGTTGGGAGCGGTTGATCATTCTCTCCGCTCTCATGAAGAAGCTTCCTACCTGAAGCATCCGCGTCATGGGATTGGCTCGGCGACGACCCCTCGGGTACGGGGGGTGGAGCTGGTCTCCATTTGGGTAAGGTCGCGCGTACGGGTTGTATGCATGCGGTGGATGTTGCGGCGGGTAGTAATACTCGTCCTGGCCGTAGTAGGCCTCCTGCCCTTGGTACTGAAGAGGGGGGTAAGCTCGCTGCGCCTCCGGTTGGTGGGTACCGGGCTGGAGTTCTATATTGGGAGGCGTCTGCACGGGGACTAGCGGTGGCGCCATCAACTGGTTGGCCGTCTGAGCCTGGGCCTCTTGGGTATGCGGAGCAGGCGGCGGCGGCGGTGGCGGTCGCTGGTGTAGCGGTTGTCGCGCTGAATTCTGAGGCGCTAGATGCTCTGGGTGAGAAGGTCTGGGCAGAGGAGTGGAGTGTGTTTGCTCCATGACGGCTGCGACCTGTTGGGGCGGCGCTCGCGTTGCTGGTTGCTCCATAATGGCCTGAGGCAACGGTTGTGGAGGGATGTGGAACATCCTTTCCATTCTGGCTAACTCGTCCCGAGCCAACCACCCGTCTGACACCTCCAACATACGTTGCGTACCGAAGAGAGTCGTCAACGTGTCTTGGGTCGATATTGCTTGATTCAAAGCGATCCTCATCAAGCGGTAGTTGTTGCTCTCCTTCGCGTTGACAAAGAGGAGCCACTGCCCTTGAAATATGTTCGAGATGGTAGTCAGCTCGTCCTGAGCTGGTATATTGGTGTCCACTGACATCTCTCGTCCCCTGAGAGCGATCTGATTGAGGGGCGAGGGATCTATTGACATTTCTCTGCCCCTGGGCTGAACGTTCGTAGGGGCTGAGAGGCGAGTCGCGGTCGGCGTCGTAGACCCGGCCGTCAAGGGGGGCGGGGCTTCCCTGCTCGAGACTGAGAACATCTGTCTCTCCACTGGGTGGGGGACAGGCGTCGAGAGCCGTGGAGGTCGCTCGGGAGAAGACTTCCGAGGGTGCTATTCCCTGGTCGGGGGGATACGCCGGCTCCAGTTCGAGCTGGTCGATCTCTTCTAGCCCCATGAGCATGTTGCTCCCTAGATCTTTGTAGCCTCTCAAGGGCTGCGGGGCTAAAGGTGTAGCTAACAGGTCGTTGGTCACCTGAGGGGTCGAAGTGGTCGACCGCGCGGCTCTGTCCAACGGAGCTAGGGGGGTAGACATCGCCTGTTGGGTAGCCGACGCCAACAGGGTGTTCGTTGGTACCGAGGTCGTTACTGGGGCTGAGAGGCTCGACAAAGCTATCTCTGGCGACGATCCTTGCGGCGCACTGCTGTTGCTTGCGTTGTTCGGTTTCTCTTTCGACGGCGCGGAGTTGCTCGAAAGAAAGGTCCTTGCCATTTCTTAAGTGAGAAGGCATGGTGAAGAAATAGCGGTGGATAAGAAAGAATCAAATAAACAAATAAGATGAGTACTCGCTAGAGGTACGCGCAAGATAGAGAAAAGGAGGAGGAGAGTATAACGGAACCTTTTTTTTGTTTTTCTGGTTTTTTCTGATTTTTTATGAGTTTTTTAGGTTGGGTCACGCAAATCCTAGCGGAACGGCGGCTAGCTGCTTTCTTCTTTGGAACAAAAGATCTGTCCACCTTGTGCTCAGGGGGAAAAGGTTGGGGAGGCCCGGTAGAGATAGGCGTCCAAGCGAAGGGATTGATCAGGTTATGCTCAGCAGCTACTACAGTAGGCTGATCGGCAACGAGCTCAGGTTCGCTAGTAGAGTCTTCTTCGGAAGGAGACTCGGAGAGATCCGAAGAAACTAAGAGATCTTTGGCAGTGAGGTCCTTCACTTCTTGGCGAAGGAAGAATGGCAAGGAGACAGATAATAAGAGAAGAATTCAGGAAGATTAGTTCTGAGTAAGAGCAAAAAAAAAAGGATTTTGCAGCACTTCTAGAGGGAATTCTTCAAAGTAGAGGAAGAAAGAAAATTTTTGGCAGCACTTCTAGCTGTTTTTGAAAAAAAAAGGAGTAGGGAGGCCTTATGAAAGAATTTTTTTTTTTAGTTTATATTTTAAGGTTATGATTCCTTTGGAATGAATATGAAGAGAGGAGAGGTCTTTTTTAATGAGATATTTCCCGATGAGGCCCCCAATTGTGAGCCTGGGTCTCTTACGTGACAGCAGGACACAAGGATGGGAGGCAATAAAGTTTATTTCTAGAGAAATAAAGGAACAAGGAAGAGGAGAAGGAATAAGAAAAAACTAGTATGTGTATCCTTTTAGGATAAGTATGAGGGCTCAACCTTTAGTAGGGAGGAATGCAGAACCGGGCAGAGCCACAGTCTCTTCAACCTGAGAAGCAGGAGAAGGTACAGTCAGAGACTGCCTTATTTTTTAGGCTTAAGGCCAAGGTTACTTATAAGGAAACCTGAGTGGATGAGTAGCTCCACTGGACTAGGATAATGAGATGAAAAGTTCTTTGGAGGGGAAGAAGGTGAGGTGCCTCTAGAAGAAAGAGAAAGAAAGAGAAAAAGGGAAGATCAAGCTCAAAGTGAACTTGAAGAAAAGAGAAGTTGGCAAAGCTGCTTACTAGTCAGACAGATGACACCAAATGACCACAACGATACGACGAGGGGAAATGATGGGACCTTGGATGCTGAGTAGTGAGGAGTGGTTGTCCAGTGATTCTGATTTTTCTTCTAAGTTGGCTGATGAGTGATGATCAAAATTTTCATCAGCTCAACTCTGAGGATGATGAACCATGATTATCAAAATGAATATGCAATATAGAGTTGAACTTAGAAAATGAGTAGATGTTATGTGGACTTCTATGTTAATTACTTCACACTTATATTATTCCACACTTATACACAACAGGGTAGGGATATTATGATATGAAAATACTCATATTGAAAAGAGGAATAAGAAGAGAACATTGTTGAAGCCTTTTGGGCAACATTGTTGTCTCTAAGGCTGACACCATCACTGTTCTTGAATTCTAAGCCAAAAGAACAGAATCAACGCTGGGCCGCTACGCTAAACTACGCTACACAGCCATTGAGCGTTAGCGTAGCGGCACCAGGATTTTAAATTTTTTGTGTAGCGTTAGCGCGCAGCTAACGCCGCCACGCTACGCTGATTTGCAGCGGCGCTAACACTGCACCAAATTTTGGGTAGCGTTAGCGCGTCGCTACCGCTGCTACGCTGCGTTACGCCACGCTACAGCGCTTTTAGCGGCAAAAGATGCCATTTTTGCCGCTAGAAGAGCTGTAGCGCAGCGTAAGAGGCACTCTTTTGTGCCCTGTGCGCGTAGCGTTAGTACAGATACATGGAACTGCGCTAACGCTACGCTAAAAGCTAACAAAAACTTTCATCCTTTGCGCGTAGCGTTAGCGCAAGTAACTGGAATTGCGCTAACGCTACGCTAGAAGTTAGCTTATTTTAGCTACACTACGCTACGCTACCGCTACGGTTAGTGTAGCTGGCCCACCGTTGACAGAATCTTCTGAGCATATCTTCCAGAGTTTGGATCATTCTTTCAGCTAATCCATCAGTTTGGGGATGGTAAGCCGTAGAAAAAGCTAATTTAGTGCCTAACATATCATGTAAATTTCTCCAAAATTCAGAAGTAAATTTGGGGTCTCTATCACTAATGATTATTTTGGGTATTCCTACATCAGCCATAATTCTGTTCCAAAATAGTAAAGCCACTTCCATAGCTGTATCATCTTTGTGGTTAGGAATAAATCTGGCCCTTTTTGAAAATCTGTCTACAATCACTAGTACAGAGTTGAAGGAGTAAGACCCTCCAGGAGGTAAACCTGTAACAAAATCCATGTTTATTATTTCCCATCTTTTGGTAGGTTCTTGGATGGTTTGAAGTAGCCCATATCTCTTACCTGTTTGCTTATTTGATTTCTGACAAGTTTCACAGTATTTTATATAAGTAGCTACTTCATTAGGCCAATTATTTCACCAAGCTGTAGTTCTAACTCTTTCAATAGTCCTTTCTTCTGCAAAATGTCCAGCACCAACATTGTCATGGCATTCTTTCATAAGGGCATCAATCTGAAGTTGATCACATAAGACTATTACCCTGGAATGTCTCTCTTTGAAGTATAATATTCCATCTAATAGGGAGAACTTACCAGAAGAGTAAGGCTTGGATAACCAGGGAGGTAAACTAGCAATCAATTCATGGGAGCTGTTTTCATTGCTAAGTATGTCTATTAATTTGACAAATTCAGGATTAGACTGGTAACTATCTTTGATAATAGTATAGTAGGCTTCATCCAAATCACAAACATGTATTCCTAAAATGGGGAATATATCTTCATCTTCAGGATCCCAGGCAGGCTTATCTGGAGTGTTTGGTAAAGCCCATCTGCTTAAGCCATCAGCATTACTATGCTTTTTACCAGCTTTGTGAACAATAGTCATATGTCCTCTGTATTGCTGGATAGCAATTTGCCATCTTAACATATGCCTATTGGGTGTCTGCATGTTCATAAGGGTTTTAACTGCTGTGCAATCAGTGAATACAACAATTCTACTACCTTCAAGATAATAATGTAACTTTTCTAGGGAACATACAAGAGCTAAACATTCCATTTGACTGGCTCCATACCTCTTCTCTGTTGGCTTAATTTGTCTTGAAATAAACAGGACTGGTTTTTCTACCATTTTATCTTCAATTAAGAATTCTTGGTGTAAGGCAGCGCCTAAGCCATCTAGGCAAGCATCTATGTATAAGATAAAGGGTAAATTATAATCTGGTTGAGCCAGAACAGGAGCAGTAGTAAGGGCTAGCTTCAGTTTTTCATAATCTAGGACTCTAGGGTGAGTCATTTCATAAATGGTTTCCTTACTACATAACTCATACAATGACTTGGCTAAAATAGCAAATTTCTCAATATGTTTCCTATAATAACCACAAAATCCAAGGAAAGATTGCATTTCAGTGATATTCTGAGGCATAGGTTTGAGCATTACAGCTGCTACTTTATTTTGGTCAATGGCTAGGGACAGACCAGAAACAATGTGTCCTAAAGCTTTAAGTTCACCATATCCAAAATTGCATTTTTTAATAGACATTTTTAGACCAGCTCTAATGGAATTTTCTAATACTATTTTTATCTTTTCTACATGTGTTTCCCAGTCATCTGAATAAATGATTATATCATCAATATATATCATCATCCAACACTGGCGGATAAAAGATCCAAAAATAGAGTCCATCATTCTTTGGAAATGAGAAGGTGCATTCTTAATTCCAAAGGGCATCCTGAGGTATTCAAAAACACCAAGATGGCAGATAATTCTCATAAATTGGCGGCTATTAAGTTCAATAGGTATCTGGTGAAACCCTTTAAGAACATCCATACAGGTTATGTACTTAGCTTTGGATAAATTATGCAGAGAATGGTCAATTCTTGGAATGGGATAATTATCAGCTTTATTGTAATTATTTAAAGCTCTAAAATCTCCAACCATCCTAGACTTATCATTATGCCAGGCAATAATAACTGGGGTAGTAATTTCCACTTGCTCATTATGGCCCACTTTTCTGAGAACACGTAAATCTATAAGCTCTTTAATGTGTGCTTCTAAGGCTATTCTAGATTTAGGGCTAGAAGGGTAGGCTGCTTTTCTAAGAGCAGGTGGGTAAGGAGGTTCACAAGTTAATTCTAATTTAATATCATGTCCTGTGACATTGCCAATGGGTTCTTCAGTGGTACAGAAAGCTTCTTTATTATTGTAGCATACTTTAAGAACATCTAATATTTGGGCATTGGTTAGTATGTCACTCATAGCGGCTTGGGGCATATATTCTTGATTAAAATCTTCTAATTCCTTGGGGTCAGGTTCCTGAGAAACAGGGTGACAGCTATTTCTATGAGATGTTGGTCCAAAATGGCCCAAATCACTATGAATGTGCTGATAGAACAATTTAAAGGACTATTACTAGTCCTACCCCAATAGAATAATGGGTTAGTTCTGCACTCCTGTTACGCCAAAAGTTGATATACAACAGTTTGGGTAGGAGAACAACTATAAATAGTTGTTATTTTGAAGCTATAAAGCAACAAAAGGATAATAGTAGGAAAGCACGTGACAGAATGGCTGCAGGCAGAGGTGGTGGTCTTTCAGCTACTATTTTTAAGGAGGATTTAGGCGCAGTAATTGGGGATAATAATGCAAGCTAAAAGCTCCAGTGGGAAAGGATTTAGATAGAGGAACACTACTCTAAAAGTAGGAGGAGAATACTCACTTATACTGAGTTTATAACTAAGTATGTGGGTGAATAGGCTGAGGAATCCATCTTTGGGCGTCAGAAGCCTTCCTTTTAAGGCCTAGAGGTCCCTTTGGGCGCCATGAGGAGCCTCTGGGAGTTTAAACAAGCCAGGGAATGAGCACAAACTTCTACGTGAAGATTTGTGGCCAATTCTATGGATGTGAAAATTTATTATCCTGTCCCCATGACATCATGAGTATATTTATGAACCATTTACTCATGAAGCCACACTAATAAAGATAATGAATTAAAGAATTACCCACACTTTCATGGGAAAGGGTAATTCTATTTCTATAATGAGGGAATATCTAATAAGTAGTATATTTCCCATAGAAATAAATTCTCAGCCAAGGAAGACAAGCTTTGTATTTTTTCAAAACCTTGTTTAAGTTCTTTCTCTGCGCCAAAATATGCTTATACTATGTATTAGCATATTTAAATACATTACATTTTAATGTTTTGTAGTAGTTTCTCCGTGGTACTTTGAGAATGGTCAAAGTACCATAAGGAGTAATAATTCAGGGGTACTCTCAGTGGGTAACCCTACATAAATTTACATCAGAAATCCATTTCTGCAATAATATTCAAGGATTTATTAATATTACAGAAGATATAAGTGAGTTGAATATAAAATAGCAGTCCTTTGGATACGTTGGAGTATCTCTAGGGCTGACACAGGGGCAATAGTCTCAGAATGAATGTTGCAAATTTGGTATTTCCTTTTCCAATCTCCTCCAATGGTAAAATATCTATCTTTGGACTGAAAATGTCAATGCCATACATGCAAAAGGTATCATTACCTAGTATAAGGTAGTCACAAATAGCATCTGAAAGTACTACAAATTCTCCACTTAATCTGAGGGATCCCTTAGTGTGAGGGAATATTAAGGGCAAATTTATGACACCAATGGGTTTCATGGTGGAGTTACAACTTCTAAATGTAGCTTTGGGAACAGGTAATAAATGTTTGCGCCATTCAGGGTATATTTGTTGCAAAAATGTAGCACTGGCGCAAGAACAAAAAGCTCCTATATCTAATAGTGTCTTAACTGCTAAGTCTCTGAAAATAACCTTAGTGTAACTGGTTTTTCCTAGAGTGTAACACCTTCCTTCCTCAGGTTTGTTAGTTAATAGCTTAGCATCAGATATATGACCAATATCCATATTGTCTTCCCATTTCTGGGGTAAGTTAGATTCACCGTGGATGGTATTAATGCTGAAGTCATTGCCAATATCAGCATTAATTACTAACACTGCATGATCACTAGATTCTGAGTCATCATCATCTTGACCATAATATGTATTACAGGGTTCTTGTTGTATGATATCAAAGGTACCTTCAGAATCTGAATCAGGGCTTGCCTGCACATTATTGATTTTTCTCCTAGGTTTGGTACATTCAGTACTTCTGTGGCCAGTTTCCCCACAATTCCAACACGTAGGAGTCTTTTCTTTTCTAATAGGTTCAGCTGGCTTAGATTCTAACTTTTTGGGAGGATCTGTTCTAGGAGTGTAATCCTTTTTATCAGAAGGATTGTGCTTCTTATTGATCCCAGTCATTTCTACCACTTCTTCCATAACACCTATAAGAGTGGATAAGTCACAATCCATGTCATTGATTCTACATCTGACATTATGTTCTAGGCTGCCTTTAGTTTGATTAAGTATTAAATCATTTATTTGTTCCTGATCTAATTTAGGATAAATGCATTCAATTCTCTTTTTCTGGTTCAGGCACCATTGATGAGGATTATGTTTGACTGGGTCAAAATAGTCATTCTCAAAGGCTCTGCGCATTTTCTTTTCCCAGAGTCTAGTGCCAAATTGTTGTTTGATCAATTCTTTCCAAGCTGGCCAGGATTGTTGTCCCATGGTAGCTTGTTTACTAATAAACCAGTCAAAAGCTACTCCTTCAAATAATCTGGGCAATCTTGTAAGGATAGCTTCATCAGGAGCTCTGTAGACTGTTAATATATGATCAATATATTTAATGAAGTTAATGTGGTCATAATCTCCCTCTCCTGAGAATTTGGTCCATTCTTTAATTGGTGGCAACAATTTATTCAGAAGGGAAGAGTCTATGAAGTTGTTAGTATTGTTACTATATGCCTGGTTACGTGAGGAATGAGCATGACTCCCTTGGCTCCCATTATGGTGGTTATTATGAGTAGGGGAATTAATAGGAGGGTAATTGTTATCAAGAGGCATGGGTGGACTGCTATTGTATTTGGTATAGTTGGTTTGACTATTATTGTTTTGTTGTTGATTAGTATGAGGATAGTTGTTATTATTTCCTCCATTGTTTTCAGGTATGGTTTCCATATAAGCACCATGAAAAAACAATTGTCACTTGATATCAAGTGACATTACTCAACTTTGGTTGCAGCTTCAAAGCTACTCCATTCCTACTCTCAATTCAATTTTGGTTTTCTTGATTTTAATTTTGAAAAAATTCAGCAAAAAATGAGCATCAGCTCAGTGCTTACTGCAGTAAATCTCAGCCTGCTCAGAAGTTCAGCTCATAGTCAACTTTGGTGCAACTCAGGGCTCAGGGTGGCCAGGAGCTCAGCATTTACTGTGGCATTGCTCAGCTCCCATTGTACAAAAGCTCAGGGATACCCATGAAATAGCTCAGTTCTCATTGATACTGAGCAAAATTCATTCTACATAGTTTTAGGAAAAGAAAAGGTCTGGATAGATTGTGGATAGCTGGCTGGAGTTGGCCAGATGTCACTTGATATCAAGTGACAATTGTTTTTTCATGGTGAAGGGTTGTTATATTTGGGCGTGGAGTTATTAGCAGGAATAGCTCTGGTAGGAATTTCTTTAATTAAGTCTGCTAATTCAAATTTCACGTTTAACAGATGCTTTAATAATAGAGTTCCATTAACATTCTTGTTGTTTTGATCAGATATTAAGGCTACTTGAGCTTGTAGTTCAATCATCATTCTTTTCAAGTCCATTTGTTCAAGTTCTAATTTCACATTTTGGGCGTGTAAAGTGTTAATGACATTTTTATCAATTCTGTTAATTATATGTTCAGTATTAGCATGAAACATGTCTTCTAATCTGTTAATTTTATCCGCCAAATCATCATTAGAATACTTGGAATGTTCATCTTCAAGTTCTTCTAATTTTTTGGGCACATTAGGGATCTTTGGCTCAGAAGTTTTAGCATGAAAATCAGATTCATTATGCGTAAAGACAGACTTAGGTGAGTTAAGAAATTTAGACAATTGATTTAAAATGAGAGAAGAGCTAGACATATAATTCTCTAAAGATTCAGGCGGAGGAGGAGCCTTATTTAAAAATTCTAAAACAGTTTTGTGGCGTGTTTTAGCATTTTTATCTAACAAAAGAATATTATTATGCTCAATTGTAAGAGAATTATCTAGGACAGAAAAACCTAATCTAAGCTGTTGTAAAAGCTGGTTATGGCGCTGCTGATGTTGGCCAATTTCTTCCACTTCTGAGGATTGTTGTAATGACGGTTGTTCATAGAAAGACTGCTCATATTCTTTCCCTTGTTCTTGTTGGCTGTGTGAGGAAACAATACTCTCTTTTCCTCCCAAGGGTTCCATCCCTTCGTGTACTCCTCCACTTCCTTTTTGGAGATAAACTTCTGTAATTCTTTCTGACTCTTCTGGGCTAGTCCTAAAAGATTCAGCATCATCTCCTGGGTGGCCTTGGATTTCTGGGCTTCCACAAATTTCTGATGGTTGGCCACGTGTATCTTGACCAATCTGGCTATTTTGTCCTCCTTGGACATACCTATCACCTGGATTTCCAGGTCCTCTTCCTCCGTCTGGGTTTTCTGGGTACTGGCCAAGGAGGTGGAAGGGGTTGGTTCCGCATCCACTTCCATGGCTTGAGGATTGGGGTGACTGGGGGCTTTCTTCTTGAATGCCAAGTTCTGGGGCAACTTCTCTGGCTCTAGGTTGCCTAGTGGCCGGGGGTAAGGGGCCGTGGAGATCAGGCTTGTGAGCCCTGGTAGACTTCCTGACAGGACTATTTCACGGGACATATTAGTGAAAAGGGCCACAAAATATTAAGTAGGCGTAATTAATAAACTTACTGGTTGGTGGAGCCGTAATTGGAGTAATAGAATTGGCCACAGAGGTAGCTGGTGCCGTGGTAGAAGAGTTGGAAGAGTTGGGAGTAGTAGTGGAAGACACTAGAGGATATTCAGGCGTAAGAATAAGTATTTTTGGTGATTTTAATAATTTTTATTACAGATAAAAAAGAATTAAACTGACTATTGTAAAACTGTTGTTTATATTCCAAAGTTCTTTGAAGATCTGCACGCCTCTTGTTCTCTTGATTTCTTCTGTTGATGGCGTTGAGTTTGATTAGAAGTTCAGTGTCCTTTTGAGCACGTTGGTGAGAGTGAAAAAGAGCTAGTTGAAACTGTTCTGTAGGCGTAGGTTTTTCCCAATCAGAAGGTTGATAGTTAGCTATTTCTTCTTCTTTGCGCAATCTTAGGACTTTGAGATAATGTTTGATTAATTCAAAGTGGGCAATTTGGTCAAAAGGAGGGTGAATAAATTCAGGAGTGGAAATGAGAGATTTAGTGTATTGGTTCACTAAAAGAATGCGTAAAAAAATAAAGCAGAAGGATATTTTTTAGTGGATTTATCTTATAAATGATTTTTAGTTGGTTTGGTAATTTTTTGCGTGAGTGAAAAGCAAAAAGTAGAAAGAATAAGTACCAGGAGTCAATTACCACGAGTGAATATTGGTAATTTCCCGGCCAGACCCCCAATTGTCAGCCTCTGTGATGCCAAGGGCTAGTACCTTTTAGCTACACAAGGTGATAAGAGTGCAAATGAAGGTTAAAGTAGGGTAATTTCACGTAGAAAAGTAGTAAAAGAAGAGATAAAAAGAATATAATTCTTTTTTATAGAGGGGCCTGCTGGCGCAGGGGTGTTTGTAGGTGCCCTCTAAATCAGAGATCTGCAAAGCAGGGTGGTATCTGATTAACACTACAAACATTTGTAATTTTACCCAAAGAAAAAACAACTGTTTGGGTTAGGCAAAATGTTAAATTTTTTCAACAAAATGGCTCAGTAATGAAAATTGAGCAAAACTGAGCATGCTCAGCAAAATCCCCTAAAGTTGCCAGAATGAATAAAATTGATTTCTGCTCAGTTTGTAAAAAAAAAAAAAATTGCTGAGCATGCTCAGTATAGCTTATTTTTCACTTCTGACCATTTTTTGTAAAATTGGGTATATGTTTTGCCCATCCCAAGTTCACATTTTCCTTCTGGGTAGAATTGCAAATGTTTGTAGTGTAAGCAAACAATGGGTTTCTGCGTAACAGAAGGTGGTACCAAGGTGCTTTTCCAATTAAGGAACCAGAATGGGGACAGAAGGATGAAAGAAGTACTCACTATTGCTTCTTTCAAGCCAAAAAGCCACGTAGGGAGGTGAAGTAGAGCTGCTGGGTAGATTGAAGGGTTTCTGCGCAGGAGCTGGACACGTAGGTTGGTTGATTTAAAGAGAACACCACGGATAAAACAGGCAAAACAGGGCAGATTAACTGAAATAAGGACAGGACACGGCGTAACTGATTGACTGTAATAATAATTGATGATGGGGAACAACTTTTGGCGTGGAAAGAGGGCTCTATATATACTATTTCACTCATAGTGGAGGACCTTTCTGCCTGTGTGCGTGTAGTAACTGGTTTTCAGCGCAATGTGGCCAATTTGGGAGATTGGCACTAACAAGGCTCATCCCAATGACACTGCTGGTCATTAATTCTGCGTCACAAGTGCTTTCCATGACCTTAATAGATTATGTAGTCATTGTAACTAAGGTACATAGCAACACTGACGTGTGAATGTATCTGAAATGGGCCACAAATGACGCAAATGGGCCACAAATGGCTAAGGCCAATCATTAAAGGCCACGCTGGCTATGTTACTCTTATGTATTCAAGGTTTTTATTAATAAAACCTTGTAAATAAACCACGTAGAATCTACTTTTACCCTAGTTACACTTGTACATATGTGGTAAACTAGGGGATTAGCTATTTCCACGCATTTGGCCAATTTCCAATTGGATTATATAATCCACGCGCGGGGTTGGAGGTTTAAGCCCCAATTGGGCCTAACTCCAAAACTATACACAACACCTCAATTATAAGTCCATAATTGGTCATTTCACATATAGTATGCATATATAACAAGTACACACCCGTGTAATGTCCGTGTGACATATGTTTGTGGCCAATTCTTACGGGTAATTGGTTCAAGGTGAAGGAGTAGGAATTTAGGGGTACTTCCAGTGAGGGACCCTACATTGATTTGCATGAGGATTCAGAATATGACATAATATTCTAAGTTATCCTCAAGGTTTTAGAAGTTATTTATTATTTTTGTAAAAAGTAGTTGTTATTTTGATTTATTACTTATTTTTTATGGTGCCAGGACTTTGCTAAGCTCATTGGATAAAAATAAGTAAACTGAGTTTTTGTACATTATTAGTCATATAAATGGGTCTTAATATTGTAGTAATAATGTCTCTATTTATGTTACCTTTGTCAGGTTGGCTCTGTCATAGTAGCAAGCTGACACTTCCCATCTACTTAGATCCACTGTTGTTGTTCTTTTGTCTACTTTTCTTTTCCTCACTCACTCTACTGCTGTGTCATCCTTGCCGTACCTCAATAGGTACTTGTCATCCCTGCTTTCTTGCTTGCTCTAACTCAGAGACCATCTCTCCTCGTTGCTCACTGTCACTTGCTGGTATTTCTCACACCCTGCCGCTCTAAAAAGGTCCTGAAGTAATACTATCAATCACACCTAAATAAGAGAGAGAACGTAATAGGCGCGAGAGCTGTGCTGAGATTGAGAACAAGTCAAACAGGGCTAAGAACCCCTGGAAGCTAGATTAATACGTAAGAGAGATGAGAAAGGTGAGAAAGATTAACCCCTTGGAGGAGGCCAAAGATGGCTGAACGGATGGTGCAGATAAGGCTTGTCACCCCATTGGGCACAATGAACTGGTTTTCCTATATCCGAAATTATCATTTTTTGATCTGAAAATAGGAGAATGTGCGCTGAATCAATTGGATTTCTTCTTTTTGTCTTTCTCAACTAAGGAAAGTGAATTCTCACAGGTTTTAAGGAATGGCAAGCAACCTAGACAATTTTGAGAATTAAGCAGTGTTTGTTTTTTGCCCTGTGTATGTACACCCTTTATTTGTAATACAAAAAGCAAGAAAACCAGTGGTGACAACCAGCACAAAGAAGGAAAAAAAGAAACCGGCAAGAAAGATATGCCGAGAGACAAAAAAAACAACACGGGAAAAGATACAACCCAGCCCAAGCACAGTTATACTTTAGGAATGGTGAGCAAGGTAAACAATGTTAAGAATATGGAGCAACTCGTGGAGAAGAACTAAAATCCTGTTGACTACTTTATACCAGATGAAGCAGGTTTCAGCATGCTTTCCCGCGGAGGCAGGTTTGTTTGTACATAGGTATATCAACAACAAGTCCATCCTGCATAAGGTTTAGAGAGTATTGCCGCTGAGGTGTCACCTTATTGTGCACCTCCGTCATCCTCCTTTTTCTTTTTCTCTTCTTCTCATTCTCGTTCTCATTCTTCTTCTCATTCTCCTTCTCCTTCTCCTCCTTCCCTTTCTTGGATGATCCACCAATGCCATGATGAAGATAAGATTCCATCTTTTTCCCCGCGTTTTTGTGATCCAACTCGACGTTTTTCTTAAGTCTGTCAATGGAAGTAGTGAGCAGGAGTCAGTTTCTGGAGAACGTTAATTCGATTGAAACACTTCGGGTTTACTCACTTGGCGTTAAGCTCTTTAAGCCTCTCGTCTTTGTGGCCTAGAGTGATTCCAACTTTTTCATGAACCTATGTACAGGAATGATCCGAGGGGAATAATCATAATAAGCGGGGAATTTATCAAGGGGATTGGATAGAAAACAAACTCACCTCGAGAACCTGTATTGCACCTTTATTTTTTTACTCGCAAGATTCCGACTCTATGAGTATGGTTGTAAATCGGGGGGACAGAGAAAACATGACTGACTGAGTAACTTGAGTACTTTGTTGGCTGTTTTGCCAGCACTCAATGGACCGTCTCGATGCTTTCTTTTACTTTCAAATTTCTGCGATCCGAAGGGAAAGAGAAATCCAGAATGGATCAATCAATCAAACATTGTCCCGAATAGAGAGCCTGTGAAGAGAGTTAAGGGTGTAGTATCGATGATTGTCGACTGACTCTTATAGCTTCGTTAAAATGTATCTCGTTATCGATTGCAAATTGCGACATTGTGGCGATGTTGTTCAGATCGGTTTGAGTGATATCCTTGAAGCTGATGTTCTGGAATGGTTCAACAAACATCTTCTTGGCCTTGTCTAAGGAATGACCCGCTATTCCATCTGAAATCTGATTGCAGAGGTATGTAGTTTTTGGTTCAGGATAGCTCAGCACACGTGACTATGAGCTCCTGGAGTGAGGGGTTGAACTTGAGGATAACCTACTTGAAATTCTTCATATGTCTTGAAAGGAAATATCTTGGAGGGTCCGGTCTTGCCTTTTTTACCCGGCTTCAGGCCCGACTCCGATGATTTCTTGGCGTTAAGCAGCGAGCAGGAGCACAAAATGAGTAGGACACCTGAGATCGTGAAGAGGGACTTCATGTTTCGAACAACCAAATGGCTAGTTAGATGATTATGATGATGGAAAATTATGTAGGTGTCTATCGAGTGAAAAGCTGACGAAAATCCGCTAGGGATGAACTTGTGATGATGTCAATGTTATGAATGATGAACGTCAGGGTCCAGTTGCTCGTTCGTTATTTATAGACAACATCTTACTGATCCAGCATCACAGAGGGCAGCGTAGCATCCATCATCTTGAGGATTCCGTTTTGCGCCTTTTTGCCAAACATACACATTTCTAAGGAACGACCATTTCTAAGGAACGACCATTTCTAAGGAACGATTATTCTCTTCTGGCTTCCGTCCTTCTAGAAGCAGAAACGGATGTGACATCTTCGGATTGCGGCTTCAAAACCTTCTTGTTGACTTAGCTACGCAGTCACCCAGTGTACGCCCGTCTCACGAGTCACGGGACGATTGCGGCTTCCGACTTTTTTTGTTGGCCTGGCTACTGGCGAGCTGCGGCTGCTGGGTACGACCGGGACGCGACCATCATTAAGAACCAGACGCCCATGAGGCGCAGCGTCATCCCGCTTCATCCCCTTTTTAAGTTCTACCTCGCCGTCGTGATGTCACATTGGATGATTAGCGAGCTGGGGCTTGAGCAGGCCGGGCCACGCTACTTGACCTGTTGCCAAGTGGGTTCCCGGTTGGCCAAGGGACCAGTCGAGCCTATTTTTTGAAAGAAACACCTGGAAGATCTGCTCTCACAGAGAGGCTTAAGCCGCTTTCCTCTATCGGAACCATCGATGAAATCATATTTGGAAAGTCATCCTTGATGAAGTGGAGGACTCTGTCTCAGGATTGGATTTCGTAATTTGGGACGCATTTTTGACTCAAAATTCAACAACATCTACCAAACATCTGATCAATCAATCAAGATGCTTCAAGATATGCTGTGATACATACATAAATACTTGAATCCAGGATTTTTTTGAAGGGAATTGAAGAATGACTTCAAACTTCATGGGTGATGTTTTATCCACAGAGACAGACTTGTAATCCATCCTTGGCTAAATTCCCAGAAAAGCAAATTACCCTGGTCCCTGTGCTCTCAGCCTCTCAGACTCTCGTGTCACTAAATATGTATCTCAATTTTATTTGTGATATTATTGAAATCATTAGGTTAACTTGATGGAATACAAATCTTGCTTAATGATTTTGAGTGCTTGAGTTTTCATCCAATCAATGATGCAATACTACAAACAGGGCCTGAATGTCCCAAGATGTAAGCAATTTGTCAAAGTATTTCAATTTTCAGGCTGTTGAGGGTGGCAGGCCTGAATCCAATGCTGCAAAGTCTTACCCAAGGTTCCAAAAAATACAAGGTAGAATTTGATCAATTCTTTCAACTTTTGATAGATCACGTAGCAGCTCTCGCAATTTGACTCATTTCTTGCTTTGGAAGCTCTTTGGTGGAGTTTCTTCCAGAGCAATAGTTATTTATATTACAAACTCATAAGCCCTTGGCTTCCTTGAGTAGACATCTTTCAGAAAATTCCAAGATTTGAAGAGTAAAGTTCCATCAGCATATATTAATTACTTTGATAGATGACCCAGATCCTTTAAATTGTGAAATGCTGTTTATAATGAGCTGGGAAGGAAAGGCACCACTTTGGATTTTTAACCTGCATGACTTTAATGATACAAAAAGCAATATCTATGGACCTGTTTATCACTTGAATAACTCTTAGAGCTTGGATGGTGTACAGGTTCAAAGTTGAACCAAAGGTTCCTGGGGGGTTTTTGAGGTTGATCAACTGTGTGTGAAATGAAAGAGTAGTTTTAAGCAAAGGCAGTTAGTTATGGAAGTGGTATTCAAAGTAACTTCAAAAAAATTGTTGAAATGCAGCTAAATTCATTACAAACAGTGGGTTGTAAACTGCCCTGGGAAGTTCATTTCATTTAGTATTGACACTGCAAGGTTTTGTATTTTTTCCCAGGATCATTTACTAGAGTGTACATATAACTGCTATGTAGCTACACCACAACCAATCAATGATCACTCAGTGACAACACCATGACCAATCAATTATCACATGATTGTAAGTGAAATATCAAAGTACAAAGGGGCCTTTGTACTTTGAGATGTCACTTGCAACCATGTGATGATTGATTGGTTGTGGTGCAAGTGACATATCAAAGTAATAAGGCTTTTTACTTGGGAGATGTCACTTGCAATCATGTGACCATTGATTGGTTTTGGTGCTAATTCTGAAAGACTTTGAAAGGCGACATTTCTGTCAAGTCCAACTTCATCAGGTCATAACATCAACATATGTTTAAGTTTGGCTAAATTTCCCAGATGACCCTTGCCAACTTCAGCCGCAGTTACTGAAAATTTAGCTAAAAGGCAATGATTTCAATCTGAAGATCTAAACCATCCACAGTACTTAATGGAAAGGTAGTGCTAGTACCACAGTTCTTTAAAATAAACCCAAGTGAAAATGTAACTTGAGTTACATACTTTGACCAGTCCATACACTCTAATTCCACTGCTCTATTTTGCAATTTCAAGCACAACCTTTTTGTAACAGAAGGGTGGAAGGAAAATTGGAACAGCTTGCTTCTCATTTTGTGAGAGGCGCTTGCAGGTGACGGTGACCAGCCGTCGCTCTTCCTGTTAAATGGTCTTCTGACCCCCCAAATAGAGGGGATCTAGTAGGCTCGTCTGTTCTCCAAATGCCTCGACTGCTCCCACAAGGCACTGCCCAAGTTTGATAATCCAAATTTTCAACGTTGCTTTAACAAGTTTGCCTCTCCTATGAGAATAGACATTGCCACGATTTGCCCAGTGAGCAAAACCATCAGGAGTGGATTAAATACGCATCAATTTTGGAATGACTTGCTGTGCCAGCTTGCTACATATCTAGGTGGACTTCTTTATCTCCGGAGCGAGACAAGAGAAAGATTTGTTGAAGGTTAGCATGGATGTGCGTGGGCGGAAAACGCGGCCGCCGCATCGTGAATATTGGACATCTTTGTTGCATCCGTGCTACAGCCAGGGTTTTGCTGCTAAGTAAGGTTGATCAAGCCGCAGGTGGCATTCATGTCCTGTTCGATCGCCGTCAGAGATTTTTAGCTGGGTCATTCTCCTTGCCTTGGCATTGGCAACCGGATAAAGTATCTTGAGTGAAAGGAACAGCCTTTCGGATAGTACAGCTGGGCGCGGTAGTCTTCGGAACTCCAACGTCGTTCTCATCTTCCAAGGCAATCGATCATGTTGGTGAGATCGATTCGCAGCTGAGTGAAACTCAGTCTTTGAATGACTGAAATTTCCATGGTATATGTATCCCCTGAACTTGGCCAAGCGCCATGCGTGCAAGAGCAACCTATGAATGAACCTCTATGAGCCTGGGTTTGAAATGCCCTCGCCAAGTGGAACAAAATCTGCGTCATCCGGAGGGTATTGGAGCGTAGGTGGAATCAAGTTTTCCTCTGCTACTCCATATCAGTTGACCATTGCAGAAGCTGTATCTCTTTGACCTTAAACCGGTCGATTTTATCGGAGGAGCCGCCGGCTCCGATGAGCACATTGGCAAGGTTATCTCGCCCGTCCGTCTGCTCAAAGGGAAGACTGCGCGCGTTCATCACCCTACATATTTCTATCCGTCGGCTTACTGAGCACAGCGATATTATACTTCCCCCAGTTCCGGTTTCTCCACACATCTACGAGACACATTCTGGTGTACAACCTCGATTGAGATGTTGTTCATGCCATGCATGTCATATACCCGCTGTATACAATCGATCAAAGAATATGTGGTATCTCCAAGGAAATAAATGAACTTGAAAAGGTGCTCTGCAGTGATGTTTATTTCATCATCCTTTAGTACTTAAAAATTAACCCAGAATAGTTATATGTCCAGACTCCTTAATATCTATTATTAGGATCATAAAACTCGAGAATGATTTCTGCAGAGAAATTCGGCCCAAGATATCAAAGTCGTTACCCCCAAGAGCATCACATCTACGACAGGCGCAAAGCAGAAGACGTTGAGAATGGTAGGAGAACTCATGTTTATGAGAGGCTGAATTTCTGAATCCGGAAGTAAAACTTGACCTACCACTTTCCCTGACAATGTATCAAAAACCAGGGCGCTCTTTCAAGGCGATTGAGAGAAAAGTCGATGGATTGATCCGTTCATTGGAGCTCCAGAGCCTACCTTCCGAAATCGCTAGGTGTCAATTTTCGTCTAACAAGGATAAGTGGGAGTCTCTTCATCAGGTGGGAAGCGACGTCAATTCCGAGTCCGATTGGCAAGAATCCCGCATGGCCGAAAGCAATATTCATCAATTCCTTCTGTCAGATGTAAATTCTTGATGCTAGTTAATCCATCTCAAGCCTACCAGTCATCGCTATCTGTCTTTCTTTTCTGTAGTTATTGAAAAAAAAAAACGTTCTTTGTCCTTCGCCTAGTGCCGCCAATTCTTATCCTCCGACATCAAGGCCGAGCAAAAGTCGCTCGACACCAGACTCGGGATATGGCAAGAATACGATAGTCCGAAAAACCTTCCCATGCTTCTGGCCCGGATTCCTGACTTAAACCAAGTGAATCAATGCCTAGAAGGTTACCACCAAAGTTGCGCATGGATACATCGACTTCTCCATTGGCCTTCCTTCCGCACGAAGGTTCGCCAAATGCTGTCTCGCAAGGATATGATCTCATACTGCAATCAGCCAGATATACACTGGCTAGCCGTTTTATTCGCTGCCTGTGGATTGGGTCTTTGGGCCGATGACTCGATCGATGTCGAGAACTGCAAACGCACTGGCCTTCCACAAACGAAACCGGGGCGAAGGAGGTTGGCTTTGAGTTGGTTAAGATGTGCAAGTAGTGCACTTGTTCTCGGACGTGAGTAATAAAATTTCATTCAGCTTTTAACCATTTTACAGAAATCTGGTAGTCTAACGCTAAGAAATCTGCATGTCTTTAATCCTCAATTTTAGATCATGACCAATATCCTTCTGTAGATTCCCTGCGATCGATGTCTCTATTGTTATGCTTTCCACTGTAAGCTTTCTCCATAATCTAGAAAGAGGTTAATCTGATATATAAAATTTTGATTTGCCTGGCGGAGGAAAGTTACTTTTCAGTGAGTTAATTTGCACTTCAAAAGCGGAAAGGAGACAGGCATCAATCCAACTAAAACACTTTTTTGCGGTTCAGGATGAACCTTCAATGGAAGGAGCGACCGAGCTGATCATGCGAACCATCAATCTGGCTCGACAAATTAACATGGTAAGACAGTCATTGAAATTAGTGCCTTCTAGAGGGCCCCATGGAACTTATTTTTTCCTCCACCCCTCTCTTAGGACGTCGACCCAGACGATTTACCTTCATGCAGACGCACAAGTGAAATGGCCAAGGATGAACGGCGGAGGGTTATGGTCGCTATCTTATGTCAAGAATTTCAGTTGGGTGGCCTGTTTTGTAAGAAAGGTTACTTTGAGCCACCTTCGCAATTCACTCTAAAGATGCCCAAGCAACTTGACAACGAAGAAGATCGAGCCACCCAAGCTTCTAATTTCCTAATGGATAGTGGGAACCTTTCTTGTGACCACGCTATCAAAACCTACCAAACACCTGAGCTGGATGGTGTGATCTCCCGCTACAAAGTGGGACAGATCTGGCAATCGATTGGAATCAGCTACAGGTGAGTGCTTCATGGTCCTACTTCATCTGCCACCCGCTTGACTTGATTCCACACCTCATTTGCTCTTTTGGGATCGAGTAGCGGAAATGCAGGTCCGCTGGCGCACCGTCGTGTTTTGGACCTCGATCAACAACTGCTGAATATCGAGAAGGAGTTCCCGTCTGCTCTCAAAACAACCTTCGAGCCTCATCGTTGTGTCCTTCATCCCTCGCCAAGGTCGAGGAATATTGCCGATATGGATCGCTTGAGTACTCATATCGTCCTGGCCAGTGCGCATATCCGACTTCATCGGCCATTCGTCATACCTCGTGAAGGGATATCAAGGGGATATCAAGAGTGGCACCGGGAAAGAATTTTGTACCATGGGCGTAAGTTGATAATTTGTAAACTCCGCCGGCAAATAATCTCAGACCGAAAAAAAATCATTCTTGTTTCCTCCAAAAGGGTATATTTTGAGCGTGAATGAATCTGATCATCTTCCCCTCCTCAAGCATGGTAAGCCAACTACTCTCCAACTCCGCACTTGAAACTTCTGCCGGGTCTAAGTTCACGGAGAAATAGCTAATCATCACTTTACTTGGATCATCAAAACAAGTGTCGATGAGTCTGTTTGTAATCGCAGCTTGTATCGCACTTTCCGCCCTATTGATAACGCCCACAGAGAAAGAGGATCTCATAAGCCTGAGGCAACAAGTCCAACAAGTTTACAGTTCTTATTCCAAAACCACCGTAAGCCATAGTGTTCACCCAAACATTTTTAGCTCCCTCCCTCCCAACATTAACGTTGCTCTTTTCTCTCACAGTCTAACAGTCCAATCTGGCACCATAGCTATAAATTACTCGGAGTACTCCTGGAGACTGATAAAAATATACGCCTCAATCCGGGAACCACCATTAATCTTGCTCTCTTGGAGTCAATATTGCACTAAAGATCTGTGAATAGTTATTCAGTCTCTTCTGGAATTTTCACCTCAAAAAACGCATGATAATTAACAAACTCAATTAATGAAAGATATAGATACATGTAATATTAGGGTACTGAAAAATGTTAACCCAGGAATATAAAAAACACAAGCAATTCCCTACCATGTTTAAGATTGATTAATATATCTCTTCACCATTCTTTCCATCTCAGTCCATATTTGCATTTCTTTTGTGGAATAGGCGAACCCTTAATTTCTGAAAAAAAAAAATTGAGATTGTCCTGTTGTTTAATGATTTTTATACAAAACAGCATTCATGTAATTTCATAATCGCCCTAGGATTTGATGAAAAAAAAACATAATTCACCTGCAACTGAAAACAACAGTGTCTTGAATGATTTCATGAATAAATACATCCTTCTCAAGTTATGTAGACTTATACTAATACTTGATATGATTGTTCAAAGATACCTAAAGTTTGGAAATACATAAAATTTCTGCTGATCACTCGTACAAGGTTGGAAATTCTTGATTTTTGTTGAGCCTTCCAAGTGGTCTCACCAAAACAACAAGCAGGCCATACTGCAAACTGATGCAGTGGAAACCAAGCAGCTAAAGAAAAGGGTGACATGAGGTATAACACTACAATCTAGAACTCTGAGTAGTACAGGGAACCCTCATCATTTATTGCTTTCTCACTGTGGAGAGTTGATCTGGAGAACATTTTTCTGTCTTTATGTAGTACACGTGATGTAGGGCCCCGTTGGGACCGAGCCCGGACAGGCCCGAACGCACCCGGGCTGAGGATCTAAGGGGGCTTTAGCGCGTGGAAGAGGGTCTAGCGGGACACGGGCCAAGCAGAGTGATGTCAGTTTTGCAGATCGCACAAATTCCCAACAGCAACCACACACACATCCGATGGCATCCACTGGCTACACTCTGGCCCACCCGGCCGATCTTGATGGCGAGACGAGCTACACCTTCAGTCAGTCCAACCACCCATGACCTATCTCTATGCTGAACAATCAGTGCGAGTCCTGCTTAGCTTACTTGATGTGTCCATTCACCTTGATTCGTCCGTTTCAATTGGAATTCGAATCGCATCAGCTTGTGGAAAGATAGACGCCGGGGTACGTGTCCATCTTACTAGCATCTTGAAGATGACATGGTAGCAATCTCCAGACAGCATATCATTACAAGCAATATGAATGGAAAAGAAGCTGATTCAATATTACAATGCCTTCCTTTAACAGATAGCGGTTCTTATTGGATCTCATGCTCATTTGATCGAATTTCCATCGCTTCTTCTTCCTCCTGGATGTGAAACCGGTTCGATCGTCAGTATCACCTGTACGCGTGATCATGCAGCCGAAAAAGCGCAAGCAGATTCCTTTTGGGACTTACAGACCAAAATCGTCGATCAGTTCGGGATGGAATCCCCTCAGCCACCCAACCTTCGCTTGCGGTCGATCACTCAGACCTCAGTCACGCTTGAATGGGATAAATTACAGCTGGCTCAATGTAAACTACTTTCTTTGTCGATTTGGAAGAACGGACAGCGGCTTGGAACCCTGCCCAACCCTCTCAACAATACCTCAACCAAACTCTCAGGTTTAGATCTCGACAGCGAGTACACCTTCCATCTGGCGATGAAAACCACCGGTGGTTCATTCAATTCCCAACAAGTTAAAGTCAAGACTCATTCGCTGAACGATACATCGGGTATCAACGTTTGCTTTGGGGTCATCTTACCTCAGGAACTTAAAGAACAGGCCAAGCAAGCCATCGAACAGCTTAATGGAAGGTGGTCTGACAAAATTGAAATCGACACCACACATTTCGTCTGTACGATGCCCTATCAGGCACAACATGGACCCAATAAATCCACACAGCCCAACACCTTTCCTTCGCTTGAATATCAGCGCGCACTCCAACTATCCATCCCAGTCGTACAGCCCTCTTGGTTGCAAGCCTGTTTACATGAACGGAAAATGGTACCCATCGCTGCTCATTATCTCGGGGTTCAACCACCGCCTCTGGGCTCTTCATCAACAACCACCCCCGCGGTAGGCCCGAGCGGGCGTCCAAGGTCAAGTAGCAAGCCTAATATCAATTCCTCGACCCCGATATCGCCCCGAGATACCGCCGATATCAACCGTAACTCACCTGGCTCTTCAGGGGTAACTAGTGGACATCACGGGCGTACAAATTCGGCACCTGCTAGTGCTGTAATCTCTGATACTCAAAGGCTCTCAGATCAAATCGAAAAATCATCCACCGCCCTTGCAGTCATCAAAGAAAACAATAAAGATAACGATGCTGTTCACAACCAGAAGATGAACGGAAATATTGACCAAGCGGCTTACCAAGCCTACCAATCACCACCTCGGAACTCGCGCTCCAACACCATTGACTCGGAAAAAACTTTGAAGCTCTCAACGCCTGAGCAGTATTTGCGCGACGAGCCTAATGTCCCCACACCACCCAAATTCTCTACAACACTATCAGACATTCTCAAGGAGAACGTGGACTCCCCTGCCGAAAATGATGGTAGTCCCTCAGGTCATCAGCTAGCAGAATTTCCAAATCTGACGCTCAATGAGAGATCCCCAAACACGACGAATGGGAACGGTGATTCGGCCGGCGTAGAGCCCGAGGCCACATCTCCGCATCCCTCTTCCAGTCCGCCCAACAAAGTGACCAGCCAGCCCAGCGGGTTCACCGACCCCAGTCGAAGCAGTCGTGGGATTCTTGATGATGGCGAAGACGACCCGTTCTCTGCGGCCAGCCCGACGCTTTCTAACCCATCGCCCTTCGGTGATCGGCCCACCTTTAGCAGGTCAAACTCGATTAACCACAGTCAGTTTGGGGGGCTCCTGTCTCCGGTTAGTAATCCCCTGTCGCCCGTGATCGCCCCTGCTACTGCCGTCACCCCGCCCCACGTGACCGAGGAGTGTGCGACTCCGGTTATTCCTGCTGTATCCTCCGAGAAGGACGCAGATGGTGAGCGCAACCCTTTCAAGAGGGAGGAGGATCGTGATGACCACCCCTTCAAGAAGGAGGAGGATCGTGATGACCACTCGTTCAAGAAAGACGAGAATGGTGATGACGACCCCTTCAAGAAGGACGAGAATGGTGATGAATCCCCCTTCAAGAAGGACGAGGAACATAAGGACCACGAGCCTCCCAATCTGTTACTTCTTTCGAAGCCCACCCCTGAGCCGGTCCACGCACCTTCCGAGACCGGCGGCTCAAACCTTCATCATACCAATGGGAGAAGCGAAGTCTTCGATGAGATCTCGATCGGCTCGGACCACAACCATCTTGCAGAAGTGGCGGGCGATGAAGACGAGGAGCAAGATGTGCATGACTTCAAGGGCGAGTCGGGCTCTGGCGACACCTTCTTCTCTACCGCCTCCGTGCTTCCCTCCGGCCCCTCTCCCGAGGCTGAGAGTCATCCCTCGCCAGTTGAAAATCCCACCTCGAAACCAGCCCTTCAGCTCGATAACCTCTTGGACTTCTATCCTGTCGACCTCGGAAACCAAAACCCGGAACAATCCTCCGCCTCCGATCAGGTCGGCCAACCGACCTGAATCCGTCTTCTCCTTCGAAAAAAAAATGACACTCAATGTACTTTCTTTGTTCTTTCTTTTTCATTTGGTTGTTAATTTTCATAGATACATATTCATACATACATTCAATATCACTGCTTCTTCTTTCCATATCCTTGATGATTGTTTATTATTCACTCTTATTTTTGGCTCTATTTATTTGTAAATGATTCAATGATATAATAGTTTTATTTTTTATTTTGGTCTGTTTAGGGGGAGGAGCTACATGATGATTTTCTTCTCATTGAGAAATAATTGACTGGTATTTATCAGGAAATAACACAGTCTAACAAGTGAGATGTGAGTGGATAGCGGGCAGGGAAGGTCTGTGGGATAGTTGCAAACTGGGCTGAGAAAGGTCACGTGAATTGCCAATTGATCCTTGGTGCTCCATGGGTTGAATGAAGAAACTATTTTTGGGTGGAGAAAAAAGCATGCAACTGAAAAGGAGGGGGGGTGGGGTGCCATGTGGTGAGCAGCTAGTGCCAGGCTTGAATATATGGCCTCTCACATACACCTCTGGGGATCTCAGAAATTTCGGCTTTCTTTTTCATTTCTTAAAAAGTGTCAATCATATCAGTGTGAGGCTGGAAGGTGGCTAAGAGTCAAAATGCCATTAAAAATTGGGTGTTGATAAAAAAACCCGGGTAATCCGTGCTGACAACCAGGTTTACGTCCAGCCGGCGTCGGGAGGACGGTTGGCCGACGTCGGCGCGCACGCGGTTTTCCGCGCACACACCCGGTTTTTTTGAATGATTTTTTTGAGGTCATTACTCAACCTTTTTTCGTGATTTCAATTTTTTTTCCAATACTTTCATATTTATCACAATTTATAAAAATACTTTTGGAGCATGAAAATGTCATCTTGGCATGTAAAATTGAATTTCAACAGAATTTTGGTGTAAATTCCATGGGCCCACAGCATTAACCTTTTTCCAAGATTTTAAGTTTGTTTACCACACTTTCAAGGGTTTAGAATCTAATAGTCACCACCACTTTTGATGAAAAAATTTTCTTCCCAGTTTTTGGGAGGGAAACCCGGTTTTTTTCAACTATTTTTGTACCCCTCATATTCAAAGATTCTGCAAGGTTTCAAATCTTTTTCCTACACTTTGAGGGGTGAGGAAAACCATGAAAATATTCATTTTCCATAAAAATGCCCCCTTGACATGTTTCTGATCTGGGCAAACCAGGCAAAATTGGACAAATCGTTAAACGGCTGCTGTGCATAAGCCATTCATGGGATATGGAAAATTTTCATACAGTAAAGAACTACATCCATGACTTAATTTTTGATCCACTTTTTAGCCCATTTGGACATGCCAAACAGAAGTTACAACATTTGAGTAGGAGGAGATTTTGGCCAAATCTTCAAACAGCTGCTGCACATAAACCGTTCATGGGCTATGGAAATTTTATATACAGTAAAAAATTATATCCATTACTTAATTTCTGCTTCACTTTTGAGCCCATCTGGACCTGCCAAACAGAAGTTACAACGTTCTAGTTCAAGCCAATTTTGGCCAAATCTTCAAATCACTACCACACGTAAACCACTCATGGGCTATGGAAATAAATCATACAGGCCCCGTTTGTCAGCGTCATAAATATCAGCATAATAATGTGCAATTAATTCAATACAACCTAAACCACTCAACATTATGCAACAAAACTTTCACTAGGTAAAGTTGAGCTACTCCTTTCAATATTTCCATGAAAAAAATTGAGGTTTTAGGCAATTTTGATTACCATAATACAAAAATTACGCTTAGAACCCTTATAAAGCAATATATTGCAATTTTGAGGCTGAAGATCAACCAAAATGTCAGTTTTTCTCATCACATTATCGAGAGGAGTAGTTCTCCTTCCCAGGATAAAAATTTGGTTGAATTTTGTTCAAGAGTGTAGTTTACAGTAATTAACCATAACCATTATTTAATTTCTGGTGCCTTTTTGAGCACATTTGGAGATGCCAAACAGAAGTTACAACATTTGAGTAGAAGCAGATTTTGGCCAAATCTTCAAATCACTGCTACATGCAAATCACTCATGGGCTATGGAAATAAATAATAAAGTAAAAAAATATATCCATTAATTAATTTCTGATACACTTTTTAGAACATTTGGACAACGTAAAACTTAAATACCCAGGTGTGCGCGCGGAAAACCGGGTTTTTGGCGCAGCGCGCGCTGCGGAGAAAACCAGGTGTCAGCGCGGATTACCCGGGTTTTTTTATCAACGCCCTAAAAATTAAAAAAGGATTCTTAAGTACATGAAAAAAAAAAACAGAAGATTGGAAAGTTGAAAGGAAAAATAAGGTAGGCACACTGGATAATCTGGTCACTGGCTGTTGGACTCAGACACACAAACCAGACAGAAACATGCCAAGCCAAAAACAAAACAAAAAACTTTCTGGAGTAACATGAAGTTAGAGCCCACATTGAATCAGGGGATCCTGCATCTGAAATGCTGGCAATTGATCAAGATTTTCTCATGGTGCTGTCAGCTTCAATAATTGTCATAGTGCAATTTTCTGGCTTTGTCTTAAAAGGAGAAGAGATGTGCTCTTGACTCATGAGAACTATGAGAAGGAACCATCATTTTTCCCATTTTCCAAGCAGTTCAGTGAAGCTGCACGGTCCTATGTGGGACCTTTTATAGTAGAAGAGTTGGTTATTATTAATTATTTAAGATTGCCACAGTCCAATGGGGCCTACAAGTTTTCCAACAGTTGCTGTAGTTCACTCCCATACACAAACCTTGGATGACTTGTCCTATAGCCTATTTACGGTCACCTGTTCCAGTAAATCAAAGCCATTGTTTATGCCCTTGATATGATTCCACTGATCCATTCAGTTCAACAAAACTTCACACTTATTTCACTCTCCTACAACAAACTTGAACAACTTGTTCTATAGTCTAGTTATGGTTAAGTATCCTGGTAGATCAAAGCCATTGGTTGTGCCCTTGATATTCTTCCACTGATCCATTCAGTTGAACAAAAATTCACACTTATTTCTGCTGATTCACCTCAGCATTATTCTATCAAAAGCACTATCATTGTTTCAGTCCTGATAAGAACAGAACAACGTTAGTCCAGTGGGGGATTGTATTTTTTTGGGACATGGGAACAGACCCGCATGATGTGAAAAAGTCACTTTTGAGGCCCAAGCTGTGAATGTAAATAAATATGTAAGATGATGTGATCTTGTTAGAGCCTAGAGGACAATCCAATCAGGAATGCTTGAAAACGAGTGAAAGGTCCTTCGAGCAAGTGTTGTTTTTCCCCGCGGTATGCATGTATGACATAATGAATGGTGTTGCAAAGTGAATATTCAATTTGAAGCAATTCAAAATTTCCGGCGCCTATTTTTGACTTTGGGCCTGGCAATCTCGAATCTCCAACCCTTCATCAATTGCAGACACAGATCTCACTTTTACCGTTTCCTTGATCTGGCCAATCTCATTCGCACATTCTCTGAGAATCATATCCTCTGCTTCTTCGCTCAGCCAGATTGGTACTCCCTTGATTACTTGTAGCCGCTCGATTATATAAATAGTTCTGGGCAAGTTACATATACCCGGGGATTCATCCCGTTTTTCGATTGTTGGTTATCTTCGTCATGTCCGGGCAGCTTGAAGGAGATCACGGCCCATCTCCGACACCTTTGGGCTCAGTTCTTGCGGCAGGATCGCCATCTCAAACCTCTCCAGAACCCAATGCTCAATATGATACTTCAATGGATCAAATGGTTAAAGATGTCATCTCAAAAACAACCGCACAGGTTCATCCTTCTACCTCTACCGCACCTACCATGCCCCCAAACCACTTCAATCAATTCCAGTCTCCACTAGCGCCTCAGTCGCACAGTATACCCTCCTGGAACCCACCAGAGACCTCAGCTCGACAAATGTATTACGTCATGCCACCTCCTCAAATTCCCCCCTCTTCCTCACTGCCTAAATCAACTTCTTCGATTGATCCTAGCAATCGTTTGCCCCAAGATATCCTTCATATCATCCAATCCGATTTCACTGGCGATTCCACCGATGCCCAAGCCCAGAAAGACCAAAATATCAGTCGCGTTGCCGAAGAATTGAGAGTTAAAGTTCGCTTAAGTCGCTACAGACGAGTCCGCGATCAACTTTCCGACAGCGAAGATGAAGTCGGTGAGTCATCAGGTGATGACACCGTCAACAATAGTGAGGAAAACACATTGGATCAAGATCTCGACGACAACATCGATCCGCCTGATGACGATGAGGCTGATCTAATCGATGGCAGTGGCGATGAGGAAGAAGAACGAGAAAAAAATAATAAGGCCCTTGCCAAACTCAGGATGGAGATAGAACAGATTATTGGGATCCCTCAAGATGCGGTTCTATCTGAAGAGGTCGACACAACTGCGACGGAGTTGGGCGAGGAGCAGGAGTCAACAATAGCCGAAGCACCTGATGAACAAACTGCGATTCAAGTCACTGGAGAAACGCAAGAAAATCCACAAACTAAGCCTTCTGGTGAAGCGAAAGGTACCGCGAAGTCTCGAACGATTGAGCAACTGTCAGTAACTGCCAACGAACTTATCGCCAACCTCGAATCTAAACTGTCGCCCAACGTAACGGACGGCGGTAGTAACGAAGAAGAACGACAAAAACATAACGAAGCTCTTACCAAACTCAGGATGGAGGTTGAACAGGTTACTGGGATCTCTCATGGCGCAAGTCTATCAAGGGGGGTCGAGGAAACCGTGATGGTGTTGGACGAGGAAAAGGAGTCAACAAAAGCCAAAGAAGCTGATCTTCAAAATGGAATTCAAGTCATCGGAGGAATAGAAGAAAATTCACCGACCAAACCGCCTGGCGAAGCGAAAGATGCCGCGAGTTCTCTAACAACTGAACAAATGTTAGTTACTGCGAAGGACCTTCTTGCCAAAATGAACTCAATCAATTCGCACAATAAAAGCCAAGGAATCTCACCCATTGCCGCCCCTCAAAAACTACCAGCAACTTGCCCGAATGAAGAACCAAGTGCTAACATTCAGATTGCCACTCCGACAAGCCCATCAGCAACGATTATGGCCGTTGTTAAACCTGATCAACCAGGATCCAGGTGCGCTCCTCACAAGTTCTTCCAAGACTAAATCTGTCGCCTTCTAGCTCTTACCACTTCAATTTTTACACTCAATTTTTTCTAACGTGAAGTCTTTCGATCTTATCATAGCACCCTTGCCAACCCACAAGTGACCAAACCTCGCAAGAAACCCCCACCCAAGAAAAGTATGGCAAAGGAGGTTGACTCGGGAGATGAATCCGAGGACGCAGGTCAAGGGACCAACGTCACCCTAGAAGGGCCAACAACGGCCAACGAACTCAAGGAGCCGCCTCCTGAAATTACGGAAGTACCGTTTACCCGAGTTTCGGATGAGGCGATAGACTCCATCAGTCCGTTTGGGTCGATTACTTCGCTCATTGGACACGTGCTCGTCATACAAGGTATGGCTGGGTTAGGATACGATCGCGTTTTGGATGAAGGTACTGTGGTCTGCCAAAAAGACGGATTAGTGATCGGCAAGGTGAGCGGCGGCTGTTGATTGAAAATAAATCGAATCTTTGATAGTAATACACATGTTATTTATTGTTAGATCTTCGAGACGTTTGGCTCGGTGACCAACCCCCATTATAGTATCAGGTTGCCGAATCATATTTTGACTTGCAAGGATCGCAATAACGACGAAGGGCTGGACCTTTCTGCTGGATCGTTATTGTACTACCTACCGACACACTCGAATTTCGTTTTCACGGCTGAACTCAAGGCACAGCCCAAGGGAACAGACGCGAGTAACTTTTTCGATGAAGAACCTGAGAACGCCGATGAGATTGAATTCAGCGATGACGAGGCTGAAGCGGCTTATCGCCAGGCGTGCAAATTCGCCAGGAAAGCCGCTAGGGATTCCAATGGGAACCCTCATCGTAATCAACCTCGAGGTCATCATTCGAAGCAGCAACAAAGAAACTCGGTACAAGTATCCGAAAACGGCAGGCGAATGTTCGTCAAGGTGACTCCCGATCACCTCAACTATGGCGCAGATGATGGCGATACAGAGGGTCGCAGTGGAACTGTGAATTCGGATTATAGCATCTTGCAAAGGCCAGGAGGACCCCCAGAGAGCAATGATAAGTCCACCCCAACATCTCTCAAGTCAGCAAACAGACAGTCTTCGGCTCAACGATCAAGAGGGAAAAAGAGAGGTACTGTCGGTCGTGACAGGAATTCAAGGAGACCGCCTCCTCGACAATCCCATCCCTCAACTAGTCAACCCGGCAACGGTGCAGCCGCAAGTTCAAACCACCCCACTGGAAACCAAAGCCCAGGCCTTCAACCGCGCGGAACTACGAACCCTGGAATCACGAATCAATCCGCGTTCCTTAATCCAGAGTCCAATGATGCCCAAGCTCAAACGAATGACCAAGGCAGTGTGATGATGGCGCCAGCACAGATGAACATGAACCTTACAGGACCAATGGCCTCGACCACGCATCCGCAGGACATGTACTCCTCTTCATCTTACACGTCGATGTGGAACACACCCAACGGTGTGCCCCCGGTTCAGAACCAGATGATGATCCCGATGATGATGAGCTACGCTTCACACGCTGGGATTCCCTCTTATAATCCTCACCTCCCATCCGCTCCTGCTCCTTCAATCTCGTCTTTAAACCCAGTTTTTCAATTCGGCGCCTCTCAAAATTTCCAGGACACCAATCACTTCGGTTATCCCAATCAGCTTCCTTCCCAACAAATCCCTGGCTACAACCTCCCTTCTCATCCCTCCTTTCAGTTTCTTCAGCAACAGCAAATGCAATCTCAGCACATACAATTCCAGTCCCAGCAAACTCAAAACAATCAGCCTCCCCACCATGCTTCCTCACCTGATGACCCTAACCTCGGTCACTATAATCCGTGGTTCTACAGACCCTCTTGATCACTTCCTTTCTTTTGCTTTTTTGTTTTCTTCTCGTTTTTAATCTCACTGTAGTTATCTCTATTTTTTCAAATTGGTCGGGTAGCATCCTAATTGTTCCAACTGCATAAATTAGGCTTTATGTACCCAGCTATACCCTCCTGACCTGTCTCGAAAGTGTCCGATTGTTGTCCATGTCTCCTTCGCTGCGGCTTTCTGCTGTGGACGGAGCGCACAAGGTCTCGGGTGGAAAAAATCCCTGGGAGATTGCAGTCACATGGCGCAAGGATTGCAGAATTATGGCGGGACTAAGGACCCGGGGCAAGTTATGAGACTGGTGTGGATAGCCTCAGGGTTTTCACCACCATCATCATCTCCGAACGCACGTCATGCCTGTACCTCATCAGCTGTCGACATACGCAGAGCTTCGTGGAGGTCCCAATTACTGGTTGCCCCAACGCCAGATACGAACAACAAGGGTTTCTCTGGCAGTGATGCGGTACGTATTGAGCCATTTGGATTGCAGTAACGATCTATGCACATGTATATACAAGTTGATTGCCGGTATCAAAAACGATGGTCATGAATTTGGAGGATAAACTGATATCCCCTCGAAGAAAGACGAAGACAGATTCTGCCGGTTGGTCGACCACATTTATCATACTAAGAAGTAAGCCGTGGATGACCGTGCTTACGGAGCCGGGGAGTCGGTGGAGCAGTGGGGGTATCGAGACGGGTTGAGCCTGCACTTGAGGGCTTCATTATACGCTTTCCAAGCTTCAAACAGCAACACCGTGAAGGCTTGTCCTTCAGGACTCACAAACCCAGTCTCGGGTTTTGTCCCATTGAATGGCGTGGCTGAATTCCAATCCAGAGGGTCCACAACTGGGGCCACTGCGCCTGTTTGGTGATTTGTGTACTTCGAAAAAATAGCCACCCTGGCCTTATTTATGGCATGCAACGGCATACGTTCTTCACATTCCGGCTGAAGCGATGCAAGTCGATAAGCAGCGGCGGCAATCAAAGCTGTACCAGAGCATTCAGCATCTACAGAATTCAAAAAATAGTCATGTCAATTTCACCATCCTGTGCAGTGATAAATACCCTTCAGCTGGGAACTGACAATTATGGGAAGCATTGGTGTTAGCCAGATAGTTGGGCAGCAGATAAGAGTCCTTGTATTGGTACGCGTAGGCACCCTTGACGATTTCAATGACCCACTTGGCCAAATCATCTCTCCACGGCTGAGTTAATTTGTTGAGCTTTGGATCGCGCAAGTTGAGGAACGTCGCGTATATTCTCATCATTCCAGCGGCTGCCCATCCGTTTCCTGCAGAGACACGCAGATTCCGACATTAGACCTAGAGGCTAGCAATAGTAGAAATGAAGACACGAGCTCACCAGTAGACCAATAACTTCTGTCTTCAAAGCTCCCTGCTCACGATACAAAATGGTAAAAGAAAAGTCAATCAATCTAAACCTCCTTCATTTTTGAACCTCACGCACCATCAACAATGTGTTGCCATACTTTGATCTTGCCACCCTGCAAAATAGTTCTGTATTGTTTCGCCTGGTTGTAGGCAATTTCAAGCAAGGTTGCGTTGGATGTAGCCGCTCCGTAATAAGCCAAAAATGGGGGTGCCATGTACATATAGTCTGACCTGAAAACAGAACATCAATTGTTAACTTCCAGTGGTCCGCAGTGGTAAAAGCTACTGGACAATCTCATAAGGGAAATCTACCAGTATTGCAGTTCTTTATCTCTTTGAGAAATCGCACCATCTTCTGAGGCCGGCACGTGATTCAACAACCAGTCCAGCTGACCGTCCGCCAGCTTCTGAAAGTATGCCGCCTTCTCTAATGACAAAACAAGGGTGTTTCAATATCTGTTGAATGGCTATTCAAGGGGAAGCAAGTGAATTCAATCTACCCTTGTTACTTGTGGCAGCAGCGACAAGCACCGCGACACCCAGGCTTGCAGGGTCGCCTGATGCGCCGTCCCCATCAACAAGAGGCAAAGTTCCAGGGACGCGTTTTGCAAGAATAGGCTCGATGAATTCAATCAATTGTTGAGGAGGCTCTAGAGGCCCATCTTGTTCAGACAATGGGAGATGGCGAGTATTGGAGTAAACACTATACTCTGGGCGACTTCTCTCAAGGATAACTTCAGCTTGTGCGCCCCATTCCCAACTAGAGAAAAAAAATGTTGATAGGACAGGTCAGCCTGCTTTCTTTTATCCGGAAAAAGATAAACATGAAAGAGGGTTCGAAACAATTTTTATACCTGTGGTTTGCTACACGATTCAACACCTCATAGACCAGCTCGGCGGTTTTCTCAAAGGCATAACTCGTGTGGGTAGTTACTTCGGCAGATCTCTCATGGAGAATTGAATTGACAGCACGCGAATGGATTCCTGCTGCAAAGATTACAGTGCACGCACCAGGTATCAGTCAGGCTTGTGATGACGCACAAATTTCTTTGACTCAAAAAGATTAGCTAGATAAGCTTCTTGCAACTCACAATAGGCAAGTGCACTGCCCAAAAGCAAAGGCAACTGCACGAGAGTGGATTTCAACATGTCAATTCAAAAGAGCGAAGGGCGTAAGGAAATGGGAAACAGTGTCCGATGATCAGAGTATGAGACGAAATAGCCTTCAAGCGTGGGAATATTCGCCCGATTATGTAGGTTGGCCACTCTGAGGGGAAATTAACACTCCGGTCGTCAAGGTTTTTCCAGAAGCGAGGTACTTCAGGTTGATATGTTGGAGCGCGTCGATGATGAGAAGGAGTACAGAAAATGCTTTACAGTGGGGGTTTTGCTCCGGAACCAATACATCTCACTACTTATAGAGAGCCGTCTTGGGCACAAGCGTTACAATTCACATGCGAAATGAGTGTCCCACGGGCCATGACAACCGCAGTTGTCGTTTATGTTCCGGACCAGTCTGAGTGACTCAGGGCCACCGCGCAACAGCGCGCAACCGCCCAGGCGTTTACTCAACGGCTTGTGCGTCGAGATAGTCAAGAATCGAGATGGGAGAATGGGATTATGGGCCATTGATGCTAAAACAGTATTAAAGAACCCTTATCGGTAAGACGCTTCACCAGATTTCCTTCGGACCGGTCACCAGGGTCCAGAAATAACCTCCATAGGGATGAACTATCCACTGTCTGGATTGTTTTTCTGGACAGGCAGCCATCCCCAGCCCGTGGCGGTGGCCTCGTACAGCCTCAGGGGTATGTGAGAAGAAACTGGACTGGCTGTCCTGGCCGTGAATAGGCGGAACCAATCTCTTGAGGCCGGTGCAATCGGCAACCGATATGGACCATCCATATTCATTGTAACTTGTTATTCATAAAGATGTAAAGCTCCGACCATCCTTTTTTCTTTTTTTTTGTGCGTGAGGTTGGTGTGGCACATCCCACCTCCGTCGAGGCAGCTTTCACAGGTTCAATTCTGAGGCTGTCCCTAAAACACCGGGTCACCCAAACGACGCCCCATCCAGCGCTGGGGAAGTTGGTCCCTAGCTTGACACCAGCCCTCTCGATTGGTCGGCCCGTAAACCTATGTAGGTGGCCAGGTCTTCCGACGGAGGAGATTTTGTCAAACTAGGGTGAAGTTGTGAACCGGGTCACACAGGGTCACACGCTATGGCTTAGTGACTGACGCAAGTCCTTCGTCTCCGCGTCATCTGATACGCGTAACATCAATCTTAAGGCTTTGGAGGTGTTGCTGTTGGCTGCTGTGTCCGTGTAGCTACTAGAGCCAAGCTCCATCCTATGGCTTATTCTTGATCAAGGGTGCAGCACTGACCCGTGAATTCCTTGTCTATTGACAATGCCAGGGGTTCAGCATCCTTGACAGAAGAGCTGAGTGAACAAATGTAGCACTTAATTTTGAGGCAAAGTGGAGGAAAACAAATATCAAACTGTGTATCAGAGCAGTGTTGCCAAACGGTGCATCCAAGGAAAACTGGCTTTATCCAAGATACCTTGGATTCATTCTTCAAGATGGAAGGAAAGAAACAGGTGAAATTCCAACACCATTGACCAAATAACAAAAAAACAATCAAGAAGAAAAAGTTCTCATATCATGTATTCTCAGATAGGCTTGCACCTGCTTGCCGAGGAACAGCTCCTTGGCGGGCTGGTACAGCCAGGGGCAACAACGGTGAAATCGCAAGTAGGCACAGTTTTGCCGGGTTTTTTTAGGGTCAGGCTAAATGCACTCCAACTTTTTACTTCATGTACTCCAATTTGGAGTGGAAAAGTGTGCACTCCAATTTTTTTGGAGTGGGAAGCTGTCCACTCCAATATATTTGGAGTGGACAACTTTCCACTCCAAAATTTTTCACTACCTTGGAGTAAACAATCATGCACTCAAAGTTCACTCCAAAAATTTGGATTGCACCTGAAGTCCACTCCAAAAGTTTTGGAGTGCACCTCAAGTCCACTCCAAAATTTTTGGAGTGCACTTGAAGTCCACTCCGAAAAAGTTGGAGTGCACTCAAAGTCCACTCCAAAAAAATTGGAGTACACAACATTCCACTCCAAAAATGTCAAATTTTTGGAGTGAACAACTGCCCACTCCAATTTTTTTGGAGTGGACAGCTGTTCACTCCTTTTTTTTGGAGTGGACACTTTCCCACTCCAAAATGTTGGAGTGCATTTAGCCTGACCCTTTTTTTACAGGGTGGGTGAAATTTACATTGTGTGTTTTACACCGGGGTGGCAATGTAAAGCAGGGACAATGTAAAATTCAACCTGTGCAGCCAATCAAATAATTTTACATGGTGGAGGTGCCATGTCTCACAATTTAAGACAATACCATGCAATTCACCGGGATGAAATCTAGATCCAGCTGCATGGCAGAGGCACTTTTACCCTGTACACCTCAAATTTACCATTACACAGCATGTCAATCTGTATCTAAGCGGCCCAACAAAAAGGATTACACTTAACTTCTTACAACGTCCGTGTTTACAGCTTTTCCAACCTCATCCTCTGCTTGTACTGACCTTTTCAACGGCAGCACCAGTATTCCAACACTATCTCCGACGGTTCCGCAATACCAAAAAGGTGAGAAAAAACCACTGTTCCTTGCTGCAACCCTCTTATTATCCAAGAATTCCACATCCCCTTCAAATTCTCCCTCCCTCCCCTTCAAATTTTCCCCCCCTTCCGAAAAAATGCGAAAAAATAATAATCCCAGTGTTGTCATTGATCCTCCTACACCAGATGGAAACAAATCCCGCAAAAAGACCAGTCCGCCCTCCACACAGACCAGTCCACCCTCTGACCAACAATCCAACGCTTCTTCTGATCAACTTCCTAATCCCTCATTAGTAGCCAAAAATAGCTTGGATAATTGGCAATTGCCAGTAGCAATGAGTCAAGAGTTCAGCACCTTCATCGATCATGGATGTACGCTAGATAAGCAAGGTTATCCACTTTTCCCTAACAGGTTGACAACATATGTTCTTCCCGCCGGTGCAGAGGTTGAGAACTTTGGGAAAGTTGGGTTTTCACAAAAGTCAAATCACAAAAAAAGGTCTGGTGGTCTCTGGAAGGTTGTTTGTGTGACATGCCTTGGTGTTCTTCTTCGCAATCAGGAAGAGTGTAACTACACCAGGCCACCTCCAACAGGCGTAGGAAAGATAGACAAACTGCTCAGCCGGTAAGTGGACCAAACAGAAAAAAACCATCACAAAATCATTCCAAATCTGATCACCTTTCTTTCATATCCACAATTGAAGGCAACCCCACATGTCCTGGATTGGCTGGTCAATGTCCTGGGAAAGTTTACCTGCAGCTCTGCACTCAAGCCAAGTGTTGATTTGACTTTCACAAGTTGGGATGGGCGCTAATGCAACACCAAGGTTTTCATGATCACCCTTGGCCAACACGGAAGAAACCGGACCCATCGGCGCTCAAGGAACTCAAATCCAAGATGGAAAAAAATCCAAAGCTAACTGCTCTTCAACTGAAGGTTTGTCTTTTCATTTTACATGGTGGTGCAATGTAAAATGGGTTGACTGACAAAGAATAACTCAAACTCTCCTCCTAGATTGGCAACCCATCTGCAACCGACAAGCAGTTTGAAAATGTCAAGGCCATTCACAAATCATTAGGGAATGGCGATCATCTACGTTACTACAGAAGGCTGATTGTGGACGAGATCAACGAGGAACCTGAAAAAAAGGGGTCAAAGGGGGCAAGTGGAGCTGGGGGAGATGAATTCCTTATGGATATGTTCCAGTGGGATCAGTAAGCTTCCTGAATCCGTCTTGAAACATCACCAGGATTGCTGACACATGAAAACTTATTTGTTGCACTTGTGTAGAAAGGGGATGCATATCATTTCCAATTCTTTCCACCAAGGACATGAACACTTTACCTTCCAGACTCTCTGGATGTCCGAGAGACTCCTGGACCGCACTGCCGGCATTAACCGGTCGAACACGGCTGCTCGAGCGGTGCTCAAACAGCCGTGTTCGACCGGTGTTCGGACGGACACTGTCCGACCGAAGCGAGAGCCAACTGGTCGGACAGATTTGTCCGACTGGTCCCGGCTGGTCCTGTGCAACCGGTCCCAGGAACTGATCGGACAGGCCTGTCCGACCCGCCGGCAGGTGCTTCGGTCGGACAGTGCCTGTCCAACCACCGGTTGAACACGGCTGTTCGAGCACCGCTCGAACTGCCGTGTTCGACCGGTTAATGCCGGCAGTGCCGCTGCAAGGACGGAAACAAGCTTTATTTGGGGGGTTTGATATCTGACGTCACTTATTGATTCTTCACCTCCGGCTACCTCTTGACAACTTTGATGTACTGTGACGATATCGGAAGATCGATACCCGTGCAACTAAGCTGGATCCAAGCTCTCTTGGAAGAATACTACACGATCCACTTTACGGTCTTGTTCCGACAATTCCTGATTGCCTCGATTCTTCCCAAAGAGCGAGAAAAACTGGCGACCAGTATTGGTGACTTCTCACAGGCTCAGCAGGTGGGTTTTGTCAAAGCCTACATGAAGGTTTTTGGTCAGACTAGTCGAGAGTCCGCATTGAAGAAGCTCAAGGGTTGTTGGGAGCATTTCCGACAATCAATCACGCGCGTGAAGCAAAATCAAGCAGTCATCAGGGCTGATGAAGAGGTGTGTTTTTGATCTGACCGCCTCTTTTTACCTTGTATCAAATTTACAATGCTTTTTTTGCATTGTCTAGATTGTTACAATGCCATTTTTACATTGTATGCACATTGTAAAACTGAGATCTGCGCATACTGATTTTTTCTTTCTCTCTACAAATCAATTCAATCATTCAAATCAGTCACAATTTGAGATGCTATGCATTGGTCTTTTGGAGCGTACCAAACCCTCTGGAGCGCATTGATGAGATCAGACGAATTTTTCCCAAAACAAAACGGTGGCTTGATTGGTGGACAATGGCCGATGTTGAGGCCATCCTTTTCCCTAGCCGCCGAAAAATGTTGGACAATTTTCCTGATGGAGATGACGGCCTCCCCAGCTCTACCAATGCTCAGGAGAGCATGCATTGTGTATATTATATGTTCAGGTGAGCACAGTGGCAATCCTTACATCGCACTGGATCAAATTTTTACATTGCTGGTGCAAAATGCTTACCTTTTATTCATTGAACTTAGTTCTGGTAAGAAGTCAATGATGAAGGGAATGGTTGAATTGTACGCTTTTGTGAAGGCATTGTAACGCGATCACATAAACGTAATGAGGGGAGTGCCCATCAGATACGGTTCCCAGCCCAAGAAACAAGTGGATATTGCCCAATCAATTGGCTGGGTCAAACCAACCAAACAACAACGTGCCGCATCCAAAGAACAGGCTGCCAAGAATGATGGACGACCACCAGACACGACCAAGTTGCTCCTTGGTGAATCAACCCAACCTCGGAAAAAGGCTAAATTGGGCCGCCCAGCTAACTCTCCTAACATTGACAAGAACCCTTACACCACGTATGTCTCTTATTCAGCCTCCCATGAGGATTCAAAAAAGAATAGATGCTGGCTTGCATCAGGTCTGGAATCACTCTACGCAATTTACAGCCCACTGTGGCTGAGAAGGCCGGGCGGGAAGAGTACGGATATGTTCTACTCCATTGTGTCTCACTTTTCCATGCGATCTACTCACGAGCTCACTGAGAGTAACTCACTCAAGATGGTCCTAACAAACGGATCAGGAAAGATATTTGACATTGCTCATCAAAAAAAACCAATGTCATTTGTACCCGGGAAAGAGGCCTTGTGTGATGAATTCATTGGCAGCGTGATGGACAACAAATCAAACTCATCCAAAGTTCTAGCCAATCTCTTCTTGACCAAAGAGACTCGTCGTTACACATATCCTCAACAAAAAGGTCAAGTGACCCGTGCTCGAGAGGAGCGCACCCATACTGACCTGACAATTTGCGGGTCAATGTTTGACCAGAACTCAATCAGTTGAACTGAACCTGCAAAGCTCATGGAACTATGGTCGACTCAAGGACTGTTCAACGTCTCAGGATTGACATGTCCTGAATGTAAATCTAAGAAGAAATCAGCTGCGAGACTCAAGAATAAAGAAGATCCAGGCCCACCATTTTTAGAAGACGTGTCAACCATCTCGTTCCCGGGAGCAAGCCCGCCTGCGCATCTTTATTTCTCTGTTCTCTTAACTGCCGCAAACAATCAGCAATTGTTTGCTGACGAAATGAACTGGCCATCAAAGATGGAGCTATTTGGTACGGTGTACACTCTAATTATGCGCGGATTCTTTGGAAGAAGGCACTATTGGGGGAAGGTGGTTCGGCAAGTCAACGGTGTCACTGGAGTTTGGATGCACAATGACAACGCAAACGGCGGCCACGCTTGTCTAATCAGCACCAAAACCAATAGTATTGGCGGAGCTGAAGAAAAAACATGTTGGCTGATCTACTCTCGCACATGGACTACCAAAGAAAATGCCTTCGTTCACAATTGAATCACCCAAATCCGCAAAGACAACCCTGGTTGTGCTTCTTGCCTTCCATTCACTCACATGAAAAGCATCTTGGGTGAGCCTTCCTTCAGCAGTGAAGTGCCTTCTGAGAAAGCCAAGCCACAAATCCCAGCCAAAACGTTGAAATCCAAGCCAAGCAAGAGCTTAACCAAGAGTCCAGACAATATCAAAAAGGATGTCGTAGATCCGCCTCTGAAATTGAAGATCCGGATCCGAGGGCCATTAAACAGAGCTGTACCGGCAAAAGGTGAAATAGAAAAGAATATGATCAAGAATAATGAGCCAAAGAAAAAACGAGGTCGTCCAAGGAGGCAGGCACAACCCGCAACGACACTCACCTTCAGGCTAGAGCCACCAAATGAAACTGATGGGGAAAGAATTGAAGCACGTGCAGAGGCCCACTGGCAGTCACACTCGCAGGAGTCAAGTCAGAATGGAGAAAACGGCAGGGCATCAGCAAAGCCCAGTTCACCCAGCGCCAAAGTAACAAAAGGCCAGGGCAGCATCCGGAAATCTACCAGGAGGTAGTGAGTAGATGGTAGTTTTGTGCTGAGGGAGTTCTTTGCGTCCCCCACTGTTGTTCCCCTCATGTTATCTATTTTCCAAATTTCTTCTTTTTATAGTGCCAGGTAACTTGTGCAAGGTAAAATTACCTTGGAAAGCAATTAAATTGAATTTTACATTGGATTGCGTTTACATTGTGCACGCGGTGTAAGGACAACATCGTAAAATTATTTAATTAATGTCAAATGTTGGTTTTTACATTGGCTTTTTTGCCCTGCATGGCACACGGCAAAAAAGCCATTGTGAATCTCAACTTTCCAGAGCTGCGGAGGAAGTTTTGCATGTTGTTCTTGACATTGCATTCCTTACAATGCCCTCCATTTAGATCAATGTGGTGCAAAATTATATTTTGGGATGCGTATGTTGAATTTTACAATGTGGTTGCTTTACATTGCACACACAATGTAAAAAACAAATTGTAAATTTCAACATCCCCTTTTTTTACTAACACCCATATATAAAGGGGTGGGTGAATTTTACATTTGGTGTTTTACATTGTCAAGGCAATGCAAAACCAACCCCATGTAAAAGTACACCAGAGGACTCAATAATTTAATTTTACATTGTGCAACGGCCAGATTGCACAATGTAAGACCATACCATGTTATCTCTGGAATTGAAATCTGTTTCCGGACAGCCCACAGGGGCACTTTTACCCGGCACAAGTTTACAGTGTCCTTTACAGAGCATGTAAATATGAATTTATATAGAACAACAAATACATTTGCATGTGTTTCCTTACATTGTTCAACACAAGACTCATGGCGCACCTCTCTCCTTCCGTCTTCCAGATTCAAGAAAGCCAGAAACCACATCCTGCAATGGCTCCAGTATTTTTATCAGTATCCATGACACATTCCACCACCATAAAACATCCCAAGATTAATTCCTGCCATTCCGTACAGTGTACACCTCAGATTCATTTTTCCAGCCTCAAAAATCTCTTTTCTACTTCCCCTCCAACTCCATTTCTCCTTACCCACTAACTCTTTTCCAAAGACTTTCTCCCTCTTGGCAATTTTCCTCAATCCGCTCAGTATGGCAAAAAAAAAACCATATCATCGCAAGTTCTCCAAGTTCAACAACTGAAGAAAAGATACCACCAACAAAGAGAATTCCAACCGCTTCTTCTGCCATAATATCATTTTTTCCTTCACCCAATGCTCCCAATCAGCCGTCTGTCCCTGTACCTTTAGGAAAAAATGACGGCAAATGGCAATTGCCACTCAACATGAGTCAAGAATTTAGTACTTTTATTGACCACAACTCTATCCTGGATAAGCAGGGTTATCCCCTCTACCCTAATCAATCAACAACATATGTACTCCCAGTTGGCATGGAGATAAATAACTTTGCAAAAGTAGGCTTCACACAAACGACAAATCACAAAAAGCGGTCAGGTGGCCTTTGGAAAGTTATCTGTGTTACATGCCTTGGGGTTTAACTTTGTGACTAGGAAGAATGCAACTACGCTGGGTCACCCCCAACAGGCCCACATAAGATAGAAGAATTACTCAAGCGGCAAGTTACTTTTCCAACAGCAACTCACATGGTAATTTAGCAGGCTAATTGTCTCATCACCTCTTTGTAAAGAACAGTAATCCCCCTTGTCCTGGATCTGCAGGTTGATGCACCGGAAAAATTTACTGGCAGCAATGTACCCAAGCAAAATGTCTCTTTGATATACACGCGTCAGGATGGGGACTCCTCCAACACCAAGGGCTCCATGATCACCCTTGGCCTGCACGGAAGGAACCGGATCCACTGGCTTGGAAGGAACTTGTGGCTGAGATCCAAAAGAATCCCAAATTCATGGCTCTTCAACTTAAGGTAGGGACCAGTGGTTTCTCTTTTACATGCCGCATGCAATGTAAAACTGGTATTAATCTTGCATTTTTGTCACAGATTGTCAACCCTTCTTCAACTGACAATCAATTTGAAAATGTTGAGGGAATCCACGAGTCCCTTGGAAATGCCAATTGTTTGTGTTACTACACAAGGCAGATTAAACGCAAGATTGAAGAAGAGCCCAAACACAAGGGCACCAGTGGTGGTGATAAGTTTCTATTTGATATGTACCAGTGGGATCAGTAAGTCAGATTCAAAATCTCTTCTAAACCAACTTTTGCTCCAGATTGGATTCATTCTGAATGAAACAATTGTTATTTTTATTTTCTTGCCCCTGCAGCCGACGTCGGCCCGCCGTCCGTGTGCACCCCTGGTGTAAATTTGGAATTTCAAGCAAAGTGAAGTCCTCCATTACCTAACACACAAAACAATGAGATTATGTTACATCAAAGTACCATAAATTTGAGTTATGTTACAAAAAAGTAAAATTTTCATAAATGAAAGGAAGTTAAAATACTTAAGGGCATTGATAAAAAAACCTGGGTAATCCGCGCTGGCACGCGGTTTTCTCCGCAGCGCGCGCTGCGCCAAAAAGCGCACACACCCAGTTTATTTTTTTTATTTTTTTTATTTTTTTATCTTTATGCAATATGAATAAAAACTGAATACAAAGCTCAGTGGGCTCAGAATATTTTCCATAGCAAATATGGTTTACCCGCAGCAGTTGATTAAAGATTTGGCCAAAATCTGCACCTACTGAAAAGTTATATCTCCTGTTTCACATGTCCAAATGGTCTCAAAATTGGCTCAGAAATTAGGTAATGGTTTTATTTATTTAATGTATGAATATTTGACATATCCCATCACTGGTTTACACACAGTAGCCAATCAAAGATTCGGCCAAAATCTGCTCCTACTGAGAGCCTGTATCTCCTGTTTCACAAGTCCAAATGGGCTCAAAATTGGCTCAGGATTTAAGGAATTGTTATATTTATTTACTGTATTAATATTTTCCATATATCATGAATGGTTCACGCACAGTAGCCAATTAAAGATTTGGGCAAAATCTGCCTCTACTGAAAGCTTGTATCTCTGTTTGACATGTCCAAATGGGCTCAAAAGTGAATCATACTTTTAATGGCTGTATTTCTGTACTGTATGAAAATTTTCCATAGCCCATGGACGGTTCACACACAGCAGCCATTTGAAGATTTGGCCCATTTTGCCTGGTTTGCCCAGATCAGAAACATGTCAAGGGGGAATTTTTATGGAAAATTGGTATTTTCATGGTCTTCCCCACCTTTGAAAGTGTAGGAAAATGATTTGGAACCTTGAAGAATCTTTGAATATGAGGGGTAGAAAAATAGTTGAAAAAACCCAGTTTTCCCCCCAAAAAGCTGGCAAGCAATTTTTTTCATGAAAAATTGTGGTTACCATAAGATTCTACACCCTTGAAAGTGTGGAAAACAAACGTGAAATCTTGTAAATAGGTTAATGCTGCAGGCCAATGGAATTTACACCGAAATCCTGTTGAAATTCAATTTTACATGTGAAGAATGCATATTGGAGGACTTCCCTTCGCTTGGGATTTACAAATTTGACCTTTCTGGAATGAGATTCCAAACCTCTTTTGGTGGTGGGAACTTAAATGTCAATGATTTTCACCACCAAATAAGGTTTGGAATCTGGAATGAGACCGTGTACATTTGGAATTCCAAGTGGAGGGAAGTCCTCCATTCAGGCTCCAAAAGTATTTTTACAAATTTTGATAAATATAGCAGTATTGGAAAAAAAATTGAAAATACAAAAAAAGGTTGAGTAATGACCTCAAAAAAAATATTTGAAAAAACCGGGTGTGTGCGTAGAAAACTGCGTGCGTGCCGTCGTCGGCCAACCGTCCGCTCGACGTCGAATTGATGTAAAACCGCGTGTCAGTGCGGATTACCCGGGTTTTTTTATTAATGCCCATACTTAATTGTGCCTCTGTAATGTATCATAACCTATTGGCCTACTGGTGCTTGATGATGGGTTTGTTGTTTTTGTTTTTGACTCTTTCATGATTGAAGAGTCATCCATGGAATGCTGGGGAGTTTTCTCCTTAGCTTTTTGTAACTTATACCCTTTCTGTCCAAGTTTTGTATAAAGTGCCATCTTTCTTTCAATATCTGCCTTCACAATATCATGCTGCTCCATTATTTTCTTCAGATTTTGCTCGTCTTCATAGATACCATACTCTTTATAAATTTGATTCTTCACTGGTTGTGGGATATCTTCATAGTTGTGCAAATGGCCCCATGGCTGTAAAAATTGAAGTTCATATCCAAGTGGGGAGGTAGGGTCTTTTTTTTGGTAAATTTATGAAAGATGATTTGTTTTTACGGAAAGTCAGCTGAGGAAGCTTATTCGTGTTAATTCTAAATCACTTACACTTCAACTCCCACATAAAATGCCTATAAAAACCTGATTCCTCCACGACCTTGATTGCCTCTTCAAATTCATTACTACTACCAAAAATGCCGGCCAGTTTATCTTCATGATGACCAATGGATTCTATTAGAGATGAATATTCGTCCGTAGTAGGCTCTGGAAAATATTTTTTAACACCTAGGGGTCGGCGAAGCTCTGCCACTTGAGCTAACTTAAGCTGGAGATTCTCCAGCTCTTTGCCAACAAGATCAAGTTCATTTTTACTCCCAGACAGTAATCCTACATTCTTCAAGTATTCCTGAAATGTGAGTTCAACCATAGGCTTCAAAACATTGTTGGGTCCCCTTAAACCAAGTAATTTGCTTAGATATTGGTGCTTTGGCAATAAAGAATACTTGAGAGCTGTATGTTGAACGAAGAAAACCATGGATCAGAAGGTTAACATATACCAAAATACAAGTCATGGGAGATATAGAAGCTATCAACCCACTCTGTTGATCCCTGCTTAAAACCTGAGCATTACGAGTGGCCATCCTCTTTCCAAGAACTTCAACAGGAGACAAACCCTTTTTAATTTGCTGAAGCATTGGAAGGATGTTATTGGAAAGTTGCTTTTGCATTTGAGATTCCTGGTATTGAATATTATTCATCACTTCTTTCATCCTATCTGAATAAACAAGTCTTGGTTGCTTTTGAGCATATTTCGCAATTCTTTGTGAGGAACTGAGGGGTGATTTTGATTGGGTATCTTCTACGGAGATACTTCTTGGAGTATCTTGTGTAAAGCTTTTCCTAGAAGTAAAGGTTGATCGAGGATTTCTTGCAATATGTTTCAAGACATCTTTTTCGTGACTTGAGAAAACACGTGCAATGGTTTCCTGCATGGGAGTAAAAGCTTGTGGATCTAATATAATGATGTTGGGATCCTCTGATGAGAAATGGATGTATGGATCCTTTTTATTCTCTTTGGAGGGATCAAGAGGTGGATTTATTGCAGGCTCTTTAACACTTGCTTGTGAGGAATCAGAGGATAGTGTTTGTTGAGGTTCTTTTGCAGTTGTTTGTGTGGATGCGGGGGATGATTTTGTGTCAGAATGAAAAGATGGAGAGAAGTTGAAGTGTGATTCTTTCAGAGTAGGGTGCATCTTTTCGGGCTCTTGAAACAGTGCATCCATCTTTTGCTTGGCTGTCAATTTGGGACCTCCTGCACTCTGTTGCAACAAGTCTTGAAATTTTTGGCTAATTTGTGACCATGTTCCTTTCAACCTTGCCGAAACTCTATCTGTTAAAGCAATTCCATTTTTCGTACGTCATTCTACTTGTGAGGAAGGCCGCAGAGATATGATATACATGGTATTTTGTTAAAAAGGATAGCTGCTCACCTCTTAAACTCTTTCCTGATTGAAAACTGGAGCTCATCCCATCGCCAACCTTTTCCAGGGGTTGGTTAAACAAAGTTGGGTTGTCCGGGGATGGTCGTGGATTTGTTGGAGGCTCTTCAGTCCACCGTTCCCTTATTGATTTGTGACCAAGTTTCCGCATAAGTTGTCGGGACAAGTCTCCAAGTTTTTGGCTAATAGTTGACGGTGTGCCTTTCAAACTTTCCAAAACGTTTTCTGTCAAGGCAATTTATTTTTTATACGTCATTCTACTGGTGAAGAGGGCTGGAGAAATATATATATATACATATGCAAACGTGGATGACAAGGACGCTGAGCTCTTCCTCAAAGGTCAGATGGTCAGTGATGTATCACACGAAGCAGTGGTGATGCCAACCTTGGACAATGTGACCAATTCGCTGATCCGAGATCCTCCAACTGAAGATGATTGAGAGAATTCTAAATTGGCTTTTCTTTTGCTGCCATCTCTCATCGCTCGCTCGTTGTTATTTTATTTTTCATGTCCACTTTAAAACTCGAAATATTCTAATATTTCTATGCTCTTTTATTCATTGTCTGTGGTCTCAGAAATCTCAGAAATGAAAAGATTTCCGCCAGAAAAAATATTTCCTCCACCCAAAATTGGATTCCAAAAAAAAAGAAACCAAATTTATATAAATATATTATGTGATACAAAATAACGTCGGCAAGCTTATCCAACGTCGATGGCAATATGACATGTAGGCCAGCCCTGCCGCAGCGTCAACCCCAAGGCAAATTGGCGTCTGGGTCAGGCCAACAGTTCCCCAACGGCGGTGGCATCATGACACAAGATTCTTAGTCCGACACCATGGTTGAGCCAACCATGGATCCCGCCGTTGGGGGCAGAAAGTGCTTTGCCCGCCCTGGTCGGGTTTTCCATCCTTACGGCGGGGCACTGTTGGCTTATTGCGGGGTCAGCAGATGGCGGCTTGCCCCTGCAGCCGACGTCGGCCCGCCGTCCGTGTGCACCCCTGGTGTAAATTTGGAATTTCAAGCAAAGTGAAGTCCTCCATTACCTAACACACAAAACAATGAGATTACGTTACATCAAAGTACCATAAATTTGAGTTATGTTACAAAAAAGTAAAATTTTCATAAATGAAAGGAAGTTAAAATACTTAAGGGCATTGATAAAAAAACCTGGGTAATCCGCGCTGGCACACGGTTTTCTCCGCAGCGCGCGCTGCGCCAAAAAGCGCGCACACCCAGTTTATTTTTTTTATTTTTTTATCTTTATGCAATATGAATAAAAACTGAATACAAAGCTCAGTGGGCTCAAAATATTTTCCATAGCAAATATGGTTTAGCCGCAGCAGTTGATTAAAGATTTGGCCAAAATCTGCACCTACTGAAAAGTTATATCTCCTGTTTCACATGTCCAAATGGTCTCAAAATTGGCTCAGAAATTAGGTAATGGTTTTATTTATTTAATGTATGAATATTTGACATATGCCATCACTGGTTTACACACAGTAGCCAATTAAAGATTTGGCCAAAATCTGCTCCTACTGAGAGCCTGTATCTCCTGTTTCACAAGTCCAAATGGGCTCAAAATTGGCTCAGGATTTAAGGAATTGTTATATTTATTTACTGTATTAATATTTTCCATATATCATGAATGGTTCACGCACAGTAGCCAATTAAAGATTTGGGCAAAATCTGCCTCTACTGAAAGCTTGTATCTCTGTTTGACATGTCCAAATGGGCTCAAAAGTGAATCATACTTTTAATGGCTGTATTTCTGTACTGTATGAAAATTTTCCATAGCCCATGGACGGTTCACACACAGCAGCCATTTGAAGATTTGGCCCATTTTGCCTGGTTTGCCCAGATCAGAAACATGTCAAGGGGGAATTTTTATGGAAAATTGGTATTTTCATGGTCTTCCCCACCTTTGAAAGTGTAGGAAAATGATTTGGAACCTTGAAGAATCTTTGAATATGAGGGGTAGAAAAATAGTTGAAAAAACCCAGTTTTCCCCCCAAAAAGCTGGCAAGCAATTTTTTTCATGAAAAATTGTGGTTACCATAAGATTCTACACCCTTGAAAATGTGGAAAACAAACGTGAAATCTTGTAAATAGGTTAATGCTGCAGGCCAATGGAATTTACGCCAAAATCCTGTTGAAATTCAATTTTACATGTGAAGAATGCATATTGGAGGACTTCCCTTCGCTTGGGATTTACAAATTTGACCTTTCTGGAATGAGATTCCAAACCTCTTTTGGTGGTGGGAACTTAAATGTCAATAATTTTCACCACCAAATAAGGTTTGGAATCTGGAATGAGACCGTGTACATTTGGAATTCCAAGTGGAGGGAAGTCCTCCATTCAGGCTCCAAAAGTATTTTTACAAATTTTAATAAATATAGCAGTATTGGAAAAAAAATTGAAAATACAAAAAAAGGTTGAGTAATGACCTCAAAAAAAATATTTGAAAAAACCGGGTGTGTGCGCGGAAAACTGCGTGCGTGCCGTCGTCGGCCGACCGTCCGCTCGACGTTGAATTGATGTAAAACCGCGTGTTAGCGCGGATTACCCAGGTTTTTTTATTGATGCCCATACTTAATTGTGCCTCTGTAATGTATCATAACCTATTGGCCTACTGGTGCTTGATGATGGGTTTGTTGTTTTTGTTTTTGACTCTTTCATGATTGAAGAGTCATCCATGGAATGCTGGGGAGTTTTCTCCTTAGCTTTTTGTAACTTATACCCTTTCTGTCCAAGTTTTGTATAAAGTGCCATCTTTCTTTCAATATCTGCCTTCACAATATCATGCTGCTCCATTATTTTCTTCAGATTTTGCTCTTCTTCATAGATACCATACTCTTTATAAATTTGATTCTTCACTGGTTGTGGGATATCTTCATAGTTGTGCAAATGGCCCCATGGCTGTAAAAATTGAAGTTCATATCCAAGTGGGGAGGTAGGGTCTTTTTTTTGGTAAATTTATGAAAGATGATTTGTTTTTACGGAAAGTCAGCTGAGGAAGCTTATTCGTGTTAATTCTCAATCACTTACCCTTCAACTGCGACATAAAATGCCTATAAAAACCTGATTCCTCCACGACCTTGATCGCCTCTTCAAATTTCTTACTACTACCGAAAATGCCAGACAGTTTATCTTCATGATGACCGATGGATTCCATCAGAGATGAATATTCGTCCGTAGTAGGCTCTGGCAAAGATTTTTCAACACCTAGGGGTCGGCGAAGCTCTGCCACTCGAGCTAACTTAATCTGGAGATTCTCCAGCTCTTCGCCAACAAGATCAAGTTCATTTTTACTCCCAGAAAGTAATTCCACATTCTTCAAGTATTCCTGAAATGTGAGCTCAACCATAGGCTTCAAAACATTGTTGGGTCCCATTAAACCAAGTAATTTGCTTAGATATCGGTGCTTTGGCAATAAATAATGCATGAGAGCTGTATGTTGAACAAAGAAAACCATGGATCAGAAGGTTAGCATATACCAAAATACAAGTCATAGGAGATATAGAAGCTATCAACCCACTCTCTTGATCCCTGCTTAAAACCTGAGCATTCCGAGTGGCCATCCTCTTTCCAAGAACTTCAACGGGAGACAAACCCTCTTTAATTTGCTGAAGCATTGGAAGGATGTTATTGGAAAGTTGCTTTTGCACTTGAGATTCCTGGTATTGAATATTCTTCATCACTTCTTTCATCCTATCTGAATAAACAAGTCTTGGTTGCTTTTGAGCATATTTTGCAATTCTTTGTGAGGAACTGAGGGGTGATTTTGATTGGGTATCTTCTACAGAGATACTTCTTGGAGTATCTTGTGTAAAGCTTTTCCTAGGAACAAAGGTTGATTGAGGATTTCTTAGGGTATGTCTCACGACATCTTTTTCGTGACTTGAGAAAACACTTTCAATAGTTCTATGCATGGGATTCTCAACTTGTGTATGTAATATAATGACGTTGGGATCCTCTGATGAGAGATGGATGGATGGATCCTTTTTATTTTTTTTTTGAGGGATCAAGAGGTGGATTTATTGCAGGTTCTTTAACACTCGCTTGTGAGGAATCAGAGGATAGTGTTTGCTGAGGTTCTTTTGCAATTGTTTGTGTGGATGCGGGGGATGATTTTGTGTCAGAATGAAACGATGGAGAGAAGTTGGAGTGTGATTCTTTCAGAGTAGGGTGCATCTTTTCAAGCTCTTGGACCAGTGCATCCATCTTTTGCGTGGCTGTCAATTTGGGACCTCCTGCAATCTGTTGCAACAAGTCTTGAAATTTTTGGCTAATTGGTGACCATGTTCCTTTCAACCTTGTCGAAATTCTATCTGTTGAAGCAATTGCATTTTTTGTACGTCATTCCACTTGTGAGGAAGGCCGCAGAGATATAATATACATGGTATTTTGTTAAAAAGGATAGCTGCTCACCTCTTCAACTCTTTCCTGATTGAAAACTGGAGCTCATCCCATCGCCAACCTTTTCCAGAGGTTGGTTAAACCAAGTTGGTTTGTCTGGTGATGGTCGTGAATTTGTTGGAGGCTCTTCAGTCCACCGTTCCCTTATTGATTTGTGACCAAGTTTCCGCATAAGTTGTCGGGACAAGTCTCCAAGTTTTTGGCTAATAGTTGACGGTGTGCCTTTCAAACTTTCCAAAACGTTTTCTGTCAAGGCAATTTATTTTTTATACGTCATTCTACTGGTGGAGAGGGCTGGAGAAATATATATATATATACATATACAAACGTGGAATGTAGTTAAAAAAGGATGAATGCTTACTTCCCAACCTCTTTTTTGATTGCAAACCGGACCCTTTTGTAAAGCTTGTTGATCGAGGATTTCTTGCAATATTTTTTGAGACATCTTTTTTGTGACTTGAGAAATCACGTGCAATAGTTTCTTGTATGGGAGTAAAATCTCCTGGCTTTAATAGAGTAGGGTGCCTCATTGCAAGCTCTTGAGACACTACATCCATCTTTTTCTTGGATGTCAATTTGTGACCTCCTGCACTCTGTTGCAACAGGTCTTGAGGGTTTTGGCTCATTTGTGACCATGTTCCTTTCAACCTTGCCAAAATTCTATCTGTTAAAGCAATTCCATTTTTTATACGTCATTCTACTTGTGAGGAAGGTCGCAGAGATATAATATACATGGTATTTTGTTAAAAAAGGATAGCTGCTCACCTCTAAACCTCTTTCCTGATTGAAAACTGGAGCTCATCCCATCGCCAACCTTTTCCAGAGGTTGGTTAAACCAAGTTGGTTTGTCCGATGATGGTCGTGGATTTGTTGGAGGCTCTTCAGTCCACCGTTCCCTTATTGATTTGTGACCAAGTTTCCGCATAAGTTGTCGGGACAAGTCTCCAAGTTTTTGGCTAATAGTTGACGGTGTGCCTTTCAAACTTTCCAAAACGTTTTCTGTCAAGGCAATTTATTTTTTACACGTCATTCTACTGGTGGAGAGGGCTGGAGAAATATATATATATACATATACAAACGTGGAATGTAGTTAAGAAAGGATGAATGCTTACTTCCCAACCTCTTTGTTGATTGCAAACCGGAACTAATCCTACCGCCAAACTTTTTCAGAGGTTCCTTCAAGTTAAACCAAGCCGGGTTGCCCGGGGCTGGTGGTTGCTTTATTGGTGGATCTTTATTAATCTTCTTTGAGCCATGAAGGGGTGGAACCCTCTCGTCAACTAATCTGGAATCAGATACCCTTACAATTCGTGGCGACCAGTCTCCAAGCTTTGCGCTAACTCGTGCCCACGTCCCTTTCAGGATTTCCAAAATTCCATCTGTTGAAGCAAATCCTTTTTTTTTTTGCATGTCATTCTACTTGTGGAGAAGGCTGGAGAGATATATATACGCAAACGGAATTATGTGAAAAGGATAAAGGCTTACCTCTCGACTTCTTTACTGATTGAAAATAGGAGCTAATCCCACCGCTCAGCTTCCTCGGAGTGTTAAACCCAGTTGGATTGGCCGATGGTGGTGGTGGGTCTGATGTGGGGGGATGTGCTCCCTGGTCTAGAAGTTCTTCCCACGTTGGTTCGGTTGGTGGTTGTGGTGGTAGTGATGATGTGGGATGGGATGCTGCCAGGTCCGGACCTGGTTTTCTGGAAAACAGTTCTGGATTTCTCTCAGAGGCAAGATCTTGGGCAAATTTCAAAGGCTGAGTTGTCTGCAAAGCTGATCCACCAGCTGAGGCGACGTCCCTGCCCAAGCTGGCTGCTTCGCCCAGGCTCTGCATGCGCTTGTGAAGGGTATGTGAGGTAGGGAGTGACTGTGATGAGTAAGCGATGCATAGTATGATTGATATGCAGATCAAAAATGATTGGAAGTGTCTGGTTGAGATCATGTCTGCAATGAGATCATGCTTCATAGCGAGTCTAGGGTAAGCAAGTGATCTCATTGTCGTCAAGTGCTTGTGGGCAGTTATTTGAAGCTAATTGGAGAATAACCGTACGGAATTGCAAAGATGTCGTTCAAATAGCAGCAGAAGCAAATGGAATCCGATGAACGCCCGTCGTCAGGCATGCCCCAGAATCTCCAGGAGTGTGCTTTTGTAAAGGGTGAAATGGACTCCGTCAAGACTCACTCACACACGCCTGCTGACAGTAGTCAGATTCAGACCGAAGCAGATCAACATTTCGGTCCCCGGGTTGGTTCTATCGAGACATCAGACTTGTCTTGAGGAGCCAGGTGACACTGCCTGCTATTGGAATTTTACTAGTCTCGACGATGCGGAGCGTCTTCGAGGGGCCAAGCGTCGATCGAACTCTTCAGAATGACGAGTCTGGAGCTAGTTGCAAACCGCCCGCCGGCAAAACCTCTGTTGCATTCCGCCAATCGCAGCTGGGCATCAGAAAGGGACCTCTGTCGCGTTGCGCCGACTGCAAGGAGGCACAACTATTTTCAGGCGTGTGCTTGTACAAAGGGTGAGATGGCCTCCCTCAAGACCGGCTCACATCCTACTGCTGACAGAGTAGTCAGACTCAGACCGAAGCAGATCAACATTTCGGTCCCCCAGTTGGTTCGACCGAGAAAAGATATCAAGACGGTATCAAACTAGTCTTGAAGAGCCAGGTGTTTGGTACATGATCCTGCTCCGTCCTTATACATAGTTGAGGATGGTGTCTCACCAACAAGCCCAACACTACCATAGTCTTACAGCTACTGAGCATCTTCAGAGGTCAAGCCTCTATCGAACTCTTCAGGATGCGCCTGGCGAATATGATAAATGTCCGTCGTCAGGCACGCCTCAGAACCCATTTACCCCCAGTGCTTGTATGATGAAGGGTGAGATGGACTCCGTGCAGCTAACTTAACACAAGCCCTCCTTCATGGGAGGAGCTGGGACCCCCGCGGAGCGCCTCCCGAAGGGAGGCGCTCCGCGGGGGTCCCGGCTCCGAGGGCCCCTCCGGGCCTCCCGGAGGGGACGTTTAGTTAAGTTAGTCCGTGCAGACTCACTCACGTATTTACATACCACTTCTGACAGTAGTCAGACCAAAGCCCATCAACGTTCTCCAGGTTGCTTCTCCCGAGAAAGAATATCAAGATATCACACTTGTCTTGATGAGCCATGTGACCCTGCTGCCACTGGAATATTTTTCTTGGTATGTAAATATGTACCTAGTCCTGCTACGTGTTTATCTAGACTGAAGCCTCTTCAAGAGGCCAAGTCTCTACATGAATATTGTATCCAATTGTTCAGATTGATTGTGGATCTGGAGCAGCCGCACGCCGCAAGCCCCAATGTTCCCTGCTGCGCATCGTTCGAGAGGCCCAACCTCTGCCGCATTGCACCCATCGCAGCTGCGCATCAAAAACGCCTTTGTTCAGATAAGTACCTATACGTCATCACACCTTCATAAATTTGATAGAGAAGAAAGCAAGGGCAAAAACAAAAAAAAAAGGCAAACAGAGGAGATTGTGGGAAAACCTATACTGGCAGCCAAAGAACCACCCAATAAGCATGGGCCCTTTTTGAAGGGAGAAGTGATCTCAATCATCTCTGCTTGCTCAAGGGCGACGAGAAAGATTTCAAACAGATGATAGGTTGAGATGCCGGAGGAGGAAACCGATGCCGGCATCTTTACAGCTCTTTACACTAGTACACTTACAGTGCCCACGTAGGCTCATCTAGGCCAGTGACAGCCAGTGGACCCCAGGGCGAGACAATAAGGCAGCTTGTGACTGATTCGGGGCGGATTTCGCGCAAGTGTTCCATAGATGCCATGCTGATGTTAAGTAATTCTATTGCTCTCCTGCGAAGGTTCCCGGGGAGTGTGTGAGTGTGGGCTGATGGAAAGCTTGCTTGTTAATAATTTGTAATGTAATCGGGCTGTTGTCTGTTCTGCTTCAGTTTTTTACAAGTTGAAGTTTTTGAGGAAGGAAGGAAGCAATAAGTTGATCTCAGCTCATCCCACCCAGCCCTTTTTCTTTAACTTCTCTCTCTCTCTCTCTCTCCTTTGCAGGAATCTCCCCACATGAGTCAGATTGCAACGGAGCACCGAGTTGAGTAACTTTCCTTCCATCCCGGGCAGCAACCCAAAAAAAAAAAATTAAAAATCTAAACTGACTCTCTTCTCCCGGATTAAGCAGAGTAGCTTCAATGTATACCACCAACTGAAACGTACCACTTCCCGGCTCTTCCGGGCATTCACTACCAGCTCAGCCCCACCCAGCCCAGTCCACCACTACCACAAGCACCACCCCCAGCCGATTATCATCCCGCTCTCCTCCTCCGCATCCTCCGCCTCCTCCCTCCACACCACCCGCACACGCGCCACCGCACGGACTGCAGCCACCGCACGGACCGCAGCCACCCGCGCCGCAACTCGCATCTCATCCCCACCCACCACTACCACTACCGCTGCTGCAGCCGCCGCCGAGGCGAATGCCCCCTTCAAACGCACCGCCTCCAGCAAGAGCTGGGCCGTCCGGCCGAACCAGCTGCTCACCCGTCTGAGGAACACCCACAGCCGGCTGCGCTCCTTCTCCTCCGCCACCACCATTAAGCCCCCGTCCTCCCTCATCTCATCCGAACGCCCCCCGGCATCATCCAAAGTGCGCCCCTTCAGGCTGCTCCACCCGCCACGCACCTCCTCCCGCACGCCCAATGCGCAGCTCCTGACCACCTCCAAGTCCCTCTCCAACATCAACCTGCATTCGTTCAACTCGTTGCAGGACCCGCAGCAGCAGCCTGGCCGGCCGCACACCACCTACTGCCCTACACCCACCACGGCATCATCGGTCTGCTCGTACAGCACCGCGGCCACGCCGGCGTCTGCGCGTCTGCGGACCCCCACGACGGCCAGTCTGAATGCAGACCGGCGCTCGTATATCCACTCGATCCTGCCCTCGGACGAGGACGGGGCGTCGACGGTGCAGGAGCATCTGCAGATATACGACTACTACCAACAGGATGGTGGGGACGACCACCAGCAGGAGCAGGATACCCCCCACCAGCGCCGGCATCACCATGGTGCGCAGGGCCGGGCTCGCATGCAGAGCCACAACCGGGCGCGCCAGACGATCTATGTGCCCATCGAGCACCATTCGTCGCAGCAGAGCTACCTCCCACACCGCGCCTTCCACTCGCCTAGCACCCCGGCATACCCCCCGATCAACAAACGGCACTCGCCCACTGAGATTGCGCTGAACCAGCTGGACGAGATCTTGCGTCGTGGTGGTGGTGGTGGTGGTGGAGGAGGAGGAGGGGCATTGCAGAACCGGCCCATCGAGCCGCCGCCGCCGGCCCCGCTTCCCATGCCACCGCCATCGTTGCTGACGCCGGCGCTCTACGCGCTGAGTCCGCCACACCGGCCGCCACGCAAGCCGGGCGTGGGGGCTGCGGCGGCGGCAGCACAGCGGCGCGGGGCCCAGCAGCAGCAGCACCGGACGGGGGAGCTGGGAACGCTTAAGGGGGATGCGCACAAGCCGATCCAGACGCACGCGTGGAAGAGCGTGTCGATCTCGGCGGCGGCGGCGTTTCCGTTGCCGCCGCAAACGACGACGACGACGACGTCGACGGGGCAGCCGCCTCCCGCGTCGCCCTCGACCTCCGTCCACGACTCGCGCCGCCGCCAACCGGGCAGCTCCTCCTTCCGCCGCCCTCCCGCCGTCGCCGTCGCCCCGCCCTCCTCCGCCTCCGACTGCTCCTCAGACGAGTCCGCAGCCTCATCCACTACCACTTCCTCCCGTTCCCGTAACCCCGACCCCTTCCAGCGCTTCACCTCTGCCGCCAACTTGCCCCGCAGACAGCACCAGCAGCAGCCTCATCAGCCCCTCCAGCTCCCCACCCGCAACTGCTCCCTCAGCAACCTACATGCCGCGCCCTCCTCCGCCTCCTCCTACGACCGTCGCTATTGCCACCAACGCCCCACCCACCACCGCTGACCATCTCTCCCGCTTTCCTTTCCTGGACCTCTTTGCTCTGATACTCCTCCCACGCTGTCGTCCTTGTCCATATGGGCCACCTCCCCAGGAATCCCCTTTTCTTTCCTTCTCTGTTCCTGTTGGGTTTTTCTTTTTTTTTTGTTCCTGGCTGTGTAATTGTCGTCTATCCCTCTCATTCCCTCTCTCTCTCTCTCTATCTATTTATCTCTCTTGGTATCTTCCTTCTTGGGGTCTCGTTCTCTCTCTTGTCCTTTCGCTTGTCCTTTTTCAGTCACTCCCTCGTGCTTCGCTCGTCCTTCGCTCGTCCTTCGCTCGTCATTCGTTAGTCCTTCGCCCGTCATTCTCTCGTCATTCTCTTGTCATTTGCTCGTCCTTTGCTCGTCATTCGCTCGTCATTTGCTCGTCCTTCATTAGCCATTCCAGTCCTGAGCTTCCCGTGACCCTCCTACACCATCCCCTCAGTTCTTTCTAAGCTCCATGGAAAAATAAAAAAAAAACACGCGCCAGCAGCTCTCTTTCTCTTTGCCCAAAATATTCACATATATATATACATACATACACACTCATTTTTCGTCACTGTTGTTGATACCATCACCCTGCCACATACACATGTCCATATTATATTGATCCTTTTCTTCTTCTTCTTCTTCTTTCGTGCGCCGGGTTTTTTTTTTTTTTTTGTTCTCACTTGGATATATGCTCTTTTCACATTCACCGTTCTCCTTTTCCATTTTTATACAAGTTTCTCATCAGTGTGTTTTTCCCCTTGTTCATACTCCCCCTTTTTGTTTTGTCTTCTTATATATATATATATATGTTTATCCAACCCGTTCTCTCTCTCTCTCTCTCTCTCTTTGTCCGTTATATTTTTTTTTCTTCTTCTGTTCGTTCCGGGTGTGTGTTATTTGTCCTTTCTTTTTTCTTTCGTGGCAATGGGAATCTTAACTCATATATATGATGGTGCATACATACTCAATTTTGCGGGGAGTGAAAGAAGCGCACGGTGTGATTTCACATCGTTTCCCCTCACACCCAGCCATGTATGTATACAATTATTGAGCATGCGCCATGATGGTTAAATGTAGCCTTCTTGTATGCGTTGGTGGGCGCTTTCTTTTTTTTTTTGTTCTAAGCTGACGCGTGTGAGTGTGGTTGGTTGGTTGCAGGGGACTTCTATCTGGTGGAATGGAGATGTGACTGTCCAGGTGCGCGGACTAGTGCAGTGCAGTCTCTCCCCCCCCCCCCCAAAAAAAAAAAGAAAATGTGGTCATCTTGTGCGTGTTGTCTTCTACATAAATATCTTCAAGCCCGCTCGCATAACCACATCTTTTTTTTTTTTTCAGGCATGGTGAGGATGTAGATTGGCATCTGCAAGGTGCTTTGAAATAATTGAAGTATGGTTGAAACATTTAGGGTTTCAGAGAATGGGCCTGATCAGTTGCAGGGTGCTGTTGGGTGATGTTTATTTATTTATATTATGTAGTCTCGGATGAAGATGTCAACCCAATTTAATTTTGGTTGAGCTAGGTTGAGGTTGAGGTTGAGGTTGAGGTTGAGCTTAAGCTGGATTTGATAAGAAAGCATAAGTAGTTGTTCTTCTTCAGTAGTCTCTAGTTTTGTAAATGAAAGTATGAAATTAGTCAAAGGATCAAGGGTGAGCCAAGTTGAAAAGTTGAACTAAGCTTTCCTATCAGAAGAAGAAGAAGAACAACAACAACAACAACCACCACCACTTCGTAATTAATGGATTCTCCCAGAATAATAATAGCACAGCAGCAGCCACTCCGACAACAACATTCGCTCAGTAAGCCACGCCCCATCTCATACCATCCAAGCGGAGCAGCAACCAGCCAACAGCAGACAACTACCCCAAGACCCCACTCTACCCTCATGCACCAACAGACAACGCCCCCATCCCTACAGACACTCTCACAACTGCGCCCACTCCCAACACTCAACACTCTCAACTCCCCACCCACATCCACCACCAAATCTACCCTCGTCGATGTCGTCGTCGAAGGCATGGGAGGAGGAAACGACCCCGGCGAAGGCTGGCAGGTCCCCCAGGTCCGTCCCACTCCTCCTCACCAATCTCTTTGCACATTCACTCTTTTCTCTGAATGCGTCATATGATTCTCATCTACATCCCCGACTGTTCATTAGAATTGGTCTTCTTCCTGAGATCCCTCGGCGAACGGCTAGACCCCTTCAGCCCCACAGGAAATCAATCCTCCTCAGCGTCTGGTCCCACCGGTCACACTAAATCATTAACAGCAGCTCTCAATCACGTAGGCCCCCTTCACCATCCATCTCTTGAAAATTATGATCAGCAGCATGAAACAAACAAACTGACCTCATGATCGATTTCTCACATTGGGATGACAACAGGCCACCTTAAGACCCACGACCGAGCAAGCAGCCATCATGGCCCTGTTCACCGAACTAGTGGTCACCGAACGAGCTTATCTGAAGCGAATAGCGGCACTCAACCAATCGTATGCCATCCCACTCAAGAACTTCTCCAAGTCAAGCCAGACCAAGATCATCGACAAGTACGAAGCCACGTCCATGTTTGGCAAGATCGAAGCGGTTGTCTCGGCCAACACGTCCCTACTGAACGTGCTCGAGACGTGTCTGCAGATGCTCGAACAGGAACCCAGCGCGGGGCATTGGGCTCACCTCCTCAGTAACGAGCTCCTCAATATCCAGCGCCCCTATCGCGACTACCTCGCCGGCTATGATATCATCAAAGAAACCGAACAGAAACTGCTCAAGAAATCAGAAGGCTTTCGACAGTTCTGTGAGCGCACTAAGGAGGCCATGTATGACGATGGAATGGGCAGGGTGGGCTTAAGAGAACTCTTAATGGAACCCGTCCAAAGAGTCACCAGGTACATCCTCATCTTTGAACGTAAGTAGACTATCCTCTTTGCTTGTAGGGAGACGAAAAAAAAAAAAAAAAAAAAACACACACACACACACACACACACACATGGGCGTAATCTTTTACTAATATCACCATGATGATGATGATGATGATGATGATTATGAATTGGAATAGAAATGTTGAAAAAGATGTCATCAAATGATGAGGCTAGGTCAGGCTTATTGTCGTGCATTGCGATCTGTAACCGACTGGCAGTATGTGAACTGGACCCTGAAACCATCAAGGCGGCCACCATGTATGGGCTTGCACGATCGATCGATCATTTCCCACCCATCCTGGTCAAGCAATACCGATACTTTATAGACGCGATCGACGTGCTCGATATCATCCCTGATACCCCCAACCCCACGGTGCTCCATTGTACTTTATTCCTGTTCAACGACACGATTGTGATTGCTAAAAAGCCATCAAATGGTCAACTGACTGGTAAGGTGTTGGCCGGATTGGACGACATGGATCGGCTGGTGGCGGCGATGATCAAATCAAAAGGGACCAGTTCCTCGTTGAACTCGGTCGTCAGTGGCAGCACGGATTTCTTCTCCAAATCGCTCGGCGTTCACAACACGCCCACCAAGCTTAAAAAGGGGAGCATGCGGTTCAAAGGCTTGATCGATGTGCATGACGTGATAGTGGCCAATGAAGCTGGGCCGACGGGCGTAGTAGGCTCAACGAGCGAGGTGAGCTTCGATCTCTACCTCGATCGTCCCCCGCAGGACGTTTCTGAACGTTGGACCGACCGCCGCTATCGTCACTACGTCGTCTGTGCTCCTCCTACCCCCACCGCCGCTCTCTCCGGACATGAGAAAAGCCTCTCCCTCTCATCCCATCCTACTTCATCTCATCATCAGTCCTCCATCCCCCTCCATCCAACTAGTCACAGTCTCTCCCACAAATCTCATCTCCATCTCAGATCTCAACATGCCGTCAACGCCGCCCTCGCCGAACGCGATCGCTTCCTCGATAACCTCAGAAAATGTCAAGCTCTCGTTAAAGCCGCTGATGATCGCTCAACCGTCATGCGCACCAAATTTGTGAATGAGAACGACAACCAGGCCGTCATCGATAGCTTTTGGAACTTGTATGACAAACAAACTTATCTAGCGGAACAGAGGAAAGTAAGTTTTTTTTTTTTTAGTCATGAGTTTCATTTTTAAGTTATTATGATGCTTATAAAACAAGAACAAAAAAAATAGCATAGAGTGGTGCTTCAACTCGTTGGCACGGATGTAGTGGACCCACTGCAGTTTGTCACGGAATCCGTTGATCCTGCCCCGCCCCTGATGATCATCCGGGCGCATTTCAACGACCCGGACGACCCGGACTGCCGGGTGCATGTCCGGCGGAAACCCAACCATGTGTTCACTTCTCTCAACGCCTCCATCGATAAAGCAGAGGAAGATATCGTCGTTCAAACGGAATGTTTGAGCGGTCTGATTGTTCGAATCAGTTGAGCTCTTCTTTGTAACCCCCCTTTTGGATTTATCATCAGACTTGAACTCACATTCTCACCTCCTCCTCGCCACCCCCCCCCCCCCCCCCCCCCCCCCTCACAGTCCAAGCGTATGGAATAGCCGATATTCCCAATCGGGGGAACACGATCTTCTCGACATCCATGCAGCAACAATATAGTGGCACTACGAACCCGCCATCACCGTCGCGGGGGTTCCGGGCCAAGTCGGGGTCTATACTGATGGAGAACAACGTGAACAGTGCGTTACCCCATCGGCTGTTTGGTGCGCACCACGGGAAAGATGGAGGACTGTCGCGTACCAAGTCGATCAAGTCATCGGCCCATTCTAAAGGCGTCTCGAGCAGCAGTGTGACACTCAGCCAGCCCGGCACTCCCACCCCCGCCTTGCGCGAGATCCAGCCCACGGCTACCCGCTCTCCCGGAGGCCCAGTATGGTATAGGAATGCTCCCAAGGGCGTAGGGGTCTCGAGAGGCGACAATGGGCCGAGCAGGTTTGCGCCTAAGGAAGCCCTGGGCGGCGATCCGGGAGATTCGAACGTAACGTTGTACGACGACTTACCGCGACTGAGGGAGGAGCCAGAAGACGAACGCACAGATCGGTCATCCAGTCCGGCCAGGAGCACGCTCAAGGGCAAGGCTCGCGGAGGGAGTGCATTCGAGGCTGAGGAGGAGGAGCAGGAGGAGCAGGAGAGAGATGGCGAGCCGGAGAGCGAATCGATGTGTAGCAGTGTCAGTGGCCTGAGCTCATACGAGGACGAGACGGAGGAGAAGCGGTCGATGAATGGAGGGACCCGGACCCGGGGAGGGCTGGTGGGACCGCGGCAGCCGGTGGTAGCGCTTGAGCGGGGCAACAGTATCAGCAGCAGCAGAAGCAACAGCATGAACCGCAAGATGACACGGGCGATGTCGGAGCCGCCGGGGAAGGAGGGCAAGTCGGGGGGCCTGGGCGGGGGGTTCCGGATCCCGGAGACGGTGCTTCAGACGGGCGCGGACCGGTTCGCCGCGGCGTCCGGCTCGCGTAACGTGTCCGGGTCCAGCCTCGGTAAACGCAGCCGCTCCGTCGACGCCCACGCCGACCCCTCCGACGCCGACACGGAACGCGATGAGCGCGTCAAGCGCGTCCAGACCCTCCCCCTCGTCGTCCGTAAACCTCCCCCGCCCGCCCCTGACCCCGCTATCTCCTCCGCCCCCGCCCCGGAACATTCCAAGACTGTCGACGGAAGGAATAGCCCCGCGAGGCCCGCTCAACATCGTGGCCCTCCCCCCTTCAACTCAGATGCCGCAACCCATTCCTCCCTCCATCCTGATCATCACGACGACGATGACCAGGGAGATACTCAGGTCAGTGCTGTGGATCACACGGACGAGGCGGTTCTGATGAGGGAGGAAGAGATAGGGACGACGGATCTGGTTCGTATTTTGACCCTTCTCTCGTCGCGCATATATATATATGCATGCACCCCACCTGTGCATTCCATACCAATCTGACTCGGTGGGGCCCCGCTTGGTTGTGTCCACTCCGCAGTATCACGATATTAAGGGCAGGATCAAGCTGATGAAGAGCCAGCTCAAGAAGCTCAAGCACGAGCTCGGCAAGCTCGATCTGGCGCCTCCCGCGGTTGCATCAGGAGCAGGAGTAGGCGCTGGCGAGGGGGCCAGTAGTAGTACTGGTGGTGGTGGTGGTGGCACCGGATTGAGGGGCAGCCGGGCGATGAACGGCAGCATTCCCCGGTCGCCGCGCAAACTGCACGTACGTTCCTTCCTTCTTGTGGTGGTGGTCTCTCTGTTAATATCAAAATGGATCTCTTGTCGCCCGGTAGTTGTCCGAGGTGGCCAAAGCTACGGAGCATGCAAGTCTCCTGAAAGCTTCGCCCCATTCGGTCCCCGTCCCCGCCGCGTCGTCGTCGTCGTCGACGGCTGCCGCCGCAGCAGCAGCCCTCGCCGCTCTCGTTGCGGATATCGATAAGTCCGCCGATGGCATCGACCGCAAAGTCAGACAGGTCCAGACGGTGGAAACCGACGCGTTTCAGGCACAGCATGCGCGGTATACTCGCGCATTATCACGGGTAGGTGGCGGGAGGGATATGCAGATAATCAAGGAGAGAGAGTATGGAAGCTGATTTAGCAAGATATGTGTATGTGTATTCGTATGTGTATGTGTATGTGTATGTGGGGGGGTTGCAGGTTGAAAAGGAGGTGCAGAAGACACGCAACTCGGTCTTGATGGAGCGAGCGCAGCACGAGGTGACCCGCTCCATGCAGGCGGGGCTGGAGCTGGAGAACAGCCACCTGTACGACGCGTTCAACGAGGAGCTCGATAAGATGTTCAACGACATCCAGCTCCCCCCCGCCCAGTCCCTCAACCTCCTCATCCAGGACCTCAAACGCATCGCCGAGGAGCGCGGGAAACTCTCGACTCTCTTAGGGTATGTGTACCCCCCCCTCTCTCTCTCTCTTTCTCGCTGGCTCGCTCCGATGCTCACCTCCCCTTGGGCCTCGTCTGTGTGCCGTGCCCAGATCGACCCAGAGACAGCTGGAGCTAGAATGCGCGAAATCCGGCTGCCTGGAAAACTTGCTCCGCGACGCCGGGTTGCTCTCTTGAAGCGAAAAAAAAAAAAAAAAACACATACACATTATATAGTGGACGGCTCTGCGGCGCCCCGGCGGAACGCTTTTTTTTTTTTTTTTTTTTTTTTTTCGCAGGTCCCGAAGCGTTGTCCAATCAACTTGATCTCTCTGTTCTCTTCCCCCTTTTTTGACATGCAACGGACCGCTCTCTCGCTCCTTCCATCACGCGTCTTCCTCGCTGGCCTTGTCGTCTCTTGCTCACGCAAGTACTGCCCTCCTCCTCCCAATATCATCCATCACCTCTTCCTCTCTTTCTTTCTTTCTTTCTCCCTTTTTTTTTCTCGTTTTTTTTTCTTTCGACGATCCCCCCCCCCTCCCCCCCCCCCGCTTTCTTACATCCATTTCTCTTCTTTTCCCGGAGGCCATTCCAGAAAAGAAATTAGTATACATGCGACGAAAAAACAAAGAGAAAAAAAAAAAAAAACCACAACTCACCGGTCTTCCTTTCCCTCCCCCTCCCCATCTTTTTTTTTTTTTGGTTTTTTTTTCACACACATGAGAGAAATGTATCTTTTGAATTTCCATTTTTTCTTTTCTCGATGATAGACGGACACCATCCGGGGCTCGATATTGACATGCATAATTTCCTTAATTTTTCCATTTGAAAGGCCCGTTGGATGGTGATTGATAGGACTTCCTGACTTGCTTCACCTCCAGTTGTACATATACATATATATATCTGAATATTTATCTTGACACGTTTTGTTGTTGTTGTTGTTGTATGTTTACACTAGTTCTTATTCACCTTTTTGGCCCACTGAATCGGCCATCATGGTATACAATGAAATGCGGCTTGTGCGGGTCCGTGGTCGAGTTTCATGTTGGGATGATGTGCATGGAAACGCATATCCATCAGGTTTTGGAATGGCGTATGCACCCCCGTAAATCCGGCTTGCTTGTTAGCTTTCGTGGTTTACATTTCATCATCATCCTCCTTCTGAAGGGTTTTTTTTGGTGGTTTCTGCTAGTTTATATGTGAAAAGATGTATATATATATATATATACAAAACAAAAATACAAAAGGCTGAAGAATTTGATGGTAAGAAGGAGAAAAGGAGGTCAGATCAACGTCTCCCTCCCATTCGTTTGCGGAAGTTTTCAACGGCACGGTCGTCGGTGGCGAGTTGATTAGAGCGGCCACCATGCTGATTACCGAAGCGATGATTGGAGGATGGATTATTAGAAGAAGGATTATTATGGTTATGGTGGTGGTGATAATTATTGCCGTATTTCAGTTGGTATGCTTTGCGTTTAAGATCTTTACGGAGGATATCGGCTTCTTCGAACAAGCCTTCCGATTCCAGCCGGGCGATTTTGAGGGAGTCTAGTTCCCCGATAGGGTTTGGTTTGAGATGGTTGGGAAGCAGGAACCGGTCCGCGGCGAAGTGCTCCTTAGGGTCCGGAGGAGCCATCGCCATCTGGGTGCGTCCCGGCTGACTGCTGCCCACGGCGCCTGTTGAGTGGCTGCCCGTCATCGTGCCGGGTCCCGCTTTGCCACCCTGTGCTCGCTGCTCGGTTAGCTGTCGTTTAGCTTTCTCAGTCGCCTCAAAGTTCCTGATCCGGTTACTACATCCCCATTTGATTTTGATGCACGTCCGTCATGAATAGAGGTGCAATTTGGAGTCAAGAAAGATGATCAAGGGAGAGAAAAGAGACGCACTCGATGCCCAGGTCCACCTCAGGAATCGACGTCAACATGGTCGCGCTTAACGTCACGTTTCCCTCTACCACGGGCTTCTTCTGGATCCTGTACTTCTCCGCAATCTTGTACAGCTCGTCCCGCGGGTCCAGCGACGCGATCGCTTCCTGCCCTTTCAGGATCGGCTCGGACGACTCGATAGTGCCTGCTGCAATCGCATCCGTCCGCCGTCGTTGTAACTCTTCCTCGATATATGCCATCCTGGTATCCCGGAACATATCATCCGTGTTAGTTACTGCAATCCAGAGTGTCGTTAACACACTGAGAGGAGACGTACATGTGCTTGTCGACATCTAGAGTGTTGGTCTGCTGGGTAAAGTGGTTGGATTTGATGATCTTTCGTGTCCGTGCATCCTCGTCCTCGTGCTCACTAAGAAAAGGGGAGATGGACCCCAGATGAGTCATCATGAAGGGCCACAAGTAAGGGAAGACGTACTCGTCAGCCATCCGGTCGTCCTTGACAGCCGCGCCCATTAAGTCGTCTTCCACGTCCGTCGACTTGCCGGGCACGGGTCCGCCCACAGCTTCCGCCCCCGCGCTGGTACTGCTGTTCTTCTTCTTCTTCTTCTTCTTCGGCTCGCCAGCATTCAGCCTCTGCAGCTCGATGCCCACTTTCACTTGCTTCAGCTTCCGCAGAGCAATCAGATCTTCTATCCTCCCTCCTGAATCCCTGTTTTTTTTTTTTTGTGTCCGCTTCATTAGTCTCTCTCGTTTTCTCTTCCCCCCCCCCCCCCCCCCCCCCTCCAGCTTCAGAAAATAACTCAACTCGTCCGCTTCCTCTTCTCCTGTTTCTTCCTTCGTCCGGTCGTTTAATGTATCTGTTTTTGTCCGTAGAGTAGCTTGTGCGTTCATTTTCTTCTTCTTTTTGATAAACACGACTGGCTCGACTTGTTCATTCTGATCTGCTACCTTGTTTTTTTCTTCGGCTTCGGCCGATGCCTTGGTCGTATCAGTAGGAGTGAAATCATGATCCATGTTTTCCTGAGTTGTTAATCGTTTGGAGAGTTGTGTTCGGATCTCGACAGTTGGGTTGAGTTGAGTTCCTTCTCTGAGATGGTTTGGACTGCTTTATTGCAAGTGGTGCGGGATGCTTAAATGGAAGAAACTTGTTCGGGAGTTCGGCTCTGTAGCCCCTACAGAACCAGGTTTTACATACACGATATGTACCCAGATTTACGCCAAGTTTTCAAAATAAAATCCCACTACATACATACAGCCATTCCCATCACCAAACAAAAGTTTGACCTCTTAGGACAAAACATTCTCAAATTAAGTCCGAATCTCTTGGCACAACAACAAATTGTACATTTTTGAAGTTTACAGACAAGTTAACCATGCAAGTTTGTGAGATGCTTCAGAACAAATTGTGGGCTCCGAGATGTGAAAGCTATACACAGATTTCTATCTGGCAATAGCATTTTGTACATCCATCAACTTCCTGCTATCAACCATGTGGACTTTGTCATTGATAACGATGCACGTGTCCTTGATAGCAAACAGCAATTTTTGTGGTTGATTTCTATGGGTATCTAAATTTTCCTGCCATCTTGATCTGTAAGAAAGCCAGAATATATGTATGATTATTCTTCCAATTTTAGTTCATCATAGGCACTCTTCTTGATACATCTTTCTTGCTCAAGTGACAAACTTGGCGGGAATTTTTCTTCTTTAAGTCAAAAGAAGGGGGGGGGGGGGATGAAAGGAAAGAATAACAGAGGGCGTTGTAGGGGTGTGCGTGACAGAGAAAGGAAAGGATTGGAAAATTTGGCCCCATGGGAAGTAAATATGTACTCCATGTATGGTGTCTTGACGGAGTCCACTTATGAGTTGACGTGATACATCCTTGAATCAAAGCGGGACCCAAACGACGCTGTGGCAAGGCAGGGTCACCCAGCTCCTCTAACTCTTTTCTTGACATGTTTGATACGCTTATCTCTCATTAGGGCCACAACTTTCATCTGCATTGTTGGTCTGACTGCGGTCAGCAGGGTGATATTGTTAGTTTTTCTTGACAGAGTCCATCTGACTCTTATTCATGTACATACACTGCCCTGGGTTATACGTATTGTGGGGCATGCCTGGAGGAGGCCAGCCAGATTGTATTTGACTCTGCTACTCGTGGACAAAAGCAATCAATGACTCATCAAATCAAAACCACTCCGCTCAAATCGCTCGTTTTGATCCCACGATGTTCTGAGAAAGTATTATAATGACCTCAACCAAGCACTTTCCCTCATTTTTTGTCTGCTTACTAGTAGTGATATGCATCACTTGCTCACACACCATCCACAAGCGCATGGAGGACGTTGGAGAGGTAGCCAGCAGTAAGGTCAAGGTGGTCACTTCAGATGACGGTTCAGGTGAATCTGATTCTTTTGACGCTTCCCAAGATATTAGCCTGGCTCACATAAGGTCATCATCAGTAAAAATTAAGTAAAATTTAACTGACATCAGCAAATGTTTTTAAGTTTTCCCACCCAAATCACGTTAAATTACACTGTCAGTAAACAAGGTCTGGCATCAGCATCAGTAAAATAATAAGCTAATGTGAACCCCCACTCTTAAGAGTACTAGATCAGAAAGATTTTCTTTAGATCCTCTAGCCCAGAAATCACTCCATTCCATGCCACCTCTGGCCAAAAACATTTGGAAAGAACCTCTGCCAACTGGCCTATCTTATCTTCCTTCATTGGATGAAGAGATTGATAAGCTTCCAACAAGACTTGTGGAAGAGAATCCTGATATATGTGATGTGGACCCAGACTTCTATCAGAATCTGGATTATATAGTCAAACAATCCCTTCAGAACTCAAAAAATATGATGGAAGAATTGAATGAGATTGACAAACAGATCATCCAAACCCAACAATCACTTTCCAATAACATCCAACCAATCCTTGATCTTCCACTGCCAGTCAAAGAAGATTTTCTTCCCGTTCAAGTCCTTGCAAAGAGGATGGCCGCTTTCAATTTTATGACTTGAGAAGAGGATCAAGAGAGTGGGTTGAAAGGTCTTTTTTTGAAATATTTTACCCTCCTGATATGCAACCATCTGATTAGGTTCTTGTTACTGATTATTGAATATGCAGCTCTCCAGAGGCTGTTACCACAGGAGAGCAAGTATCTAAGTAACTTGCTTGGTTTCATGGGGCCTAAAAATGTTTTGATGCCTCTGGTCAAATTGAAATTCACATACTACTTGGTAAATGAAAACATAATAGTATCTGAGAATGTTGTGAAGATGTAGTTAAACTTTGGTATGCACTGAGATAACTCCAGTATTATTTAGCTGAATTGGTTAAATTCCACAAACTCCCGGATCATTCCAGAGTTGAGATTCAAGATCCAATGTGTGTAGAGGAATACAGACAATCACAGCATTCATATCATGAATCTACACTATTTGATATGCTTAATGGTAATGGTGAATTGGAGCAAGCAATCAAGGCAGTGCAGAATAGGGATTTCTGTCAAAAATTTGTGCAGGAGTTGAAGAGTGAGTCCTTTGAAATATTGCCCTAGATAAGCTTTCTCAGCTAACTTGTTGTATACATTCAATCCTCCTGTAACTGTCTCTCTAAAAGACCCAGAATCAGCACTTGGATATCAGCTTCAATTCCTGCAACCAAGGGGATATTGGAATCACTATGATGATCTTCCAAATCCAGTGGATGAGCTCATCTGTAAGAAATTTGGTATTTATCAAGATGAACACAATCTACAAACAATGAATAAGCAGGGTGATATTTTAGAGGAAGATATAGAATATATAAAAAGATTTTTGGTATTGTCTGAAGAAATCAGAGAGGAGAGTAAAAATATGAAACAAGTTTTAACTTATCAAGAACTTGAAATTATCCACAAACATTTAAACAAAGATTCACCAGTCAAACTGGAATGAAACAATACTGTTGATTCAACAGATTATTCTTTGATGTTATTTTTTTCATTATTTTTTCATAGAACCAACCACCTTTGATTTGGGCTTCCAATCATTGATTTTGAAGTGAAAATACACATGATAGTTTTAGGATTAAATTGAAATGTGGCCCAACTCCTGGTACATCTTTACTAAAGCTAAAAGTGTCAGGCTATGTGATGCCAAGGACTGAACCTTCTAGCTACACGGCCGGCAAAATAAATAGATAAGGTTATGAAAAATATAAAATAATATTTTTTATGAGTTTTGGGAATTTTAGAGTCCTTTTGGGACGTGGAAATAATAATAAAAATGAAGATTTTGCGGAATATGTAATATTCCAGAGGGGCCTGCAAGCAGGGGTGTTTTGGGGTGCCCTCTAATAATCAGGACCTGTAAAAAGGGTGGTTTTGACTTTTAACCTGATCTTCTGGGGCCTGCAAGCAAGGGTGTTTATTGTGCCCAGGATATATGGAGGGGAGGAATTGGTAACAAGAAAGGTACTCACTATTTCTTGTTACAGAAATCCTCCAAGGTTGGTGACAGGGTAACAGAAGTGGATGGTGATGATGGTGAGTGTTCTGTTGACGCTGGAAGAGGGCTAAATAATATACTGAAGGTTCACAAGGTTGGACACAAGGCTATAAGCTAGTGGACAATTCTGAGCGATAATTTTCAGTGGTAATGATAAAGCTAGGGAATCCTCAAAAGGGGGGACCCAGGGGTCTTTGAATATTCTTAAGAGACCCTTGGGGACGAAATCTGAAAGCTTGGATATAGCAGGGAGCAGATCTTGGATCAACAAGTCCATTGAGTGGATCTTTTGGTAGATCTTCCCTGGGCCAGATCTGTAGAAGATCCGTGTGAGTAGTGGATCTTAATCAATGATCATATTTGTATGGCCCTTTCCCAGAGCTAGTAGATCATATGATGTCAGTAGTATTTTTGTCTCTGGGGCCTGTTACATGTGTGAAAGGTCTTGTACATGTGTAACAGGTCTTTGTAGTTAATTCTATCAATTTGTTGTAAGTATTTTTTGTTATATTGTATAAGTACTATAAGGAGTTATAATTGAGGGGTCACTTTGGTGAGTGACCCTAGGTTAATTTCAGTTTAGAATCCATTTCTGAACTCCTTTTTACAATCTTGTTATTAGTTTAGTTATTTTTAATTATTTTTTTGTTACTATGTTATGCTTGTCTCTGCATAGTAGCAAGCTGACAAAAAGTCAATGTTTATGTAGGGCATTCAGAGGAAATCCTTGCCTCAGAGATTGTATTTTGAATTTACTGACCTTCACTTTCTGTTCCCTCAAGTTAGTTGATTGAGTTCTCCATGTATGTTCTCTTTCTATAACTTACAATCATCTTTTCTATTTCAGCCAACTTGTTATGATTTTGATTCCTTTCTCTTGTTCCAAAACTTTCTACTCTTGTTATTTTTTCTTTTATTGTAATGGTTTTTTATCTCTCTTTCTGAATTCTCCCTCATGAATAGTGACACTATTTCTCCTCCTGATGTTTTCCACTTTTACCTGACTTGTGAATGCATGAATCTGTTACACATTCTGCAAAATTTAACAGGCAGTTTTTCTGCTGAGGGCAGTTGATCTTGGCCAAATATAAATCTACAGGATGACCCAAATTGAAATCAAGTCTTAAACAAAATTATATGATTCCATTTTCCCAGTACTAGAGCCAAGCACTTCATAAAAAACTTGCTCAAGTACCAGCAGTTGACATGCAGCCACTTGAGTATTACTTGAGTCTTTACTCAAACCAAGCTCAAATGTGCAGTGACTGTGAATAATACACAGTCCCTACGCCTCAAAAGCCAAAATCAAGTTCCCCCATGTCAACTGTGAGCAGTTGTTGAGCAAGTTTTCTCGCAGTGAAGGCCATGATCAGCTTCAAATTCCAAAAGGTGGGCAGATATGTGACAGTGTCTCCTCGCTATGGCTGGCACAATGTAACAGATGGTCTGCCACTTGCTGTGCAGCAGGGATGCAACTTGTGTTAAGTTTGGTGTGACTTGTGCAGTGAGGTTAAATAGCTGTCTTCACAAAGTCCATTGTACGCTATGAATCCTCCCATCTATGTAGCAGTACTCAAAAAAATACAGTGGTGTCTCTTGGCTCCTCCAACTCCTTTCTTAAAAATTTTGAGATCTTCCCAATAGAACCAACTTTAGGACCACAACTTTCATCTGCATTGTTGGTCTGACTAATGGCATGCTGCTGTCAGCAGTGTAATTTTTTTATTTTTTCTTCATGGAGTCCATCTGACTGTTATTCATGTACAACAATGCCGGGTATATGTACAGCCAATCCCACAAATGTTGCAGCCTTGGGGGGCACCCCCAGACCAAGTTTTTCAAAAAATAATTGCGCCACACAGCCTGTACAGCAGGATGTACAGGCTGAGGGAGTCAACTGTCTCCCCACACAGGCTCCGCAATTGCCTGCGGGTGCAAGCAACAACACCCGGGTGATGTGGACTAGCAGTAACTTTGCAAGAGGATTGCAATGGTGCTTGTCCCATCCTTCCAGTCCCAAAAACAAAAAAAGATAGCTTTTTGGGACTGGGGTGCTGTGTTTCATGCAGACCTGTATGGTCCAGCAGATGCTATTTGACTCTACTGCTTGTGAACAAAATCAATCAAGTGATTCTACAAATTATCCAAGCTTTGATCAAATCACAATCACCACACTGCTCAAAGCTCTTGTTTTGATCCCACTTTCTTTTGAAAAATGATTATGATGACCTCAGCCAAATACATTCCATCACTTTTGATCTGCATAGTAGCATTATACATCACTCACTCATTGCATCCACTTGCTAACTCACATACCATCCACAAGCGCATGGAGAACATTTGAGAGGTAACCAGCACTGCAAGAAGAACTCGCTCAACTGCTTGCAGTTGACATGCGGCAACTCGAGTATTACTTAGGTCCTTAGTTGTCGCAAGCTTGGATGCGCAGTGACTGTGCATGATGCACAGTCACTGCGCATCAAACACTTGACTCAAGTAAAACTTGAGTTCCTTGCATGCCAACTGCATGCAGTTGAGCGAGTTTTTCTTGCAGTGCAGCAACGCAGCCAACTCAGTCTCAGATGGCAGTTCAGCTAAATCTGATTCTTTTGAAGCTGCCGGAGATCTTAAGAGAGCTAGATCAGAAAGATTTGGTTTAGATCCTCTAGCCCAGGAATTTCTCAATTCCATGCCACCACCAGCCAAGAGCATTTGGGAGGAACCTTGGCCTACGAGACCATCTTATCATCAATCATCAGATGAAGACATGGAAGAAATGATACAAAGGCGCTTAGAAGAGCATCCTACCATAGAAAAGGTGGACCCAGACTTTTATTGTAATTTGGACCCTAGAGTGACAAGGTCTCTGAATGTTGTCAAGGAGATGATGGAATAAATGAATGAGATTGACAAACGAATGATTCAAAACCAACAAACAACTGCCAATAACCTCCAACCCCTCCTTTCAGGCTTGACCAAAGGTGATTCCTTTTCCGTTGAAATTCTGGCAAAGAGGATGGCCCTTTTAATTTGAAAACTGTGACAGTGATGCAAAAAGTCAGGATCTGACGTGGATGCCAGATTGGGTTAGGGTTCTGGAAAGGAGGATCATCTGGGGAACGTGTCTCTCTCTTCAGATTAGGTTTGCTCTGTTGTAGATAGACTCCACATGATCTTTGTTGTTTTTCCTTTTCTTTCCTTCCCCACTCATCCAGTCACATTGTTCCCTCACCTCAATAGGTGAATAGTTGCTTCACTCTCTCTTCAGTCTTGTCCTTGTTCCCACCATTCCATTCTGTGCTCACTGCGGTCCACTGGTGTTTCATAGGTTTGATCCTTTTTCTTCTCTCTTTCTTTGTCTTCTCACTGTTTCTCTTCTTTCATTGCTTGCAATCCACCTCACTCATCCAGTCACATCTTTCCCTCACCTCAACAGGTGAATGGTTGTTTCACTCTCTCTTCAGTCTTGTCCTCATTCCCACCATTCCATTCCGTGCTCACTGTGGTCCACTGGTGTTTCATAGGTGAATAGTCGTTTCACTCTCTCTTCAGTCTTGTCCTTGTTCCCACCATTCCATTCCATGCTCACTGCGGTCCACTGGCTTTTCATAAAAACTTTAGCCTTGGATCAAAAAAGTGGATCAATAGCTTTTCATTTTTTTCCTGCTGGATCTTCCCCTCCTGATAACAAATGGTACTATTGAGGTCTTCTTACTGATTGTTGAAAACCCAGTTCTCCAGGATTATTTGCCTAAGGATAAAAAGTATCTCAGCATCTTGGTTGGTAATTTTATGGGAACCAAAGTTTTGAGGCAGCTGTTGAGATCAGAATCAGAGGAATGCTTAATAAAAGACAAGTAAGACTTGAATGATGCTTCAGGATTTCACACTTGTCTTCTTTTGTATGATCTAAGGGATCTCCAGCTTTCTATAGATCAATTGGCAAAATTCTACAAACTCCATGATCTTTCCAAAAATTAAGCCAGATATACTGGATATAGAGGAATATCAATCTTTACAAGATTCATTTGATGATGATGAATCTACACTGCTTGACGTTTTTGATAGTAGTGGTGATTTGGAACAAGCAATCAAGACAATGCAGAATAGGGAATTCCAAAATCATTTTTTTTGCAGGAGTTGAACAGTGAGTTATCCAGAATTACCATGAATCAGATTTCTCAGCTAACTAATTATATGACCCAAATCTTTCTCTAACTGTCTTGCTAACAGACCCAAACTCACCATTTAGATATCAGCTTCAATTTCTGCAAGTTGAAACCATGGGGATATTTTCACAGTTATAACAATTATCCAAATGAAGTGGACAATCTTATTTATGATGGATTCGGGATTGATGCAGATTGAAACAATCTACAAAAGATAGAGCAGCTGCAGGGTGCTATTGAATTGGAAGATATACAAAGAAGTGTGGTATTGTTTGAAAAAATCAGAAAGGAGACCAAATATATAGAGAAGTTTTCAAACTCTGAAGAGCTTGAAGTTATCCACAAACATCAAACATTTCAATCAAGATTCCCCGGTATGAATGGACTGACAATTCTTCAACTTCTTTGATGCTATTTTTTTATCATTCTTCATCAGCCAGGAAAAAGAGGAAGGCTAATAATACCCTCCTCTTCTGCTGCAATAATTATTCATCTAGTTTGACAATCACTAATTTTCTACATTGAACACATATGTGAGAATTGGAGGATTCATTCAAAAATTTGCCCAACTTCTCCAGTTTTAATACAACAGCTGGAACAAAAAATAGCTTATGTACATACAGCAGGTGTCCTGCCTAGTGAGACTAGAGATTATTTAAAATTCAGACTTGAAATGCATGTTAACTCAATTCAGTAACTCCATTTTCTCAAACATTTTTTTCTTTCTATAAATTGAGAAATCATTGTTTGGATTGGATTGTGATTTCTTTGTCAGATATGCAACATTTTTTATACATAGTCATCCTTTTTGTTTGAGTTTATCAATGGTATATTGGGTTGAATTTTTTTTTTTGATCTTTTCCTGCATGAATCAAGATCATACAGTTGCGCAAGGCTTTCTACTGTAACACTTTTTGCCCATATCCAAAATGTTGGTCAAAAAAAAATTAATTTTCCTCTGCAGATCTGTGCCATATGGCCATAATATTTAGGAAATTCATCCAAAGAATGGATGAAACCCTTCAAAAAGTCAATTTGAAGTCAATGCAGAATCCAATAATATGTATTTAAATTGTCTTGCAAAACAATAGTTAGGTAAACAAGCCCTTTAAGTACATAAATATGGCTTCTTATGCTAGTTTTTCTTTCTATAAGTTTTTTTTCTTTTTATAAATTGAGAAATCATTGTTTGGATTGGATTGTGATTTCTTTGTCAGATATGCAACATTTTTTATACATAGTCATCCTTTTTGTTTGAGTTTATCAATGGTATATTGGGTTGAATTTTTTTTTTTTTGATCTTTTCCTGCATGAATCAAGATCATACAGTTGCGCAAGGCTTTCTACTGTAACACTTTTTGCCCATATCCAAAATGTTGGTCAAAAAAAAATTAATTTTCCTCTGCAGATCTGTGCCATATGGCCATAATATTTAGGAAATTCATCCAAAGAATGGATGAAACCCTTCAAAAAGTCAATCTGAAGTCAATGCAGAATCCAATAATATGTATTTAAATTGTCTTGCAAAACAATAGTTAGGTAAACAAGCCCTTTAAGTACATAAATATGGCTTCTTATGCTAGTTTTTCTTTCTATAAGTTTTTTTTCTTTCTATAAATTGAGAAATCATTGTTTGGATTGGATTGTGATTTTTTTGTCAGATATGCAACATTTTTTATACATAGTCATCCTCACTGCCAGCAAAGCTGGCTCGGATGGCCGCATCCGAGTTAATAGTGGATATGGCCATCCAATTTAAACTCGGGTGCCGTGCCACCGAGTAAATTGTCAACCGATTCAAACTCGGTGGCCAAACACCCGGGCCACTGAGTTTGAATCGGTCAGCGATTCACTCGGTGGCACGGCGCCAAAGTTTGAATCGGATGGCCACATCCAATATTAACTTGGATGCGGCCATCCGAGCCAGCTTTGCTGGCTGTGCCTTTTTGTTTGAGTTTATCAATGGTATTGGGTTGAATTTTTTTTTTGATCTTTTTCTGCATGAATCAAGATCATACAGTTGCGCAAGGCTTTCTACTGTAACAATTTTTGCCCATATCCAAAATGTTGGTCAAAAAAATTTAATTCTCCTCTGCAGATCTGTGCTATATGGCCATAATTTTTAGGAAATTCATCCAAAGAATGGATGAAACCCTTCAAAAAGTCAATCAGAAGTCAATGCAGAAGCCAATAATATGCATTTAAATTGTCTTGCAAAAGAATAATGAGGTAAACAAGCCCTTTAAGTACATGTATATGGCTTCTTATGCCAGCTTTATAGTGTGTGTCCAAAATGTGTTCATTCAAAAAAAAAAGGAACCACTGGGCAAATTCCTTAGCAGACTTAGATTCAGAATGTACATGGTCTGAAATGCGCAAAAATGTGGTCAATGTGTTTGTACAACCCTAGTCATCAGTGAACATCCGGCCTGCACACCAAAGAAAGTTTTGCAGGGAAGGTGTTACAGCACAATGCCTTGCGCAACTGTATTTTCTGCTTATATCCCCAAAGTTTGGATATCCACCCTTTGAACCTCATTTGTGTACAGATACATAAACCATTGACCTAGTTATTTATCATGCATTCTATTTTGCTGTCAACTTGCCTGTGGTCTGTCATCTCCTGTAGCATCCATTGCTCTCTATGTATATCAAGAAGATGGATTGTGGCAGGAGATTATATCTCCACATCCATCCATATTCCATCTCACTCACTCCTACCTTGTGTGTGCTTGTTCCAGCTGTCCTTGACACCAAAATCCTCTGTTCTGCATTCTGAGAAATTCCACAATCAGGTTGTTCTGAACACACAATACCCTGAGGGCCTGCCTATGTAATGTAGTCACCAATTCTTAATAAAAAGAAAACAAGGAATGGTACAATTGATATAAGAGGTACCCAACCTTGCTGTTTGATTAATTTTCATATTACAATCCTGCAAATGGACACTCTTAAACCCACAATCCAAACAATGCCCCCCCCCCCCGCCATTAAAAAAAAAAAAAAAAAGAAAGGTGCATGGACATTATGATACACCTTTTGGTTTTAGGAATGTTAGGCAACAATCTGTGGGCTTTGAAACGCCTGACAACTTGAGATGACAGATTCCTACAAGACCTCCCTCCCGCGAGGAAAGTGGTGCTGTTTACTATGCATTGAGTTTTTTTCTGGACATGCAGTACAAGGGTACATTTTCCTGTGGCATCACACAATACCTAGATGCAGTTGGGGCACCCATTTTCTTGTCAAGGCTAAGCAGTGTCAACAGTGTGTAGACTCTGGGATCTATATTGTATCTGCCTCTCAAGGGTCAACCCTACACTGGAGGCCGCACATCCACCAGATCTCCTCCACAATGTATCATTTGTCCACCTACATATCCACTCAAAAAAAAAAGCATGTCATCCTCACACCACCCATGATTGCATATATAAACATATATATGTATATTCATTGGACATACAGGCACAAGATACACATAGAAATTAGAGCAAACCCATATATATACACACACACACATTTCCTGGTCAACAGTCTCATTGATTTGTTTTGGGGAAGTTAAAAAAAAAAGGAGGAGGGGTTGCTTTTTTGTTGTTGTTGATGTGACATATAACGTGTGGGTTTTGGTGGGAGAGGGAGAGGGTTGGGTATTACAAAAAACAGAAGTTGACAGAGGACGAAAAGAAAGATAAACAGACGAAAACAAAAAAAAAGGCAAAATAAAGCAAACAGAGAAAGAAAAAGGGAGGCAGAGATAGGAGAAGCAGAACAAGTGCGTGAGGAGAGAGAGGGAGAGGGAGGGGCGGGCGGAAGGTATGTGGATGTATGATATATATATTTAGACACGAAGAAGGCAAGTCATCGAAACGAAAAAAAAAACAAAGCAAGGGAGAGAGGAGAAAGGGGAGACTTATAACGCAGAGCGAAAAGATACAGAAGAACAACAACCAGGGTTGGAAGTCCCACCAATGCCATCATCATCAACAACAAAAAAATGGTGGGTGAATGGAAAGGGGGGCGGTAGTGGTGAGGCAAGGGTATGGCGTGGGGAAAGAAAGAGGGAAAGAATGTGAGTGAGAAGAGGTTGAGTCCAGTGTCTGTACCAAACAAAAACCCTCCCAACAACGTGTGTGTCTGTGTATGTGTCTGTCTGTCTGTGTCTGTGTGTGTGTATACAGCAGCGAGAAAAAAAGAGGCGCATATATATAGATATGTATAAGTGAGAAAGGATGGTGGGCACGTGCTTTCAAAGTGAGGAGACGAGATTAGTCGATGGACATGCGTTTATGCGTGTCGTCGAGGCGGGGCCTGGGGAGCGCGTTGTGTGCGCGGTTGGATGCGCGAGGTTTGGGTGTGGGGGCGGAGAGGTGAGGAGGTGGGGGCGGGGGGAGAGGCTCGAATGCGGGATTGTTGTGGGTGTCGTTAGAGAACGGCGGAGGGTGAGGCCGGGCGTGGAAGTCGAGGTTAGCCTGAAAGTACGCAGCGGTGGCGGGGAGCTCGTGGTCGTGGTGGAGGTCAAGCCGCGGGTCGTTGTTGCTCTTGAACGTCGACAGTGACTGCGGCTCCATCCCCGCCGACTCCCCACTCATCTCCTCCATCCCTAGCTTGCACGGTATCGTGCCCCCCGTCCCCACACTCGTCAGGCTCCCCCGCCGCTCGTACCGCCGCCGCCCAGGCTCGTCTATCCCGGAATCTGAATCTTCTTCCCCGCCCATCCGCCGCCGTGCATTCTTCTTCTGGGTGTGGCTCGAGTTCTTGTCAACTGGCAGTCGGTGTCCATATCAGCATCCTTTCTTCCTGCTTTTGTGTTTTTTTTTTGGGGGGGGGGGGGGAATGGTGAAAACAACTCAACTTTGTGGCTTCAATCCTTTCCCGAAATTCACCAGACATATGGTGGCCGAAGTAAAGCTTAAGAGGGTCATCAAGAGACACGAAACAGCTATGATTCCCATCCATCCAAGTCAGAGCCCGCTGATGACCTCCAAAAAGAAAGGGGAGAGAGAAAGAGAAGAGGGGGGGGGGGGACTCACAAAAGACTGTCAAGGATTTGAATACATTTTCGTATGAGCTGGGGTCCAGCCGGCCTTGCCAAATCCTAAACAACTACAGACAAGGGAAAGATTGACGAACTGAGCCAACTGAAAATGATGCAAGAAAATGAGAAAAAAACGTACTTTATAAATAAAGTACGAAGAGCCCGAGAGTAGGCCGAGCATGAAGAGATAGGTGACGGCTTTAATTTCACGGCGGACGCCGTAGTAACCTATGAGCAGCAGTAGCAGCGTGGTTGGCAGGGCGATGACGGTGAGGACCCGTTCCAGTGGGCTGACTGACGGGACCAGGAGGACTAGTTGAACGGAAAAGGCCATGAAGAAGAAGTAGTCGAACTTGAGTAGACACATGAAGATCTGGTACCACAGATACACCCGCTTGATCCTCCGGTCGGCGCCGATTTGCTTGTAGATCTGCCATCCAAACTCCTTAAAGAGATACCATGTCAGATACATGAAGGCAATCTGTGAGATGCCAATGCAAACGGGGATGATGAGTAGGATGATGGCGGGGGTAGTGGAGGTATTAGCGGCGGCCTGAAGGGTCTCGATTTCTCTGATTTCGGGTACCTGACCAAGCCAAAAGTGAGTTGAGTGAGTTGAGTGAGTGAGTTGAGTTGAGTAATAAATGTATGCAAAATTGAGAGAGAAGGTTTGAGACATACTTGGATGATGGCATAGACGAGGAAGGCAAAGTTGAAGCAGCATAATCCGATGAGCTGTATGGTATTTTTGTGGCGGAGAGCATCTACGGCGAAGTAGAGCTGGAAGAGATGTGCGGCGATGAAGATGGCGAGGTAGACGGCGAGCGGAGAGCGTGCGGGTGAGAAGTCGCCCGGGTTGGAGGGGAGCTTGAGCGAGGGGATGAGCTTCAGCCGCGCTATCACTATCGCCTCCAACACGATGTCGATGCCAGACTCGAGAAGCGTGATCAGCAAGAAGGTCCGTCCGTATCCCGATGTGGGCAAGAACTGTGCTTGATTCTGATTAGTGTCCTTCTCTTGTCTTTTCTGAGAGATGAGTGGTGGGCTTACCTTGTGGATGGATGGGGTGATGGCTTGGGAGTGTCGCATGTTCTACAGACCCGCCCTCCGCCCCAGCAGTCAAGAAGAAGAAGAAGAAGAAGAAGAAGAAGTGGGTAGTGGTAGTGGTAGTGGTAGTAGTGGTAGTGGTAGTAGTGGTAGTGGTTTTGGTTGGGTTGTGTCCTCTAGCTGGTCTCAAGGGATTGTGGGTTGTGCTGTGCTGTTGACTGGTTTTATATGCGCACACAGCAATTTGATGTTTTGGGTGTGGTTTGCGCTCATCCACTGCTTCGTAACACTGCCCCAACACACAACTCACTCAAAACACTCTTTAATTTCTGATTTCGCCATCAAAAGCTGCCAAACACCGTCGAGGGGCAGAGTACACACACTTGAATCACCACACAACTTCTTCGCACTTCCAACACCTCTCTTATTAAACACACATTCTCTGGAACTCCCTTCTTCATGAATGATCTCGGATTCTCTCTTCTTTGATGGGTCAATTCATCCACGGCCACCGCTACGATTTTGGGAAGAGGGATCTTCGGGGCCCATGGCAACCACTAGTCCCCCATTATAAATATGTATTGACGTAACTTATCTACGATAGAGGAAACATGTCACTTCACAGTCACTTGGTGGTTTTCATGAGCTTCACAATTGTGCACACACAACACCAATGAGGGACCTCCCTGATCTCCAGAGGGAGGGACACACAAGATGAAGAGTTTTGTTCCCTTTACAAGAATCGAGCACGAGCTGAACAACTCTGGCCCACCAAGGAAAAGGGGTTGATGAAATCTACTCTTCTCGTATTTCTGGAGAACATAGAAATAAGCAAGATCCAACTAATCTAAAAAGTTGGAAGTAAGTAACTCTAATTGGGATGAGAATAAAATAAGTAAAGCAGATGTGCAACTATTGTAGACTGTGTAGAAAATGATATATAACTTGTTGTGGTATTGTTTTATTTACTTGCAGGATGACAATGTGTCTGTCTGCTCACCAAGACATCAGAAAGGTGTCTTTTTGAGCTGGTGACCAAGACACCAACCCAGACTCCAGAGGCATTGAGGGGGATGTCCGATGGATTTCCAAAATTTTGAATAGACAACCTCTGTTGATTGAGATTCGAACACTTGAACACTTGAGGGATCAACTGGGGTTTTACGTTACGCGTGTTTTCCCGTGCCAAGTGAAGTGCTTTTTATTATCAAGCAGCAGTTGAAAAAAATATAAATGTAGCTTGCCCTTTCCAGCTGCCCTGCAACAAATTGTTGTAGGGCCCGTACCACTCGTTTTGGGTGGAACACCAAAACATATGGGTACATAGATTTGTCCTCTAGTTGATGTATAAACAGAAGCTTCGCAGCGAGCAATGAACTCAGCAGCACTGGTGCGATGCTATTCGGCACTCTCACCCACGAACCCAACGGAGATCCACCCCTTCCCAACTGACGGATGGCTCGCGAACCAGGGAAACCAGCGTACACTGATCCGTCTATTAATGCCCCGTAATGACAGGCAAGAAGAAGACCATCATCACGGCGGAGGGAGACGCTGGGAACTCCTGTTCTGGAAGAGGGTCATCCGCGCCATCGAGAGCGCATACATCGCAGATCCACGGCTGAAAGAGGTAATACTAAATATGTATATATTCTCAATCTCAAGACAGAGCACTCAGCTGACACTTTCTCTTTACAATAGGAGCACGAGATCGAAGAGGACATTTTAACCTACTACATCGCGCTCCAACAGCAACAGCCGCCCTCGTCTTGCACCCCCACCGCGATCCACACGTACTACTACGGCAACCCGGACGACCGGGATGCCTGGGCGCAGATCAGGCTATGCGAAAACACCGTCAGCCATGTTTTTTTTCTTTCTTTTTTCTTGCGCCTTTTCTAGGATGTTTTCAGAGATAGGAACATTCTTGCGATCTCACATTCTTCCTTTCTTTTTTTTTTTTTGTGGTGGCAGGCTTCGATCAGTCAAGGCACCACGGGCCTACGGACGTGGGGTGCGAGGTAGGCAATCTCCTCCGCTCTCGCCCGAATGTGTCGTTTGATATATAAGCTTACCGGGATCGGTCGCCGGCCGGCGATGACTGCACACAGCGTATGTCTAGCCAACCACCTGATCCTCAACCGGGCGGCCCTCCTCCATGACCATGCAGTATCGGTGATGGAGCTGGGCAGCGGGACCGGACTCGTCGGGCTCGTGGCGCACCAACTGAACCCCGCCAACCGCGTCTGTCTGACCGACTGTAACCCCGTCGTGCTGGATCGACTGGAAGCGAATGTGCTCTTGAGTCTGTCCCCCTCCCACGCCCGCACTAGAACTAATCCATTTCTGTGTGCCGATCTCTTATCCCTTGATTCTCTCTCTCTCTCTCTCTCTCTCTGTGTGTGTGTGTGTGTGAAGACTTCCCGCAATCATCAAGCACCCACAAACCTCGTCTCTCAGTCTGCCATCTCGACTGGACCGAGTCGGCACCGCCCCCGCTCGACGACTCGAGCCCGTCCACACTCGTCCTCGGTGCTGATGTAGTTGAGTGTTCAGATAATGGGGCCCGCGGAGCGGGAAGCAGGCGTCCCTGAGACGCTCATGTGGATGGACAATGTGGTGTCGCCTCTGTAGATCTATGACCCCGATCTCGTCCCCGGCTTGGTCAGCACAATCAAACAGAGCCTCCGTAGCTCATCGGCGACCTCGCAACAGAGCAGCCCCGCCCTCGCCCCCTCGGCTCAAGGGACACAAGGCAACCAGGGGAGCACAAGGTCCCAGGCACTGATCTGCGCGATCGTCCGCACCCGCTCAACGTGGGAGACGTTCCTTACCGTGTGCGGTACGCGCCTCTCTCTCTCTCTCTCTCTCTCTCTGCAATCCCAGCTCTTGCTTGCATGTAACAGATCTCAATCAGCAGGTTTTTCTCTTTTTTTCTCCGCGGTGGGTGTTTAGCCCAGGAAGGGTTGCAGGTCCACTTCCTCGACGTCCGGCCCGCCATCGCCATGGCCGAGCCCGTCGGCGCCGGGATCGTGTTCCCGCAAGCGCTCGACGGCTGTCTGTCGCATACCCACGATTTGCTGCAGCTGGTCCGGCTGACGGTTCTGTGACCTTTTGAGTATCTTGCATCGCCGATAATATGTACATGCCATGCGCTGTGCCTCGCACAGGTTCTGGGGCTCAGGGGCCTTACTACATACGACGCTTTCTTTCTTTTTTGAGCCGGGCTGCGATCCAGGCTGGTGTGGACAACCCGCTTCTGGTCCGCTGTTCTCTTGTCCACAATGCCCCCGTCGTGTCCAACGGGCTCTGGTTTGTGCTCAATAGTGCTCAAGTATACATACCTCTTCCCGCCCCACTCTCGCCTCCTGCCAACCCCTGCTTCCAACTCGCAGCAGGATGGCGGTCATCCAGATCACTGTATCAAGCGCCTGAAAGCCTCAACCCTTACGTCTGGTGTTATTTCAATTCGCTACATCAAATGTGAGACAAACAAACACACAACACTGCGGCAAAAACTTTTGGATAGTGACTTGTACGCTAGTTGTCTTGGTGTTATTTCAGTCGCCCTCTTGTGTAAAATGCCGTTGCCTTCACAATCTGAATCCCCCTTCATATACTTCATCTTCATGAAGGATATGGGTCTGTTACGTTCCCTATGTTTTTTTGGATGGATCACACTTCCACCGGTTCACCTTAAATGGGGTCCCAATTGATTGTTCAGAGCCTACATTTGGATTGGCATTTACAGCCATGTAAACGGTGAGGAAGTGCTCCACTCTTCTTGTGTAAATCATCTACTCATAGGTCTCTGCATGTTTGCTTGCATGAGGTTTTTCAGATCAGCTATTTCTCACTACACAAAGAATGTCCACTTTACATATGATCCGGATGAGGCTGTGCAGATAAACCTGTTGGAAGCCAAAAAAAAAAGGCACCAACTTTCTCTTCTTTACAAAGGTGGGGCTAGCTTTTTCTGATTTTTATCTACTCAAATCATCCCTCTAATGTGAGAAAGATTTTTTTGTTGACAATGATAAGGAAATCATTTTATAAGGGTCCTTAATTGGACTAGTGGACAAGCAAAATTAGGCTTTGTTGCTACACTTACACACGAAATAATAATCATTCAAGTAATTAAAGAGAAAAAAAGAGGAAAAACTGCTGAGTAAGAAGAAGTCAAGCAACTACCAGTAGTTGAATGACTTTTTCCTTCAGTATCTAGTATTGGGTTGGCGGACAAGCAAAAGTTGGGATGGGGTGTGGATTTGAGTTGATCAATTTCTTGCCTGGGCTATCAAACAAGCGCTATACTGAGCTTGACAACCACTCTTGTTGGCACATACTTCGTCTTGTGCCAGACAAGATGCTAACCTTGCCGTATGGGCGCTATCGTAGATGTTCAATTTCCCATTAGAACTATCCAGAAGAATTGTTGGGGTGGGACAAACTATGCTTCAGCAAGTTTTTCAAAGAGACATTGAATGAAATCACATGATGGGAATAGGTTAGTGGAGTTATTGTACTGACCCGTAGGTGGCATATTGACCAGTTCCGGCCTTGAAAACTGGTCGAGCCGGGGCTCCGATCTTCCCGTCGGCCTGCAGTGATCATAGCTTGAGTTCATTCATAGATATATAAAAACACTCGTGAATGCTGAGATCTTACTTACCACTGCAATAGGGGTGTGGACGCCATATTTTTTTGGTACCGGAGCTCCCAGAGCCTTTGCAACAAGACTCAAATGTAGTATTCCAGAAAAGAATTTCATTTTGATATACAGATTTGTTGGTTGGGCCTCACCGGTGTACCGGGACTAGAATTATATGCCAGAAGGAGAATGAAACGTAATGGGGGAATGGATTGTTGGATTACAAGAAGAAAGAGTTGGTATGAAATGGGTGATATTTGGTTAAGCAAAGGCTCAATTGAGTGAGATCTTCAAGCATCAATGGCAGTTCATCATAGTGCCACAAGTAGGATTACTCGGAAACAGACTAAAGATGAGGGAACCAGCGGTGAACTATCAGTTGGGATACGGTGAACTATCAGTTGGGATACGGTGAACTATCAGTTGGGATAGTAACATATTCATCAGGGTGAATCATATGTGGAGAGAATTAGAAAGTAATGAAATGAAATTACAAGACAACTGATTATCATTTTCCAGTCCCGCCAACTACCACTACGGCAACCCACCCAACGGTGACCGGGATGCCTGGGCACACATCAGCCTATGCGACAATGCCATCAGGCTTTTTCTCCTTCATTCACCTTTTGTTTGCACATGACCAGGGAGAAAAAAGTATTCTTGCGATCTCCCTCTCTTTTGCGTGGTGGTGGTGGTGGCCGCAGGCTTCGATCAGTCGAGACACCACGGCACTACGCTTGGCTAACGCAGGCGGGGCGCGAGGCTAACTTAACAAAGTCCCTCTGTAACTTCGTGCAAGTCCCGAAGGGCCTCTAGGGCGCCAGGTAAGAATCTGTGTCTGTGATGGAGCTGGGCAGCGGGACCGGGCGCGTTGGCTGACTTAACTCAAGTCCTAGTCTACCCTCCGTCCGTGGCCGACTGGTGAAGCTGTTTGCCGACCGGCCTCCTTCGGAGGGTCCCTGCGGGACAAGTCCCCCCTCCGAGACACAGAGGGACTTATATAAGTTAGGCGCGTTGGGCTGTTTGCGCACCAGCTGAACTCCGCCAACCGCGTGTGTCTCACTATGTATGTAACTGCAACCCCGCCGTGCCGGATCGACTGGAAGCGAATGTGCTCATGAGTCTGCCCCCCGCACGCACTCACTGGAAGCAATCCACCCGTACCGATTGCAGTTAGAACTCAAAATAGGCGTCACAGATAACTGATATCAACCCATAACGCTTGGCGAGCTCACTCAGTGTCCGGTTCCGGTCTCCACTCGGTGAGGAAAGGGAAACGGCACCGGCTGACGGTTGTACCAGACTATATACATGCTACTGCGGACAACAAACTGCAGAGGATAAACATGATCATCTCACCGGCCAAGGGTTAGGGTTATTGGGAGATAGAATCCGGAGGGCAATGATCAATGTACATTGCAGAGTGAAACACAAGCTTATATAGTCTAGATACATGCATACTGCGCCGCAGTCGACTAGTATGGGATATGGACATATATGTATATGTCTATGTCCTAACACCCCCCCCCCCCCCCGTCGACTAGGCAAAGTGCCCAGGACTTGCTCCGCAAGTTGTTCATGTTTCTCTGGACTAAGAGGCTTGGTTAGTATGTCTGCAAGTTGTTTGTCAGTAGGAGTCCATGATAGAGTGGCCTTATCTTCATATAGTGCTTGGTTTGTAATGAAAAATTCTCTTTCTGTATGTCTTGTTCTTTTGTTTGAGCTATCATCCTTACTTACCTTTATTGCTTATTCGTTATCACATATGAGATGGCCTTTGAACCTGTGCCCCATTACTGAAAGATTGATGAAATGAGGACTGTATTATCTAAGAGCCGGCACACTGAGGAAAACAAGTTAGGAAGAGTCAAACAAGATAGAATAGAAAAAGAAAAGAATAAGAAACACCAACAGCATCAAGCAAGGACTTTGACAAATCAAGGGCAGAGTAGGAAAGGACAGATGAGCAGAACAAAGGAACAGGACTGAAGAGAAGAGTCAGCAAGGGGGAGTTGAAGCGATTGAGTTGAGGAATCTCACCAGGCAGAAGTGACAGTACGAGGTATTGAGAAGTCAATTGATTAACAGGAGAGAGAGAGATGAAGAGGAGAGAGAAGGAAGAGATAAGAATGAGAAGAAGGAAAAGAGAAAGAAAAGGAAGTGAGTTTGAGAGACGCGGGAGGATGAGTTGGGATGATGTTGAGTTGAGGTGATGATGTTGAGTTGAGGAGTTCGCAGGTTGGCCTTGAGGAAGGAAGTCAAGTAGAGGGGAGAGTGAGAGCTGAGTGAGGAACGAGAAAGGGAGGAGGATCTTGAGGAGAGGAGAATGAAGGAAGAAAAAGGAAGAAAGGAGAATGACAGGTCTGTGACAGTCAACAGGTAAGGTGCAGCGACAAGGAGAGAATTTTACACCCCTCATGACTGGTGAGATTTGAGATCTGAGAACCTGAAAGTGGGATCAAGCGTGTTGACTAGATTAACGACTGAGGATTTAGGAGCTGCTTTGGTGAGAGCATTGGCCAACATGTCGAAGGTGCGGATGAGAGTGATTCTGATATTTTTATGCTTCAGTTCTTGTTGAATGCCCTTGGTCTTGAGATTGATGTGGCGAGTCTTTGGATTAGAGCCAAATTTCTTGACTTTATCATTGAGGCCTTTATTGTCTATAAAGTGGTTATTAGTGAATTTTTCTTTGAAGTCTTCTTCGGTCATCATAAGCCTTTCATTCAATTTGGAGTCGTCAATGTAATGGTTGGCTGCATCGATTTGAAGATTGAAGATGTCGGAGAGAAGAGCCTTGAGCCAAGAACCTTCGTGAAAGGAGTCCACCAGAGGATTCAACTCAGCCTTGGTGGAGGAGTAGGTGACATTGTGTTGCCGACAGCTGTTCCAGGATACGAGAGAGCCAAACAGGTAGCACAGGTAACCTGATTGAGATGTTTGAGTTTCAGGATCATCTCCCCAAGATGCGTTGCTATAGATCTCAAGGAGTCAATTGGGATGTTTGATGCCGAGAGTGAGTTTGAGATGTTTGGTGTGTCGCAGATACTGCCAGACTTTCTTCAGTTCATGCCAATGAGTTAGGCCAGGTTTGATTGAGAATCGAGCAAGGCTGGAAACAGCCAAACTAATGTCTGGTCTAGTGTAACCAGCGATATAATTCAGTAAACCAATGGCTGATCTGTAGTTGATATTTTCCTTTTTGAATCGATTGTGATCTTCATCTGTAGCTACCTTGAGCTTGAGATTTGGAGTAAGCAGCGTGGAAGAGGATTTGCAATTTGTGAGACCTAATTCCTCAAGTCCATGTGTGTTATGATTAGGGAGAGAAAGCAGGATTTTATGACCTACTCTCTTGAATTTCATTCCTAAGATTGTATTAGGCTCATGACTAGTGGAGTTAGAAAAGCAAGTTTCAAATTTGTCCTTGAATTGATTTCCTGGTCCCACCAGTATCAAGTCATCGACGTGGAAGAAAAGTTGAGAAACATTGTTGTCACAGAGATAAAGACAAGGATCACAGTTTGACTCGTGGAAGCCTATTGTTTCCAGCCACAAACTGAGAGTCTTGTACCAGTTTTTGGGGGATTGTTTAAGCCCATACAAGGCCTTTTTAAGCTTGAGAAAAGGAGCGTCTTGATTGACCCCTTTCGGTGTTTTGATATAGACTTCTTCTGAAAGAGGTGCATGCAGGAACGCGCCTTGGACGTCAAACTGAGTAACTTGAAGATTTTGGTGAAGCAAATAGAGGAGTAGCATTCGAAGAGTAGAGACCTTGCCAGTTGGAGCAAAGGTGTCCTCGTAGTCAGTTCCGTGTATTTGGTTGAAACCTTGAACGCAGAGTCTTGCTTTGTGTTTGTTGGATCCCCGTGGCAGTTGTCCTTAATCCTGAAGACCCACGTGGTTGCGAGAGGATTTGGGGGCTTGTTGTAGCAGTTGTCCCATACTTGATGATTTTCTATGGAATTGATTTCTTTTTCTATGGCCGCTTTCCAGAACTTCTCGTCCGAGCAACAGATGGCTGATTCGAATGTGATTGGTTCGTAGTAATGGTGAAAGCCAAATCTTTCAGGTGGTTTGATTTGAGAGCAATCCCTTAGGGATCTGGTTGTTGGTTCCACTTGTTTTGGTTGTGGGACCAGCATCTCGGCAACTTCTTCTGCTGATTCTGTTGAGGCGTTGGATTCATTGTCTGTCCCCGCCAAATCCAATGGTTGAGAATCCGGTCTAGGGAGGCGTTGATCTGCACTGGCATCTTTGTGGGTTGAGGATTCCTTGATTTCTTCGAGGCTCTTGACTTAGGGTATGAAATCATTGGAGTTGTCAGCTTGAAAGTGAGAAGGTTTTTCCTTCAGGAATCTGACATGTTTGGACTCAATGACGGTGCCGGATTTGGATAGTATTCGGTATGATTTTAGCAGAGTGTTGAAGCCAACTAGGAGGCCCTCTTGGCCCTTTTTGTCAAATTTCCTGCCTTTCACGCGATTGAAATTGAGTACAACGGATCCAGTCCCAATGGGTTTCAGGAAGTTGGGCGGTAGCTGAGATCCATGAACTAATTCCCAAGGGGAAGGGGTACCAGATACTTGCGGAATTTGATTTAGAGCCACGCAGCATGATTTCAGAATCTCATACCAGAGATTTTTCTGGATTCCTGTGCACTTGAACGTTGCCCTCATTGATTTGATGATGGTTTGATTTGCGCATTCAGCTCTACCATTGTGTTTGGGATGGTAGGGTTCAGACGTTAGCCTTTGGATGTTGTTTTCATCCAGATATTTGACCAACCTATTTCCCGTGAATTCTCCGCCTCCATTGGAGCACACCATGGTGGGAAAATAGCCAAGACGTTTCTTCTCATTCTCAAGAAGCTTGATGAGAACATCCGTAGTATTGTCTTTCTTTGTGAGAGGGAAACCGGCAAGATAACCGGAGTAGTTGTCTACAACTGTGAGGATGAATCGAGATTTGATCTTGGATTCTGGAGTGATTGGCCCAATCAAATCAAGGTGGATTTGCTCGAAGACCTTCGAGGTTGGCTTTGATTCTGCCTTGAAGGGCTGTTTGGTTATTTTGGACAGGATGCAGGATTTGCATTCAAAGTTGTCTTGCTTGGCCTTTGAGATTGATTTGTGAATGAACGGTTTGATCCGTTGAAGGGATGTATGACCATAGGTCTCGTGAACAGTTTTGAGACTGTTAACGGCACTACTTGAGAAATTGGCCGAGTAGTTGACCAAACGCCCAACCTTGTCTGGATTAGTTACTGAATACATGTTGTTGTTGACTCTCCCTCCAAAGAGTCTCACTTCGCCGTTAGTCACAGTGAATCGACCGCCTGTGGCTTTGACTGAGCATCCCTTGGCGTCTAGCATTCCAGGGCTGATTAAGTTTACGACTATATCGGGTATGTTGTAAAGCTCAAAAGTGTCAGTGAAGACCTTTTGCTGAGTGCGGAACGGGATGATGTGAGGATGACTCTGCCGTTCCTATACTAGACACTAAAACAAGACCCCCCAATCTATGATTGGCAGGCTTTAATTCAAGTGATAGTAAGTGTATCCAAGATACTTCAGATGGTATAGCAAGTATAGGTGACTATAGGTGACTAAGGATGTGTTGAGTGTTAAGTGTATGTGATGATGATGATGATGTATATATGAGATGAGTATGTGATGCTGCTGATGATGTTGTTGAGGGTAGGTGATGATGATAATGTGTTAAGCTAATGGGGTCTGGGAGCTGACGCTACTACCAAGGATGGATGATGATGATGATCGGTATAAGTGTAGATGACTTATATAAGAGGATGGAGTGTAGTACTAATGAGGTGTGGGAGCTTACGCTACAACCAGGGATGGAACCCGCTACCTGATGGTAAGGGGTTATATTTGAGAGAGAGGTAGATGTTGAGTAAAGGTTGGGTATCCTAGTTGGGTAAGGGTCTGCTAATGTAAGGTTTACTTAGGCAGTCTTAGACCAAAGAAGGTTTCAGGGTAGTAATAAGATATGTAATTGCTAATGTATAGATGATGGTTGATGGATGATGAAACCTCAATGGAGGAGTGACCAGTAGTAGACTATGGGGGATAGTAAGACTAATATCAGGTATATAAGGGTATTGGATGAGTGAGGTGCTGATATATTTGTGGGGACAAAATCTGGTGAGGAGGGGGAAAACAGCTAGAGGAGAGCCTCTTTTATATCGAAATCCTGACAAATGGGGGGTGGTCAACTTGTGGTTGGAACAATGGTCATGGAACACAGTGGAACAACAATTGATGACTAATCATGGCGGAAATGTGGATGATGGAAACAAATGGAACAATAGAACAAGTGAAATGTGTGTGACTTGTGGTTCTGAACCTGCTGGAACTTTCCATGAGTGTTGTGGGCCTAAGTTGGGTGGAACATCCTAGAAAAGGGGTTACCTGGGCCTAATGGTTGAGTTGTGGGTGGGGTTTTTGTGTGATTGCCTTGTGAAAGTGCCGTGTAACTGTGAATAACTGGAATAAACTTGGGTCTAGGAACTAATATTGGCCATAACTATTGATCCAGGCATGTAACAAAGATTCCGTGAGTTGTTCCCTAGGGTCATTTGGCCTGAAGAATGTGTTTCTGGAACAATCTATGGGATTTTGAGGGTTTTGTATTTTGGTGACTGTAGTAGGGATTAAGGTTTAGGTGACGGAGTATGTTGATTTACTGATACTTCCTGATCCGGTCGAGTGGTGATAAATCCGTGAGTTGTGTTCTAGAGTGAATTTTGCCATAGATTCTGATTCTTCAATAATATCTGAGGATATCTGAGTGGATATAAGAGAAAAAAAATGAGAAAGAGAAAAGAAATAGAGAAGAAATAAGAGAAAAATAGATAGAATAAAAAATGGAAAAGTTGTGTCATGTTTGGAACACCACAACGTACAGACAGTCTTCCAAAGCTACTGTAGTATCTCCCCATTTTAAGATTACTATTCCTAGACCTTTGATAGGAATACTCGCTCCCTCTTTGCCGGTTTTGATTACGTCTAGATCCTTCAGTTCCAGTTTGTCAAAGAATCGAGCGTCATTGAAGACGTGGGAAGACGAGCCACTATCAAGGAAGATTTTCGAGCGATTATCTCCATTTTTGATCCACAAGGTGACCAACAACATGAAGTAGTTGTCCGATTTGCTTGCCTTCCACTTAGCTTGAGCCTCTTGCCACCATTTGGGCGCCTTTTCCGGATGGACGTGCCAACAGTTGTCTTCCGTATGATTATGGTCTTGACTTGATAAGTGGCGACCCGTCGTGCATTGTTTGGGAGGATTGGACGGAGAATTGTTAGAGGATTTTTCTTCTTTGGAATGAGTTTTGTTCTTGTTTGAAAATAAAGAAGCTTGATTGGTAGGAGCGGAATCTTTAATCTCGGCTTTGCTCTTGTTGCTGAATTGAATAAGATGGTTGCAAACAAATTCCACCGAGAGATCTTTGTCTGAATTGCTAATCTGGCGTTTCAGGATTTGAAGTATCCGGAAATTTGAAGAGAATGAGGTATGCTAAGATGTCCTGCGGAAGATCAATTCCGACGTCCACCAGCTTCTTTATAGACACTTTGATGTCTGTCACGAAGGCTTTGATTGCGTCTTCTTTGAATCTGTGAGAATGGGAAAACAACTTTAGACACGGCAAGGTGTGTTTAGTGTCAGCTGGGGCAGGTTTTGGGGGGAGGAGCAATAGGATCGAACCTGTGGATGAAAGAATAGTGGAGAAAACAGAATGAGAAAAGAAGAAAAGAGAGAATGACACAACAGAAACCGGAAACTAGACTAGGTACAGGCTTTCACACATGATTCCCGGACCTGTTACATCTTTTCTTTCTCACAGAATCTGACGTAGAGGAATTTGTTAAACATTCTAGCTCTGTTGATGCTTGAGAAGAGGCGAATCAATCAGTTATAGCCTTCCAAAGGAGTTTTGCTGATCCTTGGTTTTCTGCCGTGACTATATTATTGTGCGTCACGCTGTCCATTTTTGCGATAATGAGGAGTTTGAGTTCTGCATTAACTTCGGTTGCTAGAGTTGAGGCTGCAGAGCTTGATTGTAGGGTGTCTAGTACCCCTCGCAACTCTAGCAGGGCCGTCATCTTGTCCTTCCAGATAGAGTAATTCTCTTCTGTTAGCTGAGGGATTGTGTTGAGCGCTGACTTCAGCATTGCTTGCCGAAAGCCATTGTTTGTGGATGTGCCCAACATCCCCGCTGTGTTCCCCGCGTTTTGAGTGGTGTTGCTAAATGGAGGGATTGGCGGTAACGGTTGCTGTCCTGTGTCGGCTCCAGACATACGAGTCTTTTGTCGGTTGTTGGCTTTTAACCGTGAAAGATTGATGAAATGAGGACTGTATTATCTAAGAGCCGGCACACTGAGGAAAACAAGTTAGGAAGAGTCAAACAAGATAGAATAGAAAAAGAAAAGAATAAGAAACACCAACAGCATCGAGCAAGGACTTTGACAAATCAAGGGCAGAGTAGGAAAGGACAGATGAGCAGAACAAATGAACAGGACTGAAGAGAAGAGTCAGCAAGGGGGATTTGAAGTGATTGAGTTGAGGAATCTCACCAGGCAGAAGTGACAGTACGAGGTATTGAGAAGTCAATCAATTAACAGGAGAGAGAGAGATGAAGAGGAGAGAGAAGGAAGAGATAAGAATGAGAAGAAGGAAAAGAGAAAGAAAAGGAAGTGAGTTTGAGAGACGAGGGAGGATGAGTTGGGATGATGTTGAGTTGAGGTGATGATGTTGAGTTGAGGATTTTGCAGGTTGGCCTTGAGGAAGGAAGTCAAGTAGAGGGGAGAGTGAGAGCTGAGTGAGGAACAAGAAAGGGAGGAGGATCTTGAGGAGAGGAGAATGAAGGAAGAAAAAGGAAGAAAGGGGAATGACAGGTCTGTGACAGTCGACAGGTAAGGTGCAGCGACAAGGAGAGAATTTTACAATTACATCCTGGATTAGTTGTTGTACCCACAATAGCTGTCTTGTCGCCATGCCGAGTGCCATGTATTCAGCCTGGCAAGTTGACGCCGCAACCGTGTGCAAGCGTCTGGCAATCCACAGGATTGGTGCTCCAAAGAAAGAAATATAGATTCCATAGGATGAACGCTGAAATTCTCCACCCCAGCCCGCATCACTAAATCATTGGAGAGGCTTATCACTGTCAGTTGGATTTATATAAAGGCACTGATCTCTAGTACAAGCAAGATAGTTGACAACATGCCGGAGAGCTTTTCAATTTCCCGGCAAAGGTTTAGCGCTGAAACAAGCCATGTAATTGACCGCAAAAGCCACGTCTGGTCTGGTTCCCACTGCAAGGTAGCTGAGTCCTCCTATGAGAGAAAGGTACTTGGTCAAGGTGCTGCTGTTACCTTCTTCGTTGTTGGAGTCGGCCGAGTAACCTGTTGGTAGAGGTTTTCAGGCCAGGGACTTGTCCCAGTTCTCTGATAATATCTAGTTGATTAGTTTTTTTTGTCTCAGCGTGAAACCTTTGTCAGTACAGATTACTTCAACTCCAACGATGGTGTCCACGCCAGATTGCCATTTTATCTCAAGGCAGTCCTTCAAATCTTCTTCAAGCTTCTTTAGGATGGAATCATTGGATCCGGTGACTACGCCGTTGTCAACTTGGACCCAGATTGCTCCTCGTTCAGTCGCATGTTTCAGGATGTATAGTAAGTTGTTGTATTGGCTGGGGGTGTATCCAAGGTCTCCTAATTTACCTTGGAGGTGCTTCCACCAACACCATGCAGCCTGACGAGTACCATACAGTGCTTTCTTGAGTTTGCACGCATGGCCGGCAGGAATGTCTAGTCCCTCTGGCGGTTTGACCCAAACCTCTTCGTCTATCGGAGAATGTAGGTAGGCGGCAGCAAAATCGAAGGAATAAACTGGCCAGGAGCCTTTTGCCGCAACCGTCAGGAGCAGTCGGAGTGACACAAAAGTTGCAGTCGGGGCGAATGTGTTGAGGAATTCCACTGCGGCTATCTGAGCATAGCCTTTGGCGACGTAACGAGCTTTGAGCTGGATTAGTTTCCCATCCTGCGTCCGCTTCTCTTCAAAAACCCATCGCGCTCCCATCACTTGTTTGCCTTCAGGAACTAGCTCTACGGTCCAGATGTCATGACGGAATAGGTTCTGCAATTCTTCCTGAATCGCTTTCAGCCATTCCTCTTGGTCTGGGTGTTTCAGAATGTCTTTGTATTTCTTCGGTGGTGCAGGTGGAGGCGAAGCAGTCTGGCTCGAGATCTTATTGATGAGTTGTTCTTGGGATTGGATGAGGTTTTCAGCAGTAAAATTGCCCAGTTCACATGCCATTACAAAGCACAATGCGGTTGCACGCTGGCAGAGAGCCGGATCCAAAACGTCTCCAATCTTGTCTTCTATCTCTTCATTACGGAGTAGTTTAGGATCCATGTTGCCCGGGATTTGTCGTTCGCCGGTAGTTGGTTGGAGAGGGTCTCCAGCAAACTGCACCCAGGCTGAATAGACAATTTTATTCTCTTTTTTATCCCATAACATCCAAGCTTTTCCTCCATCTACATAGCCGACAACTTGGGCCTCGCGAGCTCTATCATCGAGTTTTTTTCTTTTTTCTGGAGGGGTCAGTACAAAAGCTTTGGCGCCAAAGATCCTTAGCTCGTCCAGGACTGGTCAATAGCCATAGAAGGCCTCAAACGGAGTCTTGTTCTCGCTGACTTTATTCGGCAGACGATTTAGTGTGTAGTTTGCCCATAAGAACGCAAAACCCCAGAATGACTTTGGTAGACAGCTATTGGTGAGTGCCGCCCGCCCCATATCTTGAATGGTTTGATTAAAACGCTCGATTGCCCCATTCTGATAGTGGTGGTACGGAAGCGATTGTTCTGCCCGGATGCCTTTCTCTTTGATGAACGCCGCAAGAACATTGCTTTCAAACTCCCCGCCATTATCGGATTGGATGCATTTGACCTTTTTTCCTGTTGCATTTTCAAACTTGAGAATCTGTTCAATCAGCAGTTTAGTGGTTTCCCCTTTGTTCTTTAATATCTTGATTTCACTGTATGAGGTAGAGGGGTCTCAAATTGTCAGTACGTATTTGCCATTGTCAAATGTAGGAATCTCAAAAGGACCTATGAGATCACAAGCTATGACACCCAGATTTTCCACCAGTTGGTAGGTCGGAAGTAACTTGTTGGTCCTGGTTCCCTTGGCAATCATGCAGACGGGGCATTTAATGTCCCCTTTTGGGAGGGAATCTGGGATCCCCACGCCAAGTTTTAATTGTGCCATTTTTCGAATCGTGCGGAGTCCTGCATGGCCAAACAAACGGTGCCAAAAAAGGAGCTGTAACTCATCCTTAGTAAGGTCAGAAACGTTCCACTTGAAAGTGTACTGTTCAATGGGAGACGTAAATATGGGCTCAGAAACTTCATTTGATTTCGGCATAACAGCAGGCATAGCATCACAAGTTGTCATATGTGACATGATTTTGGTTGGAGGAACATGTTCAGAATTGGAATTGTCAGGCACAGAAACAGAGGAAACAGAAACAGGTTGAGAAAAGGAAACGCTGGGAATGATAGGATTGGGTAGAGTCCAAGTTCTACGGCTTTTATCGAGGTGACTCTTGAGAAGGATCCGCCCACTGGTAGATTTTTATAGAAAACAGTCCCTATTGGTGTCGTATGATATCAACACGTTAGCACGGTGCAAAGCTTCTGGGGATATGAGGGTGGAGCTAGCTTGCTCACAGTACATCACACCCTTAACCGAGACGGTTGTTCCATTCTTGCCAGGAAAAGTCAGTGTCCCCACTCCTGTAATAAAATTAGAGAAACCTTCAGTTGCCACCCTTAACGGAATGGGGGAGGGGAGGCTTTTAAATTCAGAAAGTGATAACTTTTCTGCGGTGAGGTGACTTGTTGCTCCAGTATTGGAGATAATTTTGGGTCTAGCGGACAAAGCATCCGCTGTCATCTCCCCGGCGATCTCATCTTTGATATCACCCACATCAGCGTGTTTGGCGTAGATTTTGTGTTGTTGTTTGGCATAGTTGGGTTTATACGAGTCATAGGGCTTTTTGGTAGCCGGGGTGGTGGTGTTTGGGGAAATCATTCTAGGTTGGGGAGGAGGTTGATATTGTTGTTGATGTGGATTAGGGAATGGGGGATGGTTTCCATAGGGAATAAAATTGGGAGCAACAAATATGGGGCAATACGGGTTATAACCGTTAGGTGGATGGAGGGGGGAAGGGCGCGATTGCCATGGTTGTGATCTATTGGGGGGTGGCTTCTTGCGAATGGGGCAGTCGGCGGCCCAGTGGCCCGGTTGCCTGCATATATGGCAGTTGTTGTTGCGGGCTGCGTTGGCAGTGACCTCCGATGGGTCATCTAACTTGTTGGAGACAACATTGTTGTGGATGGCGGTATTTGGCTCCTTGGCGGAGACGTTGAACAGAGCAGGGGATGGGACTTTGAAAGAAGTGGGTGGAGAAGGAAAAGGGAATCGTACTTGTCTTTTGCATCCATCAAGAATCTGTAAGAGTTGTTCGAAAGTAGGGGTCTGGCGTAAGGGGTTGGTGTACATCAGCGACTCCACCCGTTCCGCTAGGGCATGTTTAATAGGACCGTCTTTGAGATTGATCTGGAGTAAGAATCCTAGTAGGTGATCTTCTGTGATTTGGATGTCAAGAGCCTTCAGATCAGAGAGTATGTCCCGCATCTCAACGGCGTAAGCGGCGGTTGTTTCAAAGGAATTGGGTTCAACACGTATAAGCTTGAGGAACATGGAGATCTGTGCCGCTTGACAGACTGAGCAAAAACGTGTCCGGAGGTTCTTCATTGCCTCATAGCAGGTGTGGAAGTTGGAGACTTCATCCTCAAGCAAAGGGTTGACGGAGTGTAGGATGATTGCACGTCCTATCTTCTCATTGTGGATGTTTGTGGTGGGCTTGGCGAAGAAGTTGGGGTCGTAGATGAATTGGGAGGCGAGTTCTCTCAAGCGACGGGCCCACTTGCGGTAGTTGCTCCCGTCGGCAAGAAGAGCATCTCTGGACCAAATGATTTTCACAATAGACACAATGGTTGAAGCCGTGTTCCGGCGGTCGTCGTCCGCTGCTTGGCGTTGGCGAGCTTCTTTGATTGTGCAATCCAATTGCTCTTGCCTCGCATAGGGGTTGTGTTGGTGGGGTGGAGGTCTAGGGGTAGCTGTTTTGTGGGAGAACGGTGAGGAAGAGTGGTGGTGAGATGAATAGGGTTGATGGGAGTGTGTTTGATGTTGGAAGTCTGGCATTGGTGGGTTGTAATGAGAAGGTTGGAGGTGCGGGGGGATGGCCGAAGCCATAGTGGTGGGGATGCGATATGGTGCAGAAGTGGATTGTGGTTGGGAAGAGGGATGTTTTATCTTGTATTGGGTGGTGTCGGCAACTGACACTACGTAGGGGGTAGGGGTGTAATGGAAATGTGGGGGAATTTGGGTTTGTTGGGTAGTGGGAGGGGAATGTGGGGAAACTTGGGGTTGTTGGGATGTGGGAGGCGCAGGTATTCTGGTCCCATCATGAGAAGATTGGGGTGGTGAAGCGAGGAAAGGAATAGGGAGGGCGTCCTTTAGAGCGCCGATTTGCTCGTCAATACGCTCTTTGGTGCTTTTGCCTGTTTGGTTTGGCACGGAGGGAGATGATGAGCGTGATCAGATAGGGGTTCCAGACGTGGAGGGGTTGGGATTGGTAGTTTTAGGTTGGTCTTTGTTGGACATGATGTATAGATGATATTGTAAATGATATGAGGTAAGGTTTGGAGGGAGAGCATGACTGAATATCTCAGGTGCGGGTCTTGGAAGCCTTGTACCTTACAAGAACAACGTTCTGAAAGCTTGGTTTTACTCGGGACCGTATGACTGTCCGTACGCAAGATATGCCTAAACTGGCCAGGAAAAAGCAGAAAGTCTCATACACAACAGTCTTACGGAACCTTTCAAAACTTGCAAACAGGGTTATGAATCTTGTTTGGTACCTCGCGACCTTCACGTCGCTACGCTGAATATGACATAAACGGATATAGAAAGAGGGAAAGATGGTGTAATGTTAAACAAGGTTTTTGATGATGGAGAATCTTCAAGGGCTCATGACCTATTGGGAGATAGAATCCGGAGGGCAATGATAAATGTACATTGCAGAGTGAAACACAAGCTTATATAGTCTAGATACATGCATACTGCGCCGCAGTCGACTAGTATGGGATATGGACATATACGTATATGTCTATGTCCTAACAAGGGTTTTGCCAAGATGTGTGACAGCTTCCACACGTGTCACATGGCTATCTCCACACCAATCTTGTCAATTAAGATCTCTCTGTGTGTGTGTTTTCTTGACTTCCCGCAATCGCCAAGCACTCACGAACTTCTTCTGTCCGTCCGCCATTGCTGCTTGTGCCCTGCGTTCCGTGACCAAGTGCGAGGCTTGTGTCAAGCTAGGTTTAATGTTATTGTTGGCTTCACAATCTGATTCTCTCTACAAATTGTTCATTTTCATCAATGATATCCGTTCCTATGCCAATCAACAGTACTTCACCCCGGGGCCCCTCATCTTTCATCCGTTCCTGAGTGATCCTACAACTTGAGGCACAATGAATCTGATGAGTTTCCATAGATGCTTAGAGACCTCAATCCAATATTTGAACCTTTGCTTAACCAAGTCTACTACCACCCACTCCATATCAATTTCTTCTTCTCTTAATTCACCACTCCATCAATCTCCCATTACAATTTATTTAGGGAATTGAATTGCCGACCCCCATTATTTGAAAGGACAACCCCCCTTTTCTCCAGGACGTCGCGGCAACTTGTTTTGGACATTGCATGATGGTCCAGAACCAGTATTTCTGGTCCTCAACATAATAGGGGGTTGCGGATTCAATTTTGTCGCGTGGACTGGGGGTTGTCTGTTCAATTTTTCCTGCGCCCGGGTTTGGAAAGAATCCCCGCTTTCTTTGGGGGTTGCAGCTTGAGTTTCAGGATCCGTTGTGTCTTGCAAACAAACAACCCCCTATCCAACACTTACCAGGTGCCTCCCAATCATTGATAGAACACCTCAACCAACAGAAAAACCCCCCAACACCCCATAGCCCCCTACCAAACAAATCAAACCCCCCTAAAGCAACCCCAGACCCCTTTTAAACCCCCAAAATTGAACTCCATCAAACCTAACCCCCCTGAAAACCTTCAAAACATCTCTTATTCTATTAAAATGAACTGTAAAGCCCCCAACTCTCCAACAATTTACCCTGCCCTTGTTTCCTTTGATATTAAATTACAAAAGAAACATAAAAAGAATTAATGAAACCCTTCAACAAAATTATAGTAGCCCCAAAAACCATGAAGACAGCCCCCCCTCCCTTGCAGAGAAAGAAGAAGCCCCTGAAGAAGAAAAAAATGAAAAAGAAGAAGAAGCCCAGGAGGAAGAGGAAGATGCTCAGCAAAACAAAGACGGTGCTTATCTATTTCAGATTCCTGGCCCACCCCCTGAGGTTTTCTACCCCAAGGACAACATGGTCAAATCAGTCAAGAAGTTTGCCATGGAACATGGATACGTGATTGTCATCGGGAGATCCCAAGCTGAAAAAAAGATTCTTTTTAAATGTGACAGGTAAATTTTTCATTTTAAATCTCTTTTTTTCAGAAAAGATTTATCCCTTTTTTTCTTCCCTTTTTTTCAGACAATGATTCTTTCTCCTTGGCAATTTTTTCATTCAACATAACAGGTAAGTGTTTTCATTATGCCAATCATCCTTTTCCCATATTAGGGGGTATGAAATATACCAAATCCACAGTTAGAAACCAGTCAATTATCCAAATATATTATTCTTCATTACTGCATCCAAAATGGTGCTTGATGAGCAACCAACAGGTTTTAAAAATGGTGGATTTTTGAAAACTAGTCAATTACATAAGAGTGAATTTGCCTATATTTGATACCCCCTATTGTGCATTGTCATTACCAAAATAAAGTTGCAAATTGACTGTTTGATAATTGCATGTGAATTTTGATTTGTGTGCCTTTTGTGTTCAAAATATTCTAACAAAAATAACCCCACAGAGGCCAAAATATGATGGAATTTTGCTGGAAAATGCCATGAAATTTTATGGAAATGAGTCAGAATAATGCATGAAGTCAAGCCGCTGTGGGGGGGAGTCATAGAGTTCAGCTGTTCATTCCAATGAATTGCCACAAATTTTGTTGTGAGATGACTTTCTTTTGTTTTAATTATGCTGAATTTCACATGCCTTTCACTTTTTTGGGGGCTGTTTTATTTTTCACACCATCTTACGTGCGTACAATAGGGTGAATATTCAGAGATATGTTTCAAGGCCCAATGAAGAGTGCAAGTGATTCTTCAAGCTATGAAAGTCCTGTCTTGATGAAAAGTATTTCTTATCATTGACTGGGACTTGAATGGTTGAATGACCAGTGATTACTGGTCATCAAGCAAGGAGACCCCCTACCTCAATAACCAGCTAGTATCTACTGGTCATCACATCAATGGTCAACGCCAAGCTTGATGAACAGTATCTTTTGTTCATCAAGCTATCATATTCCCAACTTGATGACTGGCAATACTAACTAGTATTCAAGTTTGAAAAGCCTCACTTTGATGTCTGTTTGTACCAGTCATGAGACTGGGAAAAGCTTCAATGCTTTTGAGTGTTATAAATGTCCAAAAAAAAATTTCTATTCAATAATTTGGATTCATTCCACATGAAAAAGTTTTACATTCAATCTGTTCTTGAAGAAAAACGTATTGAAAAAAAAAATGCCAAATTTATATAAAATAACAACTACAGTGAATTGAGAGCCTTCACATATTGTGCATCAGAAATATGACAATGAAGTTGCAAACCAACTATTTCATAAGTGCATATGACTGTTGAATTTTGTCCCTGTTGTGTTCAGAATAGTGTCACCGACTGCCCCCAAAGAGGCAAAAATTCAATGGAATTGTGCAGGAAAATGTCATGAAATTTGATGGAAATAAGTCAGAATGATACATGAAGTCATGCCGTTGTGGGGGAAGGGTTCAGCTGGGCATTCCAATAAAGCTCAGGCAGCCCACCGAGCTCATTGAGCTTGGTGAGCTCACTCAGGTGGAAAGGTACCTGATGCAGGTGCAGGTACCTTTTTCCAATCTTGCCAGACATAGACACCTGCACCCGCACCAGACACCTGCTGGCGGGTACCTGTCCACCTTCACAGGTACCTGCTGGTGGGTTCCAGGTACCAGGTGCCATATCTAGGCCCAATGAAGATTAAAAATCATTCATCAAGCTCTGAATGGCCCGGCTTGACGACCTGTACGTCTTTTCATTGACTGGGCCTTGCATGTTTGAATGACCAGTGATTACTGTTCATTGAGCAAGGAAACCCCCTATCTCAATGAACAGTATATACTGGTCATCACTTTTGTCAACACCAAGCTTGATGATTGGTACGTTTGCTTCATCAAGCTGGTGCATTCCCAGCTTTATGAATGATAATATTAACTGGTCAACAAGGTTGGAAAGCCTCAACTTGATGCCCAGTTATAATGGTAATGAAGCTGGGAACAGCCCTAGCCCCCAATGACCAGACCAAACTGGTCATATGGCTAGGGTTTTCCCCAATCAACAACCATCACATGAGCACAGTCATTGGTTTGGATAAGAACCAGCCTCAATGACCAGTATTTAGTGGTTATTGAGAGGGGATTTTTCCCAGCTCAATGACCGGTACTGTTCATGGAGCTGGGCAACAACCCTCCTTGATGAACAGTATTTTATTGATAATTTAGGAGGATTGTTGCCCAACTTGCTGACCAGTAGTACTTGTCATTGAATCAGGGCTTACCTGCTTGATTACTGGCACATATAACAGGTCATTTACTCATTAAGGCTGATTTTTATCCAGCTCACTGGCCGGTATATTTTCACCAAGGTGTGTGAAATTCAGACCTAATAAACATTACTATTGTCTTGTTGAGGCTGATTCTGACCCAGCCCAATGACTGGTATATACTGTTCATTTTTTTAGGAAAACCCATGCCATGGTGACCAGGTACTTCTTCATTGAGGCAGGTTGAGTCCCCCTTAATGACTGGTCTAGACCAGTCATTGGGCTAGCTAAAAAACCCAGCCGCAATGACCAAAACATACTGGTCATCAAGGCTGGATTCTAAGCAGCTTGATGAAAATTTACCGGCTATTGAGATGGGTAAAAACCCACCTCTGGGGCAATTATATAACACTTATTGAGCCAGTTTTTCCTAGCAAAATATTGAGCATTAATACCAGTAATCAACTCATTTATATTTCCCAGTTCAATTGAAAGTACGTTCTTTTCATTGATCCAAGGGATTAATGCTCCATTACTGGTACATACCGCCCATGGAGTCTGTTAAGACCCAGCCCAAAGAGGAGCATGTATGTTCAATTGTGATATGACTTTGACAGCTTGAACCAAATTGATTATAATGATTTGAAAGGTCCAGCTCATTACCAGCCCAAACAAGCCATTAGGAAAGGAATTTGGAGCTCTAAAACCTTACATACTAGGGATTGAGCTATGAAATTTTGATCCAAATGACAGGTAAAAACTTTTCATAGAAACAGGCTGGCTTTCATGGCCCCATGACCAGTATTAATTAATAAAAATTCCACAGGAGGGGAAAATAATGTAACCTGTCCATTGATATTTGGATTTTATAGCTAAAAAAAGTTATTCAAACTCCACCAAACGCATTTACTGAGAAATTGAGGTTCATAATTATGATTGAGTTCAGCTAGAATTCAACATGAATTCAACAAAAGTTATTCATAAATTCACACTGTGTGAAGTATCACTTCATCATGAGTTCAACTCTATTCATCCTCATTGAAAGGAATAGTTCATGAACAAGATGGGATTAACTTACAGCAGACATATGACCAAAACAAAGGTTGAGTTAAGCTATGGCACTTCCTGTAGAGTGCCCCCTTGGCTCCCCTGGTGAATGGCCCAAAATACAAGAAGAAGTTGCCCATAAAATCTCCAGCAAGAAAGAAGATTATGAAGATAACTTACTTTCCCTGAATGTTGAAGCAGCCCTCAAGTGCATCAAGTTTGAAGTTCCTGAAGATGAAGAAGACCAATCCTGCGGCGCAGAAAACTGGATGTCCCTTCCAAGTACTGGTTATGCTCTTGCTGATCTTTATCAAAGGCCTTTTTTCTTTTTTTTCTAAATCTTGGTCTGAAACCATGCTCTCATCTTTTTCACCTCCAAACAACAAATCCCCTTTCTTCATTGCTCTATTAGGCAATCATATCATGATTCTTGAGCTTAAAAACCCCTCCCTCTTTCCAGCTCCTCAACTAGCCGCAGAATGGACCAGATATGCATCTCAAGAAGCCTTAGCTTGGAAAGATAAATATGATGATTGTTTTAAATTGACTCAAGAATTAAAGAAGAATAGTAGATCCAACAGAATGTTTTATTAGCTCATGTTTTTCTTTTACTTTTCTTGAAATTTTTGTTACCCACCTTGTTTTTCTTTTACTACTTCTTCCTGCTACAAAATTTGATGGTTTTTTTGCTTTTGCATTGGAAATATGAGATATGTGTTGGTTTGTTTGGGAAACAAATCATGATGCAGAATAAAAATAAAGAGGGGATTTACTCTCTGATTGAAAGTTAAATGTAAGAGATATGTTCATTGGGTCTGATAAAAAATCAAAATTAATTTTAATGAAAACAAGCTAAAATGTAGACTAAGTATGTGTTGTGGAAGGTGTTTGAAAAAATGAGAAAAAAAAGATGGGAGACTTCTTGATTTGAGGGTTTTTGAGCAAGGGAAATGTAACATGAAATTTCTGTATTCAGGAATGTGTGGAACAATTTATCTGATGTAGAAACAATGATTTAGATTTTAAGGGAATGATGGGCTATATAAGATTGCTCAAATAGAATAAAAAGATGACTTTTAAGCTCATCAAAATTGTTTGTTTATATCAAGGGGATGTGTCAGCTTCAAAGCTGTACAAATTCAAAATTTCATTTTGAATTTGTACTGTGTTGAAATTTTGAATTTTTACTGTGCATGGGAAGGGATATAACACATAAATTTATGATGGGCTATGGAAACTAATTGAAAAAGAGAAAAAATAGGATGGTTACCTTTTTAGTTGATTTTTTTCAACTATGGGTCATGTCACAATGAAGAGTAACAACCAGCACCTTGTCAAAATACTTCATTTTTCATTATAGCATGCTGCATGGTCAATTGCTTGATGGTTGATGTTACAGGTGTTTTTAATGCTCTTTCTGTCTTTTTTATCATACAATATATGTGGTGTAATGATTTGTAGAAATGGATGAGTAATGGTTTAAACAATAAATCACTATTTCAGCCAAATTAAATCAACAACCCCCTGCGCACAGGTCAAAATTGCATTGCTGACCCCCATTTGGGGCAACACTGGTCCGCTACGTTGGGTTGTGTTATCCAGGCAATTTCAGTAACATAATTGCTCAGGTTGAGCAGCCGCTGCGTTACTATTACCCGTAACGGACCATTTGTTTCCCACAGCTGTAGTGTAATGTTGGGGAATAAATTTCCGCCAGAAACAAAGGTGATGTATTTTCAATGCATTATCCAGCTTTATCTGGCATTATCTTGCGTTATCCAACCATATATTTCAAATAAGATCATCCATGGCATGTAGGAGTATTGTGTGGCTTTCAGAAGAGGTCCCACTGAGTGGGAAGTGAAAATAATCCAGGAAGGCTTCAGAGGGATTCCCAGAAAAGTCACATTTTTTGCTGTTTCATGCCCTACAAGACGTAGCAATATTTTTTCCTCCTGTCAGTCAGTAATGTAACAGAATGAAAAAATTCAAATCTGGTGCTCAGTTAGCGTAAAGGAAACAAGAAAAAAATGAAAATCAAGTCCAGATAAAGTAGTGCTGTAAAACTACGGTTAGTGGCCACAGTGGTAGCAGTAAAGAAGAAAAAACGCGCTACTTTGCGTTACGCTACCGTTACTAGTAAAGTAGTGGACCAGTGTTGTTTGGGGGGTTGGACCAATTTACCCAATCTGGACAAGTATTAGACGTTGAACAGTGGTCTTCACGACGTCCCCAAATAATTGGGGGTCTTTCCTTCAAATAATGGGGGTTGGCGATTCAATTCCCTTTATTTAACTCGCCAACTTTCTGGTTATTTGACATAACCAAAGCCAAACACACAGATCCATATTTATATCAAGATGAAACTCTTCTCTGAACTACTTCCTTTGAGCCTCTTTGCAAGCGCTCTGGGAGTCCCAGCGTCAAAAAAATATGGCAATCACCAGGCTACCCCAGTAGTAAGTTCAATCTCAGCTTTGAAAGGTGTTTATATACATTGATGAATAAATTGAAAATGGCTATGATTACTGCAGCTCAATGGGAAAGTTGGAGCCCCAGCTCAACCAGTGTTCAAGGCAGGAAATTCATATGTCACCTAGTCAGTACAATAATTCCACTACTCCCATCATTACATTTTGTTTCAATCTCTCTGATTGTCTTAATGAAACATACTCTCTCCCCTGCCAACAATTCTTCTGGATAGTGATAACGGCAAATTGCAATCCTTTAGCTCCCTCAAAACTGCAAAGTTACAGTCTTGTGTGAGACAAACTGAAATCTGTCTTAAAGTGCAGGGAGCTGACAAGAAAGCTTGTTCAGATCAGTATACAGCTTGTAATCAAGCAGATAATAGCAACTAGAGAATAGGGCGGCTGCGCTGCTGCATGCTCAACCAATGGGGGAATGTTTCCACCCAAAAACAACTCTATTTTCTGCTTTTACACCCAAATTTCATGTTTTTTTGAAATCCACTACTTCTGTCAGCTTTCTACTATGTAAGAGACAAGCCAACATAGTAACAAAAGTAACAAAAGACATAACAAAATATAGATAGAAGACAAACCAATGACCAAACATTTAATATTGATTCAGAAATGGATTCTACATAGAAAATAACCTAGGGTCCCTCTGCAAAGTGACCCCTTAAATATGGCTCCTTATATTACTTATACAAAACAACAAAGATAACTTGTAGGAAAAATAGATGAATTACCATAAACCTGTTACATGTGACAAATGAGACATATCACATATGTAACAGGTCTCATGGACGAAAATATACTTGTTAATAAATGATACATTAAGCCTGAGAACAAGTAATACAACCACAGATCATGAAGGATCCGCAGCTCACACGCATCTTCTACTGATCTAACCCAGGAAGATCAACTTCTGATCCAATCTATTGATCAGTTGATCCAAAGATCTGTTCCCTGCAAATAACAGGATCTCTGATTTCGTCCCCAGAGCCAGTCATCAATATCTAAACACCTCTGGTTCCCCCAAGAGGGGATTCCCCAGCTTTATCATTACCACTGAAAATTATCACTCAGCATTGTCCACTAGCTTATAGCCTTGTGTCCAACCTTGTGAATATTCAGTATATTATTTAGCACTCTTCCAGCGTCCAAAGAACACTCACCATCATCACCAGCCACTTCTGTTACCCTATCACCAACCTTGGAGGATTTCTGTAACAAGAAATAGTGAGTACCTTTCTTGTTACCAATTCCTCCCCACCATATATCCTGGGCACAATAAACACCCCTGCTTGCAGGCCCCAGAAGATTAGGTTACAAGTCAAAACCACCCTGTTTACAGGTCCTGATTATTAGAGGGCACCCCAAAACACCCCTGCTTGCAGGCCCCTCTGGAATATTACATATTCCGCAAAATTCTCATTTTTATTATTATTTCCACGTCCCAAAAGGACTCTAAAATTCCCAAAACTCATAAAAAATATTATTTTATATTTTTTATAAACTTATCTATTTATTTTGCCGGCCGTGTAGCTAGAAAGTTCAGTCCTTGGCATCATGTAGCCTGACAACTTCCCCCACCACCTGCCCACCACTTAAGATCAACTCGGCTCTCAATAATCTTTCTTCCTCATCATCCTGTTAAGTCCTGCTGTGCTTGGCAGACGATCTGCCAGCTTTCCCCAAAGAAACATCAACAACAACATTCAAAGCACTATCTTTCCCCCCCTGCACTCCTCTATACCTTGCCTTTCCCTCTCCCCACCACCCACAAGTTCTTGCTTATGTTCCCTTTCCTTGCGCTAAGGCAATTCTTCTCACTACCATTTACACAGAATCTTATCTTCATACCTGAAATCCATTTTCACCTGTCAGAAATTGCACACGTAAGAAATTGAGTCAATTTACACACCTGGCTTAGCACTTTGTGTGTAAAAATTTGCTTGTGTACGGCATTGACCACTCCTCACCTTTCATTGGATTTCTTGACCAGCAAGCTCCTTACATCCAAAACTCAAGAAAGAGTGACATATAGTTGTCCATGTGAGAGCACGTCAGTGCTCAAGTAAACTCCCACACAGGCAAATGTTTGGCCTTGTGCTTTGTTGATTGACATTGCGTAGGCCGCCGTGAGGGGGAACTGGTAACAATAAAAGCTCAAGCTGGAACAAGGTGAACCCTTGTTGTGAAGCTTGATCCTTGGGATCATCACATGGCGACCCCAGAGTGGACCAGTCATAAGCACCCCCTTCACATAAACTTGCCCCACTTCCTCAACCAGCATTTGAGTACTGTTTCACAACCCGCCACTGATGTTCAAATTGCGGGTAAGCACCACAGGCATCCCCGCCTTCAGACGCAACCTATGTTCAGGTAGACTAGGTACTGATGTGGTGTTTAAGCACTCTTCTGTTAAACTGTCATAGCCGTCATAATCTGGCGTATCAATTGAGGTAAGTTCAATTGTGTCACCGGGAAGTTTATCCATGATCTCATTGTTGAGTTGCCTCAAGTCACAGCTTAGTGGGGATAATATACAGCAATCGTTCAAATAATCAATTGTTGCGACTTTGCCTTCTCTGTGAACCACAACAGCTCATCATAAACAAACCTGGTGAGTTTGTCATTCATTTGACGCAGTGTTTTGTATAACTCAATGTTGATACCCGCAAGCCAAACTACTGCAAAATTGTTCTTTTGTCGCTTGCCCTTGCCTAGGCAAAGCAGAGCTTCTGCAAATGTTTGATTTGCTTCTTGGTCCTCCCCATTCATTGCTGACACAAGCCTCATATTCTCCTTCAACTTGTGTTCTTTGATGTCTTTTCACACTTTTGAAAACCTCAGTGTTGCAGCATAAGCCGGGGGGGGGGGGGGGAACTTGTTGTACTTGGCAACTGGAAGGAGGACGGCTGGGTTCATTGTAGAATTGTTGAAATCAAAAGTAAGCTGGGTCTGCGTTGATATTGAGGACAGATTGATTGTCCCATTTTCTTTCCTCTTGAACATCATCATGGGAAGATGTGAAAAATTCATAGCTTGGGTACTGGTTGTTAGAGTGGTCTCTTCTTGACTCTTCAGTGACATTCAATGGGTTTTGGCCGCCACCACAAATGAAATGGTCCTTGGCAGAATGCTCTTCTTGAGTTTCTCAAGCAACCATCCGTGGCGCACATTATATAGGGACCAAGTTGGCTTGAGGAGAGGGGTACCTGTGCCGCGGGAAGGGGAAGATGTACCCATTCATCCTAGTTGGACATGTCAACGGCCAATGATGACCTTGTGGGTCCCGTTGGGGTGGGTGAACAATGTGCTGAGAACATTGACAATTTCTCTTTCAAGCACGCAAGCAACTAGTTGGGAATACTTGAAAACGTAGACTAAGAGAGCCATCAATACCGTGGAACTGATCTGGAGGGTGAGTGGGATTGAAAGAATGAATAAGTCCGCCATAGGGTCTTGGGTTTGTGTATGGCAAAGGATGAAGTCCAGGCAGAGGACCGTAAGGAGCTCCTTGTGGGATAGATTCTAAAACCACAGTTAAATTGGCCAAGAAAAGTTGGATCCGGCTGTAAGCACCGTGCGTGTAGGAATCCATTGATCCCATCCGCTCCATCAAGTATAACAGAGCTGAAAATTGTAAAAAAAATGAAATAAAATAAAGTTTTTGAGGAAGGTCCGGGATGAGCCGTCGGATTGATACAAGAACAAGATTCCGGTATGGACGTTGGACTTGGAGATTTAATAGGGCCAGGATTGATCATTGGTTGATTTCTTCAGCAGAGCTGTTATCCGGTTAACAAGATGCCTTAAGGGCTCATAACCTATAGGAGCATATGGGTATGTGTCGGTATGGATAAGTGTTGACAGCAATAGGTGTGGCCGGAGCAGACCAATGTAGTCTCCTCTGGCTGGCTGAGCCCCAGCCAAGAAGACTATGTGACCTAGGACATCCTAGGTCACAACACACGGCCTTAAGGAATCCAAATTCCTGAAGGCAGTTTTTCAAAGCAATGCAATTTGAATGATGCAAAAATATGTACACTGGATATTGCGGTGCCAAGTCTGGCAATGTTGCAGTCAGACTGCTTGCTTGCATCATCTTTTCTCTGCGTGTCTCTCTGACCACACTGGGTCAAAAGCAGGTGCATACATATGTACATAGAAATATGTAGTGCGCGGCATTAACAATTTAACTCTGTGTAGTTTGACTTATAGGTTTCCTTTCCTTTCTTTTGTTTGGGATAGTGATGGGAATAAGATCTTGGAGGTACATATTAATTATTTTTCCATCAATTTATTTCTTGCCCTTAAAATCAAATGGGTAGGTGGGTTGGTGAATGTGGGTGAATTTATGAAAATTTGAAAGTGAAGTATGTTTAACTAGAAGAGTTGATCTGAGCTCTTGAATTGCTCCAGCTGTGGGATCTCAGCAAGTCCCATTGCTTTTGCCCTCTCCATGGTGCTGTTGCTGTCCTACACATTCAATGCTCTGCTGTGGATATGTACTTGACCAAAGTTGAAAGCTTGAAGTTGAAGTGTGTATGTACATAGTTTCGTTGATAGTCTCTCGCTATTAGCATACAACCAATATGCTTTTATTGAGTCTGCTTCCGCATCACCGATTCGAATGAGATCATTAACTGAAACAAACCACCCGACCAGAAGACAAAATGATCGCCCAGGTACTCAGAACCCGGCCTGCACAACTCGCAAGCATCAACCGATATAAGCGGGCAACCCAAGCCCTTCGTCTCGCGTGTTACTCGGACAACACAGGCCGCCAGCTCACTCCTACTCCGAACGACTCTGCGAAGACTGAGCATGGAGTTCAGCCGGCGACTTCCGGTGATAGTCCGGTCATCCCTGCTGGCATGACTAGTGGTGCACCTGGTAAGAGAGCAAGACTAGTTATCACCTTTTTTTTTCTCTAATGAATCGTTACTAATCCAAGTTCCATCGAATTGTGGTCCTGTTTACGTATAGAACAACTCGCTCTTCGTCCCGTTCGCATCTATCGCCCTTCACCAACCACAATGCAATCAGCGAAAGCAAATAACCACACCTGGCTTCTAGATTGGGATACATTACAGGGCGCGGGGCGATGGGAAAACCCATTGATGGGCTGGGCTTCCACGTAAGTTTAATGAAAGAGGGGCTCTTTTTTAGTATTCCCTCTTATCTCAAATAACTTCTCTTAAAAAGATCTTTCATATACATATACTTACATATCATACATTTTCTTCCCGGGACTCACTTATCTCGATTCGGTTTATAGAGCGGACTACTTACAAGGATCTTCTATCAAATTCAAATCATCCGAGGCGGCCGTTGCGTTTTGCGAAAAACAAGGTTCTTAATCTAATTCCCTTTCCCATTGCTTTCCCTGCTTCACTACGTCTACGAATTCATGTGCACTCATTTCTCGCTTTCTTCTCTCTCTCTTTAGGCTGGAATTACTTTGTGCAAGCACCGAAGGAGATTAAGTTCAAGCCCAAGTCTTGTGCGTTCAACTTATCATCTTTGTCCTCGTTTCATTCCCTAGCGAAGAAGAAAGAAAGGGTTAACATTCATTCCGAATTTTACATTTCTCTCTCTCTCTCTCTTTGGTGGCGCTTTCTGCCTGTCTTGCCTCGTGTAGATTCGGATAATTACCTTTATTCCGATTCCAAGTTGCGCATCCACAAGACAAAGTAACCGATCCAGACGAATGAATGTGTGTGTGGATGGCTGAGAGAGAAAGTCACTTCCTTCCTGTCTCATTAGCCGAGTTTGATGTCCTTGTGGGATAGATGAGCAGATAGATGATTTGCTTTCTCCATGAGAAATCTAAAGATTCACACAATGGTATTGTTTTATTTTTGTACCAATATTTCACCCATAAATCAATCATCATATCTTCCCACCGAATTTAAATATCAGTGCCATTCCCAAGATACGCTTCTAGTGAGGCTGTTGATAGTATTCACATATGGCATGAGAAAATACAAACGCCAACTGCATCTCACTGCTGTACAAGGGGCTGTTAAGCATCAGGGGGGTCATCCTCCGATTGTTTGGGCAAAAGTTCTGGTCTTGAGGTTAGGAATGGGTCAAAATGATTGCAAGTTGCTATGTAGATTTCAAAGCTGGTCATCTTGATGTTACCCCCGGTAACAGTGTGTTGTTTAATTTGAATTATAAGTACTTATCCACAAATGAAGCCAACAGAGAGGAGTTTTAAGGTGTTTTACTTTGTTCTACAGTGCCTTGCCAGAAAGATCTGGCGCATTTTGTTGAAGTCTACTCGACTAACCAACATACTCCAAGTCACAAGTCCTGGTTCAGGGGTACAAAATGGGTTGAAAAGAATGAATCTGAAAAATAAATCTAAATGAAAACAATTTGAAATTTATAAAATTGATTTCAGTTATGGCAGATTTTCAAAAACCTTTAATATTGTTTGAAAAAATCTAAAAAAATTAAACGCCACGGCTGGACATCTGAAAAGAATGAAAATGAATGAAGATTTTTGGAAAAATTTACTGATAGATTTTCTAGATACTGTGGAGTGTGGCATCTGGGAGTCCCAAAAGGGGTTAAGGCACTGAATTTCCCATTTTGTCCCTGTTTTGCTGACCACTGTGATCCAATATTTCATTTGGGCAAAAAAATTTCATTTATTATCATTTCTCTTGCATCTCAGGCTATACTCTCCAATTTTTTTCAAATTTTTTCAAACAATATTGAAGTTTTTTGAAAATCTTCCATAAATGAAATCGACTTTATAAATTATAAATAGTTTTCAATTTGATTTCTTTTTTCAGATTCATTCTTTTAAACCCATTTTGCACCCATTAACCAAGACTTGTGACTTGAAGCATGTTGGTTGGTCTACTAGACTTCAACAAAATGCACCAGATCTTTCTGGAAAGGTGCTGTACAACTAGCTAGTAACTTTGTTTGCACACTCGTAGCACTTTGTTGCGGAGTGGTGCACACCGCAGCAGGGTATTTCTTCATTTTTGGCCCATTTGAACTTGCACTTTGGTGCCTGGCAAACATAGAGTGGGTAGGTCATCTGCGTGAGGCACTCGTAAGAGCATTCGAGGAACCTTTTGCAGGGGAAGGTGACCTCCTTTGTCACCAAGGGTAGTGTGCAGTGTGTGTCAACCAGAGTGTCCGCGGTACCAAAGTGAAACAAGGCCACCAGGGGGAACAGGATAAGTAGTTGCATGGGGGTCGGTTTCTTGGCGCAAGTGTGTAATAGGACCCTGGAAACCCCCTATAAATGACAGTAACCAAAAATCACAGTTTTTAGAAAAATTCACACACGGGGGGGCACCGGGGAATGCCCTTTATTTGGCCCATACATACATTTTTGTGAGTATGTTTGCGGCTAAATCCCGCTGGGAAACCAAAAAACCCGCATAAAAACCGGGGTCCATTGGGTTTTTGGTAGATTTGCCTGGGTTTTAGCTCAAATCCATACATTTACACCACATTTGGTAACATTTTGCACTTGAAAACTTATTCATACCAATTTTGTGAGTAAGGCTTTGGAAAAACCCTGAAAAATCCAAACATTTTTGTGAGTGTCATACTTTGGGGGTTTCCAGGGTCCTTGTGTAATTGGCTGATAGCGGGGCTCGATCATACGTCCTGACTGGTTCCAGAAAGTTGCTAAGTTCTTGAGGTGAAGGTTCCGCCGCGTGTTGGTAATTGCAGATGAGGAGCAAAGCTTACCTTGCAACTAAAAAGCGTCAAACATGAGAAATGCCGTCTTGAGTTTCATCCTGTCTTCCTGGAACTCAACAAAGGGTGTTTAACGGTATTATGGCGGGTATAAGCTGCGGTAAGCTTCTGTTGATCTGAGTTCCAACGCCTGTGATGGGGGTGAAGTTTGGCAAGCCTCACGGTGAGACATGCTCTCCTTTGCTGCAACAAAACGGTCAGAGCTGGTCCTCATGGTCAAGGCATCTTACATGGAAGGTCAGTTTTCTTAGCCTCGCCGTGCCACAAGGATTGCGTCTGCGAGATCAATCACGCGCCGCGGGTAAATTTTTGAAGTGTTTTCCTTGCTCAAGTCACCAGAAATTTACATCACCAAAACAACATGAATCTCTGAAGGAGGCACAATATTAACTGTATGGCTTAATAATGGTTCAGGACTCATTGGCATTGCCTGCTCCGCAATTTTTTTTCCAGATTAGTTCTCTTCCAAAAGATGATGATAGTTTGTAGGTCTCAAACATGTTAGAAAATGGAAAGACATCCTCCATGCATAGAAAACTCTAGCTTAACCCAATCCCCTTGCTCCAGAGGGCAGGTATTGCCTGGCAGTGCAAAGCGCCCCTTGCCCTGTGAGGCCTCCAAAGGAGAGTCTTGCATGTTAATAACATATTCCATCATTGCTCAACTCCCTGTGAGGAAAGATTGCTCAACTTCTGCCAATTGACATGCAGTCATGTAAGCATTACTCAAGTCACACCTGAAGCAAGCTTGGATGCACAATGACTGTGCATGATTCACACTCTTTGCACAATGTGGGAGATGGCACTTGGCACCTGCTTGCAGGTACCTGTCACTATTTTCAAGGTACTTATTGAAAGATTTCAGACAAATAAGGATTATATTTCTCAGCTGAACACTTCATACAATAGTTACATCAAGCGTAATAACATAATGAAAAAGTAAAGAAGAGATCATTGTACCTAAGGCAGATAAGGATATGAAATTCTGTTATAAGCTGTAACGGTTATGCTCCAACAAGTTCAGCGAGCTTGAAGGCATTCTGAATCTGTTAAACAATGTTGGGTCTTGGTTGGGCCACCTGCAACAATTACTTGGTTAATTTAAATGATAAGTTTATGCACGGATGGATCGAAAAGAGATTAAGTATTAGGAATTAGGAATTAGGGTTACTGCAACTATTAACAATTCCAAATTACAGAACAAATCATTGGTTAGGTTGTGTCAATGGTGTTTTCCGCGCCTTGTTTGCAATTGTTGCAACGCCTATTTAAGTGCCTGACGCCACATTCGGGAAGTTTACCAGAAATAGGTGTCACGTAGCCGCACTCCGAGCTCCGGCAACGATAAACAGGGTAAGTGACCAACTTTAAACACCTGTCATAGCAGCGCATGATTGCTTGACAGTTGAAGGAAGAAGTCGATTTCTCCATCGCTTGCAAGCAGTGCGTCGGGATGCCAGCGTCCGCGGCACAATGGTGAAATGAGGCCAAGAGGACGACTAGGATAACCAGGCGCATTTCGGCTGAGCTCTCGGTGGTGGTGACCGGTATGAGGACAGGACTCGATCGCACGTTCTCGAGGTGTAGGAGTGCAGACAGCTTCTGCAAGGGGAGGTTCCGCCGTGTCGGTAATTGCGGATGAAGAGCGGGATCGCCCCTCAGCTAAAAGCCATCGAACATGAGAGTTACTGTCTCAACTTTCAACCTCTCTTCCTGTAACTCGACAAAGATCGTTGCATGGAGTTTCACGGGGTGTAGGCCGTAAGTTTCTCGTTAGCTTCAGTTTCAACTTTCAGCGCAGGATGGACTCGGAGGTGTAGCTTGACAAGCCTCACATTGTGAGGCATGTTCTCGTTTAGCGCAAGCCAGCAAAGCAGGTCACCGTCATAGCTGGTCCTAATTGGTAAAGCAACCACAGTTGCGGACGCCATAAACCGGCAGTGTCCCACCTGCAAAAAGAAAATTGAGACGCGGGGCCTTCCCCGGGGGCCAAGGTACATATGAAAACACATATTTTTACAGTTGCGCAAGGCATCTTGTGCGAGCTTAACTAGTCCTCCACGTGCGTGGGGGGCAGCGAAGCTGTCCACGCCAGTGGAGGCCTACGCCCTAAGTCGGAATTCCCACGGGATGAGTCTTCACAGTTGGGCTGAAAACCGCCCTTTTCGTCTTTATCCTTCTGTAGCCACTTCCTCAACCACATCTACCCGATTTCCTCCCTGTGGCATAAAGGCCTGCATCTTGGCTTTTCTTTGGTTTCTTTCTTTTCTTTTTATCACTCATGACTATTTTTAAAACGATTTTTGAAAATCAGTGTTTTTCAGCATGAGCTCCCAGAGCTAGCTAGATGCCCCGCTTCTTGTTTTTTTTTCAGCACTTTGATTTTAATTAGTCAGCACATCACAATGATAAAGACATGATAAGTTATAACATAACGGCTTGACTATCAAACACAGTCATTGGATTGATAGTAAAGAAAAAAAGTATTGATTGTTGACGATTGGAACGATCTTCGCTAAAAAAAAGAATGGATCCGGAACCTGCGGAACCGAACTCAAATAGTAACGCTGGGAGCGACGCTGGGAGCGATGCTGGGAGCGACGCTGAGATGGATGTCCACAGCAACGAGCACAATTCTGGAAACGGAGAACGTCCTGTCTCACTCGGAAGGATTCCACCAATCAGGAGGAAGATGATTCCAATCGGAGCTCTCCGGAGCCTTCCACCATGGACAAGACCAATGAGACCAATGATCTCGATTTCGAAGACTTACTCCTGATGAGTTAGCAAGCTGAATTACAAGGGCCTCGAAGAAGAGGATAAGAATTCGCCAAGATATCCTGAAGCTCAGTCGAGAAGAGCTCAAAGAGCATATTCGAGTAAAATCTTGGGTGCTTTATGGCGATGAGCCCAAGGATGGACAAGTCAATGCTGTAGCTGCCTTAGTCCGTAACCAACATACGTTTGTTCTTGCAGGCACCAGCTTTGGTAAGACTCGCATAGCCAAAATGTTTCATGATTTATTCCAGCCCTACCAGAAGTCCATTGTGCTGGTCTTGAATCCTTTGGATACGCTTGGAGACAATCAGGTTTGTCATTCCAACATACAATGTATCAAAAATAGCCCATCAGCTTCTACTTACGTCCATTCCTCTCGTCAATATTCTGTCCAGGTTGACAAAAAGAAATCTGTAGGAGTTGACGGGCAACATATCAGCGCAATTAACTTAACAAGTGGCGTTCCGGATGAGAAAATCGCCAAAAAACTCATTGCTGGAGAATTTGAATTCATCTATCTTGTAAATCATCCATCTGCGCATGTTGTAAATAACAAAAAAGGGAGAAGTGTGGAAGGAGTTGAAACTAACTACCATTTCAAAAACCATGTCTTGTTGGTCGCAGAGCCCAGAATTGTTGCTCAACAATCTTATCTTTTGTGACGTCTATTTCCATCCCAATTTTCAAAGTTGACTTTCCTTGGTGGTTGTGGACAAAGCACACATGATTTAGGGTGCATACCATACACCAGGGGAGAATTTATGGCACTGGCATGCCAGTGCCACTCCATGTGTTTTTACTGGAACCCGGTGCTAATGATCCTACAGGTTAGTTCCAAGTGAACCTGAAATGATGCTGATGTGGGTTAAGATAATTGGGCAACATCTTCTGAAATGAAGCATGAAGCAGGCTGATGTTAAAATGATCAAAATTTTAACTTTATGATGAATGAATCCACAAATTATGTAGAACTCAGGCAGAAATTTAGTCAATCTTCTGACTTTCTTGATTTTCATATATTGGTCCAATCATCATTGGGCCATTTCAAAAAACTGTCTTGAATAACCCTAAAAAAGTATTTCCATTCATTGTGTACAAAGAAATAAGCTGATGAACAAGTCCATACCAACCATCATGAATAATTTCATGGATTTTTAAAGGCAATTTCCATCCAAAACTCTTAAAAGTGTCTTCTGTAACCCTAGATTTTCAAAAAAAAATGTGTACTAAAAGCATCTAATCATATATTTAGCACATTTAGAGCTAAATTTGAACTCAAATTTCCCTCAAAAGCTAAATTTTCATAATTTTATATGCAAATTAAATTTTTCTTGGTCCGTAGATCTTATGAAGTCCTGATGTTCACAAAAAAAATGAATGTCAATTTCAAAAATTGTGACGTCCAATTTTTTTTTCCATTGCAACTGAATTTTAAAACTTGTCAAAAAAATGAGCAGGATTCCTGCTTACTGCTGACCTCCAAGATGCTCCAACATTAATTAAATTTTGACTTGGATTTTTTCCTAGATGATTTTGCACAGTGACTGTGCAGTTTGCACAGTCTTTGCACAGTGACTGTGCATTGAACATGTGTAATATTTGCTTTTTTTTTTGGAGTTGGGCCAAACGTTGTGCCAGAGTTGCCAAAGACCAACTCCCATTGGTCACGTTTTTTTTGTGGTGCTTGGTGTATGCTCGTTACATTTTTGTGACATTTGAATTTGTACTCTGGTGCACAATTGTGCAGTAGAGTACCAATTCAGATTTCAGAATGGTTTACAGGTGTGTGAAAGGTTTCAAAGGCTGTTCTTGCCGTTTTGACCGGACATAGGTTAAAATGGGACAACATGGTTGAAATTCCAAACAATCCTTTGCTGGAAAGTTTGGTCCGAGGCATAAAATGTGCATATGGGGGTAGGTAAAAAGCCAAAGATCAAGATTTTAAAATTCCTAAAAAATGCAGGACCAACTACAATGCAGAATTGTGGCATCTCAAAAATAGAAGATGGTGAATTCATTCCTTTCAATAAATCCATTATGTTTAAGTTTTTTTGGCTCAAAAAAAAGGAAAAAGAAGGTAATTTCTTGGAATGAAATGATCAACATGAAAGTATAATCTTAAAATAATGATGAATTCAGAACCCTGGGTTTTTTAGTATCAGTTCAGGTTTGCATGCTCCAAGTTTTCCACTTGAGCTCAACATAACATCACTACATATCAAGCAACACATGCTATGAAATTACCCATGAGTTCAAACTGAATTCCAGTTGAACATGCAGTTTACATGTGACTACCTGCGAACACACTTCAAATCACCAGAGAGTTATGAGTTGTGCAATGGCACCCGTTGACGGGTGCCATGAAGTCTCCCCTGGTGATAGGGCCCTCAGAGTTGTTCCTAGGGCAGATTTTTGATTTTTTTAGTGAGAATCAATTTTCCCCAGAAACACGTACCATAGGCACCAGTTTCTGGGGAAATCCGAGGAGCAATTCTCCATGAAAACAAGCAATCCTAGAATTAATAGGTCTGACCCTGCTTCTTGGATCTGATTCTTGCCCACCTGATGCTCACACAAACACACACGACAATCATTCCTATCTGGTACGTGATTCTGTTGCATGCGCAAATCAAAAGTGTGTTCTGCAATTGCACTGTTTCTGAATGCGGAGAACCCGCTTCAAGAATCAACCAAAAAAAATGGTACGGGACCTTGTGGCCAGTGGTCAATCAAAAGGGCTTGCATCCCATTCAAAACATGGAGATTGTGGAATCTTTTGACCGGGATATGGTGCACTATGTCCTTGGTTGATGGCAACAAATGGAACACCATTAACATTGATGTCCGCAACCTGCCGACCTATTGCAATAAAAAGCATCCTTGATTCATTAAAGCTTAGTGAGAAAAACGTTGAATTTGTCAGATCCAAACTCACTCGTCCAGAAATTTGCATCTTGCAGACCAACCTGAAAAAATCCCTTTCATTGTTGGAGGATCTTGCTGATCTGTACAGTACCTAAGAACAGACACCAGATAGTAAAATAGTCCCAACGTTGATATATTCTACAACAAAAAACCTTACCAGACAGGTGCTTGAGGTCCTGAACGGTGCGCGTCAGTCAAACCAAGAGGACAATGCTTACAGCACTTTTGCTCGCCGCTTCCACTCCGGTACTGGAAAGATGGATAAAACCAAAGTCACAGGTGATTTTAACAAAGCAAATTTCTCTGTTGTATCTTCAACCATGGCACTTGGATTGGGCCAAAACTGGAAAAGAGTTCAATAGGTCATCCATATTGGCTGAGGAGATCCAGCGTCCATGTGTCAAATGCTGGGGCAATGTGGCAGAGACAGTAGAAAGGGTCTTGCAATCATGTTTGTTGAATCTCATCAAAAGAATGGAAAAAATTCAATCAGCAATTTCCCCCACGTCAAGTTCCAAAACAACAACGACAGGATGGATGCGTTAGCCATTAACTCTGTGTGCCTGCAAATTGCTTTTTCTCTTGATAATCTGTATGTTGTCAGTTTGCTTAATGGATATGATTTATGCAAAACTGACTTGATTCATTAATGTAGAATAGGTATGGTTGACGGCACCGACCCCTGGGGTGCGCCGATGTGTGCGCCCCTTGCCCCTTGCCCCTAGGCGCGCACCTTTGGGTGAAAAAGGGGGGGTGCGCGCACCTCCAAGCTCTAATTTTGTGCAGGGAGAGCTGGGAACACTTAGAGACCAGTCAGGCGGTTGTCGAGTCTCCCAGAATGCCATTTATGGATGCAGGGATGCAGGTGGATGACATGAACAGACAGGAACTTGGAAAGTGAGTCTGGACTCTGACTTGCAATGGTATGGGAGGAAACTGGCCGAGCACTGCCGAGCAAGTTAACTCCCTGAACCCTGACTCCAAGTCCCAAGTCCTGAGCCTTGTTCTTGCCTGAATTGTACATTGCCTATATACAATGCCACCACACCGACATCCACTTACCAGTTCACAGCCGCCAGGTTGGACGATACCAACAAAAGCTCATGGCCCAAAATGGAACGGATTTGTAATGTCAAACCTACAAAACGACCACTCTCGAAGGCGTCAAGCCAAGTGCACCTATTGTCAGAAAACATTCAATCAAGCCAAGCCTACCCAACTCTTTAATCACATTCAAAACAACTGCACAAGCATTCCTGCTGAGAAAAAGTCTGCTTACATTAAAGATTGCTTGGCCTCTGAGAGCCAAATCAGCTCAAAGGCCTTGGAGGCTGAGCCCTCCAATAGCAATGACAGCCCAAACCCACGCATAACTGTTAACATTCCTTCTGGCAAGACTTCTTCTCAGCCTCCAACTGGATCAGTTGACCATTACTTCCGTCAAATGAGTGCAGCAAAGATTAACAAATTTCACAAATTACTTCTAAAATCGCTTATTAGTTCCAACGTCCATCTTTCCTTTCTTGAAAATCCGTATTTTCAAGAGTATCAGTCTGAACTAGCACACTCTCCATACAAGTTACCTTGCCGCGTGAAGACAATGGAGAAGATATTGCCAATGGTACATGCAAGACATGAAGTTGAGCTGTTAGAAAAACTCAAAGGCGAGCAACAACTTACCTTGTCCTTGGATGGCTGGACCAACAATTCCAGTAACAGCATATATGTGTTGATGGTCTTGAAGGGCGCTAAAAAGAAGTACTTCCTTGATATACTTGATCTGAACTCTAAGCGACACACCGCGGACAACATCTTTGCGGCAATCAAGAGCTCTTTGAAGTCTAAGCAAATGGACTTCAATCAAATATGTGCCATCGTCACGGACTTGCCATCAACTATGATCAAGCTACGGGTGAGTTATTCTACCATCAGCTGAAATCACATCTTTTTCTTGCTAATTTTACTTCCTTTGTTATCAGAGAATAATGAATCAAGAGCACCCTCATATTCTACGAGTTCACTGCATTTTACATATGTTCAATCTGATTGCCAAGAAAATTGTTGGTCCTCCGTTCATGGCAGATGTTATAAAAGGCAACAAGACTCTTGTAAATTATTTCACCACTTCGGGATTCTGGCGAGAACACCTTGCCACCTGGCAACATGACAACGAAATCAAGCACGGTCTCCAAACACTTTGCGAGAATCGTTGGTACTCCATGTCAAAGGTCTGTCTAGGTGTTCAGTTGCACGAAGTTGGATTTCAGAAATTCTTGGAACTTCTCCGTGATCCTCTCGTCGATACTCCCACAATCTCGGATGCAGTGATCAAGCTTATTGATGATTGTGATCACTTCACAGCCAACAAAACACTTGTGAACCTCCTGAAACCGGTTGTTGATGCCATCGGTAATCTGGAACGTGCCGATACAACTCTTGCTCATATATGGAAAGAACTATTAGATGCTTATAAGAACATCCGTGACGTTGACGTATACACACGATTCGAGCCTTTCAAACAGCATTGTCTTGATTTTCTGCATGCACAAACAAAAGTCTTGCATGAAGAAATCTATGTCGTTGCCTTCTTCCTTCACCCAGCTTATCGCCGCGTGACTGTTTCCAAAAAGCACTCGATTTCCGACATTGGTCAAATGATATTACGAATCACCAAGTACTGGAAGTTTGCAAAAGCTGAGGCTTTACTTCTGCACGACGCCATCAGCCGTTATTACAGCAACTTATATCCCTTCAACTCAAAGAACGTCTAGAACCCGCTGAACTACTGGCTCACTCTGTTGGGCACACCCAAATCTGACTCCCTCAAAACGCTGGCGATTGGACTTCTTGAAATTGTCCCTCATGCTGCCGGTGTCGAGGGACTTTTCTCAATGATGAGCGCAACTAAAACAAAAGCTTGGAACCGGATGTTACCAACAACCTTGAAGATGATGTCTCAACTCAAGCTCCATCTCCTACAAGGTGATCCATTACTTGCCTCCAGAAAAAAAAGAAAAGCAAAGAGTGCAACCTGAGACAGTTCCGAGTACAAAGACATGACAGCTTATGACAGCTTCCTCACTCCAGCCAAGCTTGAATCTTTCGAGGAAGGTGTCTTCACAGACGACAAGAATCTTGTCACGACCTCAAGAGAAGATGCTTTCATTGACACCCTCTTCGATTTCAATCTGTGGGAATCCCCTCCTCAGCAATCCTCGGACACCGCTGTAATTGTACTCGATGAAGAAACCAAGGCTGTGGAAGAACCCAAATGGTCTCCGGAGGACCTTTGGGTTGCTTGAACTATTTCCCTTTGGCTCTTTATTCCTTCTATCTGTACATAGCAATGCAAATGACTCATATAAACCGTGCAATCCATTTACAATGACTTGTTCAAAAAAAAAAAATGGCGCCCTGGCGCGCCCCTCATGCGCCAGCCAAAGGCGCGCACCCCTGGGTGGTCATAGAGGCGCCTGCGGGCGCGCACTTTTCTAAAAGTGGCGCCGTCATCCCTAAGAATAGGATACATTCCTTTGTCTTTTGACAATCCAAACTACAAGAAAGAAGCCGCGCGTGAAATTGAACAGGGATTCTGTAAATGTAGCTGCTCCAACTGCAAACCCAAGAGTTGTGAATGGGTTCTTGCCAATCTCAAACAAGCCAAAATTGAAAACTTTGATTCCTTCATTTCAGATTCACCGCAAGACATTGAAGAGTTGTATCCTATCAGCCAGCCAAAAGGAATGGTTAATGATTGAGTGGATTGGGTCAAAAAATCTGGAAACAAACCTTTACACAATATTCTTGAGACCTTTGCGCAGGACCTGGTTCATTCTTTTAATCAGTTCTTCAACAATAAGATGAAAATTTATGCAGAATATCCACCGGTTGTCTACTTCAGCATCAAACCAAACACGCACGCAACATTGCAAAAAATCTTAGAAAGCTCACGTTGGACAACATCAACAAGTTGATTGGAAATGAAATAATCAAAGGTCAATTTGCAATGATGTTTAGACACATTGAGGCCTTCCAATTGGCTGATGCTTACAGATACATCTCACGTTGGCAGGAGGAATTGTATGCAGAAATTATTGTGAAGGCAAACCAACTTTGAATGGCAAAAGAAACCAAAGATAATCAGAGGATTCTCAATAGAATAGCCACCCAAGAAGCCGCTAAACAGAAAAGAATTGAGACTGCAGCAAGAGTCCAAGCCAACGCCAAGCGTAAACAAACTGCAAAGGAAGCAAAGCTAGTGGAAAGAAATAAGAAAAGGGCAAAGAAGGAAAGCAATATGGCTAGATTACGTGATATCCAGTCTCAAGCCACAATCAATTGCGCAAATACCATTCCAATCTCTGCGCCTGCTGCAGAAGGTTCTAGTACTGCAATTATCAATACTTCAATTGATCCTTCTTCAATGGGAGCATTTCATAATTGTCAATCTGAAAACATGATAAAAACATTTTTTTACACACAGAAAGGATGTAGGTTTGATTCAGTCACACATGAAATGGCTATTATTGATGTTCAACATGACCATTTTCCAGAGGACAAATATTATTATCATGTGAATGCTTGCGTTTGCTGAGTGAATTGAGAAGTGATACATCGTCCAATTTCCAGGTAGGTTTGAGAAGGGACGTTGACGGGGGCTTGATAGCGGCACACCCAAAGGGCGTGCGCACGCCCCCCAAACGCCTAAAAAAAGGCGTGCGGGGGCTGCACGCCTTCCCAACCAGGCGTGCAAACCCTTGCATGCCACACGCTATAAGGGTACCACTTGGTACCCTTATAAGGGTACCAAACGGTACCCTTATAAGGGTACCGTTTGTACCCTTATAAGGGTACCGTTTGTACCCTTATAAGGGTACGGTACCCTTATAAGGGTACCGTTTGGTACCCTTATAAGGGTACCGTTTGGTACCCTTATAAGGGTACCAAACGTACCCTTATAAGGGTACCAAACGGTACCCTTATAAGGGTACCAAACGGTACCCTTATAAGGGTACCAAACGGTACCCTTATAAGGGTACCAAACGGTACCCTTATAAGGGTACCAAACGGTACCCTTATAAGGGTACCAAACGGTACCCTTATAAGGGTACCAAACGGTACCCTTATAAGGGTACCAAACGGTACCCTTATAAGGGTACCAAACGGTACCCTTATAAGGGTACCAAACGGTACCCTTATAAGGGTACCAAACGGTACCCTTATAAGGGTACCAAACGGTACCCTTATAAGGGTACCAAACGGTACCCTTATAAGGGTACCAAACGGTACCCTTATAAGGGTACCAAACGGTACCCTTATAAGGGTACCAAACGGTACCCTTATAAGGGTACCAAACGGGTACCTCTATATAAAGGGTACCAAAACGCCCTTATAAGGTACCGGGTACCAAACGGTACCCTTATAAGGGTACCAAACGGTACCCTTATAGGGTACCAAACGGTACCCTTATAAGGGTACCAAACGGTACCCTTATAAGGGTACCAAACGGTACCCTTATAAGGGTACCAAACGGTACCCTTATAAGGGTACCAAACGGTACCCTTTAGGTACAACGGTACCCTTATAAGGTACCGTACCAAACAAACGGTACCCTTATAAGGTCACCAAGGGGCTCACGTAAGCCTCTCAATTTGAGAGGCTTACGTGAGCCTGGCCGGACAGGCGTGCTGGCCATGCACGCCTGTCCGGAGGGCGTGCAGGCCTGCACGCCCTCCGGACAGGCGTGCATGGCCAGCACGCCTGTCCGGGCGGCCGCGCCAAGCTGGCCGTCCTCACGCCATTTGTAGGCGTGCGGCATGCGGGGGAGGGCGTGCAGGGGTTTGTATAGGAACTTATGCGTATGGGTTGGTGTAGATCAGTGTGTATAGCAATGGTGTGGCCGGAGGAGACCAGTGTAGTCTCCTCTGGCTGGCTGAGCCGCAGCCAAGAAGACTATGTGACCTAGGACATCCTAGGTCACAACACCCGCCCCCTTGGCAAGGCTCCAAGACACCTGCCGGGGTTTCTATCTACGTACAAGAAATGAGAAACCATAATGAGAGGAAAAAAATCAAATGAGCCGAGGAAAACTGGAGGTGATGAAGAGATGAAGGATAAAGTAGGGGAAAAAGGTGGATTATATGGAGAAATGAAAAAACCTAATAAGGATCTTCATTGTAGCCATAGAAATCCTCCTCTTGATAATTATCATAACCTCCATCATCAAAACCATAATCACCATGATCTTCAAAGTTGCCATTATCAGAAATATCAGGACCATCAAAATGATCTCCGCAATCAAAACTATTGTAGGCATCCTCCAGATTATTGTGTTCTTCAAACTCTTCACCATTGTTGTTGATATCATTGTAGTTGGAGCAGTCAGAGTGGCTGAGTTCTTGGTTACCTCCAAGTCCGATGGCTGCTGAGGTGTCACAAGGATGTTTGTGTGAATCTTGAGTTGCGTGAAAAGGAATTTGATTGTCCTCATCTTGGTAGTAATTCAAGTCGGGATCGTGATAACTTTCTGTCGGGACCATTGTTGGTCTGTGTTCTCATGAGGGAAAGAATCAAGCGCAGGGGAGTTCAAAGTTGTGTGATTGAAGTCGCTAGTTACATATTGTTGGAAAGCCTCAATCCAAGCATCTTTTCCTTGAGGTTGGAGTTCTTCAAACTCCTTGGCAGTTAAAGTGTTGGCCCACCAATCGACGTCGTTTGCGCAGTAGTTCTTCATGTCAAAAACAGGTTCTTGAACCGGGGGATCATGGGGTTCTTGCTTGTTCTCTAGGGGTTGAGTGTCTGACTGATTGTCAGCATCTTCATTTGCACATTGGTTGTAGTTGCTTGCATGAACCTGAGAATCATTGGTTTCTTGCTTGCCATCACAAAGTTGAGGCTCCGACGGATCTTCAGTATCGTCATTTGCCTGTTTGTTGTAGTTGCTTGCATAGAGGTCAGGCTTGTTTGCTAGAAGATGGGGGTCTGAGTACTGATCTTTGGCATCTTGCTCATTCTCCAAAAGTTGGGAATCTGACCAATCATCAGTATCCTCTTGCGGTTCTTGATTGTAGTTGCTGGCAAACTGGTTTGTTGGATGGTGCACATCCAATTGTATGTGAACCGAGTTTGGAGTGAAGATTGAAGCCATCTGGTTGTCAGGTCGGACCTCCAAAAGAACAGCCGGTTGAGTTTTTGGCGTAGAGATCATAATATTATTGCACATGGGGGCTGCGTGTTGCTTCAATGGATAGACAGGCAGACGAGTATCACTAGATTGTCTCGGCCGATGAAGTACAGGTTGCAAATGTTTCTTGCGCCAAGACTTAGAGCAACGGGTCAGGCGTCCTCTGCAGACCGTCGTATTCAAAACATTGGGACGCAAACTAGGCTGTAGTGCAACTCAATCAAATTGGCGATGATGTCCATCCAACAGTCTGACCAGCAAACATCCAAAAGCGTGATTCAAGTCGGCTAGGAAGAGCTGAATCCGACCAAAAGCGGCGTGAGCGTAGGGGTCCATTGATCTTCAAAGCTGGAGAACGGAATCCAAGTAAGTAAGACAAAAATGATAAAATATAAAAAGATGAGGGATAAAATTTAAAATAATTTGGGTAGACCCGGGATGAGTCTTTGGATAAGTGGTCCGGAATAGGTTCGTTGGTGATTCAAGGTATATAAGCTGGTATTTTGCGTCGGTGGATTTCATCAGCTATGCTGGTATTCTGGTTAACGAGATGCCTTAAGGGCTCATAACCTATATATAGGAAATTATGCGTATGGGTCGGTGTAGATCAGTGTGTATAGCAATGGGTGTGGCCGGAGGAGACCAATGTAGTCTCCTCCGGCTGGCTGAGCGCAGCAAGAAGACTATGTGACCTAGGACATCCTAGGTCACAACAGTTTGCACGCCTGTATGGGAAGGCGTGCAGCCCCCGCACGCCTTTTTTTTAGGCGTTCAGGGGGGGTGCGCATGCCCTTTGGGCGTGCTGCTATCAAGCCCCACGTTGACGGGCAGAAGCAATTTAAAATAGTCCTTCCTCCAATGGCATCTTCTTGCATTACTTGAATGCCCCTTTTCATAATATCTTTAGTTTTTCTTTTACCTTGATCTTTCTTGGGCTTTTTTTTCCCTTTTCTGGCGCCGTGTTTTTTCCTTTCTTCATAGAATCTTTTTTATCACCAATAGACATTGCAATAGCCATGCAAAGGAAAGAATTGATGGACTGGATGTTGATTTGATGCTTGTGTGATTGATGATAGTTGGAGACACCTGAATCATCCTTGATTGACCAAATTAATTGCTGAAGCTTCAAAACATAGGAAGTAGAAAAGTCACTGTTAGCAAAGTTGTAATCAATTTTGAGACCAAGATCGTCTGACAGGTGGAATTGATGAGGAAAAAACACCCCTCAATTGTTTGGCATCCGTACTGATTCCATTATTGTTGTAGAGGAATTTCAGCCAATAATTTTGGGTTTCAAGGTAGAAGTCCTTGACTACGAAATGGCCTGGGCGCCCGCTTGGTGAGATAAGGAGAGAGTGCTGGATTGCGTGGCGGAGCTCTGGTGGGAGAACTTGATTGATCAAGAGGATGGTTCTGGGAAGATGAATTGCGTAGTGAGTTAGCCCATCGATGCCTTGGGCCATCACCAACCATCTTTGCCAGATGTTGAGCAATCAACCAATATCCCCGCCTTCATCAACTGATTGGCTTTGATAATTGTTGCAAAGTCACGCAACAAAGTCATTACATTAAAAAGCTTGAGAGAATTCATACTTTCAGCTTTTTTTGAGTGTGGCACAGCTAAAGAATTGATTATAGCATGCATCAATAATGCGGTTGATTGATGCTGCGTTTAGCTTGATCTTCTTGTTTGGTAAACTATTTTGGTGAATGTGCATGACTAGTCTGGTTCATAAGAAGTGAAGCATCAGACAAACAGGAAAAGATAACAAGTAAAGCAACAAAGAACTTACTGCAAACAATGAATAAGAGTGACTTTGTGTATTTTTTGGATATTTGTAATCATAAGGGTGAAATCTTTTTTTTCAGATGGTTTCTTGGACGGAAGTCCAAGAGCTTGAAGGGTGTGCCATACTCCAAGATCCTCTTGTTTTTTGTTGTCCCCAAAGTATTTCAGATAAATTTCTTGGCCGATGTTCCACAAGGTGTGAGTGGCGCCCAACAGCATAAATATATTTCCAAGACTTTCTTCTTTGTGGCCGCTTGGTTTACGCTGAGATTGTAAGCAATCCAAATTCCAAACTGTTCCTAAGTTGCCCTCCATAATCTGTAGTTCCGAGAAGAATTGATTGGGGGTGAGGTTTGTTTGTGAGAGAATATCTTCCAAGATATTACCAATTCCTTCTGCACAGTTATTGGATGACAAAATGAGCTTGAGCATCACAATGTCAGGCTTTTTTGCGGCAATTTGATCAATTGATGGTGGCTCAAGAGGGATCAGGTGTTTTGGATCATCTGTTGTGGCTATGTAAGTCATCATTGCTCAAGCAATCTGGCTCTTGATGACAGCAGGAATTGGATGCTTTGCCCAGGCGTTGGCAGAAACATTGTTAGCAAGACCTTCAGATGAGCTGAATCCCTGATGGCTTGTATTTATTGTTTCAATGAGAAATCATTTGGATCCTTTCCTTCCATGAGACTACAATCAAGGGTGTGAACATAGCCCCATGTTCCATGGATCATGTGGCTAGTTTTTTCAACAGATTTGAAATGGATGTGTTCTTTGAAGTCAATGTTATCAATGCAAATGAGCGGGGAAAGGGGTTTCCTCAATTTGACTGAGAGTTTTTGGGCAAGGGTTTTTTGGCTGAACAATTCAATTGTTCAGAGCTGAAAGTCCAGTTTTTTGAGAAATTGTAAGCCCAATGTAATGAAGGTAGCTGTTGACTTGTTCCGTAACGCCGCAGGCCAAGAATAAAACCGAGCTCCAAAGCTGCGTTGAGTTGGCCCAGCGGTTTCTTCCAAACAACACCATTGCGCATATAGTCTTGGCTGTCTAAAATTGCAAAATCACAGAAGTAAACAGTCAGTTAAAGCAGAAACAAGCGGAAGAAGAAACAAAACTGATTTTGTGGCACACACCATACAGGCTTGCTTTTCTTGTCTGCTTTGGGATAAAGCCATCTTCTGAGCACACCCAGGCTCAACAGTTGAAGCATCTTGGCTTTCAAAGTCATCATCTTCAACTCTATTGTCTGAGTTAATGGAGTTGGCGTCTTTGCAATCACGTTTTTGTCTGAATAGCCGTGAGTTTTGGGTTGAATGCTGTTCAACAACTTGGATGAGATGAGCTTGTACAAAAAGGGCATATCTTCTTCAATAAGCTTGGTGTCACGGGCATTTTTTGATTCTCTGGTGAAGAAATTATCATTGATTGTTTTTGAGTTATGATAAGCGCCATTTGGAAATACGCCGCGTTTAGGGGATTTGTTTTGAATGCACATTTTGTCCTGTCAGAAATTGCAGTTAGTTGAGTCTCGCACATAGCAGCCATTCAATTATTGAAAAACTTAACCTCTTGTGAAATAAAGTCATTCCAGAGGCCACGGCCAGTCTTCTTATTTTTGGTGAGTTTTTTGATTTCCTGAATCAGATTCAAGGTTGAGTGCCAGCTGTCATTTAATGTTCCCCAACTCCCACAACGTAAGGCCAAATCAGCGTGATGGCTTGAGAGAAATGCAAGGATGAATTTCTTTGGAGTTAGATTCTCTTTTGCAATGGTTTCACAGATCAATTGGACCTTTTGATACTCAGTTTTCAGCTGTGGTTGAGGTTGATGATGTTTTTGCATCTTGTTTGAAGTTGGTAAGAGGTTGTTTGTGCCGAGATTACTGATTTGATTGAAGTAAGATGTTTTTTGTTTTTCAAGGAGGGCTGTCTTAATGGGATTATGTCGGATGATGTGAGCTATGTGTTAATCTTACTAACATTGCAGATTATGTACATAAGGTTTTGGACATACAAATGGTTATTGTACGGGTCAGCCCGGCGGAGGCACTCTCACTTTTAAAAATCCAAGTTTACTAAAGCTGCAGATTTGTAGATAAAAAATTCAAGGTTTTCCCCTCATGCATGTAGCCCAAGTGGACTCCAGCGTTGTGCACAAAGCCCAAGTGGACTCCGGCATGACTTGACCCCGTGGCATAATGGCTGCCTATAACGGTGGTTGCGTGCGTGTCAACTCTAGGAAGAATCCGGCGAAGAATCCAAATCCGACAATCCGAAAATCCTGTATTTCTTCATTTTATTTTATATTTCAAATAAGTGCATAGTTGTATTTCACATGATTGTTTCCTAAAGCTTTATCAAATGACGCGCTACACTCGACCACAATCCTTTCACGTTGTAACGCAACGCGCTCAAAATCAGGACGCGACAAGTTATCTATAAATATCCTTTCATTCTCGTGTTTGTTTGTTCCCCTTATGGGATTTTATTTGTAAACATTTCTTTCCTACTCTGAAATCATACTCTTCTCAGTTCCCTTTACATACCGTCCCCTATCCGTGCACAGTTGCCGGATTTGCTCCGAAAATATTCATTACATATAAAATCCACATCTACAACTTTCATTGTCATCAGGACAAATATCATCTACAAAAAGCCTACAGATTACCGTCTTCCCCGTCATACTGTCGCCAAACTGTCTGATACTTCCGAAAATCGCGTGGATACCTTTTGTCCAATAGACAACGTTTCCCCTCCTCCATCCGTTTCTTCACCACCCTTGCCGTCCACCTCACAACTCCCTCTTCAAACCTCCTTCTGGCATATCACTCGCACAAACCCGCCCAATATCCCCTTTGACCCCCCCTCCCTCGTCATACCACCTCCCCATTCAACGATTGGCCAAGAAAAAAATCCCCCCCCCCTCCACCTCCACCACCCCCTCCGCCACCTCCACCCCCTCGCACTTTTCTCAATTCATGCAACATTTCCAGGATGCGAATCCAACCCTACGGTCAAGACCCAGGGACGTTCCCTACAGGAGGAGCGGGTAGATCGTTTGGCTCAAGAGGTCACTGGAATTCGTGATGACATTGCTTGATTGATGCAATTCATGGAGGCTAAGCATCAATCTCATGCCATTGATTCAGATGCAGCTCACCAGCAACGTTCTCATCCCCCCCATGCACAGTTCCAGTCCCAACCTCAACAGGACGTTTTCACCCAGGGTCAATCATCTCAGTTGCAAGGGTTCGCATTCCAGCCTCGCATGGACCTGATGTCCGGTTCTCCGGTGATTCCGGCCAACTCCTTTTCTTCCTCCGGACCATACGGGACCACCTGCGACCCCGTGTCTCCTTCTTTGAGTCAGACACTCGACGTATTATCTGGATATCCAGGCATTTCGGTTATGGACCCTCAACTCAACGCAAGTCGACCGCCCCTTCCCAGCTGAAAACTGGTACACCTCTCTTATCACGGACAACGCCCGGCGCCAAGGTTCTTTCAACCCGTATGGCGATTTGGATGGGATCGCGTTTACCATTCCCGCCCTCCTGTCGGTGGAGGCCTTCCTCGAAGCTCTCATCTTGGTATTTGGCAATTGGTTCATGAAGGAGAACGCAAAACGGGTGCTTTCCGCTTGCAAACAGGGGACTTCCACTATCGGGGAGTACAATTCCCGTTTTTCTTCCCTTGTTTATCTTGTTGAGGACGTTGAAGAGGCTTGTATCAAACGATATGTGTCAGGTCTAAACCCGCGGATCATATCACAAGCAATGAGTAAAGAATTGCGAAACGCCAACACCCTCGACACTAGAATGGAACTTGCCACAGAGGCAGCGGCCCAGCTCAATCTTCTCTCCCTTCTCCCCTCCGACTCCAACCAAAACCCCCAACAACTCCCCTTTTCCTCTGCCCCTCCCCCGGACTTTCCTTCCCCCCCCCGCACCAAACACTCCCCTTTAAAGACCCCAACGCCATGGAAATTGATGCGGCCTTCGTTTGCCGGGGAGCTGGAGGTTCGTCCCTCATGGACCTGTCCCGCGCTATCTGCCAAAAACGGAACCTCTGTTTCCGCTGTCTCAAACCCACACCGGCAGTTTAGATTGTCCCAACACAGGAGTGTCTCGTGAGCAACGCGAAGCCTTTGTTGCCCGCCATCGTCAACCAAACACCACATCCGTCTCCGCAGTTCAGACCTCTTCTCCTTCTGAAAACCCCATCTCATCTCTTCCCCTCTCATCTCCCCAATTACTCACCTACTGTCAAACCACCGAGGCCCAGGACGCGGAACAGGTCACTTCCCTTCTTGACTTTGAAGCCCCGGTCCTAGGAAATCACCAGGGATTTGATGAGGTCTACGACAAATTTCTCATCAATACCCTGGAGTCAGCGGACTTTCCCATTGCCACAGTCCACGTCCGCTTGGATTGTTCCAAGAAGGGCCGCCTCCTTGTACCAGCCACTTTCAAGTCTCCCGACGGGTCATGGGCATCTGCCACCATTCTAGTCGATACAGGGGCAATGGCGAACTTCATCAGTGAAGACTTTGTTTGCCGCCACAAACTCTCGGTTTGGCCGCGCAAGACACCCATCCAATGTGTAGGTTTTGATGGCAGGGAAGGAGTGAGTGGTCTTGTCACTCAAGATTGGGCCGGCGTCATTCAACTTATGACTCTTGATTCTCGGCCAGTACCTCTCGGCAGTTCATTGGGCGTTACTCGACTAGGCTCTATCGATGCAATTTTCGGTCTCCCGTGGTTGGATCGCCAGGGTTGGATAGCTTCAGGTAGCTTGAATGGGGGTCATCAGTTTAAGCTCGGGTCCACCCCTCTTTACGTGATGGAATCATCGCCGACGGAAGGGATGCCTGAAGGTAAAGTGTTGTCCTCTTCTCAAGAGCCTCTCCCCCCCTCTCCTTCTTTCACTTTGCCTGACAAATTTAAAGCTTACTCAAATGTTTTTTTGCCGCAGATGAATTGTACACTCCCACCTCATAGATCTATGGATATATCTATTAATCTTAAGGAAGGGGCAGTTCCCCCATTTGGCGGCTTGTACAATTTATCTTGCGATGAGCTACAGCAGTTGAAAATTTATATTGATGATAATGTGAAAAGAGGTTTTATCCGTGTTTCTTCTTCTAGCGCCGCTGCACCTATATTCTTTGTTCGAACTCCAGGTAAGAAACTGCACCCCTGTGTGGATTATCGTGGTCTGAACTCAATGACGGTTTGCAATAGCTATCCCATCCCGATCCTGGGACAGCTGCTCAATCAGCTACAGGGGTGCAGGTTTTTCTCAAAAATTGATTTAAAGTCCGCGTTTAATCTGTTAAGAGTGGCGGAAGGGCATGAGTGGAAAACAGCCTTCCGCACTCCTTGGGGCTTATATGAGTATCTGGTGATGCCATTTGGTTTGGCCAATGCACCGGCTTGTTTTCAACGATTTGTTCAATTTGTTCTCCGTGAGATGCTTAATTTGACTTGTTTCGTATATATTGACAATATTTTAATTTTTTCCAAGACCAGATCCGAGCATCAAGAACATGTCACTCAGGTCCTTGCAAAGTTGCAAGAACATTTGTTGTATGCTTCTCCCGAGAAGTGCTCGTTCTATTCCGACAGGGTCTCGTTCTTAGGTTTCAATATCTTGGCGGAGGGCATCACTATGGAACGCAACAAGCTAAGTACTATTCTAGATTGGCCATACCCAAAGAACAGCAAGGAGTTAAATCGTTTTTTAGGATTTCTAAATTTCTATCGCAAGTTCATTGATGGGTTCTCCACGGTGGCTGCGCCTTTGACAGACCTTACCAAGGAGGATGTGAACGTGGAAAACAGATTAGCATCCGCTGAGTCGAAAATTTCATTCAATCGTCTTAAAGACTGTTTCAGATCCGCCCCTCTTCTCAGACACTTTGATTTTGACAAACCTCACATACTGTACGTTGATAGTTCAAAGTACGCCTTGTCTGCAACCTTGGCCCAACGGGACAATTTGGGTGCAGTCCATCCGGTGTTGTTTCTCTCAAAGAAGTGGACCGAGAAGGAGTTGGCGTGGCAAGTTCATGACCAGGAGCTCGGCGCGGTGGTTCAGTCTTTTATTGAGTGGAGAGCCTGGTTGATTGACACAAACCATCCCATAGAGGTGATGTCAGATCATTCCAATCTTAAATATTTTATGAAGAGTAAACACCTGTCAGATTGACAGGCTCGGTGGGCTTCATACCTTGCTTCCTTTAATTTTTTGATCAAGCACATCCCAGGAAAACTGAACCCGGCCGACCCAGCGACTCGACGACCCAATTTCGTCCCGGAAGGGGAGACGCCAAACTCCGAGTGCATCCTCTTATTCCCAACGGAAGAAGGTGTCAGGTTGAAGGAGTCTTCTCTCAACGAAGACAGTTCTCTGGCTCAAATCGGGGAAGTGTCAATTTCTCCGTCATCTGGAGATGTTTCCCATCCAGACATTGATCTGTTTTTCTGCCCTCCGTCAAAGAACCTTCTAGCGCTCCTGAAGAAGGCTTATGCGGATGAGACTCTGTTACCTGGGCCTCATGACGATTTAAAGCAAGTTAATGGACTGTGGTGGACGAGAGGTTGACTTTTCGTGCCGGTTCAACTTCGCCCCCGGATACTCAAGGAATATCATGACAACATCTTAGCAGGGCATTCAGGTTCTCTCAAGACACTCAAGTCAATCGGACGGACAATGACGTGGCCGGGGATCCGAAAGGATGTTTTGGCCTATACTAAGTCCTGTTTCTCTTGCCAGCGGGCAAAACATTCTAACCAGCGTCCGCCCGGATTAATGCATTCCCTCCAAACTCCAGATTGTCCCTGGAGCTGTATCGGTATTGATTTCGTGGTCAAGCTGACACTCTCGGACGGCTTTGACTCCATCCTTGTGATTGTCGATCATTTCTCCAAAGGAATCCATCTGGTAGCAGCGTCCAAAGCTTGGACCGCCAAAGACTTTGCATGGAGTTTCTTTGACCGTTTCATTTGCTACCATGGCTTACCTGACAAGATTGTCCCTGACAGGGGTTCCCTTTTTGTCTCCAAATTTTGGAAGGAGGTACAGCGGTTATTACGGATCTCGGCGGCTCCCTCCACAGCTTGGCATCCGCGGACTGACGGGCAGACCAAAAGGGCCAATCAGACCTTCAAGACCTTTTTGCGCCACTTTGTATTGGATCAACAAGATGACTGGGCCCAATTACTCCCGATAGCTGAGCTGGTTTTCAATTCTTCTGTCTCGTCCTCTTTGGGCTATTCCCCTTTCTTTTCTCAATTCGCCTTCCACCCCCGGACAAATATGTTCCATAGGGGTTCCACGGTTCCAGCGGCAGAGAAATGGCTTGAGAACCTAGTCACCGTCCAGACCACGCTTATGGACAACATCCGTGCAGCAAAGGATTATCAGAAACACTACTTTGATAAGGGGGTCCGTGAAGGACCAACCTATGAGAAGGGTGACTGGGTTTGGTTGCTAAGGCAAAATATAGCCACTACTCGTCCTTCAACCAAGCTGGACTTCAAACGCTTGGGACCATTCCGTGTGGACCTTCCTATGGGAAATAATGTCTACAAGCTTATTCTACCCAAAGATCTTTCCCGTCTCCACCCCGTTTTTCACTCCTCTCTTTTACTCCCTTACGTTGACCCAAAGTCTTTCCCTGGCAGGCTAGGTTCCAAGGCTCCACACGGCCCTTCTTCGCTGAACACTCATTTCTGGGACGAGCATGATGTGGAGCTCCTCTTGGGATACCGCCAGCCATCCAAGAGGGTACATGAGTATCTTGTTCAATGGCGCGGGGGTTCAACAGCTGATGATTCTTGGGTTTGAGGGGCGGATTTTTCTCCTGTTTTACACCCCTATATGGAACAAATACATGATCAATATGGTGCTCAAGATATCATTTTGCCTCCCGAACAGATCAAACGGATCCCCTGCAAGTTCAGCCCTTCCGGTACATGGCAGGGCATTTTGTCAACTCTAGGAAGAATCCGGCGAAGAATCCAAATCCGAAAATCCGAAAATCCTGTATTTCTTCATTTTATTTTATATTTCAAATAAGTGCATAGTTGTATTTCAAACAATTGTTTCCTAAAGCTTTATCAAATGACGCACTACACTCAACCATGATCCTTTCACGTTGTAACACGACGCGCTCAAAATCAGGACGCGACAAGTTATCTATAAATATCCTTTCATTCTCGTGTTTGTTTGTTCCCCTTATGGGATTTTATTTGTAAACATTTCTTTCCTACTCTGAAATCATACTCTTTTCAGTTCCCTTTACATACCGTCCCCTATCCGTGCACAGTTGCCGGATTTGCTCCGAAAATATTCATTACAGTGCGGTACATAGCATTCTGAACACCTCTATTTATAGGTGTTTTGTGCTGGCCCAACGCATTGTCCATGGGCCTTGCCATTGCATCATCCCTTCACCGTATCCAACAGCAACAAACCCATCTCCTTTAACCTATTTTTCCCAACCAGGCCAAGTACAAGGCAGACTCAAACGGCGCTGCACATAACTATACGACCAACAACCAATGCCATGCCTACAACTTCTCCTTCCGTCTACTCCTCTCTTTGTCACTTTCCATAGGGTCCAGGCTTCCCCTTGCAATTGAATTTCACTTCATTCACAGTCCAGTTCAACCACATTTGATTTTCAACTGATGGAATCCCAAGCAAGGACTCCCAGCGCAACACCCCAAACAATACAAGCTGGACAAGGATGAACTAGCGCGCGTCTCCCGATTGGCAGGAAACAGGCTGGCACAAGTCAAAGAAACTCTCTTCTGTGGACATGCCAGTGAAGACTCTTCCGCCAACCAAGACAAGAAGAAAGAGCCAGCTGCTGAACCCGCCAATGAGATGGCTGTAGAGCGAGTTAAAAGACTAGTGCGGAAAGGGGGAATCGTACCCACATCTCCCCGATGCATGCTGGGTTGCTCTACCATTGAGCTACTCCCACGGTGTGAGGTGTATACACATCTCTACAATGGCACAATATAACCTGGATGATTACAACACTTAAGGAAGATTCAAAGGGAGTCTCCATGGGCGCATTCAGCAACATCAAAGGTCTGCAGTACTACCAAAACCCAGCTGATGACCCATATGTCACCCTCGATGATGTCAGTTGAATCCCTTGTTTGCCCTCTCTCAAGGCCCCCTCCAATATCCTCCAACGGGACTACCTCACTGAAATTCATGCCTACGCTCCACCCGTCTCCCAACTCATTAACATCCTCCTCCCCCCTCAACACGCCCGCTGGGTACTCCTCAACTACGGACAAGCACTCACCCAGTTGGCCTACTGGTGGGGCCTACCCATCCTCCAATTCCTATGGGCATCGTCAGTCTCCTCTTTCTCTCTCTTTTCTCCATTCCATTCCATCACCTTCAAACTAACTTTCCATTACTCAAAACGAAAAGGTTCGTTCTTGACACCTGGCAATACTTCTGGCACCGAGCGTTCCACATGAACCAGTTCTTATACAAGCACATCCACTCGGTGCACCACCGACTATACTGTCCATACTCCTTTGGCGCACTCTACAACCACCTGCTGGAGGGGTTCATCCTGGACACCCTGGGTGCCGTCATTGCACACTGGGCCTCGGCCATGTCGGTCCGCCAGGCTACCCTCCTCTTTGGCATCTCCACCGCCAAAACCGTTGACAACCGTTGCGGACTTGCCTTGCCCTTCGACCCCCTCCAGCATCTCTTTGGTCCGTTCTCTCTCTACCTATGCATAAAAAAAATTGTGGTCCTGACACTTCCTATTTTTTTTTCTTCTTCTTGGGCATAGGGAACAATGTGGTATATCATGATATCCACCACCAGCAGTTTGGGATCAAGAAGAACTTCTCGCAGACGTACTTTGTGCACTGGGACGTGCTGATGGGGACGCACATGACGAGCGCGGAGGCGGATGCCCGACGAGCCAAAATCTCCGGAGTCCAGCGCCCCGCCACAGCAGCAGCAGCGATGCCGTCACCCTCGCTCTCCTCGTCCTTGTCCGTCCCCGCGTCCCTCTCCCTCCTCGACTCCTCCGAGGACAGCAACATGGACTACAAAGCCTTGACGTCTCTTAAGCTCAAAACCAGAAAGATACCTCTACCAACAACGCGGGTGGTTGGTTGAAATATACCTCTACCAACGGGGGTGGTTGGTCGCAAGATACCTCTACCAGCGGGGTTGGTTGGTCAACTGAGCCTAAAAAGGTTCAGAAAGGCAATAAGGCTAATAAGGATGGCGGAGGTGAAGGTCAGAGAAAGGGGAATAAAGAGAAGGGAAAGCAAGCTCAAGATAATAACAAAGGTCATACTTCAGCCGCTCCCGAAGAAGACTCAACGCAATGGGTCAAGCAGAACAAAAATCATCAAAGCTGACAAACCAACCGGCAATCCACCGGATGCTTCCAGGCCGAGTCCGACCATTCAGTTCCAAGGCGGATACGGGTATGTGAGGTGGTGGAGCACCCCATGATGTTGACATAAAAATTTAGGGGCAAGCTAAATGCACTCCATAGATTTACTACGTGCACGCCAATTTTGGCTCAAATAGGCGTGCACTCCAATAATTATTGGAGTGAGGTATTCCTCACTCCAATTTAGTTGGAGTGCATGACTGGCTACTCCAACAAATCACATAATTTTTGGAGTGCACACCCAAATTATTGGAGTACAAGGCGGGACACTCCTTTTTCAAATTATTCTGGAGTTTCAGAGGGAGTGCAATCCTGTACACGCCAACAATTAAGGAGTACACAATCATGAACGCCAAAAGTGCACTCCAACCGGTCACAACTGAAAAGACCTACCCAATCATCAGCAGCTGCCACCAGCCACCACCGCCACCCCCTCCTGCCACTCTCTGGGCCCAGCAGACACCACTGAGCCATTGCTGCTGCCAGCCAACCATCAGTAGCCACCACCAGTCCGTCCCTGCTGCCCGCCAACTGTTGCCTGCCGCCCCTAGCCACCGCCTCCTGCCGCCCTCTAGACCCAGTGGAGGCCCCCGACTCGCCCCTGCTGCCCCTAGCCCCCGCTGCACCCTCCTGCCGCCCTCTAGACCCAGAAGAGGCCCCCGACTCGCCCCTGCTGCCCTCTGGCCATCGCCTGCCGCCCCTAGCCACCGCCTCTCCCTCCTGCCGCCCTCTAGACCCAGCAGAGGCCCCTGACTTGCCCCTGCTGCCCTCTGGCCATTGCCTGCCGCCCCTAGCCACCGCTGCACCCTCCTGCCGCCCTCTAGACCCAGCAGAGGCCCCCGACTTGCCCCTGCTGCCCTCTGGCCATTGCCTGCCGCCCTAGCCACCGCCTCCTGCCACCCTCTAGACCCAGCGGAGGCCCCCAACTTGCCCCTGCTTAGAATTACTCTCCCTTTTTACTTATCATGTGATTTATTTCAATGGTACTGAGAAATCATTTGAATCTTTTGATTTGCTTGCACTCCAAGGAATGAAAATGCACTCCAAATTCTTGGAGTGCATCAACGTGCACTCCAACTTCTTTTGGAGTGAGAGGACCTGCACTCCACAGATTGAGTTTGGAGTACACCAAAAATAATTGGAGTGCATGGATGGGGCACTCCATATGTGGATGGAGTGTACCAAGCCACACTCCAAAAAAAATGGAGTGCATGGCTGTACACTCCAAATTTCACCAGTTTTTTGGAGTACACTACAGTGTACACCAAAATATTTGGAGTAGACTATGGTGTACTCCAATTTTTTTGGAGTGAACCATAGTCTACTCCAACTCTTTGGAGTGCATGCAGTAAATCTATGGAGTGCATTTAGCTTGCCCCAAAATTTATCATAATTCTTATTTGATTTGAAAGAGAAAACCATTTGAATCTTACCATTGTGCCGCATCAATATTGGGACTCTGGTAGTGGTAGTTGAGCAACAATGTCAGGCACTGAAAGTGCAGCGGCGGAGCCGCTGTAAACTCTAGTTATTATAAAATCACCAAGTGGTGTATTAGCTCTGAGCTTTTTTTAGATGAGCAGGGTTATGTTGGCCTTTAAGTGGCCAAGACCAACCATCCTCAGAGTTTTGAGGAATCCCGGTGATCTAAGGATGAATGTTGCTCCCACCAAAACTGTGGAAACTCATCACGCGGGTTTGTTGACATAAGGTGCAAGTCTCCCCTGCGGGGAGTCTGCTGCACAAACCGCCTGGCATGCCAAGGCCACGCACCACAGTCAAGACTTTTGTCAAGTTCAATCTTTGTGTACCAAGCTGCCTGCAAAACTGAGTTGAGGATGCGGGCCTGACCAGTGTTTCAGACCTGGGTCACACACACACTTTGACTACATTTTTGGAGTCCTGAGACCCAGGGGAACCCAGATCTATCTCAGCTTGGATTTTTATCCAGCCGTTCTATTTTTTTATTTTTCTCAAGTCGCAGGTTTGGGACACTACTCAGCATATATCCATAATTTAAGTCCATAATCATGGACTTATGGGATGCAGGTATGGGCATGGAAGCTCTATAAGACCATAACTATGGCTTTCATTGAGCTGTATACTCATAAATAATTACTCAGAATGTGAATAAAACATGTGGGCTTGCTCATCTGCCAAAAAAGGAGCAGCTACACGGGTAAAAATATTCAAAAAAAAGGGTTTTTTTTGTATTTCTGGTCCCTCACATTGGGGACAGGCCAAAATCTGGTACACAAAGATGGCTTGCGCAACTGTATTACATTTTTGAACTGGCACGCATGTGTGGAGTTCAAAATTATAGCCGCTATAAGCATGGGGCTGGCTAGTTCTATTTTTTTTTTTTATGGTCAGGATTCCAGACAACCCACTCTAAAACCATACTTAAACCCACAAGTATGGATTTATGGGTCAGATAATCATGGGTTTAGGCCCCACTAGCCATACAAATCATAGATATACTGCATATTTTAGCTGATAATGCTACACAAATTGTTCAAATTTTAACAGAAAATTAGAAGAAGAGATTCTCAATTAAAGATTTAGATGCCTGTAAATGTTAACCCAAACAGGAACTATTTGATAAAATATGGTTAGCATAGCATCAGCCTGCTGATATCATAGTGTTAGCATCCTTTAATGAGAGCCCTTAAGGTGAAGCATAGTGCCTAAGCCTGACTTAGTGGAAAGTATATATGGTGAGTTACCCTTGCGGTTCTTGGGCCCAAAATTCTTAAATTTGGGTTACACACATGAATAAGTATATAGGGGGTCTCTGGGGTCCTGTTGCAGCCCACACAAATGGAACAGCAAAATTACATGACATACTGATACCAAAAACCCAGCCTTCTTAGAAAAAGACAATATGTAATATATCCACCAACAAAAACCAAAGAGATTGAGCACTAAAGATTTCCAATCCATTAATCTATGTATTTATGTATATCCGGGTATGTAAAGAATCACAATTACTACTAGTTTAGATCACAGTTATGCCACTAGCTCATGTATGTAGTTGGGATCACAACCCACACATTGTCTAACATCTTGTGGGTGCTCATTAGGCAGTCCGCCGCATATGACAGACTCCTCTTCAACAAATGTCGTACATGAGCAGGACCCCAAGTTGTGGCAGCGATACGCAGGGTAGTATATCTCCCGGTGACACGAGTGGCCACATTCCAACACTGTTCTGCATTTGTGTCTAGTTTCAGAACGAACTGGAGGTTCCCCGCAGTGCACCGCGATCCCGCCAGGGTCCGCGACACAAGGGTGAAACGCCGCCAGGAGAGCGAGGAGCGTCAGAAGAAGGAAGAGTCACATCTTGGTTGGGCAAATGGGTATAGCTGAAGCGGGCCTCGAACGCGCGGCCTGACGACGGAGAGCTGATTTGAGTCGAACTTCGAAGTTGAAAGTGGCCAGTTTTTGTTAGGGGATGTTGCGCCGAGTCGGTAATCGCGGATGGAAAGAGGCAACTAACTTGAGGCACATGCCTAGGTTCGGAGGGCCTGGTACCCTCGGCGGGTATGAAGTGGCGAGCCTCCGAAGAAGGGTGCTTGGCATCCGGGCCCCGATCCCATCGGGAGGGTTAGTTAGGTCAGGGGAGGCATCGTCCCTCAAGGAGTGTTTGAACATGGCATGCTATCTCAACGGTGCCAAGACTCAGCCTGTCTTCCTGCAACTCAACGATGGCTGTCTCATTAATTTTCATGGTGTCAAGGCGGGTGGTAAGCTCCCCTTTAGCACGAGTTCCAGCTTCTGGGATGGGAGCGTAGTTCGGCGAGCCTCACAGAGGTACATGTACTCTCCTTACCCAAAACACAGCCCAATCATAAGTGTCAAGAAGGGTCTGGTGGGAGGGCGTTAAAAGCCGGACAACGTCATTTGCCGCGGTATATCAATTTTGTAGCCGCAGAAAAAAGAATGATTACATATGTAAGAAAATGACTCTTACGTTGGGATTTATAAAGACCTTGATGGACAAAAAAAACGACAAATGGTCGCACAATTCGTCACATTACCAGTTCAAGGAGCCCATGCGACTTTGGCAACGTTCATAGGGTAGGAGAGAGCCAACTTTTGGGTGATAAAACATCTGATGCAACGTATAGTAAAATATTTGTACACAAACGATCCCAATCCTTCCTCATGCGGGTTTAAATCGGCCTTGTCGATTACCGAAACCTAAAGAAAGGTGGAAGGGGAGAAGATGATGATGTTATATAGAGAAAACCCGTCAGAATGCATAAAAAAAAGCTGATACAGACAGGCACATGAGGGACTGACATGCGGATGTAGGCCAGTAACAGGGCGCCGCCAGAAGCGACCGTACCGACGACATATTGTAATCTATACACAGGAAGCGCATAGACAAATAAGTACGGGTGTGTGTGTGTGTCTGTGTATGTTTTTCTCTGCAAATCATGCAAGTTTCAATGGAGGAAGCGTGAAAAGTACAAACATGTTGAATTTGACGCTTTCCATCGTCGTACGTAGGTTGCCAATTTCGCCTTCAATCCGTGTATCGACCTCTCTAATTTTTAATTCTCGCACGCCTAACTCGTCTCGGATCCGGCCCTTTTCAAGATTCAAATCGAGGCGAACTGATGCTTGTGTCCTAGTCTTTATGTAAGATCCACAAGCCCAGAGGTCATATCAGCCTTCTCTTTCATTGGCACCTCAAATGAAAAAAAGAGTGGGGAAATGATTGACAATTTCTTCACGTAGTCTCTGTTTTAGTTTCTCTAATTCACTGATCAGTCTTTCATTCTCCGATTTCAATAGCGCGAAGTCTTGTTTCTCGACCAATTGGATTTCTGATTTCAGTTTGGCGAAGTCGACCCTCTGTGTATATTGTTGCTAATAAAAGAAGAAGTGCACAGATTTGAATGGTTATTGTACTGTGATCTTTGTTGGCTGAGCTTAGAGAGACAAGTAGCACACCTTTTCTATTTCGCTTCGGGTGACCAGTCCCGTGATCAAGTTCTTCATAGATTCATCGATCACCTGCTCGATGGCCACCATCAGCCCTTCGGATTGTTCACGAGATAGACCTTCTTTCTCCAACCGTGTCACGAATTGGTGACTATCGAAGTACGGTAAACGCGTGACTGAGCTAGATGAGAAACACAACCTATCTTTTCTTATTCCGAACGATCCCATATCAAATTGAATGTATATTCAACACGTAGACTATGAGTTAACTGAACTGACCCTGAATATGAAGAAGGCAGTGGAATCCTGATGCCAAGTCCGGTTCGGGAATAGGTATGAAGACGTTGAATAGCAGCAGGGAGATACGACGCTTTCATCTTTCGGCTTATCTCGACAGGAATAATATATTTGAACCGGTCAGCGTCGAATTATGGCTGCATCCACGTCGTTCTTCTCGAGTGGTGGACCTGAGACTCTGAAAAGTCGCGCTGCGACCCGGATTTCATGCATGAGTCCCCCGGGGAGTGTAGGTCCCCCCTTTACCACCCGCGGGAGTCCAGCTGCAGAGGGTTCAGAGAGAGGCTGGGGCCCTTGCAATCAGAATATAAGCCTCAGTTACAAACATCCATTAAATGAGCCATCCACCTTGTTAAATTTTCACAATGAAACAGAGTCCAAAAGTGAGGAATCAGATTCTTGACACTCCCTCCCAAGAACCAGTGGAGAAAATGGTGGCCCAACCCTACAATTAAATATTTGGCAGTGAGTAAGATATTATTATGGAGATGAGTGTGGTAGGAAATGCAAAAGTAGAAAGGTGCCTCTGTATGACTTCAACTGCCAACAGCTTCTTCACCTTTTTCTTGCAGGGAGTGTTTTAGTACCTCCTATACTTATGATATTCAAGAGGTGATGAAATGGGACTTTGGTATACTACTGGTAAATGCAGTCTTGCGCAGTTATGCTTTGGTCTATTTTGGTCTTTCTGTGAGCCTTTCAGTTTTGTCTTTCTTTGAGTCCTTCAAGAAGTTTGTGAGAGATTTCATGTGTACCTAAACAGGGAGGGAAGCTTACCTGCATTTTTCCAATGTCTAGATTCTTGGAGTCCTCCGTTTTCATTCCTGCCACAGGAGTGATCTCCCATTGGAATTCACATAGCCCAAACACTGGCAGAAGTAGACAGGTCTACAGATAACCATACATGAAATGAAATCACTGAGTCCTTATTACTTTCAGCTACTATGTATCATCACTGTTTAAATACTAATCTAAATACGATTTAGATACCATGTCAACTATTTATTTAAATGCATATATGTTAGCTATTCATAAACGAGGTTAACTATTTCAATACTATGTTAACTGTTGTGATCCTATGTTAACTGTTGTAATCCTATGTTAACTGTTTAAACACTATGTTGACTATTTAGATACGCTGATAACTACTTAAATACCGTATTAATATGAACCGCTAAAAACAACACAACGAACTACACAAAACAAAGAAAATCCATTTTTTGGGGGGGTTCAAACCAAATAAGTCAGAGGTATATATAAAAAGCATCCCACAAAAGAAAGAAAGAAAGAAAAGGGATTGGGAGCCCTTCAACGAGAGAGCAAGCAAAGATAATAGAGAGAGAGAGAGAGAGAGAGAGAGAGAGAGAACGTGGGGATACAGTAGAAAATTTCTTCTGTTCTAGAGGTTCACTTGGACGGTGATTTCTTGCGCTAGGTACTCGTGCATCTTGGTCGAAGGATGGAGCGTATCCTGTCAAGAAAACAAAATAAAAAAGCAGAAAGAGGTTTGTGATGGTAAGTTCAGGGGAAATCGTGATTTCTATCTATAAAGAAGACACCAAGGGATAGAAAGAGAGAGAGAATGAACGGACGTAGTACTGCCATCGCTCTGGGCTTTTACAGTCGACCCCGGTCGTCGAATTCCAACAAGCATCCATGACATTAATGAAGTTAAACTATGGATATACATCGATCCCGCAAGAGACAAAATAAATAAATAAATAAGATTTAGCCCAATCAACACAGTTGGAGTAGGTGACCATGTTTTAAGGCAAAAAAGAGGGAGGGGCGCAGACGAACAGTTTCGGGATGGCTGCGGATGTAGAACCAGTACTGCGGGATGTCGAAGTACGCCACATTGTGTCCGGAGCTCTGCGAGGATGAGGAGTCCTTCGAAAGTGCCTTGATGCCGTCACTGAGCTCCTGCCAAGACGGACGCGCATATTGAGCCATTCAGAAAAGTGAGTCAAATTGCATGTACACGTGCGGGATTTACCTGGTTGTACAGCCTCGTGAGATTGCCAACGTAGGAGAGGTACAAGTCAGTTAAGGAGGCGTTATTTTTGGCGAGGGTTTTGGACTGGTAGTAGAGGTTGGGAAGGATCTCGAGGGGCGGGAGGAGCATGAGCAAGTAGTCGGAGCGGATGGTATTGACGGCGGGGTTGGCATGGATGTCATGAACCTGGTCGAGGAGCTCCTTAGCCTCGAGATGTATTCTCCCGGCGGCGTACTCGAAGCCCGTCTGTGGGCCGTGGATGTTGCCGTTCTGGAACGTCCCGTTCTTGATCACGTCCGTCCAGATCTGGATCACGTCGTTGATCCCGATCCACACGCAGTGTAATACCCGCCCCGTGCTCCCCTCCCCCCGCTTCGCCTTCTGGTTCTTGATATCATCCTTGTACATCTCCATCTGCGTCCGCGTGTCCGGCGCATTCACCTTCGTAAGCCCATTGTTCACCGTCGCATCACCACTGCAAAAAATCAATCCCCGCCCATTCAACCACTCGATCCTCCACTAAATTAACTTTTTGGCTGTGTTGTGGGAGTGGCTCACTATGCATAATTCAGTAGAGTGATATTGCTGCCTGTTAGAGTTGACGCAGCCATGTATTCTCCAAACACGGGGCCGTTGGTGAATCTTCCATGCCAGTAAGGAGGGCCTGTGTACATAGGGGGACGAAAGCAGAGTGTTAGTATATCAGAAAAAAAAAAAAAACCCCCGACCACAGAAATCCGGACCGTTCCTAGCGAAAGAGCCTGTTGCGGTACGTACCTCTGATGGTCTCGGCGTAGATGGGTGATCGTGGATGAGCATCGTCGCAATCGGAGGCGCCAAAGATGACTTTTTTTTTTTTTCACCCACAAAAAAGTTACAAAAGACATGTGTTTGTTGTGACAGAGAAGAGGTGGTAATCAGTACAATTGTTTGAAAGATTAAGTGAGAGATCTACATCGCGAGGGAGGAAGAGACTCAAACCGATGGAGGAGTATTGCGTCCGGTCCCAATGGCCGGAGCTTGCGCGCTGCGGGAACGTGTGGTAGTCGCCGTGGTCAGACTTGAGCGCTCTTTCGGTGACCGAGGGGCTGTTCGCGGCGGAGGAGGTGGATCTTTGGTGGGCATGTTTTGCACTGATGACCGAATAATCGCACACAATTATTAAATAAATAAATAAATAAATACATGCTCGTTAACTCGTCAATTAATGTGCCATTTTCCTACGTATGCGTTCTTGTTGTGAATAATTTGCACGACTAACTACTTACCCGACGATCGCTGCAACGACGATGGATGCTGATACGGCTGCCGCCAAGAGCCCAACGAGGAGATATTTACGCATCGATTGTATGTATGTATACACCTATCAACACAGCGCCTTTCTTCAAGGTGGTGGTGGTTCCTTCGTTCCGATAAGCTTCTTCTGGATGCTCTTTCGTGGGATGTTGGGTGTCTATATTTCTTGTCAAGATAAAGGAAAGTAGCCTTAATATTACGTGGGGAGATGGTCGAGTTGAAGATGTGTCTGTCTGTGTGTAAATATATTTTCGAGAGGGAATCTTTCTTTTTTGAAGCTGATAACGATGATGTGGGAAAGATGTAAATATGTATAGGGCCGGTTTTGGGGATTTGAATGAACAATAACTAGCTGAAAAGGGAGAGCCCAGTATTAATAGTTGGTTTTGTACTATTAATATTTGATTTGATATTTACCACGAAATGACAAACGGCGTTTATATTTAGATGAGCTGCAGTGTATGGATAAGAGAGAGAGAGAGAGAACTTGAAAGTGTTTTAAGCAGAATTGGTGAGCAAGAACTGTTGTTTACCCCTGCGTAAGTATGGTGGGAGATCGAGGGCCTGGTCAGTCGTGAGTCGTTGACTCGTTTACCGAGCGAGAAGGTGCTAATGTAAAAGAGGGAAGGGAAGGGGGGGAGGAAGTTGGGAGCGAAGCTTGTGGATTGATTTAGGGATATTCCGAATGCAAGCTTCCAAATCCAAGTTCCAGAGCGGAGAGTGTATATCGCGTCCACTGAGCCTGAGTCCTGACCATGCAATCCACTACTATTTGGAAGATCCATCATCATATTTATGATGGTTCACAAGGCTGCGGTGATGGGTCATCTTTAGGGGGATCATGTGGTGCTTATTATTCAGGGGAGAAACGCAGAACATTGTCATGGATGATGGAGCATGGTGCGGTGACCGGGGTGTGTGTATTCCGGGAGGGGAAAGTGAATCCCACCAATTGTCTTGAAAATCCTCCTCGCCCTCGACAGCTTGAGACACAGATACACCGTCGCACCGAGCTTGACAAGAGTGTGCGTATGTAAAAACCCTTACAGACATGCTCCGCGGCTGGAGGGGGGCCCCGGGGGTGTGCTTCCCGCGGCGGCGGCAAGCGAATGCAGGCCCGGCACAGTCCCGGGGGCCCCTATGAAGCCCAGAGAGACACACAGATTAACTCAGTGTAATAGGCACCATTATTAAAAAGCGAAAGGTTGGCCCTCTGTTTTCTTTCATTCGTATGGCTCAACTCCTGAAGAGGTGAACGAGACGAACAACAGCAACCTCGAACACAAGAAAAAAAAAAGGAACGAGTGAAAACGAGATGGTTCTTAGTATCAGGACGGAAATACATGGCAAGGGCGGAGATAAGACGAATGGATTCCATCCGACGCTTCGAACGACTGTGAAGATTGCACCTCAAGAAGAAGAAGAAGGAGGAGGAGGAGGAGAGGAGGAGGAGCTGATAGGAGGAGGATGCGGATTGATGCTGGTATACGAGTTTCCCAGCAGTGTGATTCTGGACGAATACGAGCTGCGTGGGCTGTATTCCGAGGGCCGACTGAGTGACCCTCCAGCTGCCCCTATAAGTTGTGGTAGTCAGCAAGAAGAAGAAGACCTGTTCCGTGTCTCCGATGGGGTCCACTTGGAAGCACCTGCCAGTCCCCACCAGTCCCCACCCTCACTGCTCATCCCTATCACCACCAGATCACAGCACGCGTTCCTCGTCCCTCTCCATCTGCGCTATCTGCCTCCTGTCAACCAACATACACACTCCTCGCCCGTCAGACACATCACCATCCAGCCTCCGCGGCTCTTGAAATGGTGCAGCCAAACTAACAATAGTAAGCAACCCTTCTTCTTCTTTTTTGTTCACTTAATAATCATTAACACCTTGTTTTTTATTTTATTTTTTTGCAGATCTCCCTTCACGTTTTAACCTGACCGATTTCAGCCCCACAACAAAGCGCCTAATCCACCAGACGTTCTCATCTCCCAACCGAACCCAGCCTCGCTTCCAAACCCTTACCGTCATCACCCCATCTTCTCATCATCATCTCGACAATGTTCCCTTGCAAATATCAGTGCCCGTAGGATATCAACAGGACGAATTGTGGGTGCAAGGTGTCACCAATCTTGCCGTGTGGATTGCATTCATCTGGATTGCTTACTGCGTTCTCTCGAATCCCCGGTCTACTTCAGCTTACACGCATGCCAAAAAGAAACTAAACTGAAGCAATTAATCTCCCTTCCCTTCCTCATGTATGTATGATCATCCCATTTGTTTTTATGTGTAAAACTCGATCACATGATAGAGATACAAATTATGATCCATGCAAATACGGCTTACCTAGAGGAGCAGGACTAAATCTATCATCTTAGCCATTATTGTAGCACAACTTCTTTCTCTCTTGTCAACGTGAGTGTTCACTTGCACGCTCTATTTGACATGAGATAATGCACGGAAGTAAGGCACCAAAAAAAAAAAAACAGGTGCCATGCTTAAGACACTTTGCAAGACGTTGTTTTGTGTTTCTTGTTTGTTGGATCAAGTGGCTGACGAAGTGACAAGAGAGAAAGGGCGAGGATATACTGCTCGATAAATCATGAGAGAGAGAGAGAGATAGCAGGATGTCAAGAGGAGGCGACGAGAAGCGCCAACACCTTATCTCGGAACTCAGGTTTCAAGAACCCGTCCAAATCCTGATGAGTATGAGCAGGATCTTGCGACGAGTCGTCCACGTCCATCGATCGGTGATCCAGCCGAGATAGCCGAGAGATTTCTAACGAGGCTTCGTAGGTGCGTAGGATTGATGAGTCCGAGATGGGCATGGAGAGCGTGGACATGAGGTTGATGGCGCCTGCTAGTCGGGCTATCGTTGCTCGGGTATGACTTGAAATAGGCTATTATATCGACGAAAGGAAATGTTCGGTTAGTTTCTGAAGTGGTTTGGAAATGTTGGCAAATAGGTGGGAAAGGGTGGCTCACCTCGTTGACATCGGAATACATGTTGTCTGATTCGGCTTCGAATCCTTCCTTGAGCCCCTCGTCTGCATCCGACTGTGCGCGTTGCTGGGCGATCCAGATCCATCCGTTCACGCCGATGATCAAGTCGATCCCGATCGGCAGGATGTGGAAGTGTGACTTGAGCCGTAAGATCAGTTGCGATGGCACTTTCAGTAGCATTCCATTCCGTAGCTACAGATACATAAATGCACATGCACAGTCAATCATAATCGTTCTACTATTTTTTTGTTGTGGTGAAAAAAAAAAACGGAGGGGCTACCTTTCCATACTTCCTCGACCGTGTGTGTAAGCTCATCGATCCATCCCCGAAAAAACCTTGCACTTCTGCCACCAATAGATCGCCCTCTTGGAAGAAATACCTCATTTGCAGCTCATCCGATTCCAATTTCCTACGCTATACACATCATGTTCCAAAATCACGTCACAAGAAGAAAAAAAAAAAATGAAACAGGTGCGAGATGCTTGGTCATGTTAATAGGACTTTCCAACGCGGGAAAGGAAAAAAAGAGGAGGACAGTTGGGGCTGACTTGGACTCCTCCGGGAAGATTCACGGAGCCTAGCATCAGAACTGCATGTTGGCGTCCACCGGCCTCCACTTTCCACCGTTTGGATTGCACTTCCGTAATCCTTCCGATGACGAGATCGCCCACCTCGGGCCGGTATCTAAACAAGCGGGAATGCAAAGGAGAAGGTGGTTTCAGGTAGGCAGAGAAGGGAGTGATATAGAGGTATTAAAAAGAATTCTTGAGGGGAGAAGAGGATGGGACCTACACTTACCGACCACTAAGGGGACTGACGGTGATCAGTTTATTAATGCGCTCGACGGTGCCTGCGAGAGAGCTACGAATGAGCCCCTCGGACGACTCGCCATCCACCTTCATCATCGACTCGTCCTCCTCCTGCTCCACTCCGCTCTGCTCCTCGATAAACGTCCCGTGTCCTCGCATCCAGTACTTGGACGATGCGATCATCTCCCCCGGTACCACCACGCTGCACTGTTCCATCGACCCTCCGCGATCGGCCATCGTGAGCTTCTTCTTCGTTTCCAGCGCATCCTGGGTAATCGTGAAGATCGAGCTCATCGCTGTCACGTCAGTCGCTAGATAATGGATGATTAATATTACTTTTTCGAGTGCGCCGATGGCCCTGTGTAAATAAATATGTACCCCCTTGCACAGGCGCGCCGATGGGCAGCGCAGTCCGGGTGCGCCCCGGCGCGGTTATGGAAGCCTCCTTTAGGGGCTTAGATGGCTTTTTTTTTTCTTTTTTGCTGCTTTTGGTTTCCTCTTTCATTCTGGGATTACATAGGCCACCCAACCGAGTACATGTAACCGCACGAGAGCCACAAGAATCCAGGAACCAGTTGGACTCAAAAAAAGGCGGGGTGTACTCGGTGAAATGCTTGGCTGCTTGCACGCTGGAAGTAGCCTGGATTCTGGCACTTGAAGCTTTTTCAAAATTCAAGTTGACACCCCCACCCACCCTGATCAGAACTGTGGGCACAGGGATCTATGTACTGGAATTGCCCGGAGGCTGTGGGGGTGGCGCAGTTCACCCTATGTACCAGCGGCACCACGCAGGGGACCTGTGGTGGCGCCGGTAGGGTTACCGAATCCGATCTGGCGGCGGTGTCTTCTTGCATGTTGAGCACGATGGGTCTAGTCTCGCTTGCTTGACGAATGGTACAACCAGCTTGATCTTACATAATGAAGCCTAGGTTAGATGTGATGTGAATTTGGGTACGATTTTATCACCAGTCTACTATATGTGATCTTCTGGTGACTTCAGCCTGGAAAATTCCTCAGAAAACCCATCGTCCAGCCTTGTGTAATGATAACTTTGAACACCAACGAGCTAACTTTCTGTAATTTCATAGGCACAACGATGGCGAGCTTAACTAAGCCTCTCGATCGGAGGGGCCCGGGGGGCCAGCAGGCCGAGGGACTTGTGTTAAGTTCGCAACGATGGTGTCTTTCCCATAAGGAACATCTCGAGTCCTGGCATATTTCGGAGGCTCGCGGTGAAGGAGAGATTATGCATGTCTCCCTGACCCTGAGGCTTGCCAAGCTACCCGCCTATCTATCTACACGCCCATCGCAGATGCTGGAACTGAAGCTAAGGGAAGCGCACCTACCGCGTTAGAGCATCTCCACCGCGGGCTCTGAATCCGGGTCCTTATATTTTTTTTTTGAGGACCGTGCTAGCAGCTTTAGGGACCCGGAGTCCTTCTGCACGCACCGGTAGTCCTCAAAAGTGTCTGTGAAAACCGATGAAAGGCCATTCCCCGTTGTCCCCCTGCCCCCGTCTTTTTTTATCATCTCACCTCATCTGTCCACTACTCAATCGACTTCCCAATGGATCGTCTCACCATCGTCCAGAATTTGCTCGGCACTCAATCAAAAATCATTTCCAGCTCGACCCGAAATCTATCAGCTGTTCTTCAAGGTGGCGCTGCGGTAACACAAGAAGTTATTTGACTTGAAAAAAAAAGAGAAAGAAGAAAGCCGAAGCGGGGTGGATGCAGAAAAGGAAGAGCTCCAAACCTCCGGAGAGACTTTGAAAGTGGCTACAATCGATTACACCAAGACTACTTCGCTCCAGCACCCGTATACGCCGATTACCAGTTTCGTCGGCGTTTCCGGATGCAAAGGCGGCTGTTTTTAAAGATTGTTGAAGATCTCGAGAGGCACGAGCCCTACTTTACTCACAGGGCCGATGCCCTTGGTAATTTTGGTCTGAGAGGCATTCAGAGGATTGCTTCCTCTCTTTGAATATTGGCTTACGGCGGGGCTCACGACGCCAACAATGAGTACATCCAAATCGGTAAATCAACAGCATCTGATTGCCTATATCGATTCTGCAAGGCAGTCATTGACCTGTATAGCCAAGATTACCTTTGTGCTCCAAATGAGCAGGATATCAAGAGATTACTAGCCGTTGGGAAGGATCACGGATTCCCTGGCATGCTTGGATCAATTGATTGCATGCACTGGGAATGGAAAAACTGCCCTACAGCGTGGCATGGTGTTTTTCAAGGAAAGGAAAAAGTAATCCTCTTTTCTCTGATTTCTGTTGATCAAATCTCTCATCATGATTGCATCTTACAGGTGCCAATGATTGTGCTTGAGGCGGTTGCATTGTACGAGCTATGGATTTGGCATGCCTATTTTGGCATGCCTGGGTTCAACAACGACATCTCAGTCTTGGATGCCTCTCCTGTTTTCAAAGACATTGTTGAAGGGCGTGCTCCCAAATACAAATACACAATCAACGGAAACAACTACCATCAAGAATATTACCTCGCCAATGGTATATATCCTGACTATTCAACCTTGGTTAAGACGATCTTGCAGCCACAGGGGCTAGAATGCAAGGTAAGGAGTGATTGAAGCATCTCCTTTTTTATATTTTGGTGTTTCTGACTGTATCTCATAGCATTTTGCCAAGATGCAGGAGGCCGCGCAAAAAGATGTTGAACGTGCATTTGGCGTCCTCCAGGCACAGTTTGCCATTGTTGCACGACCGGCACTCACGTGGAGTCTTCAAAAGCTGCATCTGGTTATGAGAACTTGTATCATCCTCCACAACATGATTGTGGAGGATGAGAGGAGTGCAACTGTTGATCACATCTACAATACAAACTCTCGCCATCCTTCTGATTGCATTGACCCCGCAAACAGACGACGCGCAGACTTCTCAACTTTTGCTCAAAACCAATGCAACATCAGGAACTCGACCGCACATTACCAATTGCGGAACGATTTGATTGCCCACCTTTGGGCACATAAGGGACAGGATGAAACATGGGGAATTGATGAAGATGAAGATTCTAATTAGTATCCATCCATCTATTGATGTATTTTTTTTACTATTTCAATTAAGTTATACGCTGTTTTCAGATTACTTTTTTACTATTTCAAGTTATACGCTGTTTCAAATTTTTTCTTGCATGCTATCCAGATTCAATCACAGTCCCAATATTTCATTTGCAGCAAAGAATGTCACAAAACAAATTTGTGAGGAGCCACAGCTAAAAGAAAAATATCTTCATTGAAATTCATATCTGATTTCAAAAATAAACTTCAATAACATCTTATCTGAGCATGATGAGAGTCAAGAAAACAAAGCTAGAAGAAAACCGTCTTCATTTTGAGATTGATATCTGATTCCAAAAAATCTTTGACAATGTGCATATGAGGCTAATCAAAGTGGAGACGGGAAAAGAAATAAAAAAAAACATTTCCAAGATGACTCGGCGGGAAAAGAAATAAAAAAAAATTCCAAGATTACTCGGCCTCTTTTTCCAATTCAGCTTCAAGGCGAGAGAGTATCTTCTTTTGCTCAATCTTGTAAAACTTCTTCACCATATCGCTAGCACTGGTCAAGTCCTTGTTCATGATTGCTTTGTTGGCAAGTCGCTGTAGATTGACATTTTGAGAATCAAGAGTCTCTTGCTGTTTTTTTGAAATGATCGCTATCTCGGAGTGAGCTGAAGCCATCTTTTTGAGATGCTTGTGATTTGATGCTTCTAATTGTTGCTCTTGGTATGCGGCCTTCAATTTTTTTTGCCAATCGGACATTCTGGAGGAGCACGCAAGGTTTCATTGCCGGAGCCATCCAAATCCAAGTTCACTGTAACTGGCACCAAGCTGGGCATCAAGCCAGGAGTTGGGCTGGATGGAACCGTGGTTGAAGTACTCTTTGGTTCTTTCTTCTTTTCCAAACAAAGATTGTAGTCGTGCCATTTGGCAGACTTGCGGAGGATGTTGTAGCAGCAGGTGTAAGGAAATGGTTTGCCTTAAAGCTTGTTATACAAGCTGTGTGCCATTGTATTTCTGTTGCTAGAAGAGGTGCCACTGGGATTCCAGGGGTTGATTTGTTGGACACACCCGTGGAACTTATTGAAAGCCTGCTGGATGATGCTCCAGCAATTCTTCAGGCTCTTTGCTGATTGCTTGGGGTTGGAGATTTTCTTGCGATAATGTTTAGCAACGGTTGTCCAGAGCGCGTCGCCCGTCTGATTGGTTCCTTTCCTGCCATCATCGGTGGTCTCAAGCCAAGAAGTACAAAGCTGCATATCCTCATCTTTGTGATAATTTCGGGCCCGTGTCTTTTTTTTTGGGTCCTTCTCCTCTTCATTGCTTTTTTCACTAGTCCCATCCTCATCAGCTTCCTCTTTCTTTGCGCTTTTTTTCTTCTTCTTTGGCTTCGCAGTGTTTTGAGCTTTCGCGGCGGCCTTCTTCTTGGTGGTTGGAAACTTGGCCTCTGCGGAATTTGATTTATTATTTGTGGTCAGCGTGATAAAAAAAATAGATAAAAACGATTGACGGAACATACCTTCTTCAACAGAAGAAGGCCTTTTTTTGGATTGTTTTTCTTGCGTTGAGGTGTCTTTGACTTCAACTGATACTACAAAAGAGTCTTCAAGATTAGTGAAAAGTAGTGAATGAACATGAGCATATGGAAATGAGACACTTGCCGTCATTGGTGCAGTCCATCATTGTGAGTAGCACCGGATCAAGAGGGGCAGCTATGGTAGATATCGGTATGGAGTGGATATGTGTTGGGAGGATATCGGGGGTGTGTAGTTGATGTTTCACACAGATTTGGATGTGTGAAAGGGGTTTCTGGAGGATGAGAATGGGTCCCTAGCCGTCCCTAGATGTACGGACGAGGCTGTGATTTTCAGGGACGGCCGGAGTTTAGGGACGCAAGTAGGGACTGCAGTGTGGGGGGGTTTTTGGGTTTGGGGCTGTAAAATGCGGATAGGGACCCGTTTTAGGGTCCGCGGTGGAGATGCTCTTAATTCCGTACCATGAAACGACTTTCATGTCACCAAGTGACGGAAGGGTTGTTTGAAACGGCTTTTTTGTGTCCAAACTTTAGATGGGAGGCGATCCCGCTCTCCATCCGCAATCACCGACACGGCAGAACCTCCCCCAACGGCCAGCAACATTTGGTTTTGACCCGCAAGAAAGGTTAACATGGAGCAACGTCAGAACACGCAAAATCCAATCAAACCCCTGCTGAAGAATCACTTACCCCCTAGTGAAGAGGCCAAATGGAGAGGCAATGGCATTCCCTGATCCCTCTGCTGGTGGTGTTTCATTAATCTGATTGATTTGCAATCATAGCTTTGTTCTACAATGCCCCAACCCACCTCTGTGTAACTGTCTAGGGGGGGTTCCAAATTTTGGCCCCCAGAAAAACCAGTTTTTTTTTGGGTGACCATCTGAAAGCTGTCTAAAGTTGTCTCAAGGCCTACACAACCCCCAAACATGTATTCAGATGTAATAAGAGCACCTCCACCGCGGGAGTCAAACCCAGTCTCTATCTCACTTTTAGCTACCCAAACCCAAAAACGATACCCCACCGCAGGCCCTATCCAGGGTGCTATCACCCTTGGGCAGGCACTTGGGCGGGCATGGGTCTCCACCCCTAGCGACTCAATCCCGCCCGCAACATGTCCAAAACACATGAAATGTGGACACGTGTCCGCAACATCCAGCATCCCATCACCAAACCATTCACCCCCCCCGACTACATAGCTCCTCAGATAGAGCCTCTGGCTGGATGCCGCAGCCCTCGCGGTCGCCAAACTGCTGCGGGCGGTCTCTACTCAACATTATTTAGAGCCCGCGTTTACCTCCCGCGGTGGAGGTGCTCTAAATGTGTACATTATCAAGAAAATGTACTTATGTTGCAACAGATTTACATATTTGCATATGAAGCATGGAAAGAAAATCTTGATCCATAAGGCTGTGCCCATAAAGACCTATTGACTCCTATTTTTCACTGTGAGCACAACACAATGCCATCCCAAACACGTGCAGCAAGACTCCAAAAGAAACAGAGGCTCCTTGAACAGAAAGAAAAAGAACAGCAAAATGAAGACATCTTGAATTACCAAGATAAAAAGATCATGATCAACAACCAGGCAAACAAAATTGCACAATTTATACAAGATTTCCTCTCAAAGTCTCTTGATTCTTATATATTTTTAAATAGTATGGATGTTTGAGATTGGTCACTATTCCATTTCATGTGAAGCCATCAATCATAACCAGCCTTGGTCCAAGTTGGAAGGCCAAGCAAGCACATGAGGTGTAACCTGAGTCAAACTAATGTGCATATGTATGTATATAGATGTGTTTATGCATATTCAATAGATTTATATACATAAAATGGTCTGTAAACCCATAGCTACCGCCTGTAAGCACATAAACCTGACCTGGGGTTCCAAATGTGATGCCCAAAAAACAACCCCCCCCCCCCAAAAAAATGGTCTGGTTGACACAAGGGGCATATTTTCCAATAGCCCTACATCTGTAGACCTCAAAAACATGGTTTGCAAGTTGATTAATGCATATCCATGAAATTGATGCTGCCCTGCATTTTGTTTTCCATTTTGCAGGTACCAGTTACACAGAGGTGGGTTGGGGCACTGTAGACCAGAGATTATTAAGGATAGGGGGGTTCACAATAGCGTGTTTTGCTTCTGGTTGACCTTTGACAAACTTCTTGCTTGCAATGCTTCTGGTTTTAAATTTGCTTTCAAATTTTTGATTGCTTGACCTACCACATTGATAAACTACATTGCTTCTGCAAATTGACATGAATTTGTATTAGAGCAAACACAATCCTATCCAAAGGAACTTGGATCTATTGGTAATTTAGGGGAAAGAACCACATGTGAGATGGTCATTTGGAACAATTGGATACATGAGGTGGCATGACCAACTCACTTCTAATGAGCAGATCTAAACCAATCATTGTGGTGGCCTAGGCCAACTTGCCTTTGGTGTTGACTACATAATATTTGTCTCCTCAGCAAATCCCTGAAGAGTGCATTAAGGGCTATTGAGGGGGTTCATGTTCAGCTTATTTGACATTGCTAAGAATATCAACAGCTCTGCTGATGCATAATGAAATGTTACTTCCATGCATCTGTAAAACAGTAGAATCAATTGCTTTTTTGAAACAGTATACAAAAACTCAATAGAAGTAATAACTGATAAAAATAAGAAATTGATAAATAAGGATTCAAACAACATCAATACATAACAAGACAATCACACTACCTGATGATCTTTAGGTCAATACTGATAACAACGCTTAAACAATCACACAAGTGTTGGTTCACCTAATCAACCGAATTATCACAGTGATACAGTCTAGGTTATGATAAATGATGTCAGTTTTTTAGATAACATTGAAACATGAAATACAATGAGATAATGGATAATAACAACCTGTCCAAGAGCTGTATCTAGCTCCTCCTGAGGATTGGGAACGGACGTTAGTGCAACTGAATATGTTGCGCTGCTAGTTGTTTTGCGAACAATGACGCTTGTTGTTATCGAGTGATAGCTGACGATTCAAATTTTTATGTGAGATGACAAATTGGAAGGAAATTGGTGTGGAAGGGAAAGGACCCAGGAAACCCCCGAAGTAGGTGGGTAACCTAAATGTATGAATTTTTGGGAAAAATGGCAAAATGATACACACGAAATTTGTATGAATGGGGTTACAAAACCAAAAGGGTACACACCAAATGTGGCAAAAATGTATGAATTTCCAATGAAATTCAGTTAAATCCGCTGAAAACCGTATAAACCCGGCTGTAATACGGGGGGTTTCGGGTTCCCGGTGGCATTTTGCCTTAAGCATACGCACGAAAATGTATGAATTGGCCAAAAAAAGCCATTCCCCGGTGCCCCCCGATGTATGAATTTCGCCAAAATCTGGGATTTTACGTTACCCACCTCTGTAGGGGGTTTCCTGGGTCCTGAAGGGAAACAAGGAAAATGAAATATGACTGGGAACTTGAGGATCAATTCAGCTCGGACCTTCAGCAGAGTTGCGGAATGACGTCACACAAGATTACATAGTCTATTTGCGAGCTTTGATTACATATGCAATAACATCGGCCTAAAATGGCAAAAATGCCCTGCGAAAGCCCCCTGATGCAGATGGAAAATCTTCAAAAAAGCAAAAGAGATTACAACGTTCCCTTATGCAGTTACCTAGAAAACATGGAAAAAGAGCTCAAATTCAGCAGAAATTGAAGCCAACTATCAACATCATGATCTTCCACATTATAGTCCTGACAAAGTGTTTATTTCTCCTCGGAACTGTGGCAGCCAAACGTGATCTGATGTTTTTTGAGCTGGTATGCAATTCATTCATCTTGAATTTTTTTTCATCGATAATCTCGCAGAGATACATAAAAAAGAAGTCCTGAGATTGAAAACAAGATGATCAAGTAGATAAATACATCATTTTCCTAATCTACGACTCACACAATGCCCCAGACATGGAATGATCCACAGCTCCATCCTTCTCACTCAAATAGAATTGCTTGACAAGCATGATATCTGGAAAATGCTTGAGCCGAGGACGCACTTGAGCGAAGTAACTTTCCTGCTTCTTGACTCCAGATAGGGAAAAAATGGCGCCCATGGTGACAGCGTTCATGATACATGTTTCGAATAACTCTGTTTCAAACAATTCAGTAGTAACGAGGTTCCTCTCCACTCCGGTGAGATTTTTTACGCATGGCAGGGGCTTTGAGTAATTCAGTCGGGACCTTGTGAAGAAGATCCAACTCGAAAGTAATCCGGTGATGCCAAAAATAAAGTTGTTGATCACTCCCGTCTTGGTTAGCAATGTGACTTGCGCGCTGATAGTTCCAGATGTCTTGAGGAGATAGAGGAACCGAATCATTACAATGACTTCAAGCTATACTTAAGGAGAATCGGGATTTTGATCAGCCCAGTTTTTTGACCCTCAAGCCCAATTGAGTATCAACATGTCCGCGCGCTTACCAGCGAGTGACCAAGGGACAAAATCGCAGCCAGAATCAAATGCGTATCATCGAAGCACATCCAATTCAAAAATCTGACTCGCCATGGTAATTCTGGTGTTGAATATTGGACATAGCAACCATTCTCTTCAGCCAACGGGGGCACTGTGACTGCTGTTCGGTTGTGGGCACACATGGCATGGAGATTGATATTGTTGCGGCGTTTCGTCATCTTGCGTATCAATCGAAAGTAGATGCAGTACAGCGGCAAGCAAATCTACAAGCAAAGCAATTCTAGTCAGGGGTTGGCTTCGGACATTGAAAACGCAATGATACGATTGATGACAATGAATCAGAAAACCAACGCAAATGAAGCCGAAGAAATATGCGAGCCTCGACTTGAATGTTCATAAAAATTAATTCATAAGGACCAAGGTGTGAGGTTTTTGAGATTTAAATCAAAGATGTTGGGAAGCGTTTGTAAGAATGGTCACTCACACACAACAAGAAGCGAAAATCTTTGCTCCAATTCTCCTGCAAAATCAGCCGTCAAGTCAGCTGCCTGGTTCAAACCAAAAAACTGGAACGAGGCAACATACGAATGACTGAGTCATGGCAAGAAGTCCTGGAAGTTCCGGAAGAAGTTCATTCTTAATCGCAAAGTTCTTCGGATCAAAGAGAACTGCCATCACCTCAAAACGAACAAAAAATCGGTGAAATGTATCCAGACGGCACATTAAGCCATATCCAGTAAAGAGAGTTACCGTGGTCTCGTCTGTTCTCACCAGTAGATGAATCCATGATATGATAAGTATTGATGAATTCAAACGGCGCCTTGGCTTTCTTTCTCAGTAGACAAAGCTCCGCAAAGCAGAAAGGGAAAGATCGACTCACAGATTATGACTAAGGTCAAAGAGCCGAATACTGCAGTATTAAAATACCGTGCAGAATGTTTACATCCCACGACTTTCCCAATGATTCCTTTGGGAATCTTAGAGTATGTTGTGTAAATGCTGCTTGCCATTCCCCAAGAAAAAACCCTTATTCACGGACACGTTTGTAAGTGAAATTCCTGAGAAAAAAGAAATACTGGCAAGGGCTTACCAACTGGATACCCACAACGGCAACCACTTGGATACGGCTATAATGGTTCTATCCTTGAGGGTCTGTGAGTGATTAGGTCAAACATGCAAAATTCCTTCAGCCACAGAATAAATTCTCAATCAAGGAAAGATTACTCACTGAAACTCCATTCATATCTAGGATCAAAAGTACGTTCTCGCATACCAACAGTAGAGTAAAAAATACGCTGAAGATCGCCATCAGAAATCGAGTATTGGGAATGAATACTCCAACTGAGAAATGCGTCAATTCACTAGTACAAACCATCAAAGATATGCTATTTCATGTAAAACAGAGATGTACCTTCGTTCCTTCGCACAACCCAATGTGAATGAGACATTTTGGAATATCTGAGTCCCATTGTGAACCAGGTAAGTTGACTGAAGTGGGTAGAGATGTTAGAATTGCTGCACTTTTATGAAGGTGAGATGGTCCACTTACAAGACAAATGACAAAAAACAAAAGATCAACCCGAGGGTTATCGACAGAGATGTTTCGGGGCCCTGTCAAAATCCTCTTTCAGCATCGATAAATATGTCAAAACTTGAGCATGTCCGAGTAACTCACCGCTGCAGCATGGGTGGAGGAGACAAAACGACTTTTCAAGGAATCACGGATTACTGCAGGCACGTTGACGGCGGAAAAATTCGAACTGGACGTTAAGATAGAGTTAAATATTATGCCAATAACATTTGAATTGAGGCTAGATGGCAATGCCCCTGAGAAGGAATCCTGCTTCATCAGTTGCGCGAAATTTGCAAAATATTGGGAATGAATCGACGAGTGTTACCGCTAAATGTAGAGTCAAAAAAAGAAGAAGAAAGCCAAGAAAAGACTAATAAAATAGAAGCTGAGTTGGGTGGCTTGCAATACTTCCTCGATCTTTGTCATTGACGATTTTTGTTCCAGACTGTTTTAAATAAAGGGGTGTGGATTGATTTGAATCAGGATCACTTCGCAGGAAAAAGGTGCGAAGGATGGAGGGACTCCCCTTCGAGCATAACTGGACTTAAATGCTTAATTTTGTGATGATCAATAGCAATGTGCAAAAGGTCATTTGCTATTGACAACGCAGCGGTAACGATGAGAGGAAAGAAAAACAATCCCAAATGAAACGAGATTACCCCTGAAAAATTTGAATGTTATGTAGCACAAACTTCCAAGAGAGTCAGGGTGGATTGTACAAGTCACATAACAAACAAACAGCGCCAGAATGGGTATCGGCACCAGCCCAACAATCAGCGAGGAAGTTGAAAAGATATGCATTGCTTTCCTCTAGTAGCAAGTTGAGTTGGTAAAATTTTCCTGCCTACATACAGCTACATACCCATTTCTATGCACCAGATGGACTCTTTCTCCGGGTCCAAGCTTGTGGTGCGAATTCCCTCGTGGATGTGGTGTTTATCCGTACGGCGTGGTATCCAGTAACGATCTATATATGCGGTGACCGACTAACCGGCATTCCGTGTAGCCATGGTTTTTGCCCTCTTAATGCGGGAATTGACGCGATTTTTTCCGTCCACATAGCGATTTGGGAGTCTTGTTCCGTAATCGTCATGAAATAAAAGAGATCATCGATATCTTTCGCGGTTCCGAGCTTAACAACGCATCTCGAGTGAGGGCCCCGCAGGGTCTCCTCAGGTCTCCTCCCGTCGGGAAAGGACTTATGTTTAGTTTGTCGCACCCGACTCCCAACATCAGCAATTCCTGCGATCGAAATCACACCGATATTCTGCGATCCATCATTAACACTACTCGCCAAAACCGAGTTTTGGGTCACTCTGTCAAAGAGACCGAGCCATGTCCCCATTGGCCAAGAATCAAGATGCTGGATGGGGCGACGCAAGGAAGCGGATAGACATGTTACTGAATGTTTGGTGCACATGAAATGCGGTTGTCCTTTTGTATTCAGTATTCGCTTCCACAATAAAGGGATGAAGAACCTTTTAGCATCCAAAGTATTTCTAGTTCCTGCAGCAAAGTGTACATAAACAAGATATCCGCACTTTATACTGGTCATATGTCAGGGGCCACGAAAGCTTTGACATACATAGTGGGCGGCAGAAACCAAAGTCATATGCTTCCCGACCCTCTTTCCACCCAAACTTCACATGATGTAAGGTAATTTCCTCCTTCAGCAAGTTGGGTTTGGGTGCCCTTCAATCAGGAAATCCTATGGCAGGGATGAAAGTATTTCCTGATGGTTTCACTTTGTCTGAAGAACTCAACCGTCGTTCGCAGACAACGAAGGTTCCAAGTTTTCACTTGGACCATCCATTTCAAAAAAGAACAATCCGAGGACACGTTTGTGCATCGAGTTCTTGACTGTATGAGTCTACCACCTCATCAGCAAGCTGGCCACCCCGCTTTCCACCGGACGATATTCCGAGAAAGGAACCAAAGGATGATATGTGTCCATACCGAGAAAGGATATTGAATGAGATAATCCGAGAAAGGATATCATCGCATTTCCATTCAAGCCGACGCGCCCTCTTTCTACTTGCCATCCGGACAAAGGGATCTATCTACTAGATTTTGGTACACCAACTCTTAACCCAAGATGGGTATAGTCGCCGTGTGTCGCGCCAACCTATTAATCTCCTTATATTATTAACTAGAGTTATACCCCTAATCCTGAGCCGACTCCACTGATTGTCCCCCAATTCTTACTTCCCTCAGTCTCAGCCTTACACACGCTGTAACTTCCATTGAGAGACATACTGCTCGGGACCCCGTCAGACTAAACCCCACTTCAATCATTCATCTCCGTCTGCAAATAGCCCTCATCCCGATACGCCGATCGATACAAATAGCATGCCAAAAAAACCTCATCCCGATACGCCGATTGATACAAATAATATGCCCAAAGAATCACAGGCAGCTTGTGAGGAGGATAACCGGGGAGGCCCGGGTACCACTCCTAACTCGCGACGTGTCGGGCTTATAAAATCACTGATCATTATATTTTCGTTTACGTCCAAGCTGGATTATGTGCTGCTTGTTTTGCCTGCTTTCCTCCTTTCTGTATTATCTGGCCTTCTACCCGCTTATATGACCATACTAATAGGACAAGCTTTCCAATTATTTGCCGATTATACCATTACAATCACCGGCGCGACAGACTCTACTACCATCATTGACCAGGCCAAGGATACCCTACGGCAGAAAATTGGACTAGTAGCCATCAAACTCGTCTCTTTGGGCTGTGCGACTTTTCTTCTTAGTCTAGTGACTCATACACTCTGGGCAATAAATGGCTCGAAAATCTGCGAAAAGATTCAAGCAACTGTCTACGACTCGGTCTCGCAAAGAGAACTCGGCTGGTTTGAAAATGGGATGAAGACGAGCTATCGATTTCTGGACGAGGAGTCGGACAACAACGACAGCGGTTCTACAAATGAGCGTTCTTCCACTTCTCAATCCCCGGCCGGCCTTATGGCGCGGTTCGCCAGGTGAGCATCCCCGCATGCCATTGCAACCCCAATATCATTTTTTTTTTTTTTCGTCAGACTTCTTGAATCTTTCTGAATGCAAATTGTATTTCTTATCGTACTCTAGGCAAACAGAAGATATCCGTGCCGCGATTTCTGGTCGCATGGGAATGATCATTCAGTATACCGTCACCCTGCTCGTGAACACCATCCTTGCTTTGACCAAGTCATATAAGCTTACGCTCGTAATCCTATGCACGATACCTGTCGTGGCCATCCTCACGGCACTATCAGCTAAGTTGACTGGACCTTTATTTCAAAAACAGAGTCTCCTTGAATCTACCCTCTCGACAGAAATTGGAAGGATGGTCAAAACGATCTCAATCGTAAAAGCTTTCAGCGCACAACCTCTCGAGATAGTCAAGCTGGTCCGCTTATCTTCGCAACTTTCTAGAAATTACGTGGCTTTTGTGCGCATCTTGGCAGCCCGCATGGGGATATGTCAATGTCTTTCTCTTATGATGTTTGTGCAAGGCTTCGGTTTCGGTTCAAAATTAATAACCGATCAAGAAGTTACGCCGGGGGACGTCAATACCGTATTTTGGTCTTGTCTGGTGGCCAGTTCTTATCTCCAAATGCTCATGCCTATGTTGACCTTTGTCGAGAAAGCGCAGCTGGCAATTCTTAACTTGATCGCTCTCATCGACCACTCCGCGAGCTCATTGAACCCCAAGTCACCCGAAGAAGCTTTGACCACTGATTTCTCAGAGACCACCAAGTCACCGAATGAAAAGCCCGATTTACCCCCGAGGTTGGTACCATTGAGCACAATGCAACAAACGAAACACCGGTCACGCGCCTTGATTGGATCTTGGTCACCCACTGCATCCACAGTTACATCTTCATCTACCAAGCATTACAGCGGGGAAAAAAGCAAAACCTGTCAAAACACTTCACCCAGCGCACCTTTTCCACCCCAAACTCTGATCCCTACCACTCAGTCCCCAGGTCGAACTAGAGCCATTCAACCAGTGCCCCCAGAATGGCGCCTGTCTCGGAAAACTCGGATGAGAACGCTCAGGAAGCTCATACCAACAGACTTTCAGGGGCAACTCGAATTAAAGGCTGTTACTTTCTTTTATCCGTCGAACGAACCCCGGGTTTTCAAACATCCGTCTAAATCCTCAAGTCTTATTGCCCCCACTCCGAACAAGCCCAACCTAGATGATGTTTCTATGTTTTTTCCTTCGGGGGATTTTACATTCATAATCGGAGAGTCGGGCAGCGGGAAATCGACGATTAGTGCTGTCCTCATGGGCTTGTATCCCACTTTGAAAGGCTTCGTTGAAGCTGACGAGCTTGGGTCGATTGGTTGGTTGGACCCTGATTGGTACCGAAATCAAATCTGTCTAGTTAGTGGATTGACCTCGAGTTTTCTGCTTCCGGGGACACTACACGAAAATATTGCGATCGGTGTCGGAAGTACTCGTGACTGGCGTACTGTCTCGCGCCTGGAAGTCATTGACGCTGCCAAATTTGCACTCTTGCACGAGTTCATAAGTGATTTACCCGAAGGTTATGATACCAGATTGGATGCCGAAAACGACGAACAAAACTCGGGAAATGAGCTTCCAAGCGGCGAAATTGGTTCCAGGGGTGCTCAGAGCCTCAGCGGAGGGCAGAAACAAAGACTCGGTCTGGCACGCGCTTGGATCCGCAATGCCCCAATCCTAATTCTGGGTTAGTGCCATGATAATTTGCTGATTTCCGATAGGTTTCTGGTGCTTTTTTTTTTTTTTTTTTTTCGTGGCTGACATTTTGAGATCCCTCCTCCTAGACGAAGCTACCTCGGCATTAGACTTGACAACACAGGCTCTGATGTATGATGCGATCCGGCAATGGCGGAACAATAAAACCACCATCTGTATAACACACGACCTCAAGCCCATTGGGCCCAAGGATTACGTGTATGTTATGCAATCTGGTCGAATTGTTGAAAGCGATTTTCGATACAAGCTCGATGCCAAACCCACAGGTGCCAGCCTTTTCAAACAGATGTCGAGAAGATCGACAAGTTCTCGAAAAGCTCCAATGGTCATTGCACCCAAGGTCAAATTTGAATCAAGTCTTCCGCGACGCTCTGATCAAACATGGCAGACGATAGACTCATCTGAACTCAACGGCTTCGAAGAGGTAACTGGCTCCGCTCATAACAAGTTGTCTATGCCATCAGCTAACGCCCTTGCTTCGTAGTTCAATCCTCCTTATGCAGCACGCAGAAGGATGACCTTTTTGGATGGATTTATCCACGCGTTGAAATCAGATGGAAGCTTTCTTGGCCCTCAGCACAGTGGACTCACACCGGCATTTTCATCCCCTCAAAATGTTTGGCGACGTTCAATTCGAACATCACCGGTGGAGGATGGCCCCCGAGAGCGACGCCCCTCCCTACGATCTAGTTTGTCCGTCGATGAACTGAGAAAAATTTCGGCGCAAAAGCAGCGAGCTTCGAGAAATTCCCGATATTCGATAGATATATTCAAGTTGAACGGTGGCCAGAATGTCGGCAATAAGTCGAGGAGGTCCAAGGTTATGAGTACAGTAGAGCAAGAAGATGATGATGAGTATCAAGAGTTCACGGCATCAGTCATGCTTCAAGCGAGTAAAATAGCTTCGAATCGCAGACACCAACTCAGCAGCCAGGTCGACTCCTACCGAGAAAACGCGGAAAACATGAATTCGACACGACGAAAAAAATGGTCGCCTGAAGAACTAAGCAAACGCGAAGACAATCTACAAGAAACCGTACCTCAGGATTCCAAATTCAGGTTCGGGTTGAAAGCTCATCACAAAGTTGACATCCCCAGTTACACTACCTCGACCTGGTCAATCCCTCAACTAGTGAAAAATATTACACCGACACTTAATGAAAAGTGGCTCACTTTATTTGGATGCGTTGTCAGCATAGCTTCTGGAACGATGACACCTCTATTCTCTGTCGTCTTGGGGAACTTGCTGGGTAAAATTGCTAACCCGCCTCCCGGTTTCCTTCTCAAAAACTCGCTTTATATCATCGCTATCGCTATCGCAGACGGTATTCTAGCGTTCCTGAGAGTATTCGTCATGGAAAAATCAAGTACGATGTGGCTCGAAAGTATGCGGAGCGTTGCATTTGAAAAAATTGTTTTGCAAGATCAAGAGTGGTTTGATAAGAACGAGAACTCTCCATCCAACTTAATCAGTCGCCTAATTAAAGACGGGGTCGATTGCAAAGATCTTATTGGCCAAATCCTGGCGGACATGTTGACCGTTATCACTCTGATTATCATTACGTTTGTCTGGGCTTTGGTCATCGGATGGCAATTAACCCTTGTGGGATTGTCACTAGCCCCAGTATTCTTCTTCATCGTCGGCGGGAGCGGTAAACTAAGCTCTAGGTTCGAACAGATTAACAAAATCTTGAGAGAACAAGTTGCAAACCAGTTTCACCTGGTAAGAAAGTTTACTTTGATGCGGGGGTATTTCAATGCATGATCAGGACTAACTCAATATTTTCTTGGCTTAATCTTATTTTTCAATAAAGACCATCAGTAATACTAAAGCGATCCGCGCGATGTCACTTGAGCCACTCATGCGAGAACGGTTCATTGAGTCTGCAATCAAGTCACGAAAGATGTTCATTCGGTCCGCTCCCCTCCATGGCATTTCTTCTGGTTTAAATATCGCCATGACATACCTGGCCGACGGTAAATCTTTTCATTCCCCTCTCATTCATGAAATCAAAACTGAAATTCATCTTCCATTTTAGGTTTGTTATTCTACGTCGGAGCGGTATTGGTGATGAAAGGCCTATATACCTTCGAAAAACTGTTGCAGGTTTTCTCGTTGATTATCTTTTCGGTAACTTTTGCTGGTCAGATTGTTGGAAGTGGTAAGCTTGAGATCCGTTCCATTTCTATTAACAATTTGAGAGAGAGTTAAGTAAATTTTATTTCGTTCTGGTGTTCCAGTCCCTTCGTTTTCGAAATCAGTAAGGGCTGCGATGGACTTGATTCGACTTGTATCGCTACCGATTGGATCGAAAGAAACCAGAGGCGATTTGAGAATGCCACTCAAGGGCCATATCGAATTCCGACAAGTCAACTTCACGTACCCATCAAGACCAGATTTTCCAGTCCTCAAGGGGGTCTCATTTACAATTGAGCCCGGAGAATGTGTAGGAATTGTAGGGTAAGTAAACCGACCTAGAGATCGCGGCCAAAACCTCCAACCACATTATCATAACTAAGAACTGGTTTTTCTCAATTTTAGAGCTTCCGGTTCCGGAAAATCCACTATTGCCGCCATACTCCATAGGCTCTATGAGCCCAACGCAGGCTCTGTTCGGCTAGATGGATTCAATATCTCGCAGATCGACGCGCGTCATGTAAGGGAGCAAATCGGCATGGTTACACAACATGCAGTCCTATTCAACGCAACGGTCTTTGAAAATATCACTTACGGCCACCTGCCTCGTACCTACTCCAAGAACACCTCAGAAAACATGAAGAAACATATGATTAAAATTGAAGTGGAGCCCGTCATCGAGCAGGTGCACTTAACTGAATTTGTGAAAGGCCTTCCTCTCAAGTTGGACACCAAGATTGGAGAAAATTCCGACCTGATATCCTCGGGTCAAGCTCAAAGACTCTCGATCGCACGTACACTTCTGAACAAGAATAGGAAAATTTTAGTCTTTGACGAATGTACCTCCGCGTTAGATGCCCTCAACCAACAAGAAATCCTCAAGACGATCATGGAAATTAAAACCGGAAAAACCTCTGTAATCATTACACACAAGGAGGTAGTCATGAAGTTGTGCGATAGACTCATCGTCATGGATAAGGGGCGCATCGTAGAGCAAGGAACTTACGAGCAACTCATCGTCAAACCAAATGGCATTTTGAGCACGCTCAGCAAATGCGGCGAATATACCGTGTGACATCCCTCACCCTCTCGACATCCAATCATCCAGCGTAGTCCCAAAAATCATCAATCTCTTCATCCACATGTGCTGTAAATAGTTTTGCTACATTTGTAAAAAAAAGTCAGTGTCGCATTCAAAGTTATCTGTAGATTGTTGCAATATTTTGTATCTTTTGTTCTGTTGTATGAATCTCAATTTCATCATTCGTCTCTTATCATCATCTGTTAAAAGAACCAAGACATCGACGGGATGTTGTATTCCTCTTGTGATTGAAATATTCTTTGGGTGAAAAATAGCTTACATATATCGTCCGAAGTGAAATCTGTTGTAGTTACATACACCTTCAAGTTAACCTTTTTTGCGTTGCATGTCAATAAGTTGCCAACATGTTTGTTTGTACAAACTATAAACCAAAAAAAAAATTCTGCTTGCCTTACTTTAAAAAAATCAAAATAACATTTTGGAACCCTTCAAATCAATTTCATCTTTGCTCCAACAGGCCAACTTTGGACAAGCTTGAAGTTGATTGCTCAAAAACTGAACAAGAGAGGCATCAGAAAAAAAAAGAACAAAAAAATAATTCAGAGACTGGTTGAGAACCACTGAGTCATCCATGCTTGCACTGTGAGCAACAGCAAGTCCTCCGGTTCTGACTGACAACCCACTCTGTCTACAGAAAACTATTTATACCCTGAACTTGAAGAGCAAGATTCCAGAGATTACATAAATATTTGAAGGTACATACAAAGTTATTTGTGGCTGCAGATTTATCAAGAGCTGTATGTAGAACGGAGAATCGGGGGATGGTGATGCCTTCGGGGGTGTTGACCGGTGATCCCCGGGCTGGAATGTGGAATAGCCCATCGCGAGGAATGCGTTTTGGCCGACAACCACTTTCTTCGATCAGTCGTCACCGGTGGATCCAACCGCAGAACACGCGCCCCGTCTTCCGCTCGCCAGCCCACGCAAGCACCATTAGAGCGATGTCTTCCGCGGAGACCCCGGATACACGTCCTGAAGGCACACCGCTGAAGGCTCACGATCATTCTTACAGGTTTATTGGTAATGTTCTTTATTTTGGCTGCCTCCCTAGCTTCCCAGCCGTCGCACTGATCATGTATGCATCGGCAATATAGATATCGGATCTAACCTAGGCGACCCGGTCTTCCGCGGGGAATACCATGGCAAACAAGCGCATCCCAGTGAGCAATATCCCATGATCAACCCGGTCCCTGGCCCAAAGAGATTGACTTAAATGTGTCACCATCACGTCGCCTTTAAAGATGATTTCCAGCAGATATTGAACCGCGCCCGGTCCGCCGGTGTGGTGAAGCAAATATTGACTGGCGATTGCCTCAGCGGCTCGAGGGAGGTGCGGTTGTTGGCGCTGGAGAATGGTAATTATAGAGTTACCATCCTTTCTATTAGAAGCAAGCGAACGGGATTAAGATACAGTCCCAAGATTTCGTTTGAATTGACGGGAAGACGTGCACCACTTTTCTCAAGTGAAGAGGGGCTGTATGCCACCGTAGGATGCCATCCTTGCAGAGCCAACGAATTCGAGGCCGGTGGCCGGCAAGACACTCCCGAAGATGTGGAACAGTCAGCCGAGGCATATCTGGCAGCACTCGACCAGCTGATTGCGGACGACCAAGCCTCAGGCCAGAGCCGCGTGGTGGCCGTGGGTGAATGTGGTCTAGGTATTTATATCCTTCCCCCCACCTATCACCTACCTTTGGATGTATGGGAACAACAATGGGCCCCTCATATTCTTTCATTGTTTATGTCTAGACTACGATCGTCTATCCCACTGCTCCAAAGAGACTCAATCGCGTCACTTTCCACCTCAGCGTGAGTTATCGATCCTAACACCCTCACTACCGTGAACTAGGCTCATGATGCTGTTTGGCGTAATGATTTGTTTGTTGGGAGGCTCTGCAGTCGAGCTGGCCACGAAGTACCAGCTGCCACTGTTCCTGCATAGCCGCACCTCGGAAGCTCACACAGACTTCGTCCGGATCATCCGCACGCATGAAGCGCGTCACCCCGCCGCCAAAATATTGCCCGCGCGCAGGAAGGGCGTCGTCCATAGCTTCACCGGCTCGCTCGATGAGATGAACGAGCTGGTGGGTCTGGGCTTCAGTATTGGGATCAACGGATGGTCAGTCGCTTTTCGACTCGCTGCTTGTTTCTTTCCTCACTTGAATCGTAATGATCCCAAACGATCGACCGTTGATCGTTATCCTGGTCATCTCAAAGATCATCTATAGTTCTTTGAAAACAGAAGAGAATTTACAAGTCGTTAAGGCGGTGCCCTTGGATAGGATAATGTTAGAGACAGGTAAGCACAAGATTGTTTACATTCCAAGTTCCGGAGCCAGAACAAGGGGCGGGAGGAAAATGTGTTAAGCGATGTCTTGGTTTGATAATTGTTGCAGATTGCCCATGGTGTGAAATCCGGCCAAGCCATGCATCGCATCGATATCTGTCGGAGATGCCGATGAAAGAGGTATTCTTGCCGCCGGCTATCAAGAAGGAGAAGCACCAGGTGGCGGACGACAAGATGGTCAAGGGCCGAAACGAGCCGTGTACGATCGGCCAGGTGGCCTGGGTGGTCTCGAAACTCAAGGGCATCCCTCTGTCTGAAGTCACTCAGAATGCCTGGCAAAATTCGGTCGACATGTTTGCCCTGTCTTGAATCTTTTGTCTAGGTTTTCATTTGTTAGACTTGCTAGCGTCTCATTTCTTGTGAAACACATTACTACGAAGGCCCAATCGACTGGACCCTCTAGGCATCTTCACCCTTAACCATTTCAATTGACTAGTGTAATACATAAATGCACCTGTCTGCCGTTTCTCTCCTTCACAGCGATCATGAGTATAGAGTTAATAGAGGGTACTGCACTGAAAGCACCTGGAAGTTTTTCGCCATGGAAGGGAGAAAGAAAGAACTGTCCTCTTCTTGGCTCAGTTGAGAACGCTTCTTGCTTTGGGCAAAAGGATGTTCAGTTTATACAACTTGGTATCTGAAGTCACGTCGCTGTGTATATTTTCATTGTCCGTGGCAGGTAGAAAAACATGACATTGAACTTGCATGGAACTGAAACCTGATAATGAAGTTCGACTGTCGCAGAGATTGTCGGATACGAGCGCATGAATCACCCGAAGACCAAATCGCTTCTGAGGACGTACTTGGCGCCCGAGATGACTTCGCGCGCTTCGTGGAGCAGGCACTGGGATCCGTGGCGATGTATCAAGGCTAAGCCCGCGACCGGCGAGACAGAAGCGGCGACGGAGTGCTCCTGGGCGAGGCGTTTCTGGCCTCTGATGGGTGTGTTGTAAAACACCGTCTCTCCCCCCTGGAGAGGCTGGCGATTAGCCTCTGACAGTAGAGATCCCAAACTTCCGCCATAGTCGATTGCACGATGATCCTCATCCTTCTTCGACTTCTTGCTTCCCTCCTTTGAGCCGCCAGTCAAATAAATTAATAGCGTGTATTCCGTCCATAACTTCTCTGGGATTTCGGACTGGCCAATTTGCGAGGGCAGCAAAAGATCGGATTTGGAGATTGGGACGGACTGGTCGAAGTGTTTCTCGAACTTATGGCCGGGGCGATAGCGATAGAAGCGGAGATTGGGGTTGAGACCCCAGCAGCGAGCGGGGGTAGGGCGATGCGGGGCTCCAGGATGTTGTTGTTCTCGGAGCCAGGCTTCGCAGAGGGTGTTGAGGCCGGTGTGGGACCAGAGGGCATGGACGAACGCCGGGTCGGAGATGGAGATCCGGTCGTTGTACCGGAACGCTTCCCCCCGCTTGGGCACCGGACTCGTGGTCGAGAAGCGCACCAGCTCACCATCCTCCGTTCTGATCTCCTCCAGCGCCCGGATCATTCGCTCGCATTCCTCCCCCGTCAGCACCCCGCTGACCGTCATCAGCTGCGTCCGGATCACCGTGTCCACTACTAGCTTCGCCTTCCGCTTCAGTGATGGCCATCCCGTCGATGCAGTGGCGTGCCCCCTCCTCGGCGCTCCGTTCTGAGTCGACGATGATGTTAATTGTGCTTGTTTGCCCTTCCTACTGCTTTTCTGCGGAGTTGTCATCGGAAAAATTGCAGGCGCGCCTTACACTGCAAAAGTCTGGTTAATTCTACATATACGTACAACATAAATAAATGCATAATTGTTGGCAGACTTCCTTCAGCAATCTGGCAGTTTTGATATTTACGTTCTAATCAGGAGAATATAATTAATGATGGCTAATATTTAGCTGTCAGTTCTGTCAATTATTGTCAAGCAAGCGTGGACACCAATATGACTCACCCATGCTTCTTTCCCATCGGGATCGCAAACAAATCTGCATTTATCGTTGGAGCCTGGAGGGACATAATAAAAAGCAGCTCATAATGGGTATTCCCTCAGCCTCCCTCTCCCTCGCCAACACCACTTCTTGGACTCATCCTCAACTGCTTGTCCAAGAATCTATCCCGTCACAAAGTTATACATATACTTTCCAAGTTTTCCAAGGAGAAAATCAGCTCGACAAGATGCAATTCCTCTTAGCCAGCCTCATCTCCCTCTTACTTTTACAGGCAGCACTTGCCCTACCAGCCCCTGTTGCAACAAACAAATCTCTTCAACAGCGTTTCTCGGCTACCTCTAAGAGCATCTTGGCGCGTGATGGTCCGTCTCACCCGCGTGGCTCGCTTTCGGCTAGAGACACCGACTTACCGTCCCAGACCGACTCCCATCAACTCACCAAAAACCCTGTGCCATTGTGTAATCCATGTTGAGGTTGTGATGCGTACACCACAGGAGCGATCGGCTCGCTGTGGGACGCTTTCCAAACGGACAAGTATAGATACTGTCCTGGAAACCAGGAGAGTGTCTGGGTGGCGTTGAGGGTCCCATAATGTTATATGGACCCGCTCTCAACGTTATTTTGTGCCCCAACGTCCCAGGGAACCCGGATGGTTCCAGACTTGCCTGTCCTTGGGACAGGCGGGTCCCCTAGGTTCTCTCAACAACACAGAAATTGTTGAAGGGACAGTGGAGTCATGACCAAGCGTTGTCAGGACACCACTGTCCACTCAACACTTTACAAAGCGTTGAGTGGATGGCAATGTCCTGAACGTCAACAGAACATTGATCTTCAGACCTCATGTCCCCTGAACGGTACTTGGAAATCATCCAGGGGACAGTTGTTGCTTGCATCCAGTTCCACAAATGATGTGGGTTGTAAGATGTTGGCTGTGAGTTGTGCCAACGTCCCGGGTTAAAATATTTATGTACTTAGACATCAAGTGCATTTAAATCATGTCGGCTTGAACGCTCCAGAAAAACTAAAGCCAGAAAAAATTTCAACAAAATATAAAAAAACAACTTATACAAATAAAAAAAAAAAGAAATAGGAAAAAAAGTCAAGCTTTGAAGCAAGTTTGCTTAGGTCGCCAAAAAAAAATCAGGTTTGGGTAAGGTCAAATGGTCTATTGGTAGCACCACCTGGTGTGCAAAAATACTTGCCCAGGATGAGGGTTCGAGTCGGAGCGAGGTTTGCTTTTTAGCATCCCTGACCGAGGTAGGTGCTCTATCAATACAACGCTTGTGCGATGTTGTACAGTGGGTGCATAAACGTTCCACAACGGGTTGACCAACGATAGGTTGCTCGTTTGAGACGCTCCCTTGTCGTTGGCCAACTGTGTGGGCAAACATCCATGAATCGCACTCATAACCCAAACCCCAAAAACCTATTGGGGTTATGAATATGCGGACCGGTTCAGGACGTTTCTGCTTGCAGGCGCAGACGACGTTCAAGAAACGTTTCCACCACATGGCGAGGGGACGTTGACTTGGGCTGTGGTGTATGTGATCAAAAACGTTACAATCTATGTAAGTGTCTTTTGCAACATATGTCAACTGGACATTTACATGTCTCTTAATCAACGTTTCTTTCCCATAGGATTCTGGCCCATACTACTTTGCTGCGGGAAAAACTATAAACGGGCCTTTTCCCCCACTGTCCTACGTATAACAACTGTTTCCATTTTACAATTCCTCAATTCTTCTTCAAATTCAATCAATTAAAGCCTGATATCAAATTGGTTGGAAAGATACGTATGCATTGACAATGTGTCCTGTCCTGTCTAGTCTCTTGCCCTGGCAAATTTTAAGATCATTTTCTTGTTATTGTTGTTTTGATTCTTGGGATGTAGTCACTTCCACTAGAGCTTGTGGAACCTGGCATTGATGTTGAAACTTCACCTTTTTCCATTTCATTCCTTTGTTCTCAATCTGTTCTCTTCCCTCACAGTGAATATGAATGTTGTTGCCTGTTTTCCCACAGTTCAGCCCCATCTGTAGGAGACTACATATATAGTGGCTTGCCCATTGCTGAGAAATATATCATCTGGTTTCCTGCATCTGATACCTGAGGCTAGAATCCCCTCTTGTATGTAGTGAGTAGCTTTTCCTCTCACAAGCTAGCAGTCTCTGGCTTTGCTTGGAGCTTTTCCTGCGGCCCAGCCTTCCTCATACTAGAGGGTCTTCCACTCAGTTCTCAGGCGCTTTTCCTCCTGAGGTCTTCAGTTCTTCCTGCCAGAAATCATCTGTTTCTTCAAGTGATTCTCACATTAAAATAAAAGCATTTGCTCTGATTAAAATAAAAACATTTGCTCTGATTAAAATAAAAACATTTGCTCTGGTCTATGATATTTGAGTCTCAGGTCATGTAAGACTGTTGGAGGAGATGATTGATTGGAAAGAATCAAGAAAGAAGAATGGTGAATGGAGTTCAGTGACTTGAAAGCTTCAGAGGGTGTACAATTGGTTCACAAACTGTCCTGGCAGTGGCACAAAAGTGAAGAATCTGGGTTTCATACATAGTTCTGACTGGTACCTGCCGTACACCCAAGGGCACAATATGAAATCCTTCACTTTTGAGCTCAAGAATACCTTTTGATGCTAAGTTGTAGTTTTAAGAAATATTGACAAGTGGGGATTGAGTGATTGAAACACTGTTTAAGAAAAGGCTCAAGCAGGTTCATAAGTGAAGAGATGCACTTAATTTGCTGGTGCTGACTGCGGATTAAGAATGGGAAAAGTGTGAGAAAATAAATTAGAAACAAAGCATGCTTCTTAAGCTGTAGGATGATGAGGATGATAGCGAAGTGTCAATCTGGGCAGGACGAAGAGGCACACAAACGAAAGAGACAATTCAAGGAACAGGGTGGGCAGCAAGGTATGACGATATGTAGCTACATGCCCACGGAGTGATTTGCACCGTATTAGGGGTTTGCAGGATCAGTCACAGAGAGACTGGATGGCGCCGTCGTGCAGGTAAATTTTGGCGAGCTTGCGCCAGTCGGAAGAGGGTCCTGAGGTTTTGACGACGAGGATTTCGGTGGGGGTGAATCCGTGCATGTCGGCAAGCTCGCGCGTGGCCCGTTGGACCAGGGCCACCTTCTGCTCGGGACTCAAGTCTCCATACACAATGCTCAGATGCGGGAAGTACGCGCTCATCCCCGCCCGCGCCGTCTCATCAGAAACTAGTCCCTCCCGTAGCATGCTGTTCAGCCGCACAAGCTGCTCACTCGGTACCACCGCTGCCAAAACACACTGCCATTCAGAAATATGTCCACAGATAACGGCTTGTTAGCTCCATCCTTTTTTTTTTTTTTTTTACAAACATATTGGTTGGCATAGGTTGAGAGGAGGTGGTTAAGATGAACGAACTTGGTAAAAGAGCTCTCCCGATTGTATTTTCTGGAATTTGAGTTCCAACTCTTCTCCTTCTGGTAACGTGGTCTTCCATTTCTTAACCGACTGAGAAACCACTTCAAGAACTGGCCAAGAGGAAAGAGGACGGACGAGTCAGAGCTACTGTTGTTATGCTATGATAATTTATTATTATGATGATGATGATGGTGATTTGGTGTATGTGAATGCAAAGGACTGACAATGACAGACCTTGATCGAGAGGGACCCGAGGGACCTGGTCGTCGGAGATCAAAGTGAGGTGGGGGTCGAAGGGGAGACAGCCTTCGGTTTCGGAGGCCAGATTGCTGATCAAAGATTTCAGACGGTCGAACGCGGGTCCGGTGGGCGAGAGCCAGAGGGAAAGCTTGGTGGTCTCGGCCATCGGTGCGATAAAAAGTTGGGGCAGGCAGTTTCAGAATATGTATTTAGTTGCAAGCACGAGGTGGAGGGCACTGACTGGGGCGAGCGAACGGAGTGGGAGAAGGCGGTGTTGTGTTGTGTTGTGTTACACGTTCAGCTGAGACTGAGCAAAGCGACAGTTGACAACAGCCAACAGTAGGGGCAACTCTGGGAATTTCCCTCCCCACGGCCGACACCGTGTGACGGAGCCAGTCCACCGGCTGGCCGCTGAAGCCTGACACCGGTGTCATGTGCACCGACGCGCCTCATGACCACGTCAGACTCACACTACATAGTACATGATCTCAACACTCCTGACTGTTGTAGACTGCACTGAAGATCTCCACAGTCAGGACTCAGGACTCAGGACTCAGGACTCAGGAGGAATTCTGGCACCCAACAAACCAGATAAATATATTGATGATATCAAATCACATGGCATCTGGACCAGGGGCCAACAGTACGTGAGATTGGCTTCATTACTTTCAGGACTCCAATGTTTGCATATCATCAAGTGTCAGCACATCACCGCAATGGAATAGGGTCATTTTAATAAAGTTCAGGAGATCAGGAAACAAGTTCCTGTCAGTTTTACCACAGCCGGAATGAAGGAATCAGATTCCCAAACACAGCATGATAATGTACATACAACATAGCTGGAAACATCTGATGTTCTATCAGCCAAAACTGCAATGTATAGGGGGTTGCTGGAAATGTAACACCTTGGATTGGAGGCCCAGGAACTGTTGTGAATCTGACTACAATAAATGTGATGCAAGTCAACCATCTTATTCCCCCTTGGGATTTTATACCAGCGTCATAAAAAATAGCGTGATATTGCAAGTTTTATTTAATACAAACTAAACTATTGAACAAAACTCAACCAAATTTTTATTCTGGAAAGGGAAACTACTCCTCTCATTAACATGATGAAGAAAAACTGATAGTTTTGATCATCTTCAGCACCCAAATTTCAACATTACGCTTTATAAGGGTCCTAAGCGTAATATTGGTATTATGGTGATCAAGATTGCTTAAAACCTGAATTTTCTTCATGGAAACATTGAAAGCAGTAGCTCAACTTTGATAATGAATAAAAATTTTTGAGTGATAATTTAGGTTTTATCGAATTAATTGCACATTATTACGCTGACAAAGGGGGCCTTACTACTTTGTGAAACATCTCAAGGAATGAGATGAGCATGTGGCTTCTGTCAATGTATCTGCCATTCTTTTTCTCTAACCAGCCAAGTTTTACAGTCAAATGTCTCTCTATGTACCCAGCAAGCTTTACAGTTGAATGTTGGTTCTAATTGGAGACATTATATATAGAAGTTGATTTATGTACCAATTCATGCGTTGAGATAGATTGCAATGGTTAAAATTCTCCCAACCTTCTCCCTCTGTCCTCTACTCTTCCTTCTGTTCTTTTCTTTCAATAATTTTGACTGGACTGTATTGTAGAATTTAAGACAATTAGATTGTTTTTGTATGGCTGATGCACTTTGTTGCAGTCAAATGAGAACTCCAAGTAGTAGCTCTTATCCACAGCCCACTTCTCAGTGTTGACTTCCTCCTCTGTCCATCTCACTATTTCATCCTTTATCAAAAGTTGACTGCTGGAAATTGGAAACTTCAGATATCTTTCAACCCAAGATACTTAATCTTGAATAATTTATTCTAGCCTCACCAAAAGAATGTAAAGCCTTGTTTTTTTGGACTGCTTTTACTTGCCTTAAGTCTATACATAAATTATTTGAACAAATCAATTGAAAACAGTGGTTCCCTCATTCCTTTCTCACCTTGAGCCTCTCCTGAAGGACCAAACCTCTTTTCAGAGCCCCATTCCCTGCTTTTCCTTGAAAATACCTCTTTCATCTTCCAGTTTATAATTTCAACATCAATCTATACATCTTTCAATATGACAATTAGGGTGTTCAAATATGATTTTTAAACATGATTCTACATAAAATCATAAAATTCATCACTTCTTCAAGAAGTGTTCCAAATGAAGGAAAGGTTCAATTTTCCGGCAAATGAAGGTGTGAACACTTTGAGATTATGAATTTATGCAAAATCTGGTTTTAAAATCATATTTGAACACCCTTTATGATGAAAATAGCCAACTGAAATTTCTTTTGACATTTTTTTATTTATTTCTGACTGATGGAATTTCTTCATTTACTCCTGTTCCCTATCCATCTTTCTATATTTTGTTTTTTTGTATTAGTGGTCCATCAGACCCCTTTCATTCCATCTTCAATATGCTCCAGCTGTTCTTTTCCATCTTTGACTTCCTTTTTTCCATCTCTAAGATGTATTCTCCTTTAGTTCCAGTTTCTGGTCTTCAGAAATTTGGTCAAACATTCAGTAGAATCTTACAAAGACCACCTTCATCTGTCAGGCAGAGGTTCCTGGGCCAAACCTCAGGTTCCCTCAAAATGGCCCCTCTCCAGTGCCTTTCTCTCTTGTGGGACAAAATCATGACAAATTTGACTTGTGTATTTGTGACATATTATTTCAAATTCTTTATTAGACAAGTAACTTTTAGTTCCAGAATTGGTATATCTACAAAAATATGTATATGGAAGGGGTACATGCTTTGAAGTGTGAAGAATCAGAGTTGAAAATCCGATATTTAGTTACTTTGCAGCTCATTGGGCTTTGGGTGGTGAATTGGAAAATGCAACTTGCCATGGGAAATAGAACGACACCAGCACTCCGCAACTGAAAAAATATAATTGGATCTAGCTCCAAAAAGACAATCAAAAGCAACTCACAAGCCGATCTTGTTCGTGCAGGGTGAAACAAAGAATTGATTTGCATTTAACATGGAATGCATGTGTTCTATCTATTACAGCTTTATCATGTACAACAACGAGTGGAAATATTAATTATTGGTTTTTAAGTTGAAATCTGCGATTTTGTATGTTGAATTTATGGTTGGGTGTTTGGGCATTCATTTAGTCTTTTTTAGCGATTTTTGAGCTTGAGCAATTCGCCATGATGGACAATCCTCAGAAGGGACAAGCTTATGTCGTTGGTGTCTTTCTTTCTTGTGGTGTTTGGATTCCATGGAGGCTATCGGTTTAGATCGGCCTTAGAATGTAGAGCTCGTCCATTCGGTCTGAGCAAGTCCGATCTGAAGGAGCAATTCAAGAGGTAGGCAGGCACAGTAAGTTGGGAGGCTCGTGATATTTTTTGTGGGAGCGAGTGCAAAGAGATTTGGCGACTAACCCGGTAGTTTGCTAAATCAAAAGCCACGTAGAAGCGTTCCATGGCTTTCATTCCCACTGCGACAAGGGGAGGTAGTAGTGTCGAATTATTAATTTGCTTCAGAAGTGCTTTATATATCAGACAAGAGAACTTACAAATAAACTGGGCTTCTTGGTTTACTCTTTTTTGAATCGGACTGACGTAGCCATATCGATAGCCAGGTTCCCCATCGGTAATCAGACCGTCAGGTACTAATTGGGCTTCTGGACATAAGCACCAGCGAACGTCCTTGGCAGTGAAGCACAAATCTTCCATCTCGGCTACCGATGAGCTAGGTATCTTGAGCATGTACTTGCTAACCGAGCCGGATGGATTCAAGGAGAGCCACGAGTCATCCCAAAGGGCACCTGGGATGGATAGGACGTATTTGTCGAAAAGGTCTCTTGGAAGAGCTGGTGTGTTGGTGTAACCTGAATTAAGAAGCCAACGTCAGCATGATAATAGCACCCGGTCGAACCAATTTGAAAAGAAGGTTTTGAATGATGACTCACTAGTATCGAAGGCTCCCATGATACTTTTCCCTGACAAATCATTTTCACCATACGAGATTGAAGCAGTCCAATCCCAAGTACTGATCGATGAGGTTGAGAAATTGTCAGTTCCAAATGCCTATCTACGTTGCAAGAGGCCTCAGTCACTGAACCTACCGGTAAGAGCTACAAGAATACCAAGTTAGATCGCCAACGAATCTGCTTGGCTCGACCCCACCGATGGTGAGAAGTCCATTGGGATCTTGATCTTTCCGGGTGGGCATAAAGGATATCTAATCACGGAAAAAGAAAAGAAAATTATATCAGACACGTCAATTATTTGTTACGCGCTGAATTTGTAGCTTACCCCAAACATGACTTTCTCCAACAGCCCGCGGTCATACATGAGCCCAGTAGGGGTAAGCAACTGTCCAATATTTTCCTCGTTTCGTGGGTAGGATTCGGAAGATAAACCAAGTCCTAGGAGGCCATCGACGCCCTCAAACCCCTGCTGGACGGAAAGATGTAAGTGAGCCTGAATCCGTTTTTTGACATCATAGCCGTAATTAACCACGTACAACAAGCTTGGTGACATTTCCGACCGTGGTATTGGACAATCTAACGCCGGATTCTGCCTCTCCGAGGGTAATGGTATCGGTGACAAGTTTTCCGGTGGCATTCCCGTATCCATAAGGAATGAAGAGTTGTTGGTGGAGGTCATAAGTTGATTCCGTTTGTTTATATTGTACAACATTTCCAGTATACGTGTTAGCAGACCCGGTAGCAATGCCAAGGCTGTGATACTCCGGGGGCGATCCGAATCCCACAGATATGGTGTAGAGGTGTTTTTGGTTGACGATAGGGATTGAAGTTTTGATTTTCTTCTTGTCCGTACCGGAACCACCCATACAAGCCTGGAAAGAAAGGAACAGCACGACCATGGAAAGGGTAGATGCTGAGCATTCTTTGAGGCAATGGGTTGGGGAAGAGCTCCGTAAGGTGACCATTGGATGGAATGAGGGTGGAATACAACTTTGGTTCAACCAAGTGGATATAAACTGCTTGTGGGGGAAAATTGGGACACAGGCCTCGATGGCCGCTTTACATCGAGCTACTTAAGCATGATCCGATAGATAAGAGAATTCAGGTGTAACAAGGAGGCATAGATAGCCAACCGTTGTATCGCGGTGAATTCAGGGATGGTGTTATTCTCTCTCGGAACTGCACCAGCTCAGAGCACGAGCCGGATTGGGAAGACGCAACGTGGGGAGCGAGCTGCGATATCGTCGCAGAAACTGATACAGATGGGTCTTCAGGACAAGCAATGGCACCAATCTATGCGATAATAGGTGATAATCGCTCAACAGGTTTCGGGCCAGGTAATCGTTCTAACACATCTTGAGCAAGAAAAATACACGGTACGATAAGATGAGACAAGTTTGAGCGAACATGAGTAGCGGACTGGTGCCCCCCGCATACTAAAAATTGCAGAAACGTGCAGACCGGTGGTGCAATCGGGATCATCAATTGCGAATCGTTATGATTGCTCTTGATGGTGAAATCTCTTATCGATGCAGGAGACTGGAGATGAGACGGTGCCGGAGCCACATAACTACAGGTAAAAAATGATTCTGACAAGTAGCGGCAATAGAACAGCTTATCATCAACCTCAACGGATCCTCGTTTTTAAACACGGCCTCCGTGAAGACAGCCATCGACTCAGATAAAGATGCAGTCTAATACTGATATACAATCACCACAGTAAACGGCCTCCCGTAGCCAGCTTCTCCGAAACTGATCATGTGAGCAAGACCAAAAGAATGCCAGCACATGTTCCAGAAAGCTCCAGCGTCGTTTCTCCGAGTGCTACTTTTTGCTTTGACAAGTCATTTCAAGCTTACATATCAGAAAACTTCCCTTCGAAGCTTTGCGGTAGACACGATCTTGGGAAATTGGATTGAATTATAAAGTCAGAATTGCAAACAAATATCTGTTGTGACTTCAATTCGCGAATGATAGACTGGGTCATTGAATATCAGGTGTTGTACAAACAACACGGCTTCCAGAGCAGGTGCCCACCCGTTCTCTTGCTCGCTTCAAGCCTATTATTTGTTGGTCGGTGGCTAATAAACAAAGGTGACATGGTCATGGAGATAGGCTGGCTTGCTTAGCAAAACAGTGATGATCTAAGGCATTGCTAAGTAGTGAGCGGCTCCCGCTCGCACCAGCCTTCCATGAGTTGCCAGGGATTTTCAACAGGTTCATTGCCCCAGACTCAAACATACTGCGCTGTGGGGAGTGGGAGTGCCAGCATGACTACATACAGCCTTCCCGAAGAAAATTGGGGTTTGGAGCTGGGGGATTTTCGTCAAAAAGCTTGACTAAATAGCTCTTGTGTTGGATAGCTGGCAAAATTTCTCCAAAAACTTTACACTTTGACCATCCTGCGTTTTTTGATCCTCGACAGCCCCCAAAATGCTCTAGGAATGACTACTGTACAAGAAGATAGATCCCAAACCATGTCTCTTTCACCTTTAAATTCACATTTGGGTCTGATCAAAACCCACACCAAAATATTGCTGGTGCAAAAGTGTGCCATGGAGAGAATTTTTCTTCATCCTCTACAAACCCTACTAGCTTGTTCCTGTCAGAATTCATTTCTAGGAGAAAGAGGGAATGGAGGGAGTAAATCTGGAGGGAAAAAAAGTTGGACCAAGGAGCTTACAGCTAATTGAAGTTCCAGAGAAAAGTAATCAGTTTTAATCCTCATTGCTTCAAGGAAAACTTGCTCGACTGCTGCCAGTTGACATGCAGTCACGCAAGCATTACTCAAGTTACACTGAAAGCAAGCTTGGATGCACAGTCACTGCGCATCAAGGGTGAAACTTGAGTAAAAAATGAGTGTACTGCATGTCAACTGGCAGCGGTTGAGCGATTGTTCCTCACAGTGCATATTTCACTCACGCAGTTTAACTAGAGGGGCTCAAAGCATCTGAAATAGAAAACAAAAGACGAGTTGAGTGAGCTGAAAAGCCATTGAAGGAATGGGAAAGGGATAGAGAATAAAATCTAAGAGTTAGTGGAGCTGGGTAGCCATTTTGAGGGTAAAGGTTTGTCAACTTTTAAATAGAGGACTTCCCTTCAACTCTGTATGGGGCTACAGAGTCAGATCTGTAGATTAAAAAGCAGATGTGTAGATTCAAAAGCTAAAATTACACCCCCCCCCCCTGCAAAACTTTGGTAAAACAATTTAGATTTTGAAACTCTATATTTGACTCTGTAGTGCCCTACAGATTCAAAGGGAAGTCCTCCAACTCAGATTACCAATCCATGTTTATCAAGGGTGCATACCAAATCCATCTCATAATTTCTTCTGGTGGGGTTTTGGATTTCTTTGCTAGAAACAATACCAACCAGAAGCATTCTCCATAGGCATCTGTTTCTTGGGAATTTACAGGAACAATTTCTTTGGAAAAAGAAAACCAAAAATTGTTTCTGGCCTACTTGGATTGGCATTGTTGGGCCAAACTTAAAAATCACCCTTCTTTTTTCAGCCATAGAGACAGTATCTTTGACCAAACGGTTTCAAAATCGTTTCTTGCTAGATCTTCTTCTCTCTATTAGTAGGATACTTTGTGTATGATCCATGTAATACATTTGCTTGAAATATGAGAAAGCTCCTAGAGAGAAGAGCGTAAAAAGATAATAACTGGTGAAGCCATTGGGGAAACCACATTTTCTCTTGGGACGAAAGCTTGGATATTCAATATGTAGCATCAATCTTAATTATTGATAATTCAGCTAGTAAGCTCATCTTGATAGCAGACTGGTTGGCCATTGAGCTATCAAGCTCAATGGCTGGCCATTGAGCTATCAAGCTCAATGGCTGGCCATTGAGCTATCAAGCTCAATGGCTGGCCATTGAGCTATCAAGCTCAATGGCTGGCCATTGAGCTATCAAGCTCAATGGCTGGCCATTGAGCTATCAAGCTCAATGGCTGGCCATTGAGCTATCAAGCTCAATGGCTGGCCATTGAGCTATCAAGCTCAATGGCTGGCCATTGAGCTATCAAGCTCAATGGCTGGCCATTGAGCTATCAAGCTCAATGGCTGGCCATTGAGCTATCAAGCTCAATGGCTGGCCATTGAGCTATCAAGCTCAATGGCTGGCCATTGAGCTATCAAGCTCAATGGCTGGCCATTGAGCTATCAAGCTCAATGGCTGGCCATTGAGCTATCAAGCTCAATGGCTGGCCATTGAGCTATCAAGCTCAATGGCTGGCCATTGAGCTATCAAGCTCAATGGCTGGCCATTGAGCTATCAAGCTCAATGGCTGGCCATTGAGCTATCCAATGGCTGGCCATTGAGCTATCCAATGGCTGGCCATTGAGCTATCCAATGGCTGGCCATTGAGCTATCAAGCTCAATGGCTGGCCATTGAGCTATCAAGCTCAATGGCTGGCCATTGAGCTATCAAGCTCAATGGCTGGCCATTGAGCTATCAAGCTCAATGGCTGGCCATTGAGCTATCAAGAGGAATGGGAAGGCTGTAAGCCAAAAAGGAGTGCCCAGTGGCCTATCCCCCACACAAACCTCCCGTTCTGTGCTTTGGGACCGCCCTCAATTCATGCCCTGAACCCCAGTGCATCACTGCATGGGATTGATCTTCTTTCTGTTGCCCAATGTTTGGAAGTTTTTCCCCCAAAATTGGGGAGTTGTTTTATCAAAATTTGGGAGTTGTTTTCTCAACAGTTGAAAGCTGTTTTCTCAAAATACTAAAGTTGGGAGTTGTTTTTTTTGCAACCCCCATTACAGTATGTAACAGATATTTGAAAAGTTCAACACATTTAGATGGGCTCTTTTGTTTCTAAATCTGACACTCTGCATCAACAAAGAAATTCATTTTCTTGAATAACTAAGCAGGTAAATGATTCAAATTTTGATTTGATCTTTAAGTTTTATGAAATTTGTTTGATTCCTATACATGCTCAGTTGTGAAATTTTCTAATAATCATGATGCAAACTTCTTCATTACTGAACCAACCTTTTGAAGAAAGGGGAAATCTTCAGTGAATCCTTGTTTTTTGGAAGAACCAGTCCAACAAGATTTCAGCAGTCTTGAGGCGATTGGCTCCAAAACTCATTAGGACCAATCAACTCAAGCACTTGTAAATATTAATTTAATTTTTTATGATGAACAGGGGGAAAGGGGTGGGAAAATCATTGATTTGCTTCAGGTTTTTTTACGCAAGCTTTCGTAAATACATGATTCATTGAGTGGATTGGCTGAAAGGCACGAGGCTTCTGGTGAAGGAGCACCAACAGCTGAGTTGTATGCCAGAAGGTGTTATGTTGCTGTACTTTTGCATATGCATGTGCTATTCCGATGGCCATCCGGTTGGTTGTGGGCTGCTCCCGGCACCGGCGGCGGCACGGGATGATCGGCACCCTGCGGTTTGCTGCAAGTTCACTTCCGGGGAGTACTTCTACCCTCCGCGGTCTCAGGATCCCGACAACTTTGCGCACGAACCATTCTTCCTGCACGATGGACGAATCCGCATTAAAGACGACGAGCCCGGAGCTGGCGGCACCGTCCTCTTCGACCGACTTCAAACGGCCTCTTTCTGGGCTCTTTGCGATCAACAAACCGAGTGGCGTCACGTCGATGTCCCTACTGGAATCACTAAAGGAACTTTTCTTGTCCTCCAAGCTGTTCGTAGAGAATCCAGAACCACACCAACTCGCCAAAGGCAAAAAATCAAGGAAGAATAAATATTGGCAAAAGAAGAACCAAGCCAAGGCGATCAAGATCGGCCAAGGTGGTACATTGGATCCGCTCGCAAGTGGTGTTCTAATCATCGGCTTAAACTCTGGAACCAAGAAGCTCTCGAACTTCTTGGATTGCTCAAAGTCGTATCGCTCCACTGGCATTCTTGGATGTAAGACGGACTCATACGATTCAGATGGGAAGACGGTTGGGTTATCTAGTTGGAAACACGTTAAACCTGACGATATCCGAAAAGCTTGCCAATCGATCCAAGGAGAACATTGGCAAATCCCACCAATGTGCGTCTCTTTGGTTGACTCTTTGCTCGCTCCCAAGCCATTCATGGTGGGCAGATCTTTTCTGTCTTCGAGGGCAGCTGGATGATAGCCAATCATTTTATTCGGTGATCGGATTGTCCAAACAGTTACTCAGCACTCAAGATGGACGGCAAACCACTTTACGAATACGCACGCAACAACATCCCGCTCCCACGACCGATCGAAGCGAGGCGATGTGAAGTGGTGAAGATCGAGATGGTCGAGTGGAAAGAAGCTGGAGAACATTCTTACAAATGGCCTACGGAGATGATCAGTGAAGAAGAATCCAAAATCTTCCAACGAGCCGAAACTTTGGTCAAACAAACCGGGGTCGTCAAGTCCGAGTCAGCCCAACCGCCAAAAGCTCCAGCGCCAGAGCCCGACAAATCGATCGGGCCCACAAAGAGAGAGCCTTCTCCGGAGAAGGAGGAAAATCCCCCCAAAAAAATCAAGCTGCAGGACCAACATGACGGCCCCGAGGATCCCCAGTTGCCCACTAGCAATCCATCAGAAGCTCAGGAGACTACCAATACTGTCAGTATGGATGATAACGGGAAATCCCCGGTTTTCACGCTAGAGATGACCGTTTCTTCTGGTACCTACGTGAGAACAATAGTCCAGTGCGTCCCCCTCCGATTTGACTCGAGGTTTTGAAGTGACGGCCCCAAACTAAAAAAGAAAGAAAAAAAATGTGTTTTTCTTTTCTAGTGACATTGGGCAAGCCATCTCATCTGCTGCCACGGTCGTGTCTTTGATCCGGACCCGCCAAGGCGATTTTTGCCTGGACACAAAAACCAACGAGACCACTGACTCAAAGAGGTTACCTTGCATGGAGTGGAGCGTATTCGAGAAAGCTATCCAGTCTCGAACCAACGACTCTGAAGACCCCTGTGATGGTGCTGGATTGCGCGAATGGGAGCGAGACCTCTTGAAGCATATTCAAGTCTCATGAAAAATGTCTTTTGCTTCTTCAGATGAACTAGTTTTGTTTGTACCTGCGCTATTCGCATATCATGAGACCTATGTCAAGTTTATATCTCTTTCCCTGTTCTCGTTCATCGTCTCGTTGAATTTCTCGCATACCTTCCCCAGCACTTCTTCTGCCTCTCCATCTTCTGAGCTGACATCTTTGGCCTCTTCATTTCCATTTCCTGGCGCCTCTTTTTTGGTGCCTTGGGATTGCAAGCTTGAAGATGGTCATGAGGAAATAGGAAGATTAAAAATCTGTTGCCGGTGGGTAGAATATAAGCAGAGGAATTTGGAGATATCTTGTCATACTCACAACCAAGACGAATTGAAGCAGCTCCAAAAAGAATCCCCGGCTCAATGCAGCTCTCAGGATAAAAGCATCAACATAGAAAGCTAGAGACCCACTGGTATTGTGGGACCAGACCAACCTGTGATTGCAAGTTCAACCGACCGCTTGCCTGATCCTTACGCCAAAGACTCTGCTGGATCTGGTGCTTGCCACACCAACACTGATGGTCCTCTACATAGAAATCTTCCTAGATTAGAGTCATCATGATGTCTCAGCTCCTCATCAGATGCCGGAATCCATAGCTGTCTTGGCCTGATTCCCTTGCAATTGAACAGATCACGTGCCATCAGACTCATCCTCAGGTTGCTGCCAATCTCATATGCAACCCTTTAGCAGCTTCAGATGCCAGCCACATGCACGATGTTGTTTAGGGGACAGAAAGAAGGAGTGTATTTTAAGATTGCTTCCCAAAGTTCCTTGACGTGTTTCTTATTCATTTCTTTCTTCTTATGTTTTGTTTCTATTTTGAACCTTCGAGAAAACATAATTCAATTTTTATGACTTTTTGTAAGTATTTGTGAATGTAAATAAATACAATCAAGCCAATACTCTTTTCAATCCTAAATGCTTAGCACTGGACCAAGTGAACACAAAGTGCAGTACATAGCCCTATCATACTATGTAGTTGAAAACACCTAAATAGCAGGAGGGATAATCTGGTCGGGTGCCCAGTGGCCAGCCCGTAGCCTGTCAGGTTTGGGCCAGACATGGGGAATCCTTAACTTAACAAAGTCCCACCCTTCGTCCGCGGCCGAGTGGTGAAGCATTGTGCTTGCCGACCGGAGGGAGGGTATTTCTTCCTTCTCCGTTCAGCGTCAGAATAGATTCGCCTTGCGCTGCCGGAATTAACCGGTCGGACAGGCACTGTCCCGTCCGATCAATTTCTCGCTCGTTGTCAGGGCATCTCTCCCTCTTGAGGGCACCGGGGTTGTACACATTGACCAACGTCGAACATATGCTATAATACTATTTTAAACGGTATCAATGAGGAAGAAATGAGCATGGAATAAGGAATGAAAAAAAGGATCCAACAAGATGCCACTCCCCACACCGAAGAAGAAGAAATATGATATCTTCTCTCGCAAAAAAGAACAACAAGAATAAAGGAATCATCTCTCAAATTGGGTTGGTGGAGAATGAGGACGAAAAGATTACTTGATCCTGTAAAAAGACATGCCGATTTTACATTTTTCTACCGCATCAGCCAAGTCTCTTTCGTCCTGACTGGTCCATCTATCTTCGGGTGGGTTGTCGGCATTGCCATCCTCCAACTTGGGATCATGGCTGACTCCATTGAGAGAGGGTTGCGTAAGATTGACGAGCGTGGAAGAGACGCTGCTGAGATTGTTCTGATGATGGTAATGCGTATTGTTATTGGGGGTGAATGGTTTCTTGAAGGAGCGCTCGAAACGGTTCTTTTTCAAATTCAGTTGAGCCATCGCTCGGGGATCGGAATGGCCGTTGAAGATAATAAACGATGTGCCTTTCGGCAAGCGTTCATTCAACTCGTTAATCGTCTCGTTCAATTTTTTGCATGCCTTCACTAGCACTTCTTCTCCTTCTTCTTCTTCTCCATCTTCTGAGCTGTCATCTTCGCCATCTTCATTTCCATTTTCTGGCGCCTCTTTTTTGGTACCTTGGGATTGCGACCCTGAAGATGGTCATCAGGAAATAGGAAGGTTAAAAATTTGTCGTCGTTGGGTAGAATATGAGCAGAGAAGTTTGGCGATATCTTCTTAACACTCACAACCAAGACATTGAGACAGCTCCATAAAGCGACCAAAAACGAAGTCATGATCATCCAACGCAGAAATAATACCATCCGAAACCTTTTGTTTTGTTGAAACAACAAGAGTGACAGGTAAGACGTTTCATTCATCTTTTTTGAAATAAGAGGAGAGACGAGGGCAGGACAAACTTACCTCACTGTCTGAGCCATAACTGAAAGCATCGACATTTTTCCAATTGTTTTTGACGACCAGATGATTTGTCTTCTGACTATCCCCACCAGAATTTGAGGAAGAAGGTGATGGACCAAAGTCGACGAGAGCCGACCGTTTGGGGAGATTACCACGTGCCATCCGCTCAAAAATCGACTCCGTATCAGAGGTGAATTCCCCGAAGCCTAATCCTTTCTGCATTTTCTTCTTTAACAGTTGGACGGCCGTTCGAGCGTCTTCTTCCGAATCGTGCCCGCCGTTCGGCAGCCCACTCGATTGAATGTCGCGCCCTAGCCACTTCGACGCTAGCCATTTTAAAGACGGCTTCATCGGCAATCCGCGCGGATGCTGGTAGATCACACTCGTATCGATCACCCATGGGTGCGCAAGTTTCAAGGCTTTCAAATCACAATCCAGGGAATGCCCGACCAGAACAGTATTAAAATCAATCAGCTCGCTCAGCTTCTTTTGGACATCGATTAACCGGGTTGTAATGCCTTTCAGCCGATCTTCAGTGATCCCACTATATCGTGTCAAATAGTCGGTGATTGGCAGGTCGGGTAATACCAGTTGGTCATACACTAGTTTCTCATCCGAATCCACAATTGTCACTCGAGTCAATTCACTTCCTGACGCTGTCACACACATTTCACAGTCGACCGCCAAGATTTTCAGAGGTCTTCCAAGAGATGAATCAGGATAAACTGGTGTTTGAATGTAGCCTGGTTGGGGGTGCGTCAGCCAAGCGTCGAAGGGCGGCAGAGAAGATGATGGTTCCGAAAGGGCTGGTAGGGGTTGTCTGATTCTAGCTTGTCGTCGATCTAGGGCCGACAATGGGGGCTGATAGTGGAGAAGAGGGTAATCTTGTTCAATCATTTGTTCTGTAGAAAGTAGGTACGTTGTTGGGTCCATGGAAACGGCGTCCTTAGAACCTGTCAAATTTAATGTCAAGAATATAGAAGAAGGGAGATAAGTCAGCCATGTGCAAAAACAAGCAGCTGAGATCTAGGGTACTGCCAATTTATCGATTTTTTGAAAACAATTGAAAAGGGGCAGTAAGTCATTTCAAAAGTAAACTTACTTTTCTTTCGTTCCTCATCACGTTTGACCTTAGCCATGGCAGATAAGGGGCAAGTCAAGAAGACGTTGAAACAACTGAACATTCTAAGCCGGTCACCCCCCGCTCTGGTTGGACAAGCGTGACTGAACAAAGATTGAAAGATTGGCAGTTGGGACGTTTGGCTGGCTAGTGGAAAGGGCATGATTGACGTGTTGTCGGGCTTGGAAATTCCTAGCAGTTCGTTGGTAATACCTGGTATCATGAGTACTACCATTTTTTCGACACTACTTTTGTTCTGCGTATGGCAATTTCAAACTTCAGATTTCATTGCCATTTATTTATTGTGAGGTGAGCACATGTAAATTGGATTGGAAAGATAGAATAAACCACAATTACGAATCAAAGCGTACCTTGACTAACATCCATTCTTGATTTCGTTCATCAGCCATAATACTGAGGACTAAATCTCTAACGTCCTGAAGTGATGGGGGATTTTGTGGTTGTTGTTTGGATTAGAGAGTAAAAACGGCCGCGGTCAAAAATCATCACATTTTTCTTCGTCTTTCCAATGAGAAAGTTTTGTCTTTCCGAGAGAAGAGTGGGGCCTACCTTGAGTTGGATCATTTTTCCGTGTCGAAAACCACGAGTATCGAAATGAAATTCGGCGGGACAGACTAGATTTTTCTTTTTGTCCTGTTTTTTGAGTTTCGACTTTGACATTTGGGCTTCATTCTCTGAAAGCTGAGCATGGCTAATTTTCTTCTGATTCCTCACAGTCGTCCACCCGATTTCAGACTCATCTCGAGAAGGGTCAACGTCGATCTGCATACTATCCCTGTGGCTTCCTGAATTTTTGGTTGCTTGAGTTTCCTCTTGTCCCGTCTGGTCAGTCAGCGGGTCGGGTTTGAGTTTCACTTTCTTGGACGAATGGTCTTTCGGTTCTGGCGAGCGTGATCGGGGCTGTTTCTCCGGCGAGGAAGTTGTGCGGCGGTGTTTGCGCTGAGAAGTGGATGTACTGAGGGACGAGTCAAGTGCCATGGATGAGGAATCGTTGAGAATGTCGCTGTTTCTGTGCACTCAGTTCAGAGAAGGTTCTTGCAGCGGATATCTCGTTGGTTTCTGGAATGTAAGCGCCTTCTTCGAGGGTTATTGGAGTTGTTCTGCGTGGTTTCCGGTTGGTTTTTTTCTTTCACCTCGCTGTGAAGTTCGAGGCGTCGTGGACCCTGGTGCTGCGGTGCCGCAGACTGAGCCCCTCACGACCGCCATGCATAGACTATGCATCAACATTCAACGCCCTTCCATGGATGCTAAAAATTAACACACAGATCTGAGGGGTGGAGAGTGAAAAGATACAGAAGTTAACAAGATTTCAGTTGATCATCAATTAAATAGCTCCCATCACATTTTCTATGTATCTATTGGCTTTTTGTTTTTTTCGTGACAACTTTCTTCTATCTCATCATTGATGTCTATGTACTCTTTCATTTTGTGATCCCTTCTATTTCTATCTATCAAAGTCCTCCTGAACTCACAGTAAGGATTCCTGGTGTTTTTTGGTTTTCCCCTCATTTCCCCATCTTGTCTCATTGATGCATTTCTCATCGTGGCTATGTAATTTCAGCTTCGCCATTTTTTTGTCTCATCATTGCACCCCAGATGCTTGATCATCCCTCTTTCTCTCTCCAACCACTTATCCAAGTCCTGCTCAGCTCACAGCAAGCTTCTGCTTTCTCTCAAGGCCTTCCTTTATTTTTTTCTTGCTCTTCTTTGTTTATCATCAAAGTCCTCCTCGTCTCACAACACACTTCTGGTGTTCCTCAGGTCCCGCGGGGACCCTGGGTATTGAGAAGAGTTGGTGAGCTAGAGGAGTGTCTACTACTTACTCAATAACTTATCCATCTGATGGCAATGTATCAAGAATGAGTGAGATGATGCAGCAAATTTGGAGCTTGTTTTTCAACTTCAAACCACTTCATTTTGATGATACAGGAGGAAAAACTAGCCCACTCGAAATTGAGTTGAATTATTGAATCAAACACTGAAATGGCTGGGCAAGACTTCTTTGATTTACACGCAAACCTGAATTTATGGATATTGGGCTACAAACAGAAAATTATGAGGAGTGCTCATGGAAGAAGACAGGTCGTATCGGTTGTCCGGCTAGTTAGAGATAGAAAACTACATAGAGTGAAGGGTATTATATGTATATATGTCTGACATATTTATGTAGGCGTGCGCTTCGGGTTTCTGATAAGCTTCACATGCGCTGCACGAAATAAAAATTAACAAAAGGTGGAATCCAGAGCGATTGAGGCCAAATTGATTTGAGGATAAGCACTAGTATTCCGACCGGATGGGGAACCAGAAGAATTTTCTTGTCAGTCTTCTACGTCGTCCTCGCTGTCGGAGTCATTCTCGAAAACAGATTTTGGTTCAAAAGTCTCTGGCAGGACGCTTGTGAGAAAATTGTGCTGATAGGCTCCTTGTGTTCTCCATTCCTGATTCTCGGGTATTGTGTCTAAAGCTTTACTCGTTTTCGTCTTGAGTAACCAAGTTTTCTTTTTGCGAGTTTGTCTCGGCCAATAAGTTAGATCTTTTTTCGGAAGTAGCTGTCCATTGGACGTATTGGAAGTTTCAGACTTAGAGGAATTGGAGTCCAAGGATTGAAGAGGTATGGAGGTGTTTGAATTATTGCTACTCGCGGCTGACATTGAATTTTGAAGCAAAAGAATGGGCTTGGTCTTTGGGCTACCGCATTGGGGTGAGCCTGTAACAGGTGAGGGCTCCCAAGGGTGGACAACGTCACATGCAAGAGGCTGTACTCTTTCCATTGAGAGCGGCGGATGTAGATCTGGGGAACAAGAAGGGTCCGGCTGTCGTGGTACTGAATTATCTCGCATCAAGCGCGCATGATTCGAAGATTGTCCACATGGATCGTTGACCTGAAATTCCATCGCGACCGTGACAGGTTGCAATGAACAAGACAGAAGGTGTTTCGTTTTCACGGCATAAGTGAAGGGTAGCAGAATCAATATATCTCTATGTGAAACAAAGTACTAACATGAAGGTCATGACGAGGTGAATGGCAGTTGATAGGAGAGCTGTAGCCTGTGTTCGAAATCTGGAGTGAAGGAGTAAGTGCACAGATGGCTTCTATTAAAAGATGTAACTCGGCACTCTGAAAATTCTAGAACGTGTAGCACATGATGAGGAAAACTGTGAGACAAAATTTTTGGAAGCTTGAAGAATAAGAAGGTACAAATTGCAGTAATACCTGTTTCTTCGGCCAAATAGACTGGACTGAGGGGTTTACACATCCTTGCTGTTCGCACGGAATCATGATGCTCGGAAAGCCATCGACAGACATTTCGCCTCAGAGTTAGAATGCGTTATGGAAAGACCAGGACGAGGATAATGGACCGGTTGTGAGATGCGTGGGTGACGTATTTACTGCCCAGCGAAGAATAGGTGATAAGGGTGTTTCTGACTGAGGCTGTGAGTTGAGTATTGAGGTATCCCTATGCGCTTGGAAGGAAATTTCTGCAGATTGTGGGCGAATCCGTGGAGCGTCTGTTTCAGGAAAGTGGGGTAGCCACTCAATTCAAGAAATCGTGTTAAGAGATGGAGAGTTTTTAAGGCGATGGAAGAGTCTGAAGAAGCAGCATGGTTCTACACTTTGGCTCGAATGAGTATGAGCAGAAATTCGACTTGAGCGCTGAGGATCTGAGTATATACGCCGCTAGAATTATCCCAGGCAAGCAAAGGGAGAAACAACCAATCGTTCTTTGTCTATTTTTTACACACGAGAAAGGGCTTGTGGACTATGTGCTGCCAGCATGGGCTATTCTGCTGAGCGGGCGAGAGTGTACTCCATACCACTGGTAACACCCCAATCAAGGAAATTCACGATGCTTAGTTTGGGCTTTTTATCACACTGACATCCCTCATAAATACCCAGGCCTAACCTCGATTGGCACATGAGCATGTGCGCTAAGGCGCATGACAGCCGATTTGACTCCGGAGATCTCTGCCTGAGAAGACATTTCTCACTGCATTAAGATATATCGCCAGCTCTCCAAATCATTCCTCGAAATCCTACATGAACGGATGGCGGCATCCGGCTATTAGCCCCTGCCTTCTCCTGGCTTCTTTGCCAGTGGCGAAAGAACGGAGCGACCTTCCGATGGACAAGCCGATGGATGATCATTTGAGCCATTTGAGTCGCGTGCGCCGTGATGTCAAGTCGACAGTTTGTGCGGACCATGCGGGCCGGTGCCAAAGCAGATTTCGTGAATAAACCCCTACCGATACTGTTATCGCGTCGCCCCTTGGACACTTCGGTCAGGCCTACATTCGTATTTGGCCCTCATGATTTCATCGTTGTTGCATCCACACTACTCAGTTTTTTACGCACATGTAGAAATGAGGAGAGCTTCCAAGTTTGGAGATTTGTGGGGATTGAAGGTAGGACAACTTCGAGCCCTTTCGTGCTCTCATCAGGAAACTGAAATATCAAGACAAGTCGTAGCTTTAGGCCTGCTACCGCCTTCAAGTTAGATCCCACTCCTGTCGTGAGCAGGAAGTGAACTTTTGAACAGATGTATGGGTCATTTTTGCACTCTTCATTGCGTTTACATCTTTACCTTCATAAATATCCACCTTGACACGTTTTTATAGCCTTTATTCCAGGCCGTATAACATAATCGGGAGGGGGGCGCTGTAACGCAGGGACCCTCCAAAGGAGGGGCATACATATGTGCTCAAGTCAACCGGCCACGGGCTGAGAGAATTGGGGATATGACCCTTTTCAATCTTCTTGGTTCCACAACACATTTGTGATAGGTTTGGAGGGAACAACAGACGCCCAACATCATGGTGAACCTTTCAATGCCTTTTCCAAATTGTCATGTAGGCTCTTGAGTGGCCCTGCTGTGTTTATAATAATGAGGAATAAAAGTCTACAAATAAATCCTACCTAGATGATCCTGGGTATCTCAAAACCTTCAACATGAATTAACCTTAGTGATGAATCATGTTGACATTGGGCACAAACTTTTCAGCAATATTTACATAAGTGGGACAGCTGTGTGATGAACCCATTGGTCAAGTCAGTCCAATCAGTTCTAGGAATGACTTGTTCTAACAAGCCTTGCAGCAGGTGCACACCAATGGGCTGCCAAACTCAGTGACAAAAAATCTTCTAATAACTTCATTGGTAAACTTTGTGACTTGTCCAGCAAGTTATTTTTTACATCAACCCCCTTTTTTTTTGGAGGATAGCTAGGGTCATTTGGATCAAGTTTTGCTAATGGCTGGTGGAGAATTCCTCATCAAACAGACTCAAAATTATGTTTCTAAAACATGATGGCTAGAATCTGGTATATCAGGAGAGACACGTAGTGCATATTCATTCAAAGAAAAAGAAGAAAAAAGGAGGAAATACTGTAGATGTCCACATTTTCAACAAAGGGTAATCATTCAAATTGGGTCTTGAAAACTACTCACCCAATTTGTGTCTGATGTTTAGTTGGTTGAATCAGAAAATGTTCTAGTTGGCTGTGGTGGGCCTAGCGGATTGGCTTTAATTTCTTGTACGCGGATTGTCTATTTACTTGCAGGATGGTGTCTGAGCATGCAACTAAATAAAATCTTAACAATTTTTTTTACTTATGACTAGTAGTACTGTTTAATTGCTCAATCTCATTAATAAGACCAAGTGAGTGACGAAGCAAGGGGGCCTTGGCCTTTTTCTCTCTCCAGCCTAGGGAAACATTACAGACCCTCCAAAAAATTAGATTCATATAGTGGGAAATGTACTGATTCAAGGTGGAGACATTGTGACTCTATGAAATCAAGGAAGAGTTTATTTTCAACTCACGAATATCCAATCCCCGTCGGTATTCGCCATTCCCCAATCGATCAATTTTCCTCTTTCCATTCCGCCAAGTGTTGTGTGCGCTCAAACCCACCACCAACCTGCCGCCCACTCCTTAGTCCAAGATGTAAAATCCGCCATTCCCGAGAGAATTCAAGAAGAAGAAGCACAAAAGAATCTGTTTGCGCTGCCAGAAATTCTATCGAAATGTTATTTTATTTAGCAGCCCCGGCGGAGATGGTATAACTTTAAGCAGATTTTTCAAAACCGCCAATCAACATTTGATTGAGGGTTGCATCTTCATCCATAAGATTTGGATGGTACATTCTCATGGATTCAAAGGACAGGATGCTCTCTCACCTTTTCTTTTTCTATTCAAAATGTAGTCACGTAGGTATTGCTCGGGTATAAAGGCATCTTTGTACCAGAAAATTTGCAGATATACATCCGTAACAAGGAGGCAGCATTCCTGCAAAAACATAGATTGCCAACATATTTGAGTGTTTTTAGGCGAACGATGGACTTTAAAGGTTTAAGGCAGATAGAAGAGATGAAAAGTTATATATCCTAAAACAAGAAATTCCAGGCGTGCAAGCTCTGCTTTCTTTTGCTCGGGGAGAATAATACGCATATAATTGAACGGGTCCAGCAAGGTTTTGTAGAGCAACATAGCGGCCAGAAAGATACCCTGATCCTGAGACATCCCAGTGAAGAATGCTTCGTTTGAGAAATCGTGATCATGTGCGAACAGGGATGAGTTAATAGCGATCCTCTTGAGCAACCAGTCCGTCACCAAAACCCCCGTCGCAGAATGGGCCACCCTGATCACTTTCCAGGCCTCTAGCGACTCTCGTCGTGCGCGCAAAAACGCCGCGGAAGCAGAGACCACTCGTTCCCGGAATGAGGCTGCTGGTGCGGGAACAGAGACACCGGTGGTGCTGGATTCGGACGTAGGACCGGTGGATGCATCAATGAGGTGTTTGTTGGACCCGGCTTCCTCCATCGGCTTCTTTCCCCTGAGCCTGAGGTCACGGATGGCGTCGCCGTTGTCCACTTTCGAATCGCCGAGCTCTCCCGCGGCGGATTCGTCGTGCTTGAAGTTGAACTTGTCTGCCAGTGGATTCGGCGGCTCGACCGCGTCTTGCACCAGCTGCTGCCCGCTCGCAGAACCGAGATGAGGTTCTTTCACTTTTGACGCATCTTGCATGGGCATATAGGATATCATGGGAGTGGGCACACTGCATATCTATTTATGTATGCAAGAACGAGATCGAGTTAGACCTCTGCTCATATATGATGCATGAATCACCAAAAGGCCAAACAAAATCAAGCAAACTCAACTATGGCGAAAATTCGTAACAGCAGCATATGATTCATTTCTGCGTTGAGGCGAGGAGCCAGCCAACAACACCAAGGCCTAGGGATGCAGCTGAGTTATCTGCTATAGAATGTACTGCTCGCAGAATCGATAGTCAGTGAATGATGAGAGCCGATGTGGATGGACAATAATCTACTCGCCGAAGTGCTCTTTGTGGGAAGTGGGGGGGGAGCAAACATCGGACTATCCGAAACTTCCTGCGCTTTCTTCGAGCTCCTTTATAACGAGTCTGGCGCGGTACACCGGTACTACGGTGAAGGCTGCTGCACATCCAAGAGCCGAAGCCTCTTGCCGCATTGCGGAGACACAGTTGGTGAAAGCTGCACCCAAGCCCGTTCCCGGCTTGCTGTTGGAATGTGTGTACCCCAAATGAGGCACAGAAGGACTGCGTATGATGAAGTGTCAATGAGACTGGGCACATGGTCTCTCGTCCGAACAAGTGAGCGGGTCATCTAATGAACCTCATCATCCAGGCGCCTACAATGATCCAGCTACGTATTGCCATCCCCCGCACGCAGCAGAGTCGTATATCCAAACCACTTTGACGCCCCCGCCCAGAACTGGAACGCCTGGCGAGAAACACACGCAGTGGAACACCTCACAACCGGCGGGCTTTGTAAACCTGACTGTGCACAAGAGCTACAATCGATCTCAAACCAAGTAGTGGCTTCTACAAAACCTCACACGCTCGACGCAAACGGTAATCCCGGCTGGCAGTGGAACCTTGCTCCGTGGAGATATGAGTCACAGCCAAGCAGGGTGACGGGAGAGATGGACAATGCAACACGAGTTTAAAGCAAGGTTTCATCAGAGAGAAAGCAGTCTTTAGTAACTGACTCAAAGACAAACTGCGGTTACCTCTGTTTCACATACATAGCCCGCGCAAAGGCTCTCCTGAGACAAATACAAGATGTGGAATGACGTCATTTGTGTGCCCCAATAGACAAGCGCATATGTATGAAGAAGATAGAAAGAGGGAGAGGAGATGCAAAGAGATACATGCAGAGAGAGAAGATAAAGGCGGAGCCTTCGAAGCCAGCGCTGTTCTTAAAAAAACGATTTCAAGATACGAAAAAATATTTAGTTCCGCGACGGCGACAGAGAGCAGAGTGTGTAGGCTAAACTAGCCAGATGGGACCGAGAACAGGAGGATAGAATGGCTATCATCGGTGAGCTTTGAAGAGGCCGGCTTCGGGGTTTGGCGGCCAGCATGCGCCCGTCATTTGATTCCACACCAGATTAGGAATTGGTAAGGGAATCTCCCACTTATTTATTAACCACCACCAACTCGTACCACGGAGAAGAGATACTTTTTCTAGTAGATGATGGTGCGGGGGCCAGAAGAACAGGAATGGATAGGCTGGGGCGGCTCGGTGGTTAACGGACGGCAGGACTGCCGGCCCTATACGGCGCGAAGGGGTTGGAGGCCCCATCGGATCCGTTGGGCGCATTGGGGTTCTTGATGCTGACCGCGCTGCTGGCTCGCGGGCCGGGTTCCTGAGGGTTCGTGAGATGGTGGCGAGGGGGGAGGACTTGTCGACGGGCCACGGAGGAGGATGGGGTGACGCTGGCATGAGGCGTCGGGATCGGATCGATGGGAAATCCTAGAGGATCATCCGCTAACGAGGGCGTCATCTCGCGCGAAAACTGCGCTTGTCCTGATGAGGCTAGGCCGTAGATCTGTCCCAAGAACTTTCCATCGTCTAATTCATTGTCAAAATATTGCGTGCGGAGTGCGAAAAACGTGTCTGCAGTCAGAAGCGAGTCCGAGCCCGCTTGGTGCTCCTTTCCCTTACGAGCGACCTATGAGTGAAGAGGAAGAAAGAAACAAGCGATGCAAGAAGAAGGACATTGAGTGGGCAAGAGCATCTCGCAGATAAATGGTGTGTAAGCTTGCGGAGACGAACGTTGAGATCTTTGGCCACTTCGTTTAGTCCGCCCCTGAGGCTTTTGCAGCTGCGCATCAAGAATTTGATGTCGTAGATACAGGGGAACCACATCTTGAGGAGATCAAAGAATTCGGTTTCCGTAGCGGGCATGTTGACGAGGGTGACCATCTTGAGGATATAACCAAAGTCGTACCCGGAGTGGAAGCTTACCCACTTGACGTCTTCCAGTAACACCAGACCGGACGAGATCAGCAGCTCGCCAAAGTATTCCGGATCGATTCCTTGCTCTTCATGCCGCTTGAAGTTGAGCCCAGAGGCTTGAAGAAGTTCGATAGAATCAGGCGCATACATATCGTCGCTAACACATCGCCAGAATCAAATCAGGAGAGGCAATCGAAGATCAGCGTTCGAGACTTATGTAGATTCGGCTAAACGACGACCGGGTAAAAGGGAAAGCGAAACGAGGCAAAAGTGAAGTGAAGGCGACCAACTTGAGATTGAAGCGAAAGTTGAACTGCCAAACACATTTTCCATCAGGTTTTCGTCCGTTCTCGTCGCACAAGGTGAGGCCGAGTTGGATGATCTTGAGGAGGTCGACGTTGCAGCGGAGAGTCTGATAGTGGTAGTCGGAGGGTGTCTTAAAAGTTCCAATCGGGCGAGCCACGACTCCAGGGAATTCCGTATCCTGTTGAGAATCGATTCGTCATCTCCTTCATTTTTTATCACTTTGCACCCGCATGCAAAGGAGACCGGACGCACCATTCCGATGTAGGGGTAATACTCCACTAGGTCCCTGATGATGGCCATCTCTTTGTCCAGGTTGTCCGCCCACACGTCGCACATCTCGAACCTGTCCATTCTGTCTTCCTGGCGATACCTGCACGAAGTATGTCTGTCTGTATGTCGGTGCTGTCCTCTGAAGTGGTGGTTGGTTGGGACTCTGGAGGGGAAGCGAGCCAGAGGCGGGTGGGTTGCCGCGCAGAACTTGACTGTAGAGCTGCGCTGGACGTCGTGCTGCGGTCGGATGGTGACCCTCCGACTCCATTGGGCACAGGATGTCACGCATGATGTCCAGTTAGTGACATGGCTGCAGTGTGTGACATGTCTGTGTGTCTCTGCAACATCTGTGGGACTGCTTACGTGTAACACCAACGAACCAGCTTGAGCTTTCGTTGAGGACATCGATTTATCACGAACCAATACAAATTCCGAAATCCAAACCCAGGTTGGTGGTTTCAGTGGAAGGATTAAGTCGCTCGGCATTCAAATGTAAGCGTTTTTAAGCTTGTCCAGGTGCCTTTTCCCAACATGGATCGCATCTACTTGACACTGACCATACCTGTCCCTCTCTGCTTCTAACGCTCAATTTAAGGTCTAAATCCAATGGTGTTAAGATCGTGTCACCTGAGATCGAGTCGATCGTGCTGTTGCGTTCGAGGCCCTTGATCACTCACACCTACGTCTTTCCGTTCATCTTCGCGTATCCTCTTGCGGCGTATGCCTACTTTGTCGAGTAAGTATCCATGATCTCTCAATTGGTATTTGTGTCTTGAGCTGATGTATCCGACGCAACTTGTATAGATATGATCGTTATCTTCGCTCCGTGGATGGTGAATCTCAAGAATGGACATTCTTGCTCTGTGTTACCGTTTTCGGGGGGCATGCATTAAGCTGGCTCGCTACAAGATGGAACACCACTATCCGACAGGCAGCCACCTCTTTTAGAGTCAGTCACTACAGGAAAAAAAAAACAAAAAAAAAGCACGCCTTCCTTCAAACGTACAACCAAATTGATCTAACCTTCATCTCCTGCATGCCATAGGTGGATAATATCAACAAAGCAGATCTGGTCAAAGTGATTCCGAAACCCAACAAAGGCACCCCTGCATTCTGTCCCATCCTGCGCTCCAAACGTACGGTCCAGAATCCCAAATCTGCCAAGGATGCTCCAGCCCAACAACAAGAAACGATCTTATACATTGAATATCAGCGGGACCATTACTTCTATTCACCCTCTAGCCATTCGTTTGGTTTATTGGCTTACCCCTCGGACTCTAAACCACCCATGTCAACGATGACCACTTCCAATGGGATCTCCAGTGACTCGGAGCTCGCCCTGGCACAGGAAATGTACGGAAAGAATACCTTTGACATCCCTGTCCCCACGTTTCTCGAATTGCTGGGCGAGCACATGCAGGCGCCCTTCTTCGTTTTCCAAATGTTCTCAGTCGGTCTCTGGTTTCTGGATGAATATTGGTATTACAGTCTCTTCACGCTGTTCATGTTGATCGTCTTCGAATGTACCACCGTCTTTCAACGCTTGAGAACCTTGAACGAGTTCCGTACCATGTCGATCAAGCCTTATCTCATCAACGTCTATCGCAACGGGAAATGGAGTCAAGTCATGTCGGAAGAACTAGTCCCTGGTGATCTGGTGTCTGTTTTACGAACCAAAGAAGACTCCGCCGTACCCTGTGATCTGCTTCTTCTACGCGGGACCTGTATCGCAAGCGAAGCTATGTTGTCTGGAGAGTCGACCCCACTTCTTAAAGAGTCCGTCGAATTGCGCTCGGGTGACGATCGCCTTGATTTCTTGGGCGACGATCGCAACTCGTGCTTGTTCGGTGGAACCAAGATTTTACAAGTGACTCCACCGACCTCGGACAACCTCGAAGATAAGTTCAAAACCCCCGATGGTGGCTGCTTGGCCATTGTTCTCCGTACTGGGTTTGGAACAACCCAAGGTCAACTTATCAGGACGATGATCTTCTCTACCGAACAAGTCACTGCAAACAACTATGAAAGCTTCCTGTTCTTAGCTTTCCTCATGCTGTTCGCCATCATTGCAAGTCGATACGTCTGGGTCAAGGGAGTCGAACGAAACCTCAAACGCTCGAAATTATTGCTGGATTGTGTGATCATCATTACTTCCGTCGTACCACCGGAGCTTCCGATGGAACTTTCAATGGCTGTCAATGCTTCATTAGTCGCTCTTTCCAAGTATGCAATCTTCTGTACTGAGCCATTCAGAATTCCCTCTGCCGGTCGGGTGGATGTCTGTTGTTTCGATAAAACTGGGACCATTACCGGGGAAGACTTGATGGTGGAAGGAGTGGTTGGGGTAGACGATAAGGATGTCCTCAAGCTTGTACCGCTCAACCAAACCGGAATGGAAACCACTCTTACCCTGGCTTCAGCTCATTCACTGGTTCTGCTAGATGATGGCATCATTGGTGACCCGATGGAAAAGACCACCCTGGAGGCCGTTGGGTGGACGGTGAACCAAGGGGATATGATTATACCTGCATCCAACGATTTCAGCCATCGGGCAGTGATCACCATCAAGCGCCGATTCCAGTTTTCTTCGCAGTTGAAGCGCATGTCGACGGTGTCGACAGTCGTGACCCCTGACCGACAGACCAAAACTATGGTCTCTGTCAAGGGCGCACCCGAGGTCATCAAAACCATGATTTCCAACGTCCCTGAACACTACGAAAGCACGTACAAATATTACACCCGCCGCGGAAGTCGCGTGCTAGCTTTGGCGTACAAATTCATCCACATACAAGCCACTCATAAAATCAACGACCTTCTCCGGGAACAAGCCGAGTCGGAGCTCATCTTTGCTGGGTTTTTGGTCTTCACGTGTCCCCTCAAGCCAGATGCAGTGGAGACATTAAAAATGCTTGCCGATTCGTCGCATCGAGTGCGTTCTCTGTTCGCATAACTTAGTAATTATCACGATCATCTCATCGTTCCGGAAGCTGACCCCAACCCCATTTTTCCTCTCCCGCCAGTGTATCATGATTACCGGGGACAATCCTTTGACTGCGGTCCATGTGGCCAAAGAGGTGGAGATTGTCGATCGCGAATGTTTAGTCCTGGACGTGAGGGAGAACTCCACAGATGAAAAGGGTCTGTTGATGTCGCTCATATCAAAGCCTTCATCGGAGATGCTGACGCTTGAATACTTCATATGCTATAGATCTGGTGTGGAGAACGGTGGACGATCAGACGATCATCCCAGTCGATGCGTCGAAACCGATCGATCCCAAGATACTCTCCGATTACGATCTGTGCATAACAGGGGTCGCGCTGAAGCAGTTTGTTGGGCTGCCGAGCTGGGTGGATCTAGTTCAGAATGTCTGGGTGTATGCGCGAGTCTCTCCAGCGCACAAGGAGCTGATTCTGAACTCGCTGCGGTCGCTGGGATACACGACGATGATGGCGGGGGACGGGACGAACGATGTGGGTGCTCTGAAGGCTGCACACGTGGGCGTGGCCCTCCTGGACGGATCGCCCGAAGATCTCAAGGCGATCGCCGAACATCAGAGGAACGAGCGCCTCAAAAAACTGTGGCAGACTCAGCTGAACATTTCTCAGAGGTTCAATCAACCCCCTCCTCCTGTCCCCGCCGCTCTCGCTCAGATCTACCCAGAACTGGTGGATGTACACTCTAAGGCTTTGCAGAGCGGACATAACGCACGGAAAGCTAACCCGATGGAAAAGGTGAGATTTCTCAAGCAACCTTTTCTGCTACTTTTTTTTCTCTTTCTCTTTCACATCAATCTTCGTCGTCAGAGAGTTGTTTTTTTTTGCTGAGACAAGTTGAACCTGTTTTTTTCGCCAGTTCAACTTGGCCGACATCACAGCGAAGATGGCCGACATGGAAGAAGATTCGGAAGGCCCGCCCAAGATCAAACTAGGGGATGCATCGGTGGCGGCGCCGTTCACGTCCAAGCTGTCTAATGTCTCGGCCGTCTCGACGATCATTAGACAAGGGCGATGCACCCTCGTGGCAACCACCCAGATGTACAAGATCCTCGCCTCCAATTGCTTGATCTCTGCGTACAGTCTTAGTGTCCAATATTTGGATGGCGTCAAGTTTGGTGATTATCAAATGACTATCCAGGGTGTCTGCATGTCGGCCTGTTTTCTCTGCATTTCCCGGGCCAAGGTGAGTCCTTTTTTATCGGAGATATGAAAGATCTAGTCATCCGGACATTGACCATCATCCCGCCATGTGGATCTGCTGCAGCCCGTCGAAAGGCTTTCCAAGGAACGGCCACAGGGAAGTATCTTCAACACTTACGTCGTAGCCACTGTCCTGGGGCAATTCATGTGCCATCTGGCCGCTTTGATCTACATCACCACGCTTTGTGAAACGACATCACCGTGAGCACTTTTTAGGAACAAGTATACTGTAGAGATATACGATGACACCCACACGCTCTCATGGCTGACTACTGCGTGTTGCGACTCGGGGTGTGGAAAAACAGGCGAACGAAGGAGATCAATCTTGATGCTGAATTTGAGCCGAGTCTATTAAACAGTGCGATATACTTACTCTCGACGTGCCAGAGCGTGTCCACGTTTGCTGTGAACTTCCAGGGACGCCCGTTCCGAGAAGATATCAAGGAGAACAAGCCGCTGTTTTACGGCTTGCTGGGTGCCGCCGCGGTGGCGTTTTGTGGCGCGACTAACTTTGTGCCGGAAGCGAATGGATGGCTGCAACTCGTGGACATGCCCACAAGCGTGAGTGTGGTTGATCCCTGGCTCGGGGTCCTACCCGCTCAATTTTCTCTCTCGAATCGGATTCGCTGATACGGGTTTTTTTGTCCGCATGCTCATTACTTAACGTCTGTCTGCATACATCACAGTTCCGCATGCAACTATGCCTGGTGATGTGTATGGATTTCGGGGGGGCCATGCTGGTGGAGCTGGTGGTCAAGTTCCTGTTCTCGGATGTGCGGCCCAAGGGGATGGTGAACAAGGGCGTGGCGCGGCGCGAGGCCCGGCGAAGAGCTCAGGACCAGGCTGCGCTCGCCTCGGCCGACCATCCCCCCAACACCCTCGATCAGCCGCCCTCCTCCCTCCACAACACAGCCAGCTTGCAGCCTCATCTCGACCAGAACCAGATCCGCCTGAGAACTACTGCCACCGCCAAGTCGGCGCCCAAAAAACTGAGGTAGACCATGCCCAGCTTGTCCCGTTCCCTACATAAATACATCCCTTTCCTTTTGTTAATAGATCTCTCGCGCCTTTTTTTTTTCTGTCTCTCTCTTGACGGGGCGATATACTTATGTTTGTAATGCATCATGCGTTGCTTATCTGGGGGATGCGGTAGTTGAACGCGTGTGCATGTGTGTGCCCGCCGAGTGGTTTGGGCTACATACACGATTTCTTTACAGTCTCGTCTTGTATGATGTATGGCTATAGCTGTTTCCTTGGGAGCTGTTTTGCTTTCTTTGCCTCCTCTCTAGATCGAAGAGTGTCCATCTATTTTATCCATCCATCCATCTGCGCTCCGTTGACAAATCCGCCACAACTCAGCATGATGCATGTCTCAAATGTGATCAGCAATGAGAGCTGGGCAGGTGAACAAGCAAAGCTCCCGCCTGACCCGGTGGGACTGTTTCCGGGGTGAAGTGAAGGTCAGGTTCACGAGTTTCCTATTCCAGCTGAGCAAGTAGTAGTACATCAACCATGCATCATCCCTGTGCAGCGAGTCGTCACTCAGACACTCATCCCCTGCCCACCATCCGATGTCCACAGCGCAGCTTCCGCTCCCCGGTGCCCATGCCGCCTCGGCCTTCGCGGCGTGCAGCTACGTGGGGGTGCTCTATCTCTTCCGCTCCACCCGCACCCGCCCGCTCGAGCTCGACCCCCACGGCCGGAGACGCGACCGTCTGCACCCAGATATCCTCAGGGCCCGTCTCTGCGCTGTCGCCTTCAGCACCCTGCTCAGCCTCATCCTCGTCGCCATCCTCGCGAATTCATACTCCCGGCCACCTTCTGTAAGTCTTCCCACCAAGAGTAACAGTGAGGAGAGTTCGTTCGAGAGATTCAATTTTAATCGGCGGGGGTTTTTTTTTTTTGTCAGTCCTTCGCCCAAAGCGTCCACCAGACCCTCGTCCTCACCGGCCTGCGGTTGCCTCACATCGGCACGGTTTCTGAGCATCTGCGAGTATGGATCCAGCCGGTGGTCCTGACGGGGATCCTGTTCTGGGGCGCGCTCTACACGCAGCTGATCCTGGAGCCGAAGCCAAAGCCGAGCCCGCAGCGTGTATCGGCGGCACCCCTCGCCGACCAGTACTCCTTCGATATCTACCTCCTCCGCGCCCTCGTCCTAGGGCCCTTGTGCGAGGAAATCGTCTTCCGCGCTTGCATCCTCGCTTTCCATCTCCTTGTCCAACCCGCCCATCAGCTGTCTAAGACTCGTCTCATCTTCACCACGCCGCTCTGGTTCGGCTTCGGTATGATCTCTCATATATATATATATATATATATATATCTATCAATCATCATTTTTTTCTTCTTCTAAAGCATGCTTGTATTTGATCGCTCCTCTATCTAGCTCACGTCCATGGCATTTGGGAAACGTACCGAAGCCTGGGCGGGAACAGACAGGCTTTGAAGATGGCGACTATCCAGACCAGTTGCGTTTCTTCTTCATCCCTCCCCAGCTCACACAACAAGTAGGAAGTGACGTGCTGAGACTGGAACGATGGTATGTTCTTGTTGCGCCCCCTCAGCCGTGCAGTTCCTTTACACGACGATCTTCGGATGGTATGCGGCCTTCATCTACCTACGAACAGGTAAGCGGCCATCCCACCCACCAACACACACACACACACATATATATATATATATATTTGCGGCTTGGTGGGCGCTGATCACAACGCACGCACGCATGCTTATGTTTCTTGGTCCCCTTTTCCTGGCCTTCTCTTCTGCGTCTTGCAGGCTCGGTCATCTCGGCGACGCTCTGCCATAGCTTCTGTAACTACATGGGTCTGCCTCCGATCCTGGACGCCATGCAAAGGTTCCCGCATAAGCGGATATGTACGCCCTATGGACAAACCAGCCCTCTCATCACCCATCTTGTTTTATACATTCGACTGACAGATCTGGTTTTTTTTTTCACTTGTACTTATAATTTTGCGCGACAGCCATCGCTGTTCATTACCTGATGGGCGTGTTCAGCTTTGCGTTTCTGGTGCGACGATGGGCCGCCGACCCTTCCTTATTCCCCTCCAACCCGTCCTCCTGGACTTCCGCCACCGCCGCGCTCGCCCAACCCAAAGCGTCATAACCCTGGATTCTTGTTTCCGCAGTCTTTCGAAACCTGACCCCCCCCCCCCCCCACACACACACACACAAGCTCCCGCTGGTATATCAGTCCTAACGGCTTGGCTCTACACCTGATCATGATAGCCTTGGTGTTTTGTACTGCTTCGCTGGCTCATGTCTTAGTTGGTGCTCGTGTAGATTCAGTCAAGCTTGCTTGCTTGCTTATAGGAACATGACTTGGGTTTTTTTTTACAGGAACTCCATTGTCCATATCACATGTAGATCTTTTCTTTTTGAACACAGTGCCGTGGCTTTCTGCTGTTTATTTTCTGGAACTGTTATATGCCTCTGTATCCCTTTTGTCTCTACACATAGTTCTTTTTTTCTCATGGGTTGCGTGAGTTACCTACCTGTTTGGAAATCTGGAACTTAAAGACTGCTTCAACAACTGAGCATGTATTGACTACGTATGCATATACAAGCAACTTGCAGACGCGCTTTGCACCTTGTGCCAAAAATCGTGAGCTGATTTATTGTCTCCCCTGGGCTTCCGAAAGATTATCAGAAGGACTACATATGCCCAGTAGGATCAGCCATCACACCAACCAGATCAACATCTTGGGCTATTACTAATACTATACATGGTATAAAATATGTTGGTTCTTTCCTTCCTTATTTGCCGTGAGCCTTTCCAGAAAAAGACTTCAAGTCCTTTTCTCTCCTCATCCACTCGCCATCTTGTCTCTTGCACCAACATGTCTAGAAATTCAACACAAAAATTGCAAACTTAAAAGAACAATGGCGACTAGATGCAGCTTCAGAAAGCAACCGCAACCCCCCTCATACTAAACCAATGAAGGCAAAGAGTCCTCCTTATCATTCTTACAAAAAAAAAGTGATGATATCAAGGCCTTCTGTAAGTACTTCGCTGTCCATATGACTGGGAGAAGCTCCAACAATAAAAACTGTTATAACGCAATGGAACTCAACTGAATTGATTCTTGAGTCTTCAATCCCTTACAAGAAGGTCAAAGGTGTTTAAAAATCTCTCCAACCAGAATGGCATTTTTTTTTTGAAATGCGCATCTGAAGACAATTGGAAAGAGATCCAGTTGATGGAATCCTGCTTTTCTATTTTCAAAACAGGTATTTTGAATTCACTATTTAATTTATAATTTGATTGATCTCCCAAGTCATTATCAACTCATTCATTGATTTTTTAATCCAGAAGCCTTAAAAATGGGAACAACTTGACATACCTCAGCTCACTTAATGTACAAAAACATGAAGAAAGAGAAGTAGTAGAAAAATGTGTTGAATACAGGAACAGCGTATCTTCCTCATGTTATAAAACCAAGGAAGGAAAGATACGATGAAGGTTGATCCAAAATGGAAGAATTTGCTGCCCTCAATCTTGTTTGACTGTTGTTTCAAGTAAGACCTTATTGAGTTTAATTTGTTGGACAAGCGCACATCTGAAGCAGCAACTACCCTTGAAAAAAATCAAATTAAATCAAACATTTTGAAGTGTTTTGAAAAGCTTATTTCTTGCCAAACTGAATCAAATCAAAATTTTAAAAGCAATAAACATCCAGATAATCTCCCTACAAATTCAATGCCCCTAGTTGAAAATGAAGACTAGGATCAACAACTTGTGATTTAAAAAATCTCTACCAGGGAAGACAAACACAGATAGCTCCCCATCCTCATCAATGTCTGAGCCAAATTTTTGATCTTCAAGAAGCTGTGAGTTCTATTGATTCACCATCCTCCAACAGACTCAACTGGTGAAGGGTTTGAAAACTTTGATTTCCTACACTCACATTCCTGGATAAGGAGATCTTGATGGTAGCTGCAACATACATCTCCTTGGAGTAAGCCTTCTCAACAAGGGACTGTATTCTCACTGATTAAAAAAACCAATTAAAAACAGAAACACTTAAAGCATTGGTGTGTGAACAAGACTGGATCCGCACTAATGAGCGCCTTTATAGTGATGAAAAGGCCCCATGAATTATTGGTGGCAATTTTTCCTCCTTTTTCTTCTTGATTTCTCTTGGAAAAACACAAAAAAAAAGAATAGTTCCTGAAAATTTATAGTGGTTACATGATTGAATATCATACACAATGGAAAATGATACATGAATACTAATAGAAAGAAGATACAAAGTTAAGATACATGATTTGTATGGGACAGAAATTTGAAGAAATAATTTCATAAGTTAGTTACCCATTTTTACTTTTTTGTGCTACCAGAAGTAATTTTTTGGCCCCAGCCTGACCAAGACTTGAATACAATAGGTGGATTTGGATCTGGGCACACAATTCCAAATCCTGGCCCAGCTCCATCCAACCCGCCACAGGTTTGGTTGGGTTTGGGAAGTTTTTTCTGGCTTGGAAATAGCCTGTTTACATCCTGATCACTGTATGTGCACTCATCAGAATTATACACTTTTCGCGCATGCTTTGGCTCACCCCAAATTTTATGATGTTGCACATGACACCATCCTTCTTGGGGTGTTTTATGGTGTATACCAAACTATTTGGTGTTCATGTTCAATTTCCCCTTTTTTGGCTTACATGCAGTCAGAATTTGGTGTGCCCTAAGCCTGACCCTTTTTCAGATCACTTGCAAAAGTGTAATTTCAGATATTCTGGAGATTCTAGAAATGTTTAATTTTGCAGTAACTTTTATGGTTTGGGCCCCAACTCACTCCACATGGATTACAACAAAGGATAAAGCATACCTTCAAGAATTTTCCACGTGTGATGTATAGTGCTTACCACCATCACATGCACTCATATTAGTTGAGGCATGCAGTGATTTTACATTGGGGAGATTTCTGGAAAATTGTGTCGGTCTTCTCCAGAATGTTATATTTGACAGCCAATGATGCAGGATGATGCCTTCTACTACCACATTTTCATGTGAAGATTGCGCATGAATTGGGGACTGACAGTGCATGCTATTGCTTCATCCAGGGGTGTCTATCGCTGGCCATCAATATGGTTGGGGTCTAGGCCGAACAGCCGACTTGCGGTTGGATACATAGGGTTGGGCGCTGCTTACGTAATCACCCACCACCTCGGTTGCAATCTTGCCCCAACCAAGTCGGAGTTTCCAGTGCCACCCCACTCTTGCTCTCCATCCCCAGCCAAACTTATCTTCTTGCACTCTCATCGGACTCTCCACCTCAAAATTTAGGACCTTATATCCTCTGCAGATCAACCTGAGTCCCTGTACCACAATTCCCTTTTCGCACAAGAGCTCTACACCCCCCCACAAAAAAAAAAAAAAAACAGAAAACAAAAAACAAAAAAGAAAAAATCAAAGAAAGACCCTGCATCATGTCCGCCGACATTGATTACGATAGCCTTCCTCAGACCGTGGATATATCCTTTAAGCCAGACTCTAACATCATCGATGTCAAGTTATGTATGCCAGAGTTTCACTTGATTTGATTTGCATACAGTTTGTTATGAAACTTGTACAAACTCAAAATAACTGACCTGTGGCCCTTTCCGCTTCCCTTGATCGACGGATACTCCTTACTCGCAGTTGATTACCTGCTTCCTTCAGGCTCAGGCCCAAATGCCGAACCCAAAGTGACCCAACTAGACTTGCAATACAAGTACTCTCCCGAGACCCCATGGGCTCCGATCCACGAAGTCGTCGAAGACAGGATTGACAGAATTAAAAGATACTACTGGAATGTATGGGATCTTGGCACAGAGGTCAGTTTTCCACCTCTTCACGCCAGACAATCGTCACTTACTGACATGAGATTTTCATTGCTTGTTGCAGGAGGAGTTCCGCAACTTACCAACTGCTACGAATGCCATCTTTCATGGCCCCGAAGTCAATATCGCAGTGGAGGACATTATCTCCTTTTCCACCATCGTAGGCAATGACTCGGACGCATACCGTTCTTCCGGCCCCAACTCCGAGGTCCCCATGGATTTCGGTATCAAGTTGGGATGGAAAGCCATCATGAAGCCTCTCTTCCCCAAATTTATTGCTGGGGATTTGCTTGCCCTGGTGCACTTGAGCAATCGATTTGATATGAGAGACAAGGCTCCAAAACTCAAGGTAATAATTTCAATTGGTTTGTTAAGATGACATTTGGACAGAGAGAATTCTCAGTGTTATTCCCCCACCGCCTTGCTCGGCCCATTTGCAGGTCGGCGATACAGTCACTAGCGAAGCCAAGATCGCTAGCATCACCAACGGCGAGACCGGAAAGACCGTGGCAGTCAAGGGGACTGTCTTCTTACTCAAAGATGGCGCGAAAACTCCCGTTATGGACGTCATCTCCTCGTTTTTTTACCGCGGCCGATTCAACGATTTCGATGCCACTTTCATGTCTGAAGACGATCCCGAGTACAAAGTCACCATGAACTCGACCACCGATATCTCCGTCTTGAAATCCAAAGAATGGTTCGACTGGAAAGACGAGAACGTCAAACTTGCCCCCGGCCAAACCCTTACCTTCCAGACCTCTTCTTCCTACCGATACAAGGAGAAGGGGGTCTACTCTTCTGTAACCGTGGAAGGCTCGGCTTATCTCACCGGAATCGGCTCTGATCCCAATGAACTCGTCCAAGTAGCCGTCATCTCCTACGATTCGGCCACTCCCTCCAAGGGCAACCCCGTTTTGGAGTATCTCAAGCGATCTGGCAAACCAGTTGGCCAGCACATCCTTTTCCCAACGGGTGGCTACATCCTCAAAGATGAAAACAATATCAGCCAAATCAAGACTCCGCCCAACAACCAAGCGTATTCACAAGCTAGTGCCGATTGGAACCCGATCCATTGTAACCCGTACTTTGCCAACTTGGCTTCTCTCCCTGGGACCATCACTCATGGAATGTGGTCTAGTGCGGCCACTCGAAGTGTTGTCGAGAGAGTAGCCGCGGAAGGCCATGGGGCGCGAGTCAAGAGCTACGATGTCTCCTTCACTGGCATGCTTCTTCCTAACACGACCCTCAAAATCGAGCTCAAGCACATTGGTCAAACTTCCAAGGGCTACAAGCTTATTTCCGTCACGACCTATGCCCTTCCCGACGAGTCCTCTTCCTCGGCCGAACCTACTAAGGTGTTAGTTGGCACTGCTGAGGTTGCTCAAGCTTCAACTGGTTACGTGTTCACTGGTCAGGGGAGTCAAGAGCCCGGCATGGGTATGGCGCTCTACAACGAATCCGCTGTTGCTCGGGCGGTGTGGGACGAAGCTGACAGGCATCTGGGCGAAGTCTACGGTTTTAGTATCCTTGAGATCGTCAGAAATAACCCCAAGGAAAAAATTGTTCACTTTGGTGGAATCAAAGGACATGGGATTCGACAACGTTACATGGAAATGTCCTACCAGACCACCGATAAAGATGGGAATGTCAAAACCCTCCCTCTCTTCGGTGATATCGATCTGCGCACGTCCCGATACACCTTCTCTTCCCCGACTGGTCTACTGTACGCCACCCAGTTTGCCCAGATTGCGTTGGTTGTCACAGAAAAAGCCGCCTTTGAAGATCTTCGAGAGAAAGGGCTGGTTCAAGAGGGCGCACCCTTTGCTGGCCACAGTCTCGGAGAATACTCCGCCCTCGCCAGTATTGCTGGTGTCCTGCCCATTTCTTCCTTGGTTGATGTCGTATTCTTCCGAGGTATCACGATGCAACGGGCCGTTGAAAGAGACGATCAAAATCGGTCCAAGTACGCTATGGCCGCTGTTAACCCCAGTAGGATCGGCAAGAGCTTCAGCGATGCAGCTTTGCGAGAAGTTGTGGACACGATCTCCAAGCGTTGTCAAGTCTTACTGGAGATTGTCAACTTCAATGTGGAGGGCCAGCAATACGTTACCGCCGGAGAGCTTGTTGCGTTACAAACTCTCACCAACGTCCTCAATTTCTTGAAGGTCCAGAAAATCGATATCGCCCACCTTCAGCAGACCATGTCACTCGAACAAGTCAAAGAACATCTGATCGAGATTGTCGACGAGTGTCACAAGGAGTCCCTCCTCAAAGAAGAAAAGCAAGGTTTCATCGTGCTGGAGCGTGGATATGCGTAAGTTGTTCTTCTTCTTCTGTTGCTTTAGTGGCCTTGTTTCTGATTAGGATTTGCCTTGATCGGCTGTCAATTTCCCCTCGAATTATAGGTCCATTCCTCTCCCTGGTATAGACGTACCCTTCCATTCACGTTATCTATGGGCCGGTGTCATGCCGTTCAGAGCTTATCTGTCGAAGAAGTTGAATCCAGCTCATATGAACCCTGAGCTGCTTATCAACAAATATATCCCAAACTTGACCGCCGAACCTTTCCAAATCTCCAAGGCCTACGCTGAGCGGATTTACCAGCAGACCAACTCGCCCAGGCTCGAGAAAACTCTCAAAAATTGGGTCGAGGATGGGTGGGATCTTCCCGAGAATCGAAGCAAGCTCGGCTACGTGATCATTGTAGAGCTCTTGGCTTACCAATTCGCATCGTTAGTCCTTATTCCTTTCACTTCAATTTCCCCTCATACTCATGCTACATTGTTTTTTTGACTGTGGTACTGCCTAGACCTGTCCTCTGGATTCAAACGCAAGACCAGCTATTTTCCCACCACAAGTACAATATCGAACGACTTATTGAGTTCGGCCCCTCTCCAACCCTTACCGGTATGGCGTCTCGGACCCTCAAGTTGAAGTACGACAAGCAAGACACGGCCCACAATATGACTCGAGAAATCCTTTGCATCTCGAAGAACATCAAGGAAATCTATTACGAGTACGAGGACGAAGTTGAGGCCGAGGCCGCCCCACCACCGACCAATGAATCCGCAGCTGCCTCTCCTGCCGTGGTCGCTGCCCCTGTCGCTGTCGCTGTCAGCTCCGGCCCCGTTGCTGCTGTCGCGGACGAGCCGTTGAAGGCTGTTGAAACGCTTCGCGTCTTGGTTGCTCAGGGCCTGAAGAAACCATTAGATGATGTGCCTCTCTCCAAGGCCATCAAGGATTTGGTCGGTGGGAAATCCACTCTTCAAAATGAACTGTTAGGAAGTGCTCGTAAGTTTTCTTAATGATCACTGGTCTCCTCCCATCTGTCAAACTCATCTAACTCACTGATATGATTCTCGATCATCTCAGAGGCTGAATTCGGTTCAGCCCCGGATAAGGCGGAGGAAATGCCCTTGGGTGAACTAGGCGCTGCGCTCCAATCGAGCTATAGTGGAACTATCGGCAAGCACATGAGTGCATTGATCTCGCGACTCCTAGGCAGCAAAATGCCGGGAGGGTTCGGTATGTCGGGCGTCAAGAGCCATCTATCTAAATCCTGGGGCTTGGGACCTGGTAGAACAGAGGGGGCTCTCTTGATGGCCTTAACCATGGAACCAGCCAAACGATTGGGATCGGAAGCGGAGGCCAAGTCTTATCTTGATTCCGTCGTGCAGGCGTATGGCAAACACTCTGGCATTACCCTGTCTCAAGGCGGTGCGGCTGGTGCGGCCGGGGGCAGCGCTGGCGGCGCGATGATCAACTCGGAGGAATTCGAAAAGTTCCAGCAAAGCCAGGACGCTTTCGTTTCTCAGCAACTGGAAGTCCTGTTGCGATACTTGAAGCGAGACTCGCGAGACGGCTACAGGCTGCACGATCTTAAACATGCGGACTACATGCGAGTGCAGGACGAACTGGACAGTATTCAGAAGGAACACGGCGAAAACTACCTCAAGGGAATCCAGCCCGTGTTTGATCCTCTCAAGGCCCGCCACTTCGACTCGGCCTGGAACTGGGTCCGACAAACAGCCCTCGAGATGTTCTTTGACATGTCAGTGCCATTCTCTCTGTCTCGAAACGTCACTTTTTTCCTTTCTTGCAGCTGATATCCATTGCTTCCGCCACAGTATCTACGGTCGGTTGAAGACTGTTGACCGTGATATCACGGCCAAAGTGAGTACTCGAACCTTTTTCTCGCTTGTTTTTTTTTTTTTCTGACCGTTGTTTGTTATTTCAGTGTTTGGTCATCATGAATCGCGCCAATCCGGCCTTGCTCGACTACATGCAATACTACCTCGATCACACCGATGCCAGCAAAGGCGAACGCTACCGTCTCGCAAAGGAGTTCGGACAAATGCTCCTGAGCAACTGTCGGGAAGCTATTGGTACCGCCCCTCTATATCGGGATGGTGAGTTGTTCACTCTTTTGAGATGCCGCTGGAATCAAATCACACCACTCGCTAAATGTTTCCTTCGTAGTCACCTTCCCCACGGCCCCGAAAACTACGGTCACTTTGAAAGGTGAAATCGTGTACGAAGAGGTTAATCGTGTTGGTGTTTCTCGACTCGAGCGCTATGTAGCTGAGATGGCTGCTGGATCCAAGTAAGTCTCAGCGGTCTTGGCTTCTCCGATTTCGCTGGATAGTCTATAAACTGAGGGAATTTGCTTCGTCCGATGGTTCAGAATTACTGCCGAGATGAACGTGAGTTTTGGCTTAGCTTAATAAACCAACAGTATCATCCTTCTCACTCTTTGCAATGTTCTACAGTTGGATAAAGTCCAAGAGTCCATCCAGAATTTATACAAGCTCGTCAAGTCTCAGCCGACGATCGCGAAATCTCAAATGGCGGCTATCCGATCATTGTACGGAGAGGTCGTGAAGGGCCTCTCGCCCCACGAGCGCAACCGAGCTGGCAACGGACCTCGAAGTCGTCGCCCCTCAAGCCAGTTCTTAAGGCCTGTGCAGGTTGAGCCGACTGCCCTGTCCGGGGACAAGACGCCGCTGTTACATCTCAAGCGGAAGGTGGGAAGCAACTGGGTTTACAGCAGCAAACTCACCACAGTAAGTCTTGTTCATATACCCTCATTGCTCCGATTTCAGGCTAATCATCACTCACGTCTGAAAAAAACAAACTAGCTCTATCTCGATGTCTTGACGGAGATCGCATCCGCCGGAACCACGTTCGAGCACAAGAATGCGTTGCTGACGGGCGTCGGCAAGGCCAGTATCGGAGTCGAGATCTTGAAGGGCTTGTTGAGTGGAGGGGCCCATGTCATTGTCACCACTTCCCGGTACTCCCGTGCGACGGTCGAATACTACCAAGCCATCTACCAAGAAGTTGGATCGCGTGGTAGTCGACTCACAGTCGTCCCTTTCAACCAGGGATCCAAGCAAGATGTTGAAGGTTCGATACTATTCCTGCTTTAAACACTGTGATAAATTGTTGATTTCTTATTTTTTGCCTTTTTAGCCTTGGTTGATTACATTTACTCAACCGATAAGGATAAGGGGCTGGCTATGGACCTCGACTACATCCTACCATTCGCAGCGATTCCAGAGAACGGGCGCGAAATTGACGGCTTGGATGACCGATCCGAACTCGCCCACCGAGTCATGCTGACCAACTTGCTGAGACTGATGGGTGAAGTCAAGAAGAAAAAACATGCGCTCAAGCTCGTCACCCGGCCTACCCAAGTGGTCCTGCCCCTGTCCCCCAACCACGGAAACTTCGGTAATGATGGCCTCTATTCCGAGTCGAAAATCTCGCTCGAGACCTTGTTCAACCGATGGTCCTCTGAATCCTGGGGAGAGTACTTGTGTCTGGCTGGCGCTGTGATCGGATGGACTCGGTACGTTGGACTGTATATTTCATGCGTGCAATATTGTCGTTGCCAATCAACTAAACTAGTATCTCTTTTTTTTGCTTTGCAGTGGTACCGGATTGATGTCAGCAAACAACTTGATTGCAGAGGGTGTTGAAACACACGGTGTCCGCACATTCTCGGCCAAGGAGATGGCGTTCAACATCCTTGGCCTCATGCACCCATTGCTCTTCGACGTGGCCCAAGTTGAGCCGGTGTGGGCCGACTTGAACGGAGGGATGGACAAGCTGCCTGATTTGGCAGAAATTAGTCTCAAAGTTCGTCAGGAGCTCAATGAACTCGCCAATGTCCGTTCAAAGATCAGCCTCGACAATGCTATCGATTTCAAGGTTGTGCATGGTGCCGAAGCCGAAGCGATCCATCACCCTGTCAAGATTTCTCCCCGCGCTAACTTCACGCTACCCATGCCCAAGTTGCGCCCCAACTTCGACAACGAAGCTAACATGACCTTGCTTCGAGGTATGCTTGATCTGGACAAGGTGATCGTCATCGCAGGTTACGCCGAGGTTGGGCCATTTGGTAGCTCTCGTACCCGATGGCAAATGGAGGCCAAGGGCGAATTCAGCATCGAAGGCTTACTCGAGTTGGCCACGATCACTGGTCTAATCAAATTCGTTGATGGCAAATTGAAGAGTGGTAAACAGTATGTTGGCTGGGTAGATGCACAGACAGAGGAGCCGGTCGATGACTCACAAGTCAAATCCAAGTACGAGGCGCAAATCTTGGCCCATACCGGTGTTCGGTTCATCGAGCCTGAGCTCTTCAGAGGCTACGACCCCAAGCGCAAAGGATACACCCAAGAAATCGAATTGAACCACGACTTGGAAGCCATCGAAACCTCTCGAGCTGATGCTGAGAAATTCAAGCTGCAGCATGGCGACAAGGTGGATGTCTGGTTCGACGGTGACAAGTGTTTCATCCGGTTCAAGAAAAGCGCTAAGATCATGATCCCCAAAGCCGTCAGATTTGATCGGCTTGTGGCTGGTCAAATCCCTTCGGGCTGGGATGCTCGTGTCTTCGGTATTCCAGACGACATCATTGCACAAGTCGACCGAACTTCCCTCTGGGCGCTTGTTTGTACTGCCGAAGCACTCAGTAAGCTCAAGTTATTCTCACCAGCTTGGTGCTTCGCCTCAGCAATCGTCCTCACGATACTCTTTTTTGTTCCTCAATCCAGTGATGGCTGGTATCACTGATCCGTACGAACTCTACAAGTACATGCATCCTAGTGAAGTGGGAACTTCCCTTGGTTCCGGAATGGGTGGAATGAGTAGTTTGTCCAAGATGTTCCGTGATAGACGTGAAGAAAAGGATGTTCAGAAAGACATCCTCCAGGAAACGTTCATCAACACTGTTGCTGGCTGGGTCAACTTGCTCTTAAGTTCGTCTCCATTTGTTTCCCCTACATTTTTTGAGATGTTACCAGTCTAATTCAGTGTCGCATTCATTCTATAGTGTCATCTAGCGGTCCCATCAAGATTCCAGTCGGTGCTTGCGCAACTGCATTGCAATCAGTCGAAATTGCGTGCGACACCATTCTCAGCGGAAAAGCTAAGGTGATGATCGCCGGTGGGTTCGATGACTTCGACGAAGAAGGAAGTCTTGAATTTGCAAACATGCAGGCTACCAGCAACACGGAAACGGAACTGGCCGCCGGGCGTGAGCCCAATGAAATGTCGCGTCCAACCACTAGCACTCGGGCCGGGTTCATGGAGTCGCAAGGATGCGGTGTTCAAGTCCTTATGTCTGCCAAGACTGCTATCGAGATCGGCGCCAGCATTTACGGCATTGTGGGTTACACTGCCACTGCTTCTGACAAAGCTGGTCGAAGTGTTCCTGCGTGAGTTTCATCACTTCTGTTGTTTTGACCTGCTTGATCTGATTCTCGATTTTCCCTTCTCCTTGCAGACCTGGGCGCGGTGTCCTCTCTACTGCTCGGGAAGCCCCGGGTAAAGTTCCAGCTCCTATTTTGGACATCGAGTGGAGAAAGCGTCAATTGGCTTTCAGAAGAAAGCAAATTTCGCAATGGTTGGAAAACGAGATCGAGCTCTTCAAGGACATGGTTTCTCGACTCGAGAAAGATGGCCAGCCGATGCCCTCCGACGAGGTCGCTGAGAGGTATGCAGCCATCGAGAAAGAAGCCAAGCGGCAGGAGAAGGAAGCCCAATCCACCTTCGGAATGCTTAGCGGCGATGACCCTACCGTTGCTCCCTTGAGAAGAGCACTCGCTGTTTGGGGTCTGAACATTGATGACATTGGAGTTGCATCGGTATGCTTTTGGCGATATTTCCTTGATCTTCAAATCCTTACTGATATGCGATGTTTTCCCTACAGTTCCATGGTACCAGTACCAAAGCAAACGATAAGAACGAAAGTTCCGTTTACAACTTGCAATTCGAACATCTTGGTCGATCGCGCGGCAATGCGGTGCCTGTGGTGGCACAGAAATGGCTTACTGGGCATCCCAAGGGTGGCGCTGCGGGCTGGATGATGTGTGGAGTGACACAAGCCATCCAAGATGGGATCATTCCCGGGAACCGGAACGCGGACAACATCGGGCCAGAGCTGCAAGAGTTTGAATTCTTGGTTTACCCCTCCAAGTCCATCCAGACGGATGGTATCAAGGCCGGTCTCTTGACGTCGTTCGGGTTCGGCCAAGTGGGCGGTCAGGTGCTCGTCGTCCATCCCGATTACTTGTTGGCTGCCATCGAGCCAGCCGAATACGATTCCTACAAATCCAAACGATACGTTCGTGAACGTGCTGTAAGTATTCAAGTTTGATAATCTCTGCTCATAGTCCTGAGATGCTGATGATCGCCACCCACATCCGTGCTTGCAGAGTTACCGCAAGTTCAATGACTTCTTGACCAAGCGTTCCCTGGTGGTCCTGAAAGAGTCCCCGCCTTACACTCCTGAGCTGGAGCCGCACGTTCTCCTCAACCCCTTGGCGCGAGCATCGAAGGACTCTACTGGGTCGTATGCGTACCCGAAGAAGCCGGACCATTTGCCGAGCAAGGTGAAGATAGCGAGCCAGACGGCATCGCTGGCAGCGAGCATCACTCGCAAATACGAGGACGACTCGAGCGTTTATGGGGTGGGAACGGACGTGGAGATGATTACGGCGGTACCGCACTCGGACGTGTTCCTGGAGCGCAACTTCACGGAGCAAGAGCTGGCCTACTGTCGCCAGTCGCCGGACTTCATGGCGTCGCTCGCCGGCAAATGGACCGCCAAGGAGGCCGTGTTCAAGGCCTTGAAGACGCCCAGCCAGGGCGCAGGCGCCGCTATGAAAGATATCGAGGTGCTCTCCGGGCCCAGCGGCCCTTCCGTCTCGCTCACCGGCCATGCTAGCAAGATCGCACTCGAGAAGGGTATCTCTAAGTTCGAGCTCTCCATCTCCCACTCCGATGAAGTCGCTATGGCGTTCGTCGTCGCCCGCCGTTAAGCACCTCAAGCCGTTGGGTTGATTGAATGCTCAATCCGTTTTTTTTCATTGATTGCTCACTTCAGTGCTTGATTTATTGCTCAATACATTTCTCTTGTTGTTTTTGCTTGCTCCTTTCCCCTCCTCTCTCTCTTTCTCTCCTTTTCTCGTATGTAATCATGATGATTCCAACTGCATGATGTGAAAACCTCACGTTTTTCAATCTTGTTCAATGAACGCTTCTTTCACACTTTTGCATATCAACATTTGCGTGGTGTCTGGTGTTGGCCCTGGAAGTTTCCCAGACAAGGGTTACCACATACATCTTGTGGAGGGATCATTCCTCTTGTCATGAGCTTTGCAACACTTTTTTCACAACAGAAGACATGTTCCTGTGCCTTGCTCTTCAATCAGTACTTGCAATCCTGCTGGTTTCTTGGCAGTCACAGTTCAACCAAGACAGTAATCACATCTTTGATAATGGCGGTGGTACATAATCTTTAATACCCGCTACAGTGACTAAAACTTTGATGACGGCAGTGGTTACTTCCAACCTTAGCGCCAGGACAGCGACAATCACTTGGCTCAGCCCTGAAATAAAAATGGTAGCTGGCAACCCATGCCATCGAATGAAAACGGTAACTGGGTCCTGGAGCGGTAAGGGTCAGCGCCCTGGAACCATGACCAAAACGAAGCTAGTGGCTTGATGAAAGGAAATCCTACTTCAGCCAGCAGGATAGTGCCGGATTGAACAACGGCCGTAATTCAATGATTTCTACACATTGTAATGTGATTGGAATAAGCGTATACGTATATGAACTGGACTTGATCGAGGGGTGCGTGGCGTACATGCGATGCTGATAGCCTGGTGAGTCCACAACCAGGGACCAGTTGCTTGATTTGGTGTTCATGAAGGTGTATAAATATGTATGTATCCGTGGTGATTGGGTGAGAACTTCCTCATCCCATCGTCATTCCCTATTAAGTGTTCTCTTACCATTTCATCACATCCTATCACCTCACTACTCATGCATACATACATATTACATGGCCCATTTTGTGCCGATACCCCTGGAATACCCACCGAGACCTGTTGCACCTCCTCAATTGGGAGCAGGGGCCGGTGCTACGCTTGCCGATGTGGCTCTGAGGGCCGACTACTTCCATAAAGTATCGAACTCTTACCAATGTCCGTTACTCCCCTTCATAATAAACAAGCAAGGTAGACCACCTCACTCACCAACTAAATTGTCTTCTAATTAGCCACTTCGACTGTTCCAATTCCCAGCAACCCGTTGGCCTCAGCAACCAAGGAAATGGTTAAAGCATGCATTCATTCCATTGGCCAGGATGGTAAGCATACTTTTCCCATCTCCTTGTTTTTTTTTTTTTTTTTTTTTTTTTCTTTGCTTGATTCTAATATTGTGGCTCGTTGGAAGACCCGGTGGCTGCAATCCTGGCCCCTCAGACCCGTCGACTTTTGGAGGGCGTTACTTCTCGGATTGACGGTCTTCAAGACCAGCATCTCAACCATGCTGCCAACCACTCACAGCGGCTTATAGGCGTTGAACAGCGGCTTACTGGCGTTGAACAGCGGCTTACTGGCGTTGAACAGCGGCTTACTGGCGTTGAACAGCGGCTTACTGGCGTTGAACAGCGGCTTACTGGCGTTGAGACAGAACTTGCTCAAATCCGGGAAAGCGTTCAAGAGCTCCGGGGCCAATCCAATACGATGCAACAACTTCTCCATCAGATCGTTCAACAACAGAACGATTCATTGCCAACAATCGGCACCCTCGTGAGGGAAAATGCCGACCTACGGAACCAACTTTTTGGCAACAACCATCGTTAAAACCCCACTCTTCTTTCTTTTCATTGTTCATCCCCTTCATGCCATGTAGCTTGCAATTATTTCTTGTATTTCCGTCTCTTGCTTTCCACATGCCTTGCAACTATTGTTGCCATTTTGCGTGTATTCAGATTGCTCTCTCGTTATTGAGGTGCCAATGACCCACAAATGCACACCCGGCTGCTGGCGCTTGAGGCTTTGAGCAGATTGCACCGCACCGCACTCCGAGATAATAAGACCATTGACCATTCCTCTCTCTTGGATATTGATGCTCATCTCACCATCTTGAGTCCTGCCCCGACACCACCACTGCGCCCATCCATCCACCCCCGCAATCTCCAAATAGCTCCCATGTCCGTTGCCTCCACTCTCAATTCTTACACTCCACTCCTAGCCACACCCTCCTTTATTCTTTTCCGATTTCACTCCTTCATCCCAAGAAATCACTCCCGGCCTCAACCACTCCATCCAAAGATCACAATAAGTCCATCAAGCTGCGCTCTTGGTCAATCTCTGCCCTCTATAGAAACCCGCCTACATATTTTGTCAAGGGGGCTAGCTTCTGCTGGTGAGTCACTCCACAACACACGCACAGCCATGGCTTACAAGTGAATACACGATACCCCTAGACACATCAATTACAACATAAATAAATAGAACACAAAAACAACACTTGGAGACAGGCAGGGGATTAATCAATGGAAGCCGTCGTCTGATGCTCAATACAATTGCGTTTCTTTGGTTTGAACTCCTAGGCTGGAAACTGCTAGATGTTCATCTTGTTTTCGCTGGATGAGTACAAGCTTGATCAGTGTTGGAAGTTCCATGCGGCTTGTACACACACAATATGAAAGTATATAGTCTGTGAGCATGTTCAGCATGAATATCGTTAGGCATTCGGCGGATTAGTTGGAACGGAAGGCTTGCAATCCACTTGGGCATACTTGCCGAAGATTGTTGTCACACTGAGTGTTGTGTCATATGGCCACTGCCAACTTGCATTTTTTTTTTTTTTTTGCCCTGTTGATCTACTGGAAGGATGACAGATAGGTCAGACAGGTGAATATCTACAAAGAATGAAGAATAAGTATGAGGGTATCGTTGTTGGTGTAATGAACTGACACTTTCAAATAGGTGATTTGATTGATTTTAATCATCTCCTTGGGGGACCTCATCGTCCAAATATTTGATCAGCCGCACTTTGATTTCGGTCGTATCGTCGCCCCGGAGGACATCAGAGACGAATTTGGCCTCAACGGCCATGCCGACCTGAGCAGAGAAGCCCGGAAAGTAAAATACGTCAGGATGTGAGGGAGATCTTCAGTAAGAATAGGGATGAGAAAGTGACCATTTCTAGGGCGCCCCTGATGACCCCGCAGAGGACCTGGCTGTACCAGAGCCCGCCAACGGAGCTGGATTCGGCGCCGGCGACGGTGGAGCCGGGTTTGATCTGCGCGCCCAGTGCGTCCTCGGGAAGCTCGACAAACTCGGCCAGCACGTTCTCGTCGAACGAGAGCGTGAACTCACGCAATCCGCTGGTCACTTGCGGGTTGTGGCTCACGTGGGGCGAGTAGCCTAGGAACATCTTGAACGCCACCTTCGACACCACCTCCCCCACCTCCCGGAAATCACTGCATCGCGGAAGTCCCGATCGCGCGAGTAGGTCCTCGATAAGCCTCGTCCCTATGTTGTATCCCCTGTCATCAAACGCAGCATCAAACACGATCAGCTCATGTAATTCTATGCTCTACTAGGGAAGGATGGATGTTCTTAAGTTCCTGGGGTGGAGAGGGATGAGCTGGATCGAACATCTTATCCAGCTGCTGATTGACCTGCGCGTAATCCTCGTAATCCTTCACTAGTTGGACCACCAGTGCACCGTAGCTGAGCGCAAAGAACTCGGCGTTCAGTTTGTCCGATCTTTTCCATAGCTCGTCGCCCTGATTCGTTAGCTTCTTCAGGTCCATCTCTGGCTTCGTTTCTCCTCTTCTTGGAGTTCGTTGTTTTGGAAAAGTCGTGGGTCTTTCGATGATGTTGTTGATGAGGTTGGCTGCGCAATGAGCGGCGCAGGCGGGGGGTCCAACTGTGAGAAAAGGGGGGTGGGCGCACACCTAGCTTAACATAAGCCTATCGAACGGAGGGTCCCGGGGACTTCGCTCGGAGCTAATTTGGGGTGACAATGTTGTTAGGGTGTCCCTGTGCACAAAGATCCGCAAAGGTGTTCTTGACTTTCCACCGTGCAGATCACTACTCCATTGGTTGCAGAGAACGCCAAGTTGCCGGCTTTGGTTGTCCTGCATTTCGGGAGGATACCCCATCCTTTAGAGCGAGTCAATCGATATCATGAACGTCTTGAGTTTGGTAGATTTTGTGGATGTCTACTTGTGTCAGTGAAAATCTAGGAAAGGATACGGAAGCAACCATTTATTGGTGCAGATCATCAGATGTGGGTCGGAGTTGTTCTATACGTCCGTACACCTTCCTCAGCCGTGTGGTCCGGCTGCCCAGAGGTTCAAGGAAGCTGGGGGTGGACCAAGGCCGTCCCGGAAAATTATTTAAAGGGCCGCTGAGAGCAGCCAATCCAACCATTCCTCACTCTGCACCTCCCACACACCGCCATAACCATCTTACAGAGCAGTGCTCCAACCAAAAAACTTCCTATTAAAACATTATTGAGTATCAAAAATCAACCTCTTGATTACCGTTAATCACTAGATAAGCGTTACCATCTGGAGTAATCATAATCATGGCCAAGTACTGTTACTTTGCTATCCTAGTGCTTGTGGCTCTTCAGTCAGTACTTGCAGTCCCGCTAGTTTCTCGGCAGCCACAGTTCAACCAAAACTTCAACCCAAACTCCAACCAAAACTTCAACCAAAACAGTAATCAAATCTTCGATAACGGCAGCGGTAATCAAAACTTCAATGACGGCAACGCTAATTTCCAAACTCAGCCCCCGGAAGGCGACGATCACTGGGTAGCTCAGCCCTGGAACGACAAAGGCTCCTGGGTATCTCAGCCCTGGAACGACAAGGGTGACTGGGTACCCCAGCCTGAGAACGAAAAGGGTGACTGGGTACCCCAGCCCTGGAACCTTGACCAAAACCAACTTAATAGCTTGAATAATGGCGATCCTAACTTCAACCAGCAGATCAATAACGGATTCAACGGCGGTTTCAATTAGAACACATCAGATTGTAAGTCACAACAAACCAATCCACAATTTTCACCTCTTCTCGAAAGGAGTTAATAACGCTTGTTTCCACCCTGCTTTAGTTTTCTCCAGCGGTATTGGGCTCGTCAGTTTCTCATACCAAGATACTTAGATCCTCGCAAGATCGATGGATTCTAAAATTCCTCATTAATTGAGCTTGTATCATTTCATCTACTACTGCAGCACTGCTCCTTTCTTGTTTTTGTTTTTTTTGAAAAAATCACCCTTCCTTTTTTGTTTTTATTAAAATTCCATCTTTCCTTTCTTCTTCTGATTAAAATCTCTTACTTGTTTCCATAGGTCTACTTCATAGCGCTTCCATGTACCTTGTTGTGCAAAATTAAAGTACTTTCTGTTACTTTCTTCTGTGTTTTTGTCAACGGCTCTGAAGCTCAATGGGTTTTTTCAGCAAGAAGCGTAGGTATGCATACTGTACGAGCTGGTGCATTCATACCAGCTCGACGAACAGGCCAACCTGCCCTTCATTGTCAAACTGTCACAAAACTGTTTGGCAAGCAGGAGTCTGCCCGTCGAGCTGGCACATATTACACAATCAGCTTGCGTCTGCGCTGATAGTTGCATTCAATCCTTCTACCGGCCACCCAGCACGCCCTAGCTCCATCATTGGTTCAATCTCCGAGACAATCTCGAACAAATCCAAAGATCAAAGAACCTGGAAATTCCCGTGTTCCTCGGACAAAGCAGGATGTCACTGTCAGTTTGAAGAACCAGCCACGAATCAGTTCATTACCAACCTCTTGGGCGATTTCCATCACTTTTAACTATCAAGCTGGAGAGTGGATGCATTATACCATGGTTCTTGGCTTCAAGGTACCTAAAAGACCCAATAACAGGTTGCGCTGAGTATTGATTGTGACGGGAGCTTCTTGGAGTATGTATCAATTGATATCAACCTGCTTGATTGGGAGTAGAGTGATTGATCACCGGTTCTTATATTTTATCTGTGCTTTGGTATTGTGGCAGGAACCGGACCCACAAGTATCCAACTTTCTACTGTCGAAGTTGCGTCAATCAAGCCAAACAAGACACGCTTTCCACTCACGAGCCGGCTGCCGACTGACCCCACGTTCTCCAAAATCACATATTGTATCAACTCTTCTATCAATCAAGCCAAAGCTATTTCGCACCAGGTCTCCGGAAAGGCCTTATCGCGATCATGGGTGCTACCGGAGCAGGGAAGATCTCACTACTTGACATTCTTACGAACAAGAGCAAGCCTGAATTTGTCACGGGCAATATTCCCATCAAAATCATGCAAATTTCAAATGACCAGTTCACGTCGGGAATTCAATATGTTAAATATGTTGATCAGGATGATATATTTACAAGCACTCTTGGGGTTTGTGAGGCTGTGCTCTTTTCAGCCATGCTCCAACTAACATGTCAATATAACATCGTGAATTATTAATCTTGGGCAGAATACGCATTCCCATAAAATGAATTGCGGCCGGTACTCTAACGGCTCGGCTTCCTAGGTATTACTATAACCTTGAAATAGAATAGGCAGGCCGAAACGCGGACGCCAATAATCTTGCACAGGGCGATAAACCCTAGCATTGTAAGCAAATAAACCTATTCCAAATCCTGGGAGGTAAAACAAAGGGGCTCTTTTTTTTACATAAAAAATTGGATAGACATATGACGAGTGCTGTTCATGAATGCCTCGCCATCCGCTTCAACCACTGAGCCTTCATTCCGATGAAGTTGGGGAACGAGTTGATGTATCCTTTACAGCAACCCGGCTTTGACATTCCCCTTGAAGATGGTCTTAAGCTGATATGCAGACGCTAGATAGAATTTCTCTCGTAATCAAAGCCATCAAGCGGCAAAAGGAAGTACACTTGACATAGTTTGCTAGTGAGAGAAAGTGAGGTCCATGGGCCGGTGCAAAAGGGACGGGCAGTATAAACGATCGACAAAACTGGTACCAGACACATAGATGAGGCGTCTTCGGGAGCAGACGTAGAAAGTCGAGGACGAGGCGATCCACTGCCAGCAGCTGGAGTCGAGTGAAAGATTTTGCGAATGGTCCTAATTACAAGCAATCCAAGAAATGGGCAAAGCATCATATCCTCATCACGTCCCCTCTCTTTCTGTAATGGTCTGTGCATCATTCTGCTCAGACCTCTAATAAACAGTCACTGCTAGCAAAGATCAGGCGAGGAACTAAATGTGGTTTGCCCTCAAATTATCACACCTCTTGACGCTCCGGAGTTCATGATTCATTTGCTTCAAGTTTTTCTCTGCATCACATCCCATCTCCTTCGGTTCCTCGATGCCAACTAACAACTTGAGCAGCGGCAATTCCCCACCTTCACGATGGCCCACTAGAGGGACAGGTACTCGATTTGGTTGGAATTATCCGAAGAGGCTGACGCTACTAACGAGGTTCTTGAAGCCTCTATGGACAGTTTATCTGCTATCTGCTATAATCTATACTACCTCAGTTATCGTGATCTTTCCGGCATTTCGCATGCTCTTCCATGGACTCCTTGACGGCCACCAGTCTGTAGTCGATCCGACTCTCTCTGTCATCCAGTCTTCAACCATCCAAATCGTACCCAGGCTTCTGCCCAACCACCACACCAATTCCAAATCTCTTGACCAGCTGAAGATTCGCAAAAACCTTAAGGGCACCTCAGTGAATACCGACGAGGTTATCGCCGAGGATGACGCGTCCTTATGGACGACCAAGACTGGCAAGGTTACCCTCAGGGTGACCTCACCCACATCCTTCCGACGCACCGCCGATGGACGGCCGATCCCACCCAGGAGCACCATCAAAGGTTTTGATCCGTCTCTCTCGGATAGAGTGGATTGGTACCCAGTCGGCCACAACCTTTCCGGACGAGCTTCTGCTTCAGATGTTCTCCTTCAATCGGCACGAAAGGAAATACATTCAACCACTGAAGACTTCTTCTTATCAAAAGCCTTTTCCGACAGTCTTGGTCCCAGTAAAATCATACCTTTCTTTTACAAGGCTCTCGGGCCAGATCAGTCCGGCACGATTGATGCCAAGGATATCTCTATCACCACACTGGTCACCAGTAACCGGTTCAAGGTCTTTGCCAAGCTCGTTGAAAACTATCAGGGGCCCATCTCAGCTACTATTCATGTCTCAGACTCGCCTGTCATCCTGAAACCATTGCTTGAAAGCCTAGATGAGCTCTATCGCAGCTCGAAGTCGATGTCCACTTGGGTGGTGAGTCAACCCCTGCAGGATGAATTGCCTGATCACTTTCTAACATGAAAAATGGGAACTTCATGAGAGAAGGACAAAAATGAGGATTATAACATTAATACATTTGATGAGAAACTTTCCTTCCTTTTGTGATTTAAAAAACAACTCTTGCTCTTTAGGACATCCATCTAGTAGTTGACTCGTTTGATAGGCAGTTCAATATGTGGCGAAACGTCGCCAAGTTCTTTGCCCGAACAGATTACGTGATGATGCTGGATGTAGATTTCTGGATTTGTACGGACTTCAGACGACGAATCCTTGGTTCACCGGAGCTGTTAGATCAGCTGGCGGCGGGCACCAGTGCGTTCGTGATCCCGGCGTTTGAGTATACGAAGCAGTCTGACGGGGTTGACCCGGATGGATTCCCATCCGACAAACAAGCCCTGATGAAGCTTGTCTCCCACGGCCAAATCGGCATGTTCCATAAGAGCTGGAAACCTGGCCATGGTTCGACCAATTATACTCGTTTCTACCTCGCCGACCAGTTCGAACACATCTATCCAGCCTCGGGTTATTCTCACAGTTACGAACCTTACGTGGTCTATAAAAAGGAAAATACCCCTTTTTGCGATGAAAGATTCATCGGATATGGAGCCAACAAGGCAGCGTACGTGTCTGGATCTTCCACAAAAAAAAAAAATCATACGTTGCACAATGACCACGCATCGCTAAAACCTTCTCTAATTTTTGTATGTTAGATGCATATTTGAGTTGTATCTCTCTGGCGTATCATTTTATGTGCTACCACAAGATTTCTTGATCCATCAGTCGCACGCCTATGCTGAAAAGACGAGGCACCACGAACGGAGATTCAATCGCAAGCTGTACTCTGATTTCCGGGAGGAGGTCTGTTTCCGATACTTGAACGAATTTTTAAAGCTCGGTTTCATGTATGATAAGGGTCAAAATATGTTGGGAGAATGTCAAAGAGTTAGTTTCACAAACGTCTTTTCTTCTTGATTTCTTCTTTAGACATGAACCTAAATGGCTGATCTATCATTTCAAACAACTTCTACCCAAACCGTTCTAGATCAAGGGCTTCTCTGAAGCCGCGACTAGACTAGGTCAAGCAAATTCGGTACCTATAAGCTTCAAAAAATAGTAAATTAAGAAGACATAAACACGTTCATTGCTAGATTTTCTTTCTGATTTTGTGATTAGCTGGGTATCATTTTTGTAATCAGTTTGTAGCAGTGTGTCAATCATTTTTTTTCATAATTGCCAGCATGATAATTATTTTTCAGTCAGACAAATCTGCTACCCTACCGGGCAGGATGGCGCGATTTGCCAGATGGGGAATTCTAGTAGTGTTTTTATCCTGCCTCTTTCGTTGGTGCTGCTCTACATGCATCGCTCGTTTAGTTGGCGGATGAGACTAACTTGAGGTGGTAATCACGCGATAATTGACATGGCTTCTGCAATATATTTTGTATTTCCGTCCGGGCGTAAGAGCTTCAAAAACTGAAATGCCGATAAAACGTCGAATGTACCGCCAAGATAATTGTTGTTCTTCATAACCAGTAACTAACCCAACTCGATTTCATGTTGCTTGGGGGATGTACATACCTGGTAGGCTCTCATAAAATGACTACGTGGCATTGTAACCCGAAGGTCCTCAACATAAATCCCGTCACATGCCTGCGGGTATTTGAGTCAGGCCTCGTCAGGCACGGGCAACTTGCATGGATGAGAGCAGAAGGGGCGCCAAGCTGAAGCGAATTCCCGGGAACTGCTAAAGCAAAACAGTCCTTCAGCTGGCATGATCATTGATGTAATCAGTATTTTGCCTGAGTGATTCAGACTGGATCTGGGCGACACTTTTTCTTTTGGCAATTAGGTGTACCGGTTAAAAGGGAGACCCGGTTTCACCTCAGGGCTCATCTGATTCTGCGGCAATCTAGTGAATATAAAAATCAGGCCGAGCCGAAAGATGAGTTTTGCTTTGAATCACGTTGACTACTAATTTACTGGACCTACATAGCTTCATAGACCGTGACTCTAGCTCTGAACATGAGAATTATTGTGTTGCTTGTCGTGTGCTGCTTGCCAGTAACTCAATGCCTGCCGACGCCGATGGAATGGCTGGTCGAAGCTGGTTGGTTATCTTTCAGCGACTCCGTGAATTGCGGGCACTCATGCTTTCCCTCTTGGCCTGTTATCATTTTCCTAAAAAAAAAAAAAAAACACATTGAATCAACCCACTTACATGCTGACAGTATCATAGCGGATATCGATGTCTGGAACCTCCTCGAGTAAAACAATGGATCGAATGCCCGCAGGTAGTATGGCATCCACAGAAAAGAAGTCGGAAGGAAAAGGAGCTTTACAACAAACCATGGCAATTTCCACTGAGTCAAGCGCCCTCAGGGAACAAAGAACCGGATTGGCTAGCGATGATAGTGAGCTTGAAAACTGTTTTGAAAAGCATATACAACAGGGGACTGAACGATGGATATCATCTCTTGCATTTTGATAACAGTAGACGCTCCAGCGTCTCCCAGAGAAAGACAAGGTAATTTATAAACTTGTCATGCAAAACCTCCCGCTGGAAAAACCTCAGCTGACCAATTCTGGAAACATGTAAGGTTTGAGGCAATCGTTGTTGGAGGACCTAGTCTCGATTGTAGCAGGGCTACAATAACCGGCCGTCAAGAGACCGCATCAGAGGTACCCTGCACTGATATGTTATCACAATCCTATCGAGTTGTTGCCTGGCTGTTACGGTAGGAATTCCCGAGTTTCCACTTAGATGATCGCCTTCTCCCCGCTTTCATCATTTATATAATTTTGGGTCAACCTCCCTCCTGTTCTTGCAAGAATTACGTTTTTTGAAACATTACTGTGTTCCTTCTCTTTGGTCTCAATGAAGTCAGGCATATCTTTCCGGTCACTCTTCTTTACAAACTATCTGCATCGAATTAATCACCACTTGAAGCTCCAAAATCAATATACATATGGTGTATCAAGCGCAGTCGGGCACCCCGCCAAATCGATTTAAGCCCGCTTGACCGCGGGGGAACTGCGCCAAGCGGGACTTGGAGGGACTTGGGCATGTGCCCAGACCAGCTTGATACACCATATACGATGTCCCGACTATTCTGCAGGTGTTTTTCTTTTTTGGGAACCATGAGAAGCGCAGAAAACCAGCCCATGTTTTTTTTTCAGGTTATGGAGAGTCATACGCCTCCATGATCATCTGAGCTGTGACACTGAGAATATGGTTCCCTGCCGTCATCTCAAATCGAGTCAGCATGTATCTCTACAATCTATTTCTCCTGGCTTATGTAAATTCTTTTCATGCATGCGTTCCGTTGGTCCCGAATTACAATGTGGATGATCTATTTGAGGGGTAAGAGGCGTCCAGAATCATGAACCAAAAACAAAGAAACAAATAAATGAAATGCCTTATTTCGCATTATTTCAAATTACAAAAAATTCTTTACAACGCGGAGGGGGGGGGCGGGGGGGGGGGGTTCGTTATGGGAGAATAATCAAGTCGTCTCAAGGTGGATGTATCGAGTTGGGTGGATGTCAACGCAAGTCGCAGTTGTAGCCCAGCAAAGCGGAGGGATGGAAGATAGCCAGGACCAGGATGGCGACGGCCAAGAAGCCAATGATCAGCATGCCCTTGGACCATAGAGGGTAGCTCCGGTGCATCGCGAGCCATCCCAGCTTCCCAGCGCCTGCTGGCTTTTGTGCTGCTTCCCCAGTACCGACCAATCCATTGTCCCATTTTTTTGAAGAAAAGAAATATTTAAATCGCATGGTAAGTATCTCATCATGCTCTTTGAAAGCTGCCGAGCTGGAACGGAACGAGGCGATGATGATGATGATGGAGTAGAACTTGCCTCGATAATCTCGCCATCGGTCGCCGTGGGCCCGGTCGAAATAATCGATTTGATGGCGCTCTTCGAAGTCTGCTAGCCATCGATGATCAGCATCCTCAGCTTGCAACTGCCTTGTAAAGAGATGCAGCGTAAGTCTGATGTGGGTCGACATCAAACCAAATGTGTGTGTGTATTTTTTTTTGTTAAAAAAGAAAGTGTGAGAAAGTGGAATTTAAGTGATGCTGTTGATATTGAATTGCAGCTTGATTGATAGCAGACATGGGGTAGAGCAGGTGAAAGGGCAGGGGACAAACACGGTAATGACGATACACAATCCCATCGAGGCGATTCGGGCGAATCTGCCTGTGTCTGCTGCCAGCGAGATACTGAACAAGAACGCGTGGGCGGTGAGTGAAGTCGCTGGGACTTGCCTACACCACCACACCCCAATCGTTCAACGTCAGTGTGGACAAGCCGCGAAGGCACTGCGTTAGTATATCGTATCATCATCCGATTCTTGTGGCGTGATTTTCCTTTTCTTCTTGTGTGGGGCTGTAATGGACTGACTTACCATAGCAGGTTATCAAATGCCGTCCGACGTTCAGCAACCACTTGATACAAGCTGACAACAAACGATATTCCCCAAAAGGGAAGGGAAAAAAAAAGATTATTAGCAATTAGTGAAAGGTACTTCACGGGACCCCCGGGGAGGAAGAAGAGGGGAAGGGCGGGCCGGCTTACACTGCCAGATCCTTGAACGAGTTCGGCGGGGCACCGGAGTACAGGGAGGGTGCGATGGAGTTTGGGCGGGAGACGCGAGGGATGGGTCCTAGGCCGTTGGGCAAGCTGGAGCCGCCGGAGACATGGCTGGCCGAATGGAGATCCGAATGGCTGGCGGCTTTCCGAGCTAAATATGTGGTGACATGGGCGGAAAGAGAAACTGTGGTTAACGATCTATCCACTGAGTTTGGAATATTCATGGCGTCTAGGATGGCTGGACTTTCTTCCTTGCATTTTTTTTTTTTTTGGGGGGGGGTGTGTGTGCACAGTTCAGGAAGATGGCCGCTGGAGAGGTTGCAGAAATGAATATGGGGGGTATCATCAGGCTTACCTCTCCGGAGTCGATCGTTAGACGCGAGCGAATGGACGCCGAGCAAATGACTATCTTCGAGGGATTGGTTTGGTGCGTGGAAGTTAGGGAATTGGGGATCGATGTAGGTACGGGGAGCAGCGGCGGCGGGGGATTTCCGCTGTTCCTGGGTGGAGTACTGCTGCTGCTGCGTGGTGGGGGAGGAGTGGTCGAGCGGGGGGATATTGAGAGCGAGATGGGACGCGCCGGGTTCCGCCAGCGTCTTGGCCCCTTCATTCCCGTGCAGCTCGCTCGACGACGGGTTCGAGGTGGACGTGATGATCTGCGGTGGCGCCGGCGACGCTCGGCCCGGTTGCATTCCCGACGACGAGCCCCTCAGCTTGGCCAAGGACAGACGCCGATTGCTTGATACTTTGAGCAACCCCATCGCAAAAAATATTACTGATATATATCTGAAACACGATAATGATGTCCACCCAATCGCCCCCTCAAAAAAAAAAAAAAAAAAAAAGCAGACGGATGAGGGCTGCAGAAGGTTCTTCTCGCCCGGGAGGAATTGAGCTGGATTATGGAACCCTTCGTGAGTGTATAGATGGGTCTGTTTGCCGGCGTCCAAACGAGCCGATGGTGTTCGGGCAACAGCTGGGGATAAACCTGGGTCCGGGTTATCCCAGCGAGAGAAGTGTTTGGTCCCTTTTTTTATTTTCTGCGATCTTGTTGAGTGGTGTGATGTATAAAGTCAGCGTACAATTTGCAGATGAGGATGTGGATTAGCGTTGCAGTGAATCGACAAGCACATTAAATACCTGAGGCCAGCCTTAGGAAAGGACTGCTAACTGGTATGTAGGACGATGAGACAAAGGCAAAGGAAGGAGGTGGTTGCACTAAAGAAAGCTCGATTAATGGAAGAAGCAAGGGAGAGACAACCTGAACCCGGACTAGCCCTGACTCCCGCCGGAGTCTCAAGAGAGTGAGAACATGTAACGTGGGAGAGCTGTGGGTGCAACACACACGCCTTCACAACAGAATCTAACATATGTTGTACATAGATGAATACAGTTTGTCTTTAATTTTGTCAGAAGATGCAAGAAGGTCTGATATTTACGCTGAGGCACAGCATAAAGAGGTCGATGGTAGACAAAAGAGGGTGTATCATTCTCTCATCTTTTGCAATGTTTGTTCCTTCACAGATCCCTCATTTGCGCAAACCGCCGCTTCTTGGTCTAAGTAGTGCGGCGGCTGGGGCGCGGGTGTATCTGAAGCAAGGAAGCCCGGCTTAGTGCCTATTATCAGTGCGCCATGATTGCGGATCCACCGAAATAGATAATTATGTAGGTCAAGGCCGCAGACAGCTTGTGCGCCCCGTCATCCACGACATTTCTGTGTGCAATATCATATGTGGGTGGGGTTGAAGTTCGAGCAGGGGATGAAAATATATACGCTGGATGCGTGTTCGTGGGCCAGAATATGTAGTGACTGCAGAAACGAAGTCAAGGGATACTTGAAAGTATAATGTGGCCGGCCACTGGGTTGTATCAATACGAATGAGGGCCGTTCAGAAAAGTTTACTTAAGGCCTCCATGACGTCTAATCTTTTCAAGCCTAGCAGATCAAGGCAGCTTTTTCTTTCTACTCGTGGTGGTGCACATAAAAGGATATCAGGAAGAAGAAGACAGAGAGAAAGGAGAAAAAAAAAAAAACAGAATGAACACGAAACCCCAATACGTTCTATAAGGGTGTATGTGTGTGTGTGTTTTTGTGATAAAAGAAAGGGAAAGCAGAGAGAAAGGGAGTCAAGTTCCGAGGTCCAGTTCGTCGTCTTCCTCCACCTCTTCCTCGTCCTCCTCGTCCTCCTGGAGATCGAAAGCGTTTTCGGGGACCTTGTAGAGTCTGACCACGGGCTACAAAACCATACCCACAAAAAAAAAAAAAAATGAAGAAGAAGAGATCAGTGAGAGAGAACGAAGCAAGGGAAACAGAAAAACGGACGAGTGAGGCGAGGCGAGGTGGGGTGGGCTTACCTTGTTGGGGTCCTTCATCAGCAGATACTTGCCGTCGTCAGCCTTGAACGCAAGGTCGATCGCCGTGCGGACGATGCCCCATCCGTTGGCCAGGTTGACGTTGATCTGGGCGGCAAAGTCTTTAGGCTTGAGCCACTGCTGGCCCAGGATGACGTGGCGAGAGGCGTCTCTTGGGTTAGCGCGAGAGATGTACCTGGGATAGCGGCAGCGCGAGTCAGCCGCACATCTGGGGAAAGAAAGAATGACAAGGCAAGGCAAGGGAAGAACGAACCCCATCTTCATTTGGTCGGCGCCTGCAAGGATGCTCTGGACGGCCCACCTGGCCAGCTTGCACGAGTTGTTCTTCATCTCCGTGGCCACCACAGCACCTCGCTGGGTGTCGAGCTTGGCGCGCCAGTTGGGGGCGCCGCCGCTGCCCTGGCTATTAGCGTCGAACTCGTTGAGGGTGCGGATGGTGATGAAGCTGTCCTCCTCCGCCGCGCCGCCGCCGCCGGCCGGGTCCTTATGGGCGGCGGTGGTGGGGGCACGGAGCACGGCATCCACCTCGGTCCGGACGATCAGCGTCATCTCCTCCTCCTCGCTCAGGCTCAGGTCCAAGCTGCGGTACCGCAGCCCCGCCGATGCGCACGGCTCCGTCTCCTCAGGCCCATAGAACGGGTTCGGGTGCGCAAACTGGTACGCCGTTCCGCTGTCCTCCTTCACCACCTGTAGCCCAAAGTTCTGGTTGATGAACGTCGCTTCCAGCGACAAAGCCGACGGCGTGTTCGGCGACTCCCCCTTGTCCCCCTTGTCCGACTCCGCCGGCGGATCCGCCGCATTCTCGTTCACGCTTAAAAAGTCTAAGAGCCGAGCGTTTTCACATTTCTCAAACGATCAGTCCATGGATTCGTTTCCAGCTCAGAGAAAGTCACATCACACGCACCAAAAGGCCCTCCTTCTCTCTTGTCCAAGAACAGTTTCCCTCCCTCTTTGATGATCACAATGTCCCATGGGTAGACAGACCGAGTGGCGCACATTAGCAAGCTCAGAACCGAGTCGGTCGTGAACACTTGGGCCTTGTTTTGCGCGGCCAGTTCCTGGATGACGGGGTCCTCAGACGCCGTGGGATGGTATCGAGATCGGTCAAGAATCTGTAGAGGCTGCGGGTTCTTGGTGTTGATGCGATCGTAGGCTCGATCGTATTCGTAAAGGAAACCATGGGTCGAGCTGGGCAAGTGAATATGAAAGAGAGAGAGAGAGAGGGGGGGGGGGGGGGGGGGAATGAGAGAAGGAATATCAATGGGTATATAGAAAGATGGGATGACTCAACACATCTTCGGCTGCATCGACGTCGACTTCGAGGCGGAGCTTAGCCAAGCGAGAGAATTCGATTTCTTCGAGGACCTGCCAGTCCTGGCCGATGACGACGGAGCTCTCACGAATTCGGGAGTTGCGGTCGCCCCAGTCGCCCTTCCAGGTACCGGGGCCTCTGGACCATTGGCCGCCCCTCCTACCGGCGCCACCTCGGGCATTCGAGTTACGATCCCCGAGTCTTCCTCCGCCTACTCCTCCCATCCCGCGCCCCCGGGAAGTGGTGCCTCGTAGGTTGCTCCCGCGTCCTCGTCCCCCGCGGTTCAGTCCCATCAGCCCAGCCCCGCCTCGGTTCGCGCTCGTGCCCCCACCCACAAGGTTGAAGCTCGCTTCATCCTCGTCGTGGAAATATGCAAACGTGCCACCCTGACCCGCTCCATACGCCTCTCTCGTCGAGCCCCGGTTCGCTCGGAATCCTCGTTGGTGCGCATTCGGACCCAGACTCAGTTGTCCGCTTTCAGCATTCCAGTCAACGACCCGGCCAATCTTGTCCGATTTCGAAAAAGGTGCATACGGAATACTAGACAAGTCAATGATGAAAAATTCCAAAAAAAAAAAAAAAAAAAGACAGAAGAAGAAAGTTGTGAGTTTGAATGAAACTGTGAGTCTGAGTTTGAGTGAGAGAGGATTACTCTTTGAATTGGGTGGGGAGGGAGGTGGGTGAAGGGCCCCAAGCGTCGGGATGGTCGTGGATGGGAGGCAGGACGAACTGGGGGAGGTGAGTAGGTGCGTCGTTCTCAGCCATGGTGGTATGTTGTGTGGAGTGTGTGTATTTTTTTTCTTTTCTTTTTTTTTGAGATCGGATCGGATCGATCGACACAGCGGGAAGGAGAAAAGAAAAGAAAGTGGGAGCGAGAGCGGGGACAGGCGAGTGACAGCCAGACTACACGTCACACTTGAGGCGACAGCCCTGTGACATCCATCCTGTCACCTCTGCAGAAGAAAGTGACAGCAGAAGGGGAAAAGAGAAAAAGACAACCACAAAAAATCAATACATTAAATAAATAAATATGACGGACAACGACGCACTGCTGCAACTGCTCAACCAACCAAAACACACACACACCCAACACTCCGCAAGGGAAGCACACCAGCGGATCCACAACAGACTCGCAACGAAGGACTGGGACAGCCTGACTGATCAGGAGATCCTCCAACGACTGCGCGAACAGGCGCAGATAGCACAGACCCAGTTCGAAGGGATAGACAGCCAGGTAACGCACGCAGCAGCTTCTCTCTCTCTCTCTCTCTCTCAGAAAAGGATGGATTGTAACTGAGTGTCATACGCAGCTCTCAGAATCTACCAGGAAGGTGCAACAGCTGGCCAGCCAGGCCCACGATGAACTGCACACGCTCAAGCCCATGTGCGAGGGGGTACACGAGGAGTTTATCAAGTACGAAGACGACTACATCGACTACTACGAGTCTCTTATGACGACCCGGCTATCAGCGGACAAGAATCCAGGCACGGCTCTTGGGGATGGCGGCTCGAAGAGCTCAAGGCTAGTGGATGCGATGGCAGAGCAATTGGGATGGCTGCAGGAGCTCAGGAAACTCAAGCTGTGGTTCACCGTCCTGCTCGGCTTCAGGGAGCGCACCCACGCGCTTCTCCAAAGCGCTAACCAGCCTGCCCCGCATGCGTCAGCTGCCACCCACGAACTTGACGCCTTGGCCGACCAGCTGTTCGAGCTCGTCCAATCGTACCAAGAGTTCAGAGCCCTGGCCTACGCCCCATCAGGCCACCGGACTCACTTGCACTTGTACGAGTACATCCACCAGATCCTCCGGCAGTCCCTCCACGCCCTCATCGATATCGTCTCTGCGTAAGCTTGTTTCCTCCTACGCCCGCTCGCCTCCCTCTCTATCACTCGTGGTTGACCCTGTCTGTGGGTGTCTTTTTTTTGTGTAAAGACATGTCGCTCAGGTCCTCGAGGACGAAATCGAGTGGCCTCAGCCGTCCCGCGCGCCCCTGGACTTGCAATCACCCAGCACGGCTCGGATCCTAAGCTCATTCAAGACGGCGGTCCATTTCCAAAACAAGTGGGCATTTTTGGGAGATTCATTCCTGTCAAGTTTTGGGATCACACTGACTGCCAAGGATGTACATCTCTACTATTTAGGTTGAGCAGTCAACCTCAACTGGTTTCGTTGGCCGAGAAACGGCCGGATGAGGGAGAGGAGCACGGCGTGGTGTGGCTGCCGCTTGCCGAAGGGTCGGTTCTCCTGAAAGCGATCTTGCAGCCGATCGTGCTGCGGTTCCGGTTCCATTTCGATGGACAGCGGCCGACGAACCGGTTGGATAAGGTGTGTGTGTAAACTTTCTTTCCACTGTTCCATTTTGGAGACAAATAGCACATTCAGATATTGATTCTTCGGTGCCCTGTCGTACCCATTCTTGTAGCCTGAATGGTACTTTAATCACGTCCTCGATCGCCTCCTCGAACACCAAAAGTTCATCCAATCCGACATGCAAAAACTGTTTGATTTGAGTGGGCAAGGATATATCCAAGTCTTTGTACGTCACCTTAATCCTTTCTTTTTTTTTTCTCTCTCTCTCAAGTCTTAATTAAATTCAAAATGGCATTTTTTAAAGAATTGACCAAAAAAAAAATAAACCCTGATGACGATCCAAATGATAGCACGGGTTCACCGTTCATTTGATCAAGCTCGTGGAGAAGAAGCTCAAGCGCAGTGTCCCTGGGATCTTGGACATGAAGCCCATCTTGGCCCACACCATCGAGAAGGCCGTCGCGTTCGATCACGCAATATACCAGATGAACTATCTCTCCCCTCCCGCAGCGGCGGGTCGGTCTGCCCAGTGGCTCGGCACGGCGGACGGCATCCTGTCTAACCCTCACTGGTTCACGACGTGGTTCGAGGCGGAGAAGCGGTGTAGGTACTTTTTTTTTTTTTCCAAAGGTGTTTGTGAGATGGGAGAGACGGCCAGACCAAGCGTTGACATTCTCTCTGGGCTGGGTGTGCAGTTGTGAATGACATGTGTCTGGAGATTATTAGCAGCAAGGATACGTGGGAGCTTCACTGGGAAGATGAGCGGGCAAGTCGGATGCAGGTACCGGGGACGAACTCGGCGGTTCAGATGCAAGAGGTAGTGGAGCAGATTAAGAGCAAGTACGAGGGGCTACCGCGGCTGAGTTACCAGGTGGAGTTCCTGATCAAGATGCAGCTGGAGGTGCTGGAGCAGTATTCGCAGCGGATCGCGGGGGTGTTGGACGGCTTCGAACGCTCCCGTCTCATCCATGTCGTCGCCGTCGACTTGGCCCGCGCTAAAGTCAACGCCGGTATCAAGGGACTCGAACGTCTCGTCAAGGTCTACATGAGCGCGAATTGCATCCTCGTTGCGCTCAAGTCCTGGGACGACGACCTCGTAAGGTCCCACTTTTTTCTCGCATGATGAAAGGAAGGCGTCGTTGACTTCTGTTTTTTTTTTTTTTTGTTGAGGACGGAGTAGTTCTATGCCGAGCTATACGATAAGCTCAAGCGAGAGAAACTGGCACACAATGCGGACGTCGAGGCGCTTCTGAAATCGATCGAGGAGACGGGCGGGATGGATGGGACGCTGTTCAGTCCTTTGGTCGCTCGGTTTGAGGAGTTGTCGAGGAGGGCGGAGGCGGGTATCGTGCGGCAAGTGGTGCAAGAAGTGACGACGGAGTTGAAGCCGTATTTTGCCAAGTTGAGTGGGCTCCATCTCTCTCCATTTGAAGTCCCACTACTGACTCAGGATGGCCCTCTGGCTCTTCTACCTGATCTTCTTCTTCTTTTTTTTTTTTTATATAGACGATGGGATCTGGCAGATGAGAAGACTTCAGAAGGGGAAGGAGGAGGAGGATCGGGGCGAGAGATAGATGAACTGTCGACGGAGATAGTGGCAGCGATGAGTGTGTGGAAGTCGCGGATGGGCTATCTGGCGGGGACGGTGGGCCCGGTGGTGAAGCTGCACAAGCTGGGGAAGCAGATCGGGAAGGAGGTGGAGCGGAAGCTGCTGGAGCAGATGGTGTTTCACCCCTTCTCTATCCGCGCCGTTACCCTCCGTGGCGCGCTCCAGTTCGAGTTCGATGTGGTGTTTGGCTGGCTTAACGTGCTGCCTACTACTACTACTACTACTACTACTACTCCCTCTTACGTGGAAGGGATGGACGATTACCTTGCACGCCCGGGATCTTGGAGACTGGCCAAGTATTTTTCCAAGCTGATGGACTGCTGCAAACTGCTAGCATACCCGCATTCGTCTGTTATCCCTTCTTCTTCTTCTTCGAATGCCGCTTCACCCCTACCTCCGTTCGACCATCTGGTCAAGCTCACCTTCGGGGACTCTGTCGACGGCAACCAAGACGACGATGGACGCTGGACGTCGTTCGCTAAAGAGCGACTCGGCTTCTCCTCGTCGCTCTCTAGAGCCGAGTGTCAGCTTGTGTTGAAGCGGAGACCCGAGTGTTGGAGGAGCTAGAAGCACCTAATATGCACTTTCTGTTGTGTTTTGTCTTTTCAAGTGCTGTTGTTACTTCTGTGCTGTATGTACAGTGTGAATGTATTATATTCTCTTTGAGTCTCCAGTAGTAGTAGTAGTAGTAGTATGTAGTATGTAGTAGTAGTAGTATGTGGGCTTAGGGTTCACTCCACTACAAACAAACAACTACAAAAACTACTTGAACCAGTTGGAACAGTAAGAAAAACAACAACGAAAGAACGAAAAAAAAAAAAAAAACATAGAGAAAACTAAACTACATCAGAAGAAGAACAACGAAAGAACGAAAAAAAAAAAAAAGAGAAAATGGAACAGGAGCAACAACGAACAGGGAAACAACTACTACAGATGGGGAAAAGGACAACAACAACAACAAACAACAACAAACAAACAACACAGAACAAGAAGAAGAGAACATACGACTCACTCGAAAACACAACAGAAGAAGAAGAACAACAACAACAACAACAACAACAACAACAACAACAACAACAACCTCATCATCACCACCACAACAACAACAACAACAACAACAACAACAACAGCCACCACCACCACATCATCTACAAGCCAACACATCAGCAGCAGCTGCTGCTCAACCAGTTCAACCACCAGCACCACCATGTCCAGCCCCAGAACCAAGCACCCGCACCCTTCACCGCCATGCCCTCGGAGGAAGACTTCCCGATGATCAGGTGCGGATGGAACAACTGTCGTCAGGGGTTCTGGATCCTCGAAGACCTCATCACTCATCTGGTCGGCGAAAACGGTGCGTGGTTCTCTCTCTTTCTCGAAACGACTTGTTCTCTTATCATTCTACTTGCTTCATTCTAGGTCATGTCCCTCCTGACCCTAACGCCCCCAGAGGTCAGAAATGCCCCTGTGAATGGACCGGATGTCCTAAGCAGGGCAAACCACAGGGAAGCAGGATGGCCCTACTGGTCCATCTCCGAAGCCACACGGGAGAAAAACCGTTTGCGTGCCATAAACCAGGTACATATATATCCGACACTGCCTGCTTTTGTGTGAAGGAATCAAAGGAAACAAAAAATTGTTTGGGTTTTTTTTTTTTTTTTTAATTGATAGCCATTTTTTTTTTTTTTCGGATGGAATAGAGTGCGATAAGACGTTCTCGAGGACCGATGCGTTGGCTAAGCACGTGCGCGTCTCACACGGCGAGATCCTCCCCACCCTACGCTCGTCCACCACGGGCGTCAAGGCGGGCTCGAGTGGGGGCAAGAAGATGAAGGGCGAGAACGAGTCGGATGGTGGAGGAGAGGAGGAAGGCGGCGGCGGGGGCTTTACTGGCGGGATGGACGAGGGTGGATTGGCGGTGGCATTAGCGGCGGGGGTTGTGGAAGGTGGACCAGCAGGACAACAGGCTGGAGAAGGGGCGACGGCGGAGAAGGATCTGCTATCGATGATCAACGAGCACGGAAAGTGCTTTAAGGATACTGCCGGCGCTGACCTCCGCACGGACGAGGAACGCGCCGCGCTCGAGAAGCTCCAGTTCGCGTACCCCTCCGTCCACTTCGACTTCCTCGAACTCGTCGTCCTCAAGTCTAAAATTAAATTCGCTCTCGGCGAGCGCGAGATGTTGAAGGCCGAGCTCAACGTCCGTCCTCCCCCCCCCCCCCCTTTTTTTTTTTTTTCTTCCCCTTCTTACTTTCGTTGGTTGGGTGTCGTGGGTGCTCACGTGCTCTCTCTCTCTCTCTCTTCTTGTCGTGTGTGGCAGTTGATCCAGCTCAAAGAAGAAACTCTCCGGAAAGAGAAGGACGGGTATTTGGATGAGATGATGCGGCAGCAAATTGGGTGAGTGATGATATTTTACCTGTGCTTATCTGGCACGAGATACGAAAGCAGGTTTATCTCACCCAACCGGGTTGGTTGGTTATGAATGCAGGCCGGAGTCTTCGGAGCTGTGGCGCTCGACGATCGATGGCATGCATACTCTCCCGCCCTTGCGCCCCCCGTCGGCCTCCCACAGACCACCCTCCGCCTCCCTCCAGCTCGTCGCCCCAAATTCCCTCCTCCACCATCATCACCCTCCTGCTCATCATCATCATCACCTGGCTGGACAGCAGCAGCAGCACTTGGCTGCTCATCAGCATACGCATCAGCAACACCCTCAACTGCATCCGCAACAACAACATCCACAGCAACCACTTCAACATCAACATCCACATCCACAGCAACAGCAACAACATCAACATCCTCCGCAACATCCACAACAGTAACATCCGCATCAATAGCAGCAACAGAAATAACAGCTACACTTGTCTTGCTTCATCTTCTCATGTCTCTCCTTTTTCAGCGTTTGAAAAGTTTACCCGGGGGGTTTTTTTTCTTTCTGGGTCGATAACGAAGGGCCCTTTTCATTGAGTATGTCATTTTTTTCATTTTTACAGATGACTTTTACATGCCTCGATCTCTTTTCTTTCTTGTCGCTTTCATTTTTATTTTTATTTTGCTTGTGGTGGTGTTTGTTGTTCTTGGATTTGAGCAGGTGGGATAGGTCTGACTTTATCTTTCTTTCCCTTCTGTACTTTTTTTAGGTTGGTTGGTTGGTGGTGGTTAGATATGCTCTCTCTCTCTCATGTACATATTTATCATTTACACATGTGCATATACACATCTATATATACATCTATATATATATATATATATGTTTTGTATCTTTGTTTCTTTTTTTCCTTTTTATACTTTTTTTTTTCCTTTTTCTTGTGTTTTTTTTCTGTAGTCTGACTGTGATGATTGTTGAACTTACTTACGGATCCATGGGGTTGCGGGTGGGTGTTGCTCATGTTCATCTACATAAATACATAGAGATACATATGTGAAGAAAAAAAAATACATGCATATGTAGGAAAGTTGGTGGAAATTGGAACATGATGAGTAGGGTTCTGCAAGTGATATTTGGATATATGTATGTATGTATACTGGGCGGAGGCGGATCAGGGGTGAGGCATTCATTTTGTAAGGAATCATGCTTGAGAAAGTATAGATGTTGCACCACAAAAAACCCATTTTTTGCCTGTCTACAAGTGACATCACAAAGTACTCTAGCATGTCACTTGTATACAAGCAAAAATTGATTTATTGTGGTGTTGCAAGTTGTATTCATTCATTCATGCATGCACGCATGCATGAAAATGAAAAGAAACGAAAGGAACAATACATATTCTATTTCCCAAATCTTTTCAACATTTGTCAACTCTTTTCCTCCTTTCAAATCACAACTTAACAGTTTAAGGACTAGAAAATGTGTACAACCATGTGACTCTAGGCCTGCGAATCCCTTAGCTTAGCCAATACACCGGTACATCTATCACCATGTGAAATTAATTATTGCATGATGTTAGGTGATCTCACACACCTCTGGTTGTCACTCTGGTTGTACCACCAGATGATTGCAATGGCTCCTTCTTCCTTGGCAGCTGGGAGCTATGTAGCTGCGTTGAAACCAACTGGGTAGTTCATGGGTAGATATTGGGAGTAGGCCTGATGTCACCTGTGATCTAGTGACCATTGTTTTTTTTTTTTCCTGGTTGTTGTAACTCTGATTCAGAGAACTTGTACCACCAGAAGATTGAGTGATAACCCCTAGCTAGATTGATGACCAACTGGTAATGCATGACAGGTAAATAATTGGACCTGATCTGATCAATCTCACCTGCCATTTGATCTAGTGATCATTGATTGGTCCTGGTTTACATTTTTAATGGTCAGGTTGGGGAACCAAAATCATACCCAAAATTCTGGTTGCTTTGTTGGTTCTCACTCTGATTGTTGTCTCTTCCAAAATCTCAACTCCAATGTGACATGCCTGCTCTTATGTTTAGTGCATAAAATCATGTACATACAATCTTAATCAAGATATCCACACAGATTTCTTTGGAATCTCACTTCCCATGGTTACCACATGACACATTATAGTGTGTTTTTTTTTTTTTAATTAATTAAAAAAGGGGGTACAAGGACTGACATCCTTGAGCACACTCTAGTTTTAATTGCAGGTTTTCTCTGCACTACTGCAGGGTTTCTTTGCATTTTTTGCATGTGTTGTTCCTTGTGGCCCAGGTTTCATTAGGCCTATTGATTCCCCCCATCAAGACAAAGCCCCCCTGAACATTCTCTCAGAGACAGTTGGTGGACACTCTGCACCCCCTGAACCACAGCTGAATGTACTGGGACTTGTTCCAGTCCAAATGTGCCTAAATATTGATTTTCTTGCCTTTTTTCATCTAATTACATACCACATTTTTTTCCCTCCTAATGTCATTTCCAAACTACTGGGAAGCTTTGCTGGAAAATGATTTTTGATCAAGCTTTTACTAGTTGTATTAATCACAAAAAACTTGTTTCCTTATTAATCTTGATGAGCATCCATTCTTTTATGAAATAAGGACAACAGAAAGGATGCAAACCTGACAAATCAAAAGGCATGAGGAGAGATGAATGAAAGTGGGAAACTAAGATTGGCAAAGCAGACCTGGAGTTGAGAAATAGAAGAGACAACAATGATGAGAGTATGAAATGGGTGGAGAAAAGAAACACATGAATATAAAAAATGAGACTACAAAAGGTGAACTACAATTTTGAAACCTCGATTATCTATCAGGCTTCCTTGGCTTTAACACCACAGCGGGATGAAAATGACTCCCAGACTGTGCAGTGGATTGGGGTGAGTCACGGTTCACTTGGTCATTGCAACTGCTCCAAAGGTCCATACTCTGAGTCCTTGACAAAGGAAAATGGCATTGGCTGTCAGACATCACTTTTTTGCGGATCTGCAATGTCTCTGAAGGATGGATTGGGGAAGGCAAGGGTGGATTGGGGGAGATTCGACCCTGTCTTCGATTTGCCAACTTTCGATCAAAGTTTTACAGCAGTTGGGTCTGCCAAATGTACACGACATCAGCTTATAATGAACTGGGTTGATGAAACCATTCGCGAGTGTCCACCTGCATATTTGCGATGCCGGAATGAGCATCCCTCGGGCACCCTAGCTCTCGCCCCGCATGACTCATCAGAAACAATACTTGAGTAAGGTCACCAATAGCTGATGAGGCTCATGTATTCACCGTGACCGGGGCGCTGAAGCTTGGCGGCAGAATGAGATCTTACTTGGCGGCCTCAATTGTGTTTAGAAGAAGGGTTTGAATAATGAGATGGCATATGACGGGTAGTACATATCGGCCCTTCAAATATTTATGCCGCTCGCGCTAGTCGTGCGCTGCTTGAAGCTGATGAAACAACGGGTGGTCGAACCGAGCAGCGAAAGAGCTGTCAGTAGGGCTTATGAAGTGTTATCTATTATTTCTTTGATTTGACACGGTGTGATTTGATGCTTAAAGGCCGCAGACTTACTGATACCAGTTTTAGACTCTGTCCAAAATCATGCTTCATCGAGCTTTCCAGGGACGATTTCTTGGCGCCCCGCCTTGAAGTTGAAGTTAACCGACACGAAATGTCGAGCTGGGAGTTGTGCGAGTTGTATCCACTTGTCACATGGAGCCCCGGTGCATAAATCATGAACACCAGAGGGCGGACAGACCGCAGGCGGTTTCGGCGGGTGACTGCCAGTGTCTTGGCCTTTCGAGATGAAACGTGATTTGGACGCAGTCTCCAGTACTGACTCTCTTATCATTCAGTCATCGCCGTGACGGTGAACCGGTGAACTTACTAGTGTACTGGTTGATTGGTTGGTGTTCCTTGCAGATTTAAAAAGCAGGCTTCGTTGTGGATTTGCCACCCGGGCAACATCCCACCGGGCAACCTCATTGATATTTATTTATCTTTTATCTTTCTGCTTGATCGAAGATCTTTTTACGGTACTCACTTCCCGTAAATTAAAGAATTGAACATATCAAAAATGAAACTAGCAGCCCTCTTACTTCCTTTCTTTGCGCTTGCTGGACTTACGAGCGCGGCTCCTTGGCTACGAGTACCGATTTCGGTCGCAACGATGGGCTGGTCAGGAGGCTGGTATCTCGAGAGGGCCTTCAGTGACCCGGAGGTGTTGGCAGCGATGTTTCGTGCATACCGCCCACTTCAGCTCATGCGGGAGTATGGCATTTTTAAGAAGACGGGTGAACTCATCGGCGGCGTCGGATCGGTCACAAAGGCTCTCAAAGCTGACAGCCCCGTCTTCGCCAGACTCTCCTTAAAAGACTTGGACATCATTCGTGAAGAAGCGAGGGAAGCCGCGGGTATGGGTAGCGTACACCGCCAAATCCAGGCAGGAGCAAAAATGCGCTCTGAAGCCAAGGCGGCGGCGGCGGCGTCGGCGGCTTAGCTGGCATTCCAACCTTCATTTGAAGTAAGCCCTTTCACTTCAGCTATCTTTGTAGGTCTGAATTTTTTTCTGAAGCTACATGGATACTTACCAGACGCAGATTCATTTCATTTAAACATCTCTTCGATCACTTCCCCGCAAAAGTCTCCTGGTTCTCCGTCTACTGCCTCACCGGATCTTTGACTAAGGAAGCAAGCATGCCCGGAAATTCCATCTTTGAAATCGCCTGTTTTAGTTGAATCACTCGCTCTAGTGTCTGGCTTGTTCATTTCCATGAGTTGAAAAACCCCCGCAAAAAAAAAAAAAAAAAATGTACAAAATCATGCACGCATTCTTTTGTCGAGTATGAAGATCTATGACTTGTGCATACACTGTCTTCTGCTTCTTACAATAAAAACTAGGGTTTAGGGGCGGCTTTGTCGCCCTGTGTCAGTTCCCCTTCTGAAACCAATGGCATCACACAAAGCCCCAGCCTCTTGTTATGTACACCTGATGGTCATGCATGCTCTGATTATGGTTAATACTTCAATTTCTGTCCCTTACACACTAAAATAACAATTTTGAGCCATGGTAAGTTCCATTGGATCCTGCTGGTAGGGTAAATGTTTCAGGTGAGGCCACAATACCAACATACACCATGTGGAAAAAATGAATGGCAACAATAAATGGATAGGAACAAGTGGAAACCACAAAAACAACAACACCAGGAAGTCAAATTTAAAACAATCTGAACTTTTTTCTGTTGTCTACTGATCTGTTAATACTCTAATGGAGCCTAGTATTACCTATCATGGTGACTGTGGAATTTGTATCCTGGAACTCAATGAATACAAAATAAGATTCAAATGGAAACTAAAATGCTCATTTACACCCTGGATCTTTCAAAGACACAACATGTGATGGTGAGTATAGTCAATATTCTCCATAGGAGCTTTCAGTGCTGACTTTTGACAGTTTGTAAGCACTGAGTACAAATCCAAAATCCATAATGAGGCATGTGCTGGCTTCCTTGTTGAGCATTGAGCACGCCAGGGTGTGAAATTGCTTGGGCTTATCAGCTTGGATAATCTAAAAAATTGTTGTGCCACCAATCAAGTCCTCTCTGATCCAGCACAATTGCTGAGTTGAGTTGTCCCTTGAACTACTGTGTTTAAATATTGATATTCTAGTTTCAGACAGCTATCATGGAAGTAGATCCCCAGTTAAAACTAAATGTAGCACTATTGAGTGTTCCAGGATAGGTTGAATGAGCACACCAGAAAATGTGATGTGCGCACAATGAACTAATCTTCCATATAAGGATTTGCACACAGACATCAAATCTTGGTAGGGCACTACTGTTCATGAGAAATGTAAACATTGATACCCATGTGGCACAACTTTATTTTTCAGGTGCAAGAGCACAATGTTGTGCACTGTACACATGTTAAAAATGAGCAAAAAGGGGAAAGCAACAAAAAGGTTTTTGCCTGACAGCACAAGGGAAGAGTGTATGTCCGAGGCCATCGTCTCAATCAGTCCAGCAAGCTGGGGGGATGAGTGAGGACATTGCAAAGATGAGAGTAATTAATTGATTGGTTCGATGAACCAATACCAGTAATTACACTGATAAGAACAGATACTACACTTGATCTAAGCCAAAGGCCAGAATGGATGTCTGTCCAAGCCTAAGAATGATATATATACGCGTGGATAAAGGTTGAGCGATCGAGCCGCAGTCAAATCGTTTCAAACGTCAAGCGACGCAAATTGACTGCCCCGGAGCTGATGGCGGCGAGCTTACCTAACCATCTCCTTTGGAATTGGAGGTACTTCGCGCCCCCTCGGAGAAGCTGACACACATCCAAAGTCCCTCGCCCGGCCTCAGAGAAATGCAGATAATTCAAAAAACCCCTTTTTTTTTCCTTCATCAATTTATATAAAAAAAAGCGCTGTACACCAATGGACAAAAGAAGTTGACAGATTTGTAGCCTAGCATCTCAGCTTCCATCTCGATTTTTTTTGGTAAATTCTACTCCGAAGAATGGCACATCTGCCTCCTTGTCTTCATCTTGGCCATTTATCTAAATAAGGGCCAATCTGAAATCCCAGCCAATATGCGGTCGAGCCGCGATTGAATTGTCCCATTCGTGACCCGGAGCGCAGAAGCACTGACTGCCCCGCGGGGTGCACGCGGTGGGGAGAGTCAGGAGAAGAATGAACCTTAACTTTCAAAGCTTTCGAGAAGGCGCTGTGGGGATCCGCGCAGAGCACATCTCAAAGAGAGCCAAGAGCGACAAGTCAAGAGAGCCGAGAGTAGCGAGACAACAGAGAGCCGAGAGCAGAAAATAAAGCAATAAAATAGAAAGGTGGGGTTAGGCTCCCGGTTCTGGTAACAACATGTTGTCCGGAAAAAGGCAGAGTAGAGAACACTTCACAGTTTGCATGTTGTGGCCCCAAGGTGCGTTTTGGAATTGATACCACACAGGAAGGATAACCTCTTCAAAAAGCCTATGATTGAATGCAGAAAACTTGGGGTGAGATGACTGCTCATACCCTGGTGAAGAACAAAGGTTTTCAAAAAATGCCCGGCTGGAGGTTAGATTTTTGCCTATCTTTGGTCAACAAAAAAGCACAACAGCGGGGGGAGGTCAATGGGTAAGCGTGGAGTAAAGGTATATATATAGTGGGGAGGTTTCAACTCATGTTTCCCCATTGCTTGTCTCCTGCTTCGGCGCCAATTGCCTAAGGGGTCAAGGGGTCCGGGGGATTCTATGGTTCCTGTTGGTTTGCTTCATGTTAAACCATTGATTTCTGCCCTCTTGATTCTGAGCATCAACTTATAGATTCAATGATGCACACTATCCCACCTAGCTACATAAGCTAAGGCTTATAAGCTGTGACTAACTAGCTGATATGTATACTGGTACGCAAAACAAATTCCCTTTTGGTGCTGTGGGGAAAGTCATCTAAGGTCTGATCTATCCACTGGAATGTAGTCCAGGATAGCTCACTTCTTCTCTTCATTCCTAGTTATGCACCAATTTCATGTTGTTTTTTTCTGTTCTATAAATATGATTAAAAGCAATTAGGAATGGAGGAATTCTCTCAAATAATTGGTAGGAATGAAAAAAAGGGTGCATCCCTTTTTTCACCTTGAAATAGGTGGATTATGTAACAATAAAAGCATGTGAGGGGCAAAAAATGAGTTACATAGTCATTCCGGCACTGCTATGTAGTATCCCTGCGTCCAAGGTTCTTGCTACATCAGAGTACATACTGTGTACATACTCTGTGACACCAATATGATGATTGATGAACCTGCTCATCTCCCTCTCATGATTCAAAATTTCAACTTCAAAATGTGTTGATTTCACCCAATTTCACACCTTGCTGGACTGCAGAAACTGGAATCTTTGATAGCTTAAATACTACCAGGATGATAATGCCACACTCCAATTTCCGTGTTGAGGCACGACGACAGCCCACAGTATAATAAACAAACCCACAGTTTGGTACAAATAAATAAGACAATCAAATAGAGAACAAATCCGTGTGTTTAATATCCGAGATTGAATGGTACAGGACAGAATGATGACAGAGTATCACAATCCGTTCCTATGTGTATGTGTCGTGCCTTTCGTGATAACAAAAAATCTTAGTACTAGTACAACAAAAGATAAGAGAGCTAGGCATATTTTGGTACATGAAAAGATGCCCTTAGAAATGGCGCCCGTAGTTTCGCATGGCGAAAGTGGCGGAGAGCTGGAGCGGGTGGAGTGAGGTGGGGTGGGGGTGGGTTGATGACTTGCTAGAGTGCTAGATCATGAGGTCCTGGTCCGGGTCACTGCCCAGCTTGGCGATCAAATGCTCCACCTCGTTCCGCAGATCGGCGCAGATGTAATCCAGCGGCAAGTCCGACGGATCCACGCCGAATGGATCCTCGCATTCTCGTGCTAACGCTTCAATTCCTATATCATCATCGTCATCAAATCAAACGAAAAAAAAGAAGAAAGCTGGACGTTAGGGTCATGGAGAGAGTATGGAGTGGGCATCTTGGTTGGGGGGGGGGGGGGATTTCTTGCTCGTGGCTTACCGACTAACGTGAACGCAACAATCGACACGAACGGGATCAACGCCCAGCCTAGATCTGTGATCGAGATAAACAGAACCAGTTATATTGGGTTGATGGACAAGAATCTAGAGGGTAGAACCGCAGGGCTTACCGGAGGCGAGAGTGAGAGGAAGGGCCCAGAGATAGAGGGAAGTGCACTGCTTCAGATGGATGCAATAGCAGGCGGGGATTTTAGACAAGCCGAGGCCGTCGATAGCGCTGAAGAGGTCGTTGAGGGTGGAGATGGAAGCGACGAGACGGTTGTGGCCGGCGGGGCCGATGGATTCGAGGAATCCCTTACGCTTGCACCTGGTGATGTAGAGATGGAGCTGGTGGGAGATGACGAGCGGGAGGGGGAGAGAGGGCCGGGAGAGATAGTTATGGACGACGACCACGGACGAGTCTTCCAGCCTCTGGTCCGACGGCCGGTGCCGAAGCAGCGGAGACCTCTCGTCATCCTCCGACACGCCTACCGAGTCCGCCGTGATCGCCTGCCCGAGCTCTTCCTTCTGCGAGAAGAAGAACGAGGTCAGTCGCTGGTAGACCGGCATAGGCTGCTTGGGGGACGATCGCGCGGTGGTCGCCTCCGACGCATCCGATGCGAGCGTGTTGGAGCTAACCGTGGGCTCCCGAAGAGCTCCGCTCAGCGGCTTGGGTGACTCGGTGGTGAGCAAGGGTCTCGAAGAAGAAGACGAGCCACGAATGTCAGCGTCCGCCGCATCGAATCCAAAGCCAGGTTGGCTGGGTCGGTTGTAAAACTCGGGAGGTAGCAGCGCCCGGAGGTCCTCGTAGTCTATGCCATATTGGCCGCGGACGTGGCGCTTGACGGCGGTGACATAGGCGACCAAGAGACGGAGGGCTCTAGCCTTGAGTCTGATTTCGTGAGGCGATAGAGTGGGAGATGAGTGCGAGTCCCTTGCGGAGGGATTGTGGATGGGAGCCCCGATGGAGATCCAGAAGTCTCGGGCGGTGTTCCGGACCGATGACTGCATCGACGTAAACGCCTTCCGCCCGTCCTCCCATCGCGCAAACGCCGTCGTATTCCGAAACACAAGCATGAGCCCCACTACTACCGATAGTAGTGGTACCACCGAGTTCGATAGGTTCAGCGATGACCCGTATACCAGGTCCGCCACCGCCACCACCGTTGCCCATAGCGTGAACACGATCACCGCCTTGAATGCATGCGGTATCGTCTAAAGAAAAAAACCAGTCACTCCGCTCCGAATTAGTATCATATCTAGACTGATCGAGCAATCCTGCACCGGGGAAAAAGCCAGCCCAACTTACGGAGCCCGAGAGTCGAAAGACCTTCCCGTCACGGAATCAACATTCTGTGTGTGGTAAGCAGCGAGTACATATGAGATATGTTCCGTGAGGTGAAGGGAGTACTCACATCGTGAAACCATGCCACCTTGTTGTTCAGCTTGATGCGCTCCTCGTTCGTTTCTTCCACCACGATCAGATCCTTCAGGGATGCGAGCACTCGTGGGATGGCCAATGGGTTTGTATTTTCGCGCTGGGGAGTGTGGGATGAAGACATGGTGATGGAACTGGAGGATTAGGTTGGCGAGATGGTCAACAGCTGAAAGGGAGCACAGTACATTAGAAACCTGATCAGAGTTTCAGTGCTTGAAGAGTCAGGTCTACAGTCTCCCACCTCCTTCCCTAATATCAGCATCTGGCTTGGGAATCGTTGAGACGGTGGCAACACTTATGTATTGACTTCCCTCTGGAAAGTTTTGCCCTTGCAGAGAAGATAATGTATGTACATAGTCTATGTATGTAGGCTGCTGGAGAAGAACTTCTCATGTGCTGGTCTGGTTCTATCCTCATCATCCATCCCATCTCTCTGCCTTTCTATATAGTCAGTTGAATTTGAAAAGTGTAAAATTTTAAATACCACCGAAATCCAGAATGCTGCAACGAAGGGACGGGGCATCCCGGGGGACTCCACGGGGTGAGACCACGAACAAGAGAAAGGAGAACACGGGGAAACAAGGACAGAAAACTAAACCTCCAACGACAACCAACCATGACGGGAATCATCTGGAACGGACTGAAGCATGGATTGAGATCAATCAAGAGTGAGAGATAGAACCTACTATCCACAAGGAACGCACTGACAGATTGATTTTCATGCCTGTACAGAATCAAGCCAGCCGGGGCAGCTATTACTGATAGCGAAGAGCGGCGCGGCGGGGCATCGGGAGAGCTTCTCGAGCACGGGGGCGGTGATGGTGAAGACGAAGAAGCAGAAGAAGGAGATACAGCGACAGCGGCTGAAGGCGGAGGAGGCCAAGAGCGCGGCGCGGACGAGCATACAGCTGAAGCAGAAGCCCGACCCCATCCTGGGCTACTCGACACTCATCCCGAATGGTCACCTCAAGTGGGAACAGTGCGAGCTCAGCAAGCTGATCATCAAAAAGGAGGACGTGTGGGCCGGCCGCATCGCCCCCCTCCCGCAGGACCAGCGCCTTAACAATCCCCCCGCCGATCGCCCAGCGAACGATAACAGCGACCTCCTCCCACTCGTCCTCAACTTTGGCCTGGACGAGAACGCACACCAGAAAGCTATCCTGTTCGACGGCTTACCCAAGATGAAGGAGCTGGTCATGCGCAAAAACACGCCCCTATTTGACCCCAGCCTCGGCGCCTCATCCTCATCCTCATCCCCTTCGTCTGACTCGTCCTCGACCGAGACCTTCGAACAAAATGAAGAAGATCTTAAGAAACTGAGGCTCATGCGCATCCTCGATCTACGCAACTCCAACTCGCAGGGCATCGACAAGTTTATCAAGCTCAGAATCCTCAAGGCCTTCTCCCCCAAAGATCCACATCGGCCGGAAAAGCTAGACCCGGGCTGCTCGGAAGTACAAGGTACGCACACTGTGCATCCATCATGCCATCTATCCGCAACCTTGCGAGACCCACAGTTGCTCACAGTGATGGATAAATGGTCGCTCTTTTTCTTTTTCTTTTTTTTTTTCTCGTCGATCAGCGGCTATGATCACCTACAGGATCCACACCGTACTCGAACATGCGTGGCAGAACCGTCGAGACAAAGACTCCAAGAGACACCTCTCTGACCTCGTCATGAAGCGCATGAAGATCTTAAAGTATCTTAAACGTACTAACCCCAAAAGTTACTTTGGCCTCCTGCCCAGAATCGGCCTCGAGCCTAGGTATCTCAAGGACGAGCTGATCGTGCGCGCTAAGCTTCCTCTCCGGCCTGGAGAATCTCTCGATTGAAAAATATCCATATACCCTCCCCTCTTCCATTCCCCTTTGGCTTCTCAATTAGACCTTCTCATTTTCTTGGTTTCCCCCCCTCCTTCTTTCTTTTTTTGGTCTCCTTGGTGATTGAATTGAAGATGCAAGATTATGTTTTTCATACTGAGAGGAGTGAGAGTCAAGACACAGTGCCTTCTCTCTCTCTGATAAACCTTCACATCCAAAAAAAATGAAAAGAGACACAAATAAAAATTGCAAGAGGGGTAGAGCAATGAGGAAAACAAGTAACACAAAACATAGATTCCTCTGTGCGCTATTTTTTTTTTTTTTTTGCAGCCGTGGTCAACTAGGGTATCAACAGGTTAAATGAAGTTTTGGTCAGGGGGAGTGTTTTGTCGTTAATCGCCGGATGCACATCCACGACACCCTGTGTAGATATCAATGACCCATGATGAAACGAACCATGTTCAGTATATTGTTTTAGTGTCTATATGAATCGCGAATGTGCCGCGATATTTTTTTTTTACTGATGGGGTGGGACAAAGATGGGGAGACGGGACTGACCGCAATGGACACATTCGACTACCGTGCCAGGTTTCAGCTGAGCCTTGGGCACCCGACAGATACACACCGAGCCGGCATAGTTCATATCCTATGTTGAAACAAAGCGCGGTACCCAAAGTGAGTAAGGCATCATATGTACGTATGTTGTATGAGGGGGGTGGGGAGCGCACTCTGGACTGGACGCATCGCGCACAACACAGGCCTTCGAATCCGGTGCGTTTCCATTTAGCGATCAAGCTGTGAAAGCGCCACCGGGGTGGGAATTATAATTCAGCGCAGGGGGAAGAAGAAAAAGGGTCGGGAGGGGGGGGGGGGGGGGGGGGGTTCCAGAAGAGGGAGAGGATTGTGCTCAACTTGGCATCCGCATAGTCTTGCTCCAACAGCCAGTCATACAGGTCCCGCGAGATGGCCTCCCGCTTGTAGTACAGATCGTAGATGTACCGCGAGCGCGTGTGGTTGATCCGAATAATCGGCCACACTGATTCGTTCTTCCGTTTCCCCTCGTGCGTGGCTGATTCGGCTGTCGAACATTTGTCAACATTTTTCACGTCAGTTAGCTTTTTGTTTGGCTATCCCTCTTCTGTCATTTTGATGCTATGTTTTGGACACCCATACCATCCCTCATCTTCCGCTCGTATTCGTCCAGCACGCCTTCGATCTCTTCGAACCCCTCCGGCGGTGGCTTCGTCCGGTTCGTCCTGATCTTGGGCATCCTCCTCGTATCACGTGGATCTCTCTCGAACCCCAACGATCCTGCTTCTTATCGATGTACTTCTTTGAGGCAACGGAAGTAAAGAATTGCGTACGGAGATTCACGCGGACTCGGTGTTCTCGAGAGGTGCTCGTGTGGCTTGGGCTCGGTTGCGTTCTTCTTGGAGATGCTGGGATTCGATTCGTGAATTTGGGTTCAAGAGTCGAAGCGACGGTTGTGGTGTCTGGACCGTGCCGAGCGGGGCCCCGGGAAGCCCCGAAATGCCGGGTGGTAAGACAGCTCCTGGGTTTTACAAAGACCTCCCAATACAGTAAATATGTAGTGCCAGTTCACAAGTTCTCAACTGTCATGGATAGTGCTTCAAACCACAACAACCTTTTGAGTCTTGACATGTGTGATAAATATAGATAGTCATGTTGGATTTAATTTCCTCCAGAAAAATCTATCCATTTTTTACATAGTTGATTTTGTATTGTTCTCATTTTGAAGCTGTTTTGAAATCCTCAAAGGAATGTCAAACTCCCTGAATTCTCACATAATTGAATTTGGACGTCTTTTGAGATTTTGGTATGTTTTCTACGACCTGGAAAGAACTGGAAAATGAAACATCACAAATGAAGCAAAAAACCAAAGATACTATGTGCTAGAGTAAATATTCCAACTCAGCATGATTTATTTACTTCACTTCTTTTTAGCGCAGTTCCAGTCGTGCCACGTGGTTTTTAAATGGTTGCCTCCAAACAATGGAATTCTCTCAGGAAAAGGGAGCGGCATTGGCCACACCCTTTTTTTAGATTCTAAGTTACTTTTCATTTGTTTTTTCGGTTCTTTGGATTCAGTTTGGCTCTGAAAAGTGGGTGGCCAACAGCCACCCCACGATAGCAGATCTAACTTGACAAAAGCCCCTCTGTAGGCTTCTCTTGCTTGGGACGAAGTCCCCCCCGGAGCGAAGCGGAGGGAGTTGCGCCCCAAGTCGCTCTTACTGATGGAGCCGATTGAGCCAAAAAGGCACTGTTCTGTATTTATTTTTCTACACGACACACCTCAAATGCTGTCGTTACCAGCTAAGAGCACTAAGAATCTCCAGCATCGTGGCTTTTTTTACATCTTGCTCTTGTATCTTTTTTCCCTCTACATTCTGTTTGAAAATTTTTCAAACAAAAATCATCGCTGAGAGTCCCAAATCCCAAGTGTCGTGCATGGACAGCAGAGTTGCAAGCACGGACATCCAAGCACTTTTCTTTTCACAGAGTTGTTTTTTTTCATGTTGCGACTTCGCCAGGTAGATATGCGCTCAAGGAGACAAGAAGATTGTTTCTTTCCTACACCACCGGGCCAAACGGCCGTTCGTCCGACCAGCTCAGGGAGCGTTGGTCTGACCAGTGGAATTGGCTTGGTGACCGCCAATGGACTAGCGTTATGAGGTCACCACCAAAAACGAGCTGGGTGAGAGCATGGGTGGGCGCACCAGCCCCAAGCAAAGGTGCGACCATGCTTCGACCAACCTCCACTGTACGTAGTATGTGCCATAGGTTGAGCGAACGGTGCCCCGCCTGACACACCACGTCAGACCAACAGATTCCTGACTGAGTCATCATCCGAGGAACCAGCCCAGATGATAGCGGATCGGGTACATATCCGCTGCCTCTGACTGATCCGGCCTTGACAATAGCTCTCCATGCAATGTGTGTATTCGGATCATGTAGTTATTTCGGATCTTTTTTTTTTTGGATCGGAGCATTGCAGATTTATTGATTGATCGTTAAAAAAAAGTTGGGTGAATGCCTTAGAATTCAGTTTTACACATGTGTCTTGCTAGATTGACAATCATGAACATGCAATAAAAACAGAGAAGTGACGAGAAGCTCTAATCAAAAGAGAAATCAAAGAAAGTAGTGGGAATGAGATGTGAAGCGCCAGCCGCCAGTCTTAATTTACACTTGGCTGAACGAGGCTGCCGCGTTAGCAACTCGGCGGCTTCGGGAAGTGTTTTTTTGCTCGAGGACTTCTTCCTCCATTGGTATAAGTGCTACATCGGTCGGTAACTGCTCGTAGGCTGCGTCTCCAGAGCCAAAGAAAAAAAGATCCTTTTGTAGTATCAACTCCGACCACCTGAGGGTTTAATGAGACAAGGTATGAATGTATATACATATAAATATTGTGAGAATGAATGTGTCGCTCGCTCAGAGTGAAACAAACTTACGCATGGGAATAGTCAAGAAGCCAAAAGCGGAGAATTGGGGAGGGTAAACGGATTGATGAAGTATAGAGAACACTGAAGTTCTACAGCGGTAAGCTCAATGATGGACGTGTCCCCTTGAGCTGAGGAGTCACAATTGTGGACAATGACACAGTCCGAATCAGAAGCATTGATGGAGACTGGCATCGTCGACAAGATTGTGGTGGGTATGTTAGCTCACAGAAGTTGTCAGATTGCGAGGAAGTCACAGAAATTGTCAGATTGCGAGGAAGCAACTTCCCCACCACACCCACACACCCTTTTTATAACTGTGTCGCCCACACAGCCACACCACTCATTCCTTCACCTGCGCGGCCCAGCTTGCTCTGGTCAACCGCGAGAGGGAACACCGGGAGATTTTGAAACCTTCAGCTACCGGTGAAGGTTTCATGCACACCCCCCACCAACGGTGGGCCTGCTGCCTGGTTGGAAAGACCTCCATCCAGCGGTGAAGTTACCCTCACCGTCGGTGAAGGGTTTTGAGCATACCCTCCACCGACGATGGTGGGTCAGCCGCCAGGCCACCATTCCTGGGACAGTGGGCCAACGGTATCATTGGGCCCGACGTCAGAGGATAGTGGGGGGAACGCCTGGAGCTCCCGCCGTTGGCTCACGGTCAGGGTGGTCAGGCGAACAGATGGCAAACCCCCACCAGTTGACCAACCTGAACCGATCAAAAAATGTGGCCCGGTGGTGTACATCTATAGATCATAATGTCTCAGTGCTTGGGAGCCTCAAAAGCACCAATGTCAATGGGAAAAAAGCTGAGAGTATTCAGAGGTTGTGGAAGTGTAGACTATGCCTTTACGATAATTCAACAGCTTCATTTACGCAAATCTTTGGGAAAAAAAATAGAGACAAGAAACAACGTTTTTGGATTTTGCCAGAGATGAGGAGGTTTTCAGGATGAACAAAGATGATAGCTTTGAAGGGAGGATGCTAGCGAACATTTTGTTCACCGGAAAGACGTACAAGCGAAGTGAGAGGAAGGAGTTATTCGTGCTGTAACTCAGTACAGACGAAAAACCAGATCGGCTCACGCAGTAACAGGGACTTGGGGTATATGTCCCTCCGCTTCGCTCCGGGGCGACTTCTTCGCAAGCAAGAGAAGCACAGAGGGACTTTTGTTAAGTTAGATAGCAGATGCTCTCCATCTGAGCGGGACAAAAGACGCCAATGCGTGTGAATAGACTACTTGCCAATAATCCTTAAGTCCTTCCATCCCAACTGTGCATTTTTGGCGCGCTGAAAAGATAGAATTTTCTCGGCTTTATAATTTGGGAAAGTTTGCCTCACACAAAAACTCCTAGAGGATCCCGCAGGCGTGAGATGACCACGGGACATAGCAGTATTACAAGTTTGAATAAGTCCGACCTAAGGGTGTGCGGGGGTTCTATTCCAGGATGCCCCGATCGTGCCTTACGCTTACACTTTGTGCGCGCGAGAGAGTTTGATAGGCTTCATTCAACCCACAGATGATGCCAAGTAATACAGTGACAGATTCCGAACTAACCGGCCTTTGGAAATCATAAGCATCGCGGAACCCGCGATGCGTTGAGAGAGAGGTTGAGAGGACTAGCGTCGCCTGGGCGTCGGAAGTCGGGAGAAAAGCCTAAAACGGGAAATTATGCCGCAGATCTCATACCCAAGCCTGAAACAGCAGGCGAGGTAAGTTATGGAAGCGGTTCCGAGATAACCGACAATTGGGGACTATAAACAACCATCAACGGTTGATCCGTGCTCAAAAAGGGTGCATTTCCCGCCAAGTTTCTGGCTAAGTTCACTCGGTTAAAGACCGACCCACTTGGCCAAGAAGCACTATGTATCAACTACGTACTGCCCCGTTTCCTGAAAACAACTGACGTTTCCAAGTTCCTGTAATTTTTACTCCTTCATCCAATGCCGAGTCATCTCGAATTTCGCTGCTCACAGGCAGCAGCCACGAGGAAACGGCTTAGACGGTGGACGTTAAAAGTTCTAATCGGAAGTATCATCGTTGTTTTCAGTTTGAGCGGAGTGGGGAGGGCTTCTGGCAGGCCGAGGATCGGTGGGCGAGGAAGGGCGGACAACTTTGAAGAGAAGATCGTTTGCAGAGCTTCACCTATCCGAGCCAATCGAACTGAGATCTTAAAATTCATCGATTCCTTTTGTGCTGAGGCGATGGGCCAGGAGTTCGGTGGTTCGGATGGCGGGCACTCAGAGCTTAAGGAACTCTACACGATCGAACCCTCTCAACGAGGCAATGGGATGGCCAATCACGTCCTTCTCCACTTGAAATCAATTAATGGATGCAAGTTTTTCGTCGACTACAGCTGTGGCAGGTTTCTCTCCAGACCCACTGATGAATGCAATATTGGCGACGAAGCCAAACAAGGCGGCTATGTTGTCAACGGCTGCTCTCTATGGAAGACGATTCCACTGGCTCTCTAACTCAACCATATCATAATGATCGACTCCTTCTCCATACGGTTGGCATCGGAATCGTTGAGTCTTATTTCTATTAATAACTTGAGAGATTCAAATGCAGGCCTCTCACGCGACTGGCCAGTTTTTTATTTATTTATCAGCTGAAATCACAAATTCATTGAAGAAAGGATCAATTATCAACTCTTCCTTCATCACTTCTGCATTCAAACACGTTTACACTTATGGCTTATCGAAAATGATTAGCTCGCCAATCATTTCACACTTTTTTTTTTTCTTTAAGACCACCATCACAATCCTACCCCAGCAGACTACAATGAAAGATCTCGGACTTTTTTTACACCATCAATGATTACATAGTTTGGATTTCTTCTTTCCGTCTTAAAAAGAAATCCATTTGCCGGGGCGTCTGGGCTTTCTTCCCCAGAGTCTTTTCATAAAACCATAGAACCAATTCCACATGTCTTTCAACGGACCAAAGTAATCAATCTAGATAGATATGAACCACACACCAGGGGAAGCAGCCTGAGCGCCCTGAAGTCAAATTTAATCAATCGGAATGAATATTAGATTACAAACTCTTATCAATTTTTACACATTAATTATGATCATCATGTTCTTTTCTTCTTTCAAGTTTCTACATTGACATATACAAGAAATCAGAAAGAAAGGCCATTTGCTAATCTCTTCTTCAGAAGAAAAGACAATCCAGTGTGTATTGGAATTAACAAAGAATTCTTCACTATGGCGTGTGGCGTTCGTCTGCGCAGTTCTTCCCGCCCCGCTTGGCACAGCCAAGAGAGATTGGAGAGGCTCCAGACACTTTGAGCTGAGGTTTTGAGGCTCACTCATCCTTCGCAGTTGTTCCAGATTATGGTGGCCGGTTCCCAAGAAAACTGCCACCATTGATGGCACAATGAGCTTCGAACCAACTGTGATGGATTCTCTGACCTCCAAACAGCTTGAAGAATAGCTCAGAGACTCATAAAATAATCAAAGAAATGTAATGAAAGATAAAGATGATGTCAACAAGAATTCAAACTCATTGGCGGCTTTTCTTGAAGTCTTCCAACTTATTACATTTTAGTGCTACCTGATGCGACTTGATACCCTTCCAAGAGGGGGGTTAGTCGCTGAGCAGGCAGTTTTACAGCCTGTAAGCGGTTTATGAAAAACTGATCTCACTTTTGTAACTGCCCATAAAGACAGCTTGAGAGAGGGAGAAGCTGAAGCCTCAGGCTCACAACCATTCAGGTTGACCCGGAGATCTGGAAGATTCAGGCAATTGAGCTACGTTCAAGGGAGGTGCAGCGAGGGTTTTGGTAGACAAGTAACCATGGCTCGTTGTGAACATGCCGCAATAAGCAATGTCGGCCATCTCGGCGTGGTTTGAATTTAACTCAACCTCACTAGCCCGTCGGTGGCCAGCGTGCTCAAGAGGTTCTCGTCGCATATGTACTGGCTCTTATTGCAATGTATGACCGTCGCTGCTCGTTTTTTTTTTTTTTGTGAGCAACATGACTGTGTCCAAGAATCAGATCTGAAATCTTGAAAGAACTACATAGTCACCTCGGTTTATGTGGATCGTAGTCATGCAATGAAGGAAACGGTCACTGAGCCTGAGTTAAATGTCATTTGGTATTATACCAGTGCCGACTTCGATTTTGGGCCTTGAATCATTATCAGCACCACCTCGGTCGTTTAAAACTTTGTTGTATAGAATATTTAGATGACGATGGACTCGCGATATCTTCGGGGTGCTCCTACCTATATTGCTAAAAGAACAGTCCTCCTAGGTTGCCTTGATACCGCTGGCACTGTGTCTCCAGTATTAATCGTTACTATCCAATTGTGGCTGGACATCGGTGATCATCAGCATTTGCCGATTTTCAAACAATTCCAGTCAAGATTCTCGACCGAAGGCAAAGCGCAAGATCATTAATATTGGCACAACGCCTTATCCTCTCCCGAAAGGCACCGTCTTAATCTCGGAGAGTAGCCCTTGAAGGGTGCAGCAAAGCCAACAGTCACCATTATCTGAAGCATCTGCTGGTCAGCTAGTCAGCTCTATCTATTTGTTCTCCCCTCTACTCTACTCGTCATGAATTCCCGGCCCAACATTCTTCTCGACCTCGTGTTATCAAGGAATCGCGCTAAGCCAATCTTAAAATGGATTTGCCTATCGCTGGCAATTGCGTTGTTTTATACCACGAAGAAATTTAATGAACACGCCCAGGTTCCGTATTCTACCAACCAACAGGCTCGTGAAAATTTCGAAAACCATGGGTCAAGCTATCTTCCACAGAATTTGAAATTCTTCAACCTCCATCTCGGAGGCCGTGGACCTCCCGAGTCCGACTCACCTAACAATCTAGAAAGGAGATCGCCCCAAACTCCAGGTGAGCCACTCGCTCCAGGCTTATCCAAGGAACCATTAAGCATGGGGAGTTCGCAGACATGCGATTTCTTTAGTCCAAAAAGAGGACTTGCCTGTGGCCCATCTTTTCTGCTTCAAGCAGCTTTTTTTTCATCTATATTCCTCCAATTTCTTTCTCCTGATGTTATGCTAACAATCAGTTCTTCCCTATAGCCATTGTTACTCAAGGATCAGATTTTACTTCAGTAGACCTCACTTTGGGGGATTCTCCAACCGTCATAAATGTTCAGAATATAGCCGGTAACAAAAAATCTGTATGTATATTTTGCTTTGACTGGATTACTGACGAAGTTAACAAGATTCTTACCGGTACCTCCAAATCGTTTTTCAGACCTTAAACATTGTAAGGAACTCACATGGCTCATGTCTTCAAAAGAAGTGAGAGTATTGCTGATATTCACAATATTGCATTTGAATTTCACTCCTGGCCTCCAGACCGGGGTAAGTTTATTCATGAAATGGGATCTATCCAGACCAGTTGATTGGAAAGAATCTGATTCACAATTTTCTTCCTATCTGAGTCCATCACAGATTGATGAGAAGGTAAGCTCACATGATGATAAAAAAAGACAATTACTCGGATCTCTAACCAATACTCTCAATTTTTTTTGTTTTGTCTCCTCAGTCACAGCCAATTGTAAGTGCAATCAATCTCCCTTATCAAAGCAACTGTTCAATGTGAGGCGATGTTAAAACTCTAAATGAACTCTTGTAAAATTTGATCACTGGAATCAATATCAGCTTGGTCAGAATCAGGTAAGCACTTCAGAGAATCACAACTGAATAAGATGCCGTATGGATCTGTAACTCTCACTATTTCTGATCCATTGATTGCAATCTTGTTCAGATCCAGCCAGTTGTGAGTTCAAGGAAAGTGTAGCAATTGATTGGTGTGATTTGACAGCTCTAATGTTTTTGTGATGGGTGATGCTATTTGACTAGAATCCTCAAGCAGTAAGTATTTTTCTGAGTCAATAATAGCCTTCTTCTAAGAATGATTCAGAATTCGGACTGTTTTCCCGTTGAATTTGATTTCTTTCCGATGATTGACACTTCAATATAACAACTATTACTTTCAAACATGAGCAGATTCAACCACCTCCTGTACCTGAAATCACTTTAAACATTGATGATACCATAGGGATCGTGAACCCACCTCCAAATGGTAACGCTGCAATCACTTTGGGGACTTTAAATCCACCTCAGGTTAATCCCACTGTAATCAATGTGGGGACAGTGAACCCACCTCAGGTTGATAACACCGTAGCTGTAAGTTCTCTTCAGTAAGATTTAAGTTTCTCCATTAGTTTCATATCAACTAACTGAAAATCATTTTCAAAACAGGTGAATATACAGGTAGGTCTCCAATACAAGAAATAAGAAAATAGAGAATTAGATGATTCAATGTAACTCATTCTTTGAAACTTTACTTTCCCAAAAAAAAAAAATCAGAATCAAAATACAAACATTGTAAGATTCTTCCCTGATTGAATTTCAAGAAAAACATTAAAAGTATGAAAATTCAGGTTGGGAGATTGACTGATTTGAAAATTTATTCAACCCTTAACAATGAAATTCTTGCTCTCAACACTGTTACAAAAAAATGGAAAAAAAAATTAGGTTGAACAAATTGTAAGGGATGAGTTTTTTGCTCAAAAAACCCCAACCGATCAAAACCAATCCACTTCTTTTATTCTTGTAGCATCTCTGATTAAAATAAATTTTCTCTCACCCATCAAGCAAACTATACCTTTGGAAATTGTACCACCACCTCCAGCTTTGGAAGCTCCAGCTCCAGGTTCACAAAATCCAACTCCAGGTAAGAGTAGTTTGGGAAATAAAATCATTCAGTGTCTAAATTACTAACTCATTGAAAAATTTCTGCCCACATGTAAATGGCATTACAAAATTCCACCTCCAGCTCCAGCTTTGGAAATTCCACCTCCAGCTCCAGCTTTGGAAATTCCACCTCCAGCTCCAGCTTTGGAAATTCCACCTCCAGCTTTGGAACCCCCAGCTCCAGGTTCTCAAAATCCAGCTACAGGTGAAAGAAGTTTGCACAATAAAATCATCCAATGCCTCAAGTAATAACTCATTGAAAAATTGTCCAACCAATGTCAATGGAATTACCATCTTAAAAAATCCAACAAAGTTGTAAATGTAAGTTTTAGAACTATCTCTTTTAAGACATTCCAATTCTAATGAGAATCATCCATTCATTTTCAGGTTGGACCTCCTGTGAGACTTCAATTAACTAGCTTTACAAGGAAAAATAAACATAGAAATATTAGGCTGATGTCTTCAATTGTTTTCAATTTGTTCTGATCTTCTTGTCCTTTGGGATTTGTGTGAAAGTAAGTCTTTGTCTCAGTTATGACAAAATTGAAAAACAAAGGAAAGAAGCTTTCTGACACATTTTCTTTCTTTTATTTAGAGAATCAGCCAGACATAATTGTAAGCCTACAAAGTTATTGTTGATGTGAAGCATTTTCATTGAAAGATCATCTTTTTCCCAATTATTAGCCTCAACAGGAAGTGAGTATTTGAATAAAGAGATCATTTGTGTATTCCAATTCTAAAAAGTTTCCATGAACAGATTCAGCCAGTAGATTCTACGTATTTGAATCTGGGAACAGTTTTCGAAGGCCAAAGATCTCTCATTACACAGAGCTTTTCAACGCAATGCCACCAGTTTTCCTATAAGGCTCAATTCAAAGGTGTAAGATTTCTGTCTCATTTTGTGGTCAAAACAATTATGTGATGAATAACTTGTCTTTTTGTTAAAAACAGATTTCTCCAAAGTATTACAGAAGCACATTATTGAATATTTTCATTTTAGATCAATCTGGAAATAGAATGAGTATGGGCTCTCTGTTTGGCCAAAATGGGATTTTCAGCAGAGCAAATGTCTTGGTCAATGGTTTTGGAGCAAAAACTTTCAGACAAACTATTACCACCAGAGTCACAACAAGTGTCACATTGATCAGAATAATAAAATTCATCAGAGCAGGGGCATATGGTAGTTCAGTTGTTGGTTTCAAGTTCACTCCCAGGCCAAAAGCCACTGTTGTAAACACCGGAGGGGACAATAGAGCTCAATTGAACAATACAGTTAAAGCGGAAAATGTAGCTACAGTGGACAACACAGTTAAAGTGGACAATAAAGCTAAAGTGGAAAACGTAGTCAAGGTGGACAACAAAGCCAAGGTGGATGATAGATTGACAACTACCACAACTACCACAAATTTTCAGGTTCAAACACTTTCACAATATATCCCTGGTTCAGCTACCCGCCTTCAAGGAATTCCAAGAAATTACAGTTCAAGAAGGTTCTCATTATTCATGTCAGAAACATTGGTGTTAAGAGCACAAAATCTTGGTGTACGTTATTATGTCTTTCAAATGATCTTTTAGAAGGACCTGATATATATAAAAGTTTTGTTTTTCTGCTAGATTCCCATAAACCTTGCGTCAAAGTTCAATCAGCTTCAAGAAATCAGGCAGTTGAAGGTTACATACAGAAGCACGAGATTTAGTTTCACCGAAATTCTTACCACACGATTAACTCAGAATACGTTTATGGCACGAATCACTGACAGGATCAGTGGAGGTGCTTTCAGCCGTCTCTATATCCGGAAGTTTGATAAAAAGCCAAACACACCTGCCACACCTGCCACACCTGCTCTGCCAAAATCAAAAACAAATTCCACAGCGTCTAGGCCAGATCCGAACGCAGTTTCGAAGCCAATCAAACCCTGAAAGAGCAAGTAATTAATTAAAATTCATGCAACGGAATCCCAAATTCCCCAAGAACAGAAACCCAAAAAGATTCCAATTCCATTTTCCAAGTAAATTTTAAGGTTTTTGTTTTTTTATTTCTCCTATTGTAGATAATCATTAAGGATATTGTCAGCTGATAGGGTGTAGAAAATGAGAGGAGTCCCTATGAATAAACAGCAATCAAATCTCCAATAATCGTACCTTTGCAACCTCATCAACACTAAGAGGAGGTCATTTATACACCAAAGTTGCATCATTTGAGACAAGAGTTAAGGCTGTATTTCAGAAAGAGAGACGAAATTTCAATCAGGCGGATAGCTAGGATGGGAACTCAGCCATATTGCTGAGAGACGAACCCTTGGGAAAGATGATGAAAGAAAATAGAAAGCAACAACGTGGCTACCAGGCGGTGACCGAGCTGGTCAGTTCAGTCCAAGCTCATCCACAGTGAGAGGAGAGAGATGGAAGTGAAATTGAGCCATATGTGACACGTCTGTGAAATCAGTGGACATGCGTTTCACTTCCCGAGTGCATCATCATCCAGGGGATGTTCAACCGACTTTCTTGAACTGTAACATCGGGACGAAGACAGTTTGGACGTATCTAGACAAGCAAGCCATGTCGTCGCTGTTCAGGATGATGAGGTCGTTTACGAACTGCTCGATCCTGAAAATGTCTGCCAACGCCACCGGCCTGCCACCGCACGAAGTCAACGAGATCCAGAAATCGATTGATGTATGTATGAGTGTATCAATTTCCTTCAACGAGGAAGAATCTGGGATCCTTGTGTGTTAATGCATTTGAACTGAACCTGATATACATACCTTTCACTCTCATCATCATTTTCGCACAACAGAAATTAATTGCGAGCAACAAGGTATTGATCTTCAGCAAATCATACTGCCCGTATTGCGAAAGATCGAAAAAATTCTTGAATGACAAGCTGAATAGGATGCAGAAGAAAGAAATCAAGATTAAAGTTGCGTCTTTTTATTCTATCTTACTTGTTCTGCCGGTCTATGTCCCACACTAATAGTTACGTGTCCATGTTAGATTCTGGAATTAGACCTCGAACCTAATGGATCAATCATCCAAAATCTGTTGTGCCAGAAGCTGCAGAAAGAGAAAATAACCGTTCCTCAAGTTGAGTCCACAGCTCAACATCTCGAATGTACAAACCCGAATTGCATAAAAGGATCTCTGCTTATTCCATCCCTTATGTTTCTTTTCCTTACCGCACCCTTCTTTCAAATTGCAACGTCACCCAAGATCTTCATCAATTCCCAACACATTGGTGGATGCGATGATTTATTGACAAAGGAACAAGAAGGCAAACTGGATCCGCTACTATAAGCTGCTTGTAATCGAATATATGACTTGAATGTCTAGATTGGTGAAAATATCCCTAGTTGCATCTAACATACAAATCCAGCTTGACCGGAAAACATTGAAGAAAAGTATGGTAAGAACTGATACAGTCTCATGCGTACGACATGAACAAGCAGATAAGCCAAATTTGTAAATTAATGGAGTCATTTGTAACACGTAGTCTACCAAAGTGAGGTACTAAGATCATCTTCATCTTGATTGATGGCTTCACACATTGCATCCGTTGAATCGTGGAGGTCTTGGAATTCTGCCACGTGCGGGGCTTGTCTATTCTCTCAGCTCAACATTGTGACTGAAACATATTTATGCTAGTGCCCTTGACAAAAAAAAGGATTGTGATGATACAGCTCTGGGAAAACTGGAACTAGCTTTCAAGTTCACCGTTTCTGAACCGCTTGTTCAAAGCTGGCTTTGTAAGAATCCAGGATGTAGCTTGCCTGCTCCCTGTCTCTTTTTCTATGCTCCAATGTATCGTTGGAGTTGTTGATTTGTTTCCCTGGCGCTGTATGTATCGGACATGTTTGTTGAGGTGGGAGGTCAAACTTATATGACAGGGTGGCTTGGAGGGGAGTCTTTAGGCCCCTCCAAGCGAGAGAAGCCCCCGTGGGAATCTGCCGTTGGAGTGTGCACACCCCGCCCGGCTATTGGCAGGTTTCGATTGGTCACTGCTCTTTCCTTCAGAACCTATTCCCAAATTCCGATCAGCAACCACAATGCTCTCCATCAGCAGCAAGCGAACGGGCAGTCTGCTGCTCACCGCGCGGGCATTCGCAACCACCCGGCCCAGCCAGCTCGCCCATCCCAGTCCACAGCGTGACCCGATCCCGGCGCCAACCCAGACACCGGACCTCCCGCCGTTCCACTTCGGCGCATCCTCGTCCGACACCGCGCCTGACTTCAACTACAAAGAACCCTCTCCCAAGCCTATCGTCTACAAGGACTACTCCAAAGGGCCAAGTGCTCTCGACAAGGCCGCCAGGCTCTTCTTCCTCACGGAAATCGCAAGAGGTATGCTGCACTTTTCCCTCCCGGAAAATACCGCCAGCTGCTCACCTTGAATCTGTTGCAGGCATGTGGGTCGTCCTGGGCCAGATGTTCCGCCCACCTTATACAATCATGTAGTTGAGTCGAACGTCCCGGAGAAACATTTAATTTTGGAATCATTATCACTAACACCCGGCTTGAATTACACCCAGTCCTTTTGAGAAGGGTCCAGTCTCGCCGCGATTTCGGGGAGAACATGCCTTGCGGAGATATGCGAGCGGAGAGGAGCGCTGCATCGGTACGTTGTCCTTCCCAAAATCAAGATATTTGGATGCATGTTGAACGGATTGAATCGCAGCCTGCAAGCTCTGTGAGGCCATCTGTCCGGCGCAAGCGATCACGATTGAGAGCGAGACACGGGAAGACGGGTCTCGTCGGACGACTCGATATGACATCGGTCAGTTCCTCTTTTGTTTTCGGAAGCCCAAATAGGTATTGACGTGGTTGTGTTTGTCAGACATGACCAAATGCATCTATTGCGGATTCTGCCAAGAAGCCTGTCCTGTTGACGCGATCGTGGAGAGCCAGAACACCGAATACTCGACAGAGACCCGCGAGGAGCTGCTCTACAACAAGGAGAAGCTATTGGCCAACGGCGACAGGATGGAGGCCGAGATGTGAGTCTCCTTCCTTAGTAATCACATCCGCCCCCTCTTCCCCCGTGCTGAATCATCATGCTCCGAAATCCCTCCCGCAAACCTGCAGTGCCGCAAACCTCCATGCCGATCATGTCTACAGATAAACTCTCCCTCCTGTCTCGTCTCTGAATCTCCCCCGCTTCCTCTTCTCCACTATCGCTCAACCAACCCTCATCAACCGCCGTGGATGTAAACACATATACACAAACCAGTTTTTTTTTCTTTTTCTTTTGTCTTTCTATAGATACACACACATATATACGAGTTCATGTAAAGAGGGTTGTTTCACCCGTCCTGCGCCTCCATCATCTGGTCGATTGCGGTGAATCGTCTAGGCTGGATTGCCTCACTGAATCCTGCACACTAACTGCACTAGACTAAATGAAGTGGGCGTGAGCTTCTCCTTTGTATGAGCAAGATGTAGACCGAACAGCAATTCGGTTCCTTGCTGATCCTGGAATTAGTAATTATACTCCCTGCAGTATTCAACCTTTCCTGAGGGTAATCTTATGTAGGGGCAAGGACAATATCTCGACGGAAATACATGAGCAGCATTTTCAGGGCTGTATCTTATCCACCCGAAACTCTCCGAAGCATAAAGAATTCAAGAGACACTCTCTTAACAGCTCTCAACTGCAGAATGACCACAACAGCTCTCAACTGCAGAATGACCACCAAACCGGCTTGGACCCCTAGCCCATGCTTGTTCCAATGCGCCAAGCTCTCAACTTGAGCCTCATAGGAGATTTCCACGTGTTAAAGAGCTGGGCTACTCAACTGGATGATTGACTACCTTATTTTCTTATGGTGAAGGACTCTTCCTCTCCTGGTCAAAACACCCCTCAGTGATTCACATATTGAAAAATCAACCCACTCCATATGATGCTATATGTATCTGACTGTGTAAAGGTGTGTATGGGAGTAATCAGAGGTAAAAGCAATCTTAGGAAGCAAGTTTCACAGACTACATACATGTTCTGAGTAAATAGATCCATTCACAAAGGCAGTCTTCTTTTTTATCTTTGGTAATTTTAGGGATTATCCTGAGACATGCTTTCTTTTCATTTAATTTGAAAAGTAGAGGAGCTTGTGGATGAGTTGAATAAGAGTTGGCCCATGAACGACTTTCCCATCCTCTGTTTTTACAAGCATGTCCTTCTCCTTCATCCAATAGTTGAGAAAATTGCGACAGATTCAATACCTTGCTTCTCGTTTAGCAGCCAGTCTAAACCCAAAATGATTATCAGCTTTCAAAACTTTGTGAACTTGAATTTCCCAACATTCCCCGCCAAATCTAATTCCCTGTTCAAGCCGAAGCCATAACTCCCTCAAAAAGTCCAAGATTTCTGGAACTTTGTTTTCTGTTAATAAATCTTGATCATGTTCCTTGTAAATTGAAAGAACAATGTCAATCAGGATATGTGATATTTTGGTGATATCTTCGATAAATTTTTGGATGGCTTGTACCCGGTTTGATAACACTCGGGGTGAAGTCTTGGTGGCTTTTAGTTTCTTTCGAACTTTTACGATCAATTCATTTACAATTCCTTCTGAGAAAGTTGCATAACTTTCGAGATCAATTTTATTATTGGAGATTCCCAAAAGGATTTCATAGAAATGAGAATTCCTAAGCTGTTCTGCGGCTTCTTCATCAAGTGGAAATTCTGCCAACTTCCTGCTTCGTTGGAAAAATACGGTCAGAAATTGATCTGCCCGATCTCTCGGAAAAGAGAAGGAATATTCTTTGTCTTTTTTACGTTGGCATTTATTGAGATATTTCAAAAATTCTCTTTGACTCTTAGCTTTTTTCTTATTCTCTGGATCTTCTCTCAGAAAGCTCCAAGCTTATACTTCAAATGTTTTTTCCTGTCCTGTCGCGTATAGGTCGATTGGTGTCACCATCATTCAAATGTTTTTCTTTCTCAACTCCAAGGGTTTGGCCCAAGTTACCAGAAATGTCACAGGCCCTGACCTTTTTTGATGTAGAGCTTTGATCTGAATCAGTTGGACGCTTTCCGGGACGGATGCTTCGAAAGCGGGTTTGCTGGTTTGGCTCGTCTCCATGGGAACCGGAGAGATTTAACATTGACCCTCAGGTAGAACGGTGCCGCTGTGTCCAAGATGCCTCCCGTTGATTTGGGCGCCATTGCCGCTGTAGTGAGTAAAGCTGAGATGGGCAGATGGAGTTTTTAGTAGATGAAATGGCATCTCATGGTGTGCACGGGGATTATGTTTGCCTGCCCTGAGGGAAGAATGTGGCAGTAATGATTAATAACACAGATGGGGGAATCGCTTTCGCTCCCTGAGCTATCTTATATCTCGGCCCTCGGCCCGAACCCATGCGTTGTACAGTGGGTGCACTCGACGCGGTGCCGTTTGTGTTTTGTCTCCAAGTCTCAACGTGTGTTTAAGATCGTAAAATAGTGATAACGCGCTGTTTTATAGTTCATCGGATATATACCGGTTCAGGAGAGGAATGACTGCGAGTATGTAGCTGCGAGTTGAGGGGCCCCCATGAAGAAACAAGTTTGCACGAGCCACGAAATGAAAATATCTTGATGAAGACAAGAAGGATAGGAAAACCCTAGCTCAACAAAGACCCTGTGGGGATGAAGTCCCCGCAGACTCGCGAGAGCCTGGTGTCAAGTTAGAGGAAAACTAACATGGGTTTAAATAAAAGTAAGGAGATAAGAGACAAGGATACATGCACTGAACAAAGTGTTAGAGCCTTAGTTACATACCTGGGACTGTCACCGATGAGTCTCACTTCAGACTTCTCGTCTGGTTCCCAATCCTCGTGAACATGCAGTATCCTATATCAACATTCGGCTGGTTTTCCATCTGGCCATTCATGGAGCGATCACTAGATCAGCTTGCTGCATTGTCAGTCCTCAACTTGTAAATGTATACAATGGACGTCTAGGTCAGGCTCTGTCTCTCTTATTAATTGGTGTGCCAAGGTAACAGGATTCATGGATCAGTCATTTGTGCAATCTTTTCTTTTGGGAGGCTAAGACACTTTTGAAACAAGGGACCGACCATCAATCATATGACCTTTTTGTATGACCCCGCAGTGTGTGGGGGTCATGAAAACTCAAGTTTCTACTTCCACCTCCCTACTGATGCCCATCCTTTATTTGAAAATTGAGATTCTTGGAATCTCCAGGGCTATCTTCATTTCAGTTGAGGTGTGTAGAAATTGCTTCTTTTGGAAACAATGATTCATACAATTCAATCTCTTTCGGTGTCTTCAAATGATGAGAAATTAGAATGATTAAGACGGAGACCCTCCAGGGGGGTTTCAAGCTCGTTCATCATGGGTTGCGACTTTTGGTGCAAGGACTGCGGAATGCGCAATGCGGCGTGGTGCGCCCCGTTCTCATCCCCCCGGGGGGTCCCTTTGCCGCCACCCCGTTCCTCACCCTGCAGACAATATAAATATATTCCGCAGAACATCCTCCAACTCACCCGTCGACCCACTTCTCCCGCCCCACCACAGATCTCTCCGCAACAGTACGGCCAAACTCAACCTAGAAACCGAGAATGTCCAGCGCACACAGACCAACATGGGCTCCCGCTGTAGGTTCCCCCCGACTTCACCTTTCACGCACAATGTTCCGGCGGACATGATGCAGAAAAAAAAAAAGAGTGGCTTACCGTTCTCTGCGAGGACTGTTAGATGGGCAAAGATGCTCGCATCAACACGAAACAATACAGTTCACGAGATATCGCGGCACACACGAAGCTCAAGTACCGACAACCAGGCCAAAACAGCAAAGATGAAATCGCTCGACGTGATCTGAAGTTGGAGCTCGAAATGGCCGAGCGCGAATCTGCGGCTAAAAGACGGCGCGCGGCTGGTTTGCTACCGATTGCTGAAGCGAACCCATCAAACGGTAAACAAGCGGATACCAAGCTACTAGAGGATGGAACAGACGAAGAATCAAAGGCTAAACGGAGGAAGATACTCGAGGAGGCGTTACTTGCAGATAAGGACGACTCTGAAAGTGAGGACGACTCAGATGATGACAAGAAAGGGCCCAAACGGCATGGAAAAGGAAAGGCGACCTCAGTGCCCGTGTCCAATCACAACGGAAGCGAAACCGGCAAGTCCAATGGGAAGAATGGTGTGGAAAGTGAAGAAGAGGAGGGCGATGACGATGACGACGACGATAGTGATGACGATGAATCTGAAACTGCAGAGTTGTTGAAAGAGCTGGAAAAAATCAAGCGCGAACGGGCTGAAGAGAAAGAAAGACAGGTTAGCGCAAATCGATATTCAGCTGTTTGGGTGCTGTGGTTAAACCTTTTAAATCCCTTCTCTCTCTTAGGAACGCGAGTCAAATGCCAACGCCACCTTGGATAAAGAAGCCGCAGCGGCAATTGGAAACCCGTTACTGAACCTCAAGGCGGCCCTAAATCAAAACAACAATCTTTCTCCTACTAATTCCGTTTCCACTTCCTCAAACAGCTTCTTCGTCAAGCGACGGTGGGATGATGATGTGATCTTCAAAAATCAGGCTCGTGATGTCAACGAAAAACCGAAAAAGGAATTCGTCAATGATCTATTGCGAACCGAGTTTCACCGACGATTCTTAAAGTAAGCCCCTCGGTTCTTGACTTGTATATCCTTTTTTTGAACCATGAACCATGTTGTCATGCTGAAAGTTGCATGTCTTATGTGCCCACAGAAAATTTATCGCCTAGAAGCAATGCCACCCTGTCTCTTTTTTACCAAATGTTTTGCATTGTATTACAAATGGTGCCTGCGTCTACCTTCCCAGCTGATCGCTGAACAATCACATCGCTCTAAAACACAGCGTCGACACGCTCTTCACCTCCTTATCACCCGCGCCATGCCAGTCGAAAGAATCCAGCATGTTGTGTTTAAACCATATTGCCCCTTGAGCAGGAGAACCAATACCGCGTGGTAGAAATCCAAGAATCCTTACTGTTTCATATACTTCCACGCTGACGCGGGTCCTCTGAGTCTCAATTGGTCGTCAGGCATCCTTCTAGGAGCTCCTTCGTGTCGAGGTGATTGCAAAGTCATAGAGTGCTGGATCTGTTGAACAGCTCATGGATAATCTGGATTATTAGGAGACACAAGGGTTCAACTACGCGTTCCCTTTCGCTGGGAGTCATGCACCCGCAGAGCAATATGACTTCACTGAATCAATTCCAAACGTACTCTCAAGGTACTTCAATCTTCTTAAATCAGTGTAGTAAGCGTCGCCAATAAATATACTTCTTTCCAATGAGGAGAGAATGATCATTTATATATTACTCCTGGTGACTTTCGTAGGTAGACCTGGTGATAAGGCACCCTACACCGTCACCCTTTTCCCTGCTTTAGGGGAAACTTTCTTCTATCTCCTTTTCCATGAGCTCATGGCGAGAACGATACTTATGGGGAAAGATACAGTGGTATGGATGATATCAGCTCATCAAGCCGAGTCATTGAAAGACCGCCCCTTCAAACGGAGCTTGAGGCGGGGCGACTTGAGATTTGGTTGGCATAGAGGCCAGTTCAAAAAAGCCTGTCAAACTTCCACACAACAACAAAAAATTGGTCATCAATTGCATATCACTTTGCTTTTTCACTGTGATAAGGTTAAATTTGCTCAAGTTTACAACAGAAGTTTACTAGATTTTACCAGGTACACATATTTTAAGTAGAGCTAAGAATGAGAAATGAGACAAAGTTGATTCAAAAAGGTTTTGTTCCAATGTGCTTTTTCAACAACAGCAAGCCAAGACATCTAAATATGTAAATGTTTATTTACACCAGACAACTTGTCATGTTTGAGTTGAACTCAATTAAGCACCAGGCTTGATTTGGGGGTTGTCCTGCTTTGTAGCTATTGTCGAATGATATAGCCAAATGTAAAACACTTGGTAATTCTTGGATGATATTTTGAAGCATTATGTCCTTTTTTTAGTTTTTGGCGCTGGGGTGGTTGGATTTGCAGGTGGACGGGGTACAGATTGTAAAGTTGACTTGGATAGCGGTGGAGTGGGTGATGATAAAGCTGACTTGGATGGTTGAGTAAGAGGCGTCTTTGATGGTGCTGGTTGACCTAGAAGCAATGCCTCTTTTGTAGAACCTACAAATACTCCTTGATTGACTGTTGTTGTAGTTGTGGCGGTGAGAATTGTGCCACTTTTATCCACTGTGAATCTAGGTAAGTTGCTTAACGCGCCACCACTCATTCTGTCCGTGAGTTGAAATGTATTCCTTGTTGTTGCCAGTCTCATAGTAACAGACTCAGAAAAGCCAAACACCCCGACATTGGTTGGGGAATATCTTGCAGGGACCATTGGTTGAGGAGCAGGAACTCGAATCTAAAAAGAGAGTGAAATGGTATTTCAGGAACCCGCATTCATTGAATATCTTCATAACTCTAACATAACAAGTAAACGTACCCCATACTCCTGTGCTGTAATTAACAATCTCTGGGTTGATTGCATTGAAAATATATTGTTGTTCACCGGTGGAATTCCAACTAGCCTATTGGATACTCCAACCATGTTGCTCAAAACCATCCTTCCTGAACCACCTCCAAACTGAAGTCTCTCAGTCATGCTGAAACCTCCCGAGCTGAATGTCCCTGTTAGGCTTGTAGGTCTTCCATTCCTGCCAAATGTTTCTGTAGTTGTGGTAGTGACCATTGCGCCACTTGTATCCACTGTGAATCTAGGTAAGTTGCTTAACCTGCCACCACTCATTCTGTCTGTGAGTTGGAATGTATTCTGCGTTGTTGCCAGTCTCATAGTAACAGACTCAGAAAAGCCAAATCCCCCGACAATGGTTGGGGAATATCTTGCAGGGACCATTGGTTGAGGAGCAGGAACTCGAATCTAGAAAGAGAGTGAGAAATCCGCATTCATTTATCTCCAAAACTCCAAGGTAACAAGTAAACATACCCCATACTCCTGTGCTGATATCAATAATCTTTGGGTTGATTGCATTGAAAATATATTGTTGTTCACCGGTGGAATTCCAAATAGCCTATTGGATACCCCAACCATGTTACTCAAAATCATTCTTCCCGAACCACCTCCAAACTGAAGTCGCTCAGTCATACTGAAACCTCCTGAGCTGAATGTCCCTGTTAGGCTTGTAGGTCTTCCATTCCTGCCAAATGTTTCTGTAGTTGTGGTAGTGACCATTGCGCCACTTGTATCCACTGTGAATCTAGGTAAGTTGCTTAACGTGCCACCACTCATTCTGTCCGTGAGTTGGAATGTATTCTGCGTTGTTGCCAGTCTCATAGTAACAGACTCAGAAAAGCCAAATCCCCCAACATTGGTTGGGGAATATCTTGCAGGGACCATTGGTTGAGGAGCAGGAACTCGAATCTAGAAAGAGAGTGAGAAATCCGCATTCATTTATCTCCAAAACTCCAAGGTAACAAGTAAACATACCCCATACTCCTGTGCTGATATCAATAATCTTTGGGTTGATTGCATTGAAAATATATTGTTGTTCACCGGTGGAATTCCAAATAGCCTATTGGATACCCCAACCATGTTACTCAAAATCATTCTTCCCGAACCACCTCCAAACTGAAGTCGCTCAGTCATACTGAAACCTCCTGAGCTGAATGTCCCTGTTAGGCTTGTGGGTCTTCCATTCCTATCAAGCGTTTCTGTGATGGATCTACTGACATCTCCTTGTCTGAATGTTTGTGTGATACTTCTGGGGTTCCCATTCCTATCAAAACGCTCACTGAATGTCCTCGTGATGTCGCCAATCTGCAAATACTCCGTAAAACTACGAAGTCGCCCACTTGAGCGAATCCTCATAGTGATGCTATCAGTAAATGTGTTTCCCCCTAAAAAACCGGTCACACCCTCTTGAAATCTGATTAATTGCCCATTTTGGTTGAAACGTCCACCTATTGTTACTGCATTCACAAAGGGATTGTTACCGGAAAGGGTTAATCCTGTTGTCAAGAACTGTCTGGGTATCTGGAAGCGTAGCATTACAACACAAAAAAAGTTATTCTTCCTTGTCAAAATTACTCATCATCAGAACTCCAAAAGGATTCATGATAGCACATACACCACCTGTATTGGCTACAATGATCATGTCGTACATCATCATTGCAAAAGGATTGATAAGCATTGTTGTTATTGATGTTCTGGTAGTTCTTCTTATTTCAGGCCTTCTTGTTGAACTTGTTGACTGAAATACAATATTGAAGCACAGAGTTGTGGTTAGACCAAATCAAAATTCAGTAGGATTGGGTTGATTACTTACAAAATCCTAAAATTACATTCATTTTAGATATTTTGAAAACAACGGATGGATAGTGAGAAACAAACATTTTGAACTTGATTCTCGGGAAAGGAGCTCACAGCCTGGTTCTGTAGGTATATGGAGGCAAAGTAAAAACAACAAGAATACCAAGATTTAGCAAATGCTTTGTGTTAAATTTTTTATTTTGTTAGATTGCTTACATTTTATCCACGAGTGAAGCATAATTTGAACAAATAATGTGCAATTGTCAGATACCTGAGCAGAAATTGTGTGGTAGTTTCTAATTCTCTTACCAGAAATGGGTTCTTTTTTGCGTAAGTTGCAACAATGATAGGTTTTGCATAAAATATAAATCAAAGCAAAGATTCAATAATTAAAAATTTAATGTTTCTTTTTCCAATAACTTACTATGCCATTTGTCTTGAACATTGAAAGTATCAGAAATTCAGTGTCAACTCTTTTATACTCAGTTTAAAGATAAGAATATAAAATTCAAAACTCTCACATTTGGATTAACACCTCCACTATCTCCAGGGATAGGTGATGGGCCACCAACACCCCCAACTGCACCATCATATGGAATTACAATCCCAGGAAATTGTGAAAAGTTGAGCCTCCTGTGTGATTGCTGAAGATTCGCAAAGCCTCAGTTTTTTCTGCTTACCTGGACTTTGAGGTGTTCGCTTTACTAGTGGGGTAGATTCGTCCAGGCCTCCAACAGATATGATATCATTTGCAAAGAGCTGGGGGCCATCATGAAGGTGTGCCAAAGCGCGATTTTCGCAAGACTTGACATTGTTCTGCTTGAAATCACAGAATTGGAAGGTATTTTTGTAAAACTTTAAACAACTGGATAGTAAAATCGTCCAAGCTCCCGCAACAAGTAGCGACCGAAACCATGCGCGTCGATTGGGCTGCGCTGGGTTTTGAGAGGCTCGGATGTCTATACGGAGCTGGGGTCTATGATTCATTGGAACTGGATATCCAACTGTCAATGTCAAGTTCAGCCCTTGAATGACCCAATCCAAATCCACTGACTATTTGTGGGATGCGCCCTTTTTGCAACTCGTTCAGAGCTTCCTTTGGTTCAGTTTCAAGATGTGAAAGTGTGCATGAGAAAATCGATGTTTGCGAAACGGTGGGTCGGATTGTCTTCCTTTTTGAGGTAATGATTGGGATAAATACAATGAGGAATGTGATGGAGCTGAGGACTGGATGGGTATGGACCTGTTTCAAAATGATTACACCACATGTGAAAACTTGGAGGAGATGGCTGATTTTTCCTGTTAGTAGGAAAATGAGAAAATCAAGACATGAATGGCCCAAAAAGTGACGCTTCACTGAAACTGATCCGAATCAATTCATCCGTGGGTTGACATGAAAGAGTGATCACAACCACCGGCCATTAAGTAGTTAGCAGCCATCAAAAAGGGCGACGAGGCATGTCTCCCTACCAATCGAGTAGATGGCAGTGCCTTTGCTTGTTGTCGTCTAGCTTTACAGCGTTGATAACTTTCCCCCGGTAGTGGGCCACTCTCCAGGTGCATTCTCGTCCTAAGGTCAGCTCACTCTTTGCTGTTTCATATGCGATGAAGACAACGACAGCGCTGTCGGTGGTCGACGTTACAGCATGGATGGCATCGTTCTAATTAAGTCGCACACATCTGGGGAGCCCAGCTCAGCGGCTTGCCTTCGGTGGACTCCTACCGATTGTCGTAGCCATGTGCATCAAGAGATATGGCAACAGAGACCCCAATGACACGGTCGGAGACGACGAGACCGGGGTCCGGCTCTTCTCCAGCCGGTGGAAAATGAAGTGATGTATCTTATATGTAGCCTACGGCCAATCTACGCTACATTTGTTGAGGACAAGTTTGGACGTTGGCACACAACCCATCTACAAAATCAAAATGTCCAAGAAGGGTCCAATTTGGTGAATTGAAAAAAAAAAAAAAAAAAACACTGTAGCCGCATCCATAGCAGGTATAAGCGTGTTTAAGAACTATTAGTATACAAATAGCTTGATAGAATAGTGAACATATGATAGCTGGTTGTACAAAATGAAGAATCCCATGGAACATCAGATTGCAAATCTATTGAAGAATGTGGGATAGAGTCAGGAAGATAAACAAATCAAAATCTTTGGTAGAAACTCTGATAAATTCTAGGAGAAAGGATTTCATTATTCTGAGCTGTGACAAGAATAGACAAACAATATAATATTTTGACTTATACAGGTGCAATCTTCTTCAGGCAGGTTATATAATTATTGGAAACCATAGTAAAAGTTTCTTGCATGATCAGTGTTGGACACTATTAGAAACATGAAAATTGATTTTGTTTACTCAATGCAACTTCTATCTATCTAAAAATATGATTTTTTACATGATCTTCTAATCATAATGGAAGAGGGAAAAAAACTTATTTAGAAAAGGAAAACAGATACTTCTTTGATGAATTGAATTACAAAATCGAGGCAGACTCAACCCAACCCAATGGAGATGCCCAATTATGACAATAAGATTCAAAGAAACCCGGCCAGGACGTCTCAGGGGAAATCCCTCAAGTTCTAGGTGATAGGGAGCGAAAGGAAATGTGACGATGGAATGAGAAGAGAGACATTATATTTTCTCTTGTGATTTTTGACAACTCGTTTTCACCTTTCATGACAAAAAAGAATTAGGAGCTCATGAAGCGACCGGAGGGTGAGGGCTCGAGAGCTCAGGCGGGGCGCTGCTCTGAATAGCATCTTTTTTGGCCTTGAGCACCTCGGTCTTGTTGGCGTCGACATAGATGCGCAACTTGCCGTCCGAGGCGCGCACCTCGACCTGGACGAGCTCCAAGGTAGGTATCAACCAATGCGCGCCACATGCGGAGACTGAGAGAATCGCATTCCTTCAAGTTAGCATCTCATCACAGAAACAAGACTTGGGGAGCGGGAGAACTGTGGAATGTGGCTAAGGGAGGAATAAACTTTACTTTTTTCGTGCGGGTGTGAAGTGCACACAGCAATCGTCTTGGCTCCACTGGCCACTCCAGCCTTGATCCCAGAGGGCGAGTCTTCGATGACTAGGCAGTTTCCCGGCTCGAAGCCAAGGCACTCGGCTGCCAAAATGAAGGGATCGGGCTAAAGATTGAAAGCCAATTCAGCTATTACTGTTGCGCAAGGATACCTTCACACCAACGTACAAAGGGTTTCCCATTCTTCAAACGTGGATCGTCAGCCGTAATGGTCACCTTGGGAGGAACGATGCCAACTCTCTTGAGTGCGCCATAGCAGTAGGTCTTAGCTCCTGAGGTGGCAACCGCATATCGACCCTCAGGTAAGCTGTCGATTAGTTTACGGACTCCCGGTAGGATCTTGACAGACTTGTCCTGGGGAATATGCAAATCACCAAGTTAATTGTCGAGAGTGAAAGTCGTACAGTTGAACATTTCAGCTTACTGTTAAGTCTGAAACATCAACCTCTTCATCATCTGTCTTGATTTCATCATCATCATCATCTTCTTCGAACACATCTTCGTCTATGTTGGAAGAGTTGGGGTCGTTTTCCTTAGCAGCGACATGACCATTAACCGGCGCCTGAGTTAAAGGCTTTAAGCCTAGGGCCTACTCACATGAATGCATTTTCAGATAAAGAGAAGAATCAATCCATCATTACCACTTAATGATGTGGGTTCTACTTTGTGCGACAGATGAGGCATCTCGTGTAGATGCATAGCTATGAGAGACTAACGGCCATTCTACTAGAGACCCCATCGGCGGTGATCGATTGTGAAAGGCTTGATTTCCTTCGTGGTTTGTGGTCATTGCCATTGAAAACCATGGAATTTTTTCGGCTGGTTTCCCGGCTCTGACGCTTGCTGCTTGCCATACTGGATCTACGAGACCGAACCTCGTTACTGAAATGATCGGCCTGTCGTAATATCTCCGTCTCGAACGCTTCTACGTGAGGTTCCATCTCCACGTTCGACATTCTCCTGAGTTGGGGCTTGAGGTCCTTCAAGTTGTCGATGGCTCTCCTCCCATGAGTCGCATCGATCACTTCTTGCGGGTCTCGGTTGAGCGCCTGGGCTACTGCTCCCCAAGCTGATTCTACGGCTGCTATGGAGTCTACCAGCGTCCCATCCATATCAAACTTTTCATCATTCGGACAACAATCAAAAAGTGGCGGGTGGTCAACAGGCTAGAATCAAGACCCTTGGAGACTCTGAATGCGGCTGTGAATGTTAAAGACAAGAAGGCTTTTGATCAGGGAAGGAATGGCAAGGGCTTACCAAGATCGCATCGACAACCATCTCAGCTTGGTTGCGCTCATCGAGAGATTGGTAGAGGTTGAAAAGGGACATGGTGACGATACTCTAAAAGGTTAAGAGGGGGGGGGGCTGCCGTTTCACGGACAGGGAATGTGTATGGTGGGATGTGCAGTGGATGGGGGGAGTTGTTGGGGATAGGAAGATGCGGTGGGATGGGAACAGTGTCCGCCAATTTATAGAGCAGGGCAACTCACATCTCGAGGTGGGTTGGATTTCAGGATCTCAATGACCGCAGAATTTGAGGAACGACGTCATGGCTCGATACAATAACAATTAACTTCAATTCTCAAATGAGGTGGCCAGGGCAGTCGATCGATGGTGTTCCCCGGACAACGGCCCCCCATGTCTACAAAATACTGAAAACTGATTTCAAATCGATCTGAATCTGAATTGAGCCAAGGCTCTGTGAGGGTGAGCCTGAATAGTCTATCTATCGTATTAATGTTGCTACATATTTATTAGGGTTGTTTTCATATATTCTGAAGCTACCACTGAACAGATTGGCAAATCGATGCCGAATACATCTAAAAAAAAATGGGGGGGCGAGGGGCGCTGGGTTGAGTGTACCAGAAGGGTCATGCTATTGGTCTTTTGAAGAATATCCTGGAGGAGCGCCCACAAGGAATCAAATTGAGTGGAAGAAGGGCACTGGCCACTGCAGCCGCAGTTCCTTTCCTCGCCCTGTCTGACTGCTGGCTTTGTTTCCCGACATGTCTTGCACCATTTCTCAACAAACAAGTCTCAAATCTCCAAACTTCGATTCGATTCATCTGCAAACTCAGCTTCGCATTCGTCGTAAGCCCGATTGATTTACCCTTGAATTCGAACTCATGTTGCCAAACTCCCTAGGGTTTACATAAAGAATACACAGCTTGCCGGAGGGGGAGTGCAGGTTTAGTATAGCTGCGCCCAGTCAATCTGGCTCTGTCAAACCAAAGAAAATGGTTCGGAGTTGACTGAAGAGCTAGATACTTTGCCTCACAAAGAGCCACCGGTTGTTGTTTTTCCCTTCACCGGGCCGAAACCATCCCAGCTGTGCTCCCAGCAGTGAAGCTCCACTAGGGTCCGTATATATATCACTTTAGGGGGGAGAGGAGCAGGAGAAGTTATACCAAAGATGTGTTACAACATCCTTCTTGAAACTTGTGGTTGTGATTTATCTTACTGACGTCATAGTCATCGATCAAGGCCTATCACGGCATAAATATTTGTAGAGCGCATCACTGCACAACGCATCCGTTGCGTCATCGACTGCCATCGACGGTCGACCGGTGGGTGCACTGCACTTCATTGTCAATTTGTATGTGACTTTTGACCCCGGGGACACCTTACTACCGTGACAGATGATCCCCAAAATGTCATGAATACATACAAGGCGGGAGGATTTTGACGACTTGCGAACGACACAAGTTGCGTCGGGTCGCCTCCCCCCGACCCCGCCTTCGATGACGACATGAGTTCGCGTTGCCGGTTTACCGCTAACAATGGGACCGCCTGACCGCATCACATCAGGGATGCATGACGCCCAAGAGATGACGGACTGTCAGTGAGCCAACAGTCAGCATATTGCTTGCAGTAAGTAAATGGTCATTAGGCCCCTCCGCGGTCAGAGCATCTCCACCGCGGGTGTTAAACCGCGCTGCTATACGGAACATAGCACCCCAAACACAACTTAGCAGCTCCACCGGGGCTGCTAAAGCTCCAAAATATTTGAGATCCTGCCTCTTCGCTTCTATGCGGATCTCACATGTAGGATCGCAATAGCAGCTCACGACGCAAGTATCACACAACAAAATCTATGATTCTCCAGCCCCATATCCCCCGATATCAACGTGATTGCTCATATCAAAGTTCTTCCTACCGACAAGCCAACTGCCACCATTTCAACCGACTCCCATGGCCAACATCGACCCAATGTCTCATGACCGTATGTTTTCTATCCTTCTCAAAGTGATCAGCAAAAAAATACTGATTTTTTTCTTTTATAAAACTACTTTTAGTGGAATTCCCTCCATCACCGACCCCAATCAATCAAGACGAACCAACCGAACATGTCTTCTCCCAGATTCAGACTGGAGCTTCTCAAGAAAACGAGGACGGCAGCAAAAAAAAAACGGGGAACTACCAGCCAAACAAGGACCTCGGTCTTTGCGTCTTGTGGATTAGAATCACATCAAATCCAATCGTGGGCACTGACCAGGATGGCGGAACCTTCTGGAAACGTGTTGCAATCTTCTACAAGGAAGAGGTCCCAGGTTCTAGCTGATCTTCGGGTAGCTTGAAGGCTCGCTGGGGTGTCTTGCAGAGAACGATCAGCAAGTTCCGCGCGTGTGTCAACCAGGTCAAGCATTTCAATCAAAGCGGGGCTTCAACGGAAGACAAGTTGAAGGGAGCCCTCCAACTTTTCTCTGAAGATCAGAAGTGCGCGTTTAAGCATCTTTCATGCTACAATTGCCTTATCAAAGAGCCGAAATGGTGCGCTTACGTCGACGAAAACAGCAAGAAATCTCACAAAGTCAGCAAAAAGAAACGAGCTCGAAGCCCAAGCAGCGAGGTGCCCCTTTCATCAACTGCTGCTTCGGAATTTGTGTCCAACAATGAATCAACCAATAATCTTGAACGTCTGATTGGAAGGAAGAAGGCCAAAACAATCGATTCTCTCAATACCAAAAACGATGATTGGAAAGAGAAGATTGCGGTTGCTCACCATAACTTGGCTAACGAAACCGCTCGCCAAAGCAACATCTTCGAGTTGGAAGCTGAATCGTTAAGAATGATCGCCAACAACGGTGCGACCGAGTCTCAATTCAAGATCATGAACCAAGACCTTACTAAACTCGATGAAGACTTGAAGGAATTCTTTAAATTAAAGAAACAGGAGATCCTCAATAACCTTCTCAAGCAAGCCAGCTCATCCACCCAATGGCATGTTTTTTTATTTCATCTTCCCTCCCCACTGTCTGTTGTGTGCTTGTTCACCACATTTGTCATCTTGTTTCTTCCTTTTCTTCTTGCGTGCCACATGAATGATTGGAATCAAATCTTTTTCTCTCTTTAGTAGTATTACCAAGACAATACTTCTTTTATTTAGAAAAAAGAAGAAAAGTGATACAATTAAATGAAATAAAGAAAAAGAAAAAACTGATACAATTGAATGGAATAAAGACCAGATCATTCTTCCCCCTCCGTTTGTCCTTTAACATCCCACTGGTGCTTGATGATATCTTGTCGCAGCTGAAGGTACTTTTCTAAATCTTGCATATTGTGAAAATGATCAATGAATTCAGAAAACAAGATTTGTCCATCTTGGGAAACCTGAACAGGAGTGGTGATAGCAGAGGGATTGTGATTGTAAGAGTAATCAATGTAAGAGTCTTGCTCATCCTCCACAATCATGTTGTGGAGGATGATACAAGCTTTCATGACATTCCTCAAGTTATGATGCTTCCACCCGCGTGCTGGCCAAGATACATTAGCAAAGCAAGATTGAAGAACTCCGAAAGCCCGCTCGACATCTTTCCGACAGGCTTCTTGCATTTTCACAAAATGCTTTTTGTCCAGACCTTGAGGCTTGGATAAAGATTTGACAAATACTGGCCAATCGGGGTAGATTCCATTGGCGAGGTAGTAACCTTGATTGTAATTGTGATTGTTGATAGTAAAAATACATGTTGGACTCGTTCCATTCAGCAGATTCTTGAAAAGAGGAGAGCGATCCAAAACGTTTATATTGTTGTGTGAACCTGGAAGCCCACAGTAGGCATGCCAGATCCACAAGTCGCTTGATGCCACAGCTTCGAGTATCATGGTGGGGACCTAGTAAACAAGTTCAAATAGATGAGCATTGGTTCTGAAAAAAAAAAAAAAAACAAGCAAACCTTTTCTTTTCCTTGAAACTGTCCAGCCCAAGCAGAAGGACAGTTCTTCCACTGCCAATGCATGCAGTCGACAGAACCAAGCATCCCAGGGAAGCCCCGCTTTGATCCAATTTTAAGAAGTCGCACAAGGTCTTCAGGGGATGGCTGGCGAAGATACTCGGATTCGTATATTGCAACAATTGCATTGCAGAAACGATCCATACATTGGAGCGAGGTGGTTTCAGATAGTTGGAGGTATTCGTCGTTACAGTCGCCGGCTCCACCATAAGCAAGCATCCTCAAAGCAGCTGTTGTCTTTACGAGGGGATGCAAGCCTAATCTCCCCACTGCATCGGCCTTCTGCACAAAGTATGGGTCAAATTCCTCGACAGCATTTGTAATCTTCAAAAAAAGAGGTCGGCACATTCGAAATCGTCGTCGGAATAGGGTATTGTTGTACAGAAAAGTATCCAAAAAATAGTGATGTTGGAGTTGAAGGTAGCTTCTTTCAAAATCTCGAGGCAAATTTGGCCTTTTTCCTTGTTTTGAACCGCCATGAGAAGGAATTGCTTTGTGTTCATTGTCTTTGTCCAACAAGGTTGATGTTTCAATCAGTAGATTTCGTCTGGCATTTGAACTTGCAATGAGGTGTTGGCGTCGTATCAGAATTTGTGGTAAGAGTGATTTGGCGGAGGGGATTTCTTCAGTGGCTAGTTTGTTGATCTTGTCCATACCAAAGTTGAAAGGGTGGTCTTCTTTTTTTATTGCCTTGTTTTGATTGTTCGGGGGAGCGGGGAATGGACGTTCACCATCAAGAGCTGCTATTTTCTCATCTTGCGGTGTGGAATGACCTTCGGATTGGGGTGCTATGCCTGCGCCGCGGTTGATATTTCCGGGAATTTAGTATCCCAAGTAGCATCTGCGGTGGAGATGCTCTCAGTCATGCGTTCAACCGGTTGCAGCTTGTCAGTGGCTCTTTTGGTTCAACCAATGGTACTTGCCATTGGTCAGATCACCCAGCCTGGGTCATGGATGGGTTGTTTTGGGCTTTGCCTATTTGGAATTATTGTTTTTTTCAGCTCAACGACCAACGCACAACCACAAACAAATGAGGTCTCTCATCAGGTACATAATTATTTGCATGATAATGATACAAGGACATTCATGAAGTATATGTAGCAACATGAGAATATCAATAACATCCTATGGTACTCTAGAAATATGTTTGAAGAAAAATCGAAGGTCAGTCAAGAGAAGGGGTTGATCAAGGAACACAAGCATTGGCTAGCAGTGCAAACTACCATGAAAAAGGGACCGATGTGCTTATTGTTCTCAACTTACCAGATCGGTCGACATAAAACAGAATCACCATGTATTTTAAAGACATCAACGGACTTCAATGAGCAATTGACTTACTTGTTAAGATATCGGGTTACTTACAATGACAATTATAGGATGATGACAGGTTGCTATGATTTAGTACAGGGAGAACCTGATGTCCTCAGAGAGATCAAGTGATAACGAGTGGCAGAAGGAGTCAAAGGAGAGGAGGGAGATGACAAAGAGAAAAGGAAGCAATCCAGATGACCAGCGAAGAAACAGACTGGGTTTTATCTTCAAGATCTCAAGGGGGCAGAGTCAACACCCCTTTGAGCTATTCCAAGTTGTCATCTGGCTCAAGATGTGGCTGTAGTTCCCTTCTCACAGACGAGTTCTTTTCAGATGTCAAAATTTCGTCAGTGCAGGTGATTGGCTGACGGCTGGGACAATTTGACCGGCAGACAGACCGGATGCACGACCGCACCTCAGACGGCTATCTTCTGAGATGCTGATGGCATTCCGTTTAAGCGACCATTCTGGATGCTTGTTGGTCGGTACATCCTCTTTTCATGCCGTACTGGTCTGTTTCATGTGTTGCAGCGGTTGGGATGGCCGTTGGCAAGACCCCTGGGTTGGTTTGCTGGGAAAGTCAGGCAAAATGACGGGTGCCCGTCCCGGACAGCAAACCAACGGATATCAACTTTGAAAATTGCGCCCGCCGTGTACAAGAAAAAAATGGGAAATTCCTCTCAGGACTCAGGACTCCAGGAGACGGAAGGGCGGGTGGGGTGGTCAAGCATCTTTTAGGAGAAAATATTCACAATTTAGTGGGATGAATCTGCTTCTAATAACAAATACCATAGCCAGAAATAGTAGCAAGAAGGACTTTGAAATCACCAAAGAAGAAATGATGCGCTGAAAAAGTGATCAAAGCCCCCTCAAGAAAATCTACTAGGACCAAAAAGCAAGAAACTGAACAGTAATGGAATTTTACTGGGACAAGATAAAAGGAGAATGAACCATATAGAATGAGATGGTTGAGTTATTTAGTACAGTGATATTGGAATTGAGGTCAATGGTAATTGTTCATGTTGGGCAAAAGTGGATAGAAGAGATATGTAAAGGGTTGAAATGAGAAAAGAATAAGGAAAATGAAAAAAGTACAAAATAGAGTAAAAAAAGAATGAGATAGAACAATGAATAGGGATGTGTTAGGTTTATCCTAGAGAGGAGAGGCAGAGCCGTGGATCTAAGGTGAGTCTGGTCCTGATAAGTAGATTGCAGGATGAGGAGAGCTTGAGGTGCTCTTCCTCCACAGATCTATAGTGTCTGATCTGTGACATGTATCTACAGGTATGACATGGCTCATAACAGGATGTAAAAATGATTTCAGACAGAGACAATAGGAAACCAACATATTTAATCTGAACTCAAACCCCTTTCCTTATCTTCCATACCCAGAATATCCATCTATTACCCCAGCCTTCTCCCTCTTCTTCATTGGCATCTAGTCCTCCTCATCAATAAAGTCAAAATTTATAATTCATTTTCCTTAGTTAGTAACATGTAATTGCCTACAGTACCAGCCTCTGGGAGAGAGATGGATGGATAGCCCAGGCCTCTGCCTTCCTGGAGTATTCTCAAGGTTATTCAACCTTGAAGTAAAGGAACCTTATCCATCTATCATATGTTCCATCCTATTTAGTTCTCCAAGGCTATTTAGAACTCTTTCCAGGTCTCAAGTGATTTTTATGGTTTCCTTAATACAAGAGATGCATCCTGACATTAATTCCACAAAGTATTCCAACTCTACACCCAATTTAACTTGATGGAACTGATTGCGGAAAACAAAGGGGCCATTGGGGTGGATGGAAGTGAAGGAAGATCAAGATACTTCTGGGGTATCAGGACTCAAAGCCTTGAATTAATCTCATCTGAAATCCAATGCTCTCTTTTTTCCCCCTTCCAGAAAGCCTAACTTGTTTGAGTTAATGTTACGTTTTATCAAGTTTGGGCACCATGCCAGTTGAATTGGAGCCTGCTTGACTAAGGGAGAACTGCGCCAAGTGGGACTTGGGCACGTTCCCAGAGCAACTTGATGCACCATATTTGATCTGGAATTGGATGTGTTGTATGAAAAATTAAAAACCAATCTCACCGACTTGGAATTTTATTTTCCCATCTCAAGCACTGTGAAAGTGGTCCATTGCAATGTCATCCCTCTGGAAGTCTCATTTCTTCCTGCTGGTGGAATTGAATTAATTGGGATGGAAATCTAAGTGAGTGATTTGGCCTCAGCCTGGCCTGTCCATTGATCTTCCCCATTTCAGGATTTCCCTTCAACTCCGTAGGGAGCTACAGACAACAGCGCAACAGCTATGCTGCACATAGCGGCGGCGTAGCGGGTTTACACCCACTTCCTTAGTGCTTTCGGAAGGCGGGTCCGCCGCTGCGCTTTTTGCTAATTGCTCTGAGAGAAAAAAACTTGAGGATATTGGCGAGCTTTTCCAGCGGCCCGTAGCGGGTGTCCCGCTACGCTGACCGCTAAAATATTGTGAGCTTTGCTGCGCTGAGCGCTGAATTAGCGCAGGCTTCTCCAGCTGAATTAGCGGGAAATTCCACTCAAAAAGTGGAAAACTCCGCTGAAGTAGCGGTAGTTTCCGCTCAAACAGCGGGAATTTCCACCAAAAAAGCGGAATAACCCGCTAAAAGCGCAGCGACCCGCTTTCCCGCTCCTGCTGCGCTATTCTGTAGCAAAAGCGGGAAAAAATTGTTCCGCTGCGCGGAGGTCAAATTACGCGTACCGGGTCTTCCACTGTGCTGGCGCTGCAAGTAGCGATCGGTTGCTGCCGCTATCGCTATTTGCCACCAGGAAAAGTGGACGGCCGCTGCGCTACGCTATTTTACCGCTTTTTGTAGCGTAGCGCAGCGGTTGCGGTGTTGCTACAGAGCCGGATCTTCAGATCCAAAAGCTAAAAATACAGCCCCCAGCTGTATAATTTTTTTTAAAAAAAAAATAATAGAATTTGAAATTTCAGATCTGAAGCTGTAGTACTTAAATTTTTGAAGATCTGAAATTTGATTGACTGAAGAAGGTCCAAATGGACTGAAAAGCAAACAATCAGATAAGAATTGCAAGGAAGAAAAAGAGATAGAGACATTGAGAAAATTCAAACATTTGAGCAAGAGGAGCTTGATGAGTGACAGGTTGAAACAGGAAAAGACAAGATGAAAGAGTAGAGGACAACAGACTGGAGAATGGGTGTTAGCTAACCGTTGAGAGAGTGAAGATAAAGAAGACAAGGAAAGAAACTAGAGGAGCAGGTCAGAATAGGCAATGAGATGATCAAGGGATTGAGGGTGAGATGTGAAACAAGCAGTTTGCCAAACTTAACACAAGTCCTTTGCCTGCCGGTGGCAGACGCACAAAGCACCTTGCGGGCAGTGCAACCTCCCACCATAAAGGGACTTGAGTGCAAAATCCTGTATTGGACCTGAGCACCTGAGGAAGATAAGCTTTATTTCCTTTTTTCACATTTTTTTAATTTCAAAAAAACCCTGTTGACATTTATTTCCCGCCCTTGAGACTGAAGCATTAAATCCTCAGTGCACTTCTTTTGATGCAACGCTGGACTTGCATTCTCCCATTGAAGTCCTTTTCCAGCCATCTGAAGTCTTCAAAAACATCATCCTGGGTCAATTTGTTGGCCTGTACACCTCCAAACAAGAATGTTTGATAGTACATTCCTATTTACATAAACTTGGTTAGGAATCAAATTGAATGAGAATGTATGTGAGACACTCAACACGTGGAAGATTACTTCTCAGACATAGTGAAATCAACCAACATTTGTTATTTTGAGTCTCAAGAAGAGGGCAACTTTGGACGGCCCTGAAGGTTGCAAAACAGCAAAATATGGTATACAGCTGGCATCAAAATGAAGCAGGCATGCAGGCGCCTTTAATGTTAGAAGAGGAGGAGCAACGCTTTAAGTGATGCAATACAATGCATGTATTGACAATACGGTGCATTGTATTGAATTTCCAACACATGCTTTATTCCAACCAGTTTATTGTATCAGGAGGCCAATACAATACATCTGCATTGTATTACAGGCCAATGGCACCAATAATTCCCAATAATTGATGTATCAGAGTGGTATCAGCAGGCCAATACACACTTTTCTGTTTCTGTGTATTTTATTGCCAAGCCAATGCAATACCAATAAGTTGTATTGGGGCCAGAAACAATATGATACATGCTAATACAGATGCATGTATCACATTAATTACAGCATTTGGAGGAGTAGGGGCTTTTTGATAAGTGTGGGCTTCAGGGTTTGCAATTTTGGGACCTGAAAAAATGAGGTTCCTGTACTCAGGTGCTCATGCTGGATACAGCTTTTTTTCACTCAAGTGCCTCCCTGACAAGAGTTTGTGCTTCACACAAGGTGGGCAGATGAGTGACGTGTGTTAAGTTTGGGAGTTTTTCAAGGGTGAGGAAAGTTGACTGATGAAGGGCAAGTAGACTGATGAGTTTGCAAGTTGTTCCCTATGTTCCAACAGTCAAGGTTGGGTGAGAAATTCCAGATGAAACTAGAGTTGAGTGAAGGATAAGTGAAAGGGAATGAAGGGCGTGTGGCACATGAGTCAGGACTGCCTTCAGCAACAGTGCAACAAGACAATCTGTGACAATTTCTATTCCATCTCAAGTAAATATCACTAAATAGATATTAGTAAAGTCTATATCATGTTCCTAGTTAGTGCCATTATATTGTTGCCCACAAAAAACTGCAAAGGAAAACATAACCAACAGGTGCTGATGTCAGGTTTTGTGCCCATGCCATTTGATGAGGGACATGTGTTAATTTCAAAGCTTCCGTGACAGGTGTTATGGATGTATATAACATTGGATATGATCACACCAAAGAGAAGCAGAACTCATGGGTTTTTAGTTAATGATCTCTTGATTACTCCCAATCAAAATCACCTTTCTGATGCATAATAATATGTTGGGGTAGTGTTTCAAGTTCCATAACATTCTTTCATGTGTTGTTTCTCTTTTTCCCACCATTTCATTTCCACTTCACATGCTGTGACATTTCAACAGACAACTAGTTTCCTAGTTCAGTGCCTCTCAGATGTGGGAGAATTTTTCCTCATCCTTCCACCCTCTTCCTGATTGATTGTTTGGCCTAGGCAAGCCAGAGAAATACAAATCAGTTGTCATTCTTCCTCATGAGAAACACCAGTGGAACAGCTGTGAGCACAAGGAGAGTTATGTACTCCGAGTAGAGCAAGCAGAGAGCGCAAAGGAAAGAACTTGTACCTATTGAGGTACAAGGGCAAGTGACACAGGAAGAAGTGAGTGAGGAAAGGAGAAATGACAAGCGGTATGTGTAGACTAGATACAAGCAAGGAGTAAACCTAATCTAGTTACAATGTGGCTAGAGGCTTTGACACTCTTTGACGAGATCTCATTACCTAACCCTGTTAATCCTTACAACCGGTCTTGCGGGGTTATTGCCACACCTCACACTCATTTCTCCCTTTCTTATGCTGCAATAAAGCTGCCACCAATCATACTTCCACACTCTTCCTATTAGTTTGGAATAGTTCATTGGCAAAAGCATCCACTGGTAGTCTGCTATCAAAACTATGAGAGTGTGCATGATGACTGAATTGGTGATTGAATGAGCTCCATCTAGTGGGGTCAAGTGTATACCCAAATCTCAAGGTCATTGACATTTTTACCACCGCCTCTTTTTATCATGATACAGCATGATACATTCGAGGACTTCTTGCTGTCATTCAAGGGAGAGACAGATTGATGGCCTTCTAAATTGAGACACTTATATATCAGGAAGCAAGAGTAATCATGGACACAAAGTCTATCATTGCAATGCTTCAAAAGCCGTTACACATTAATTTCAACATCTGGTAGGAATTGATTGTTCTAAATCAACCATTGGTAAATAAGTAGGCGTTTATCGAAAAAATACCATCATGCCCTTGCTTCTTTCTGGGAGGGGATCACAATGAAAAGAAACTTAGAGGCCTAACTTGGGTAGCATAATGTGCCGTTCCGTTTTTCTTTTCTTTTTTTTGGGGGGGGGTTGCTCATCGCTATGTAGCCGATTTGATCGGCTATCAACCCATCTAGTTTGACGGGCATATGGAGTGGGATCTGTGCGGCTGTGTATGTGTGTGTGCAAGTTGGTCGATCACTTTTCTGGGCACCTATCAAGAACTGTTTGAGCCAACACGAGCCACAATGTCAAGACCATCATCTCGTTTACCCCCAATCTGATTGCCAAGCTATATCATAGTTCCTCATAGCCTTAGGTCGATCACCTTGATTCAGATTCAGAGACCTCTTCTGCACATGGCAACACACGCATCAATGTTGTTGTTGTTTTTGTTGTTGTTGTTTTTGGTTATCTCTCCTTTTTTTTTGCACAATTGTGTGGCTGGATAATGTTAATGGTAAACAAGCATGAAACTTAGCCACAAACTTGTCAAATGTTAAGGTTGAGTTGGATGGTATTATGTACTCTTTGTTGGGGGTGTGCTCCGTTCCGCTGAGATGTTCCTTATCGCCACTCTGATCTCCGCGTTGTTACCATTTTGTGTTCCGGATGGGCGTCGTCGATCAGCGTGTTGTCAGGTCACACCAAGCTGAAAATTGAAAAATAAGTAAAATTTTCCGACTACAAGACTTTACTATCCTTTTTTGAGGTGCCCGCTTTGAAGCTAGTGTGCAAGCAATCTTGTCTGTTTTGGGTGCATGGGAAGTTTGAAGCAAGCAGTGTGAAGCAAGTTGTTTATTTTTTGTATGTATGTACCCTAGTGTATACATACAATCTTTTTATCCACCGCTGTTGAGCGGATGAAAAGCTGAGCCTGTTGGCAGCATGTGTTCCTGTATGGATATGTATCTCTGAGGCAACGGCGCAGAGTGAAAGAAGCCACCACTTAAGTCGATACTAGTGTGTTCTCCTATAATAAAATGGGCGCATGAACAAGTCACTTTCTTGTTCACCCGTCTTCTTTCCCTCTCCTTATAATAAAAGGCTTTCCCTTTTTCTTTTTCCCTTTGATGACCATCCCCACTAACAGTATACTTATATTTATTTATTTATTTAACTTGAGTCCCAAGCACCGACTGCAATGACCCCTCGAATCCAACACGACGAGTCGATTCTGTGGGTCGACAGAATACAGAAACACTCAAACGACCTCATCACTACCAAACTCTCCCCATCCTCATCTGCCGCATCATTCCACTCCTCAAACTCGCAGCAGTTCAACCAACTGCTCACACTCCCCACTACTCACCAGCCAGCCACTTACTCAACCCCCTCATCGCCCTCCTCAACTTCAACAACAACCACCACAACAACGATCGCATCATCATCATCATCTTCTTCTTCTTCTTCCCCTTTCCCTTCTGAAACCTCGTCCTACATCTCGCCAGATACCAGCCAGAACCTCTCAACTAACTCGAATCTCATTTCAGATCTCAACCAGAATCAAAAAAACTCACACGAACAAGAAGAAGAAGAAGAAGAAGAAGAAGAAGAAACTCAAAAAGAACAAAAGAACAAAACAGAAAAAACATTCAAACGAACTCGCGCCATTGAAGAACTAGTCAAGACGGAAGCCATCTACGCATCCGACCTCATCATCATCCGCGACATTTATCTCTACAGATCATCAGGCCCTCCGCCCTCCCCACCCCCACTATCAGCCACTGACCGCCAGATCATATTCTCTAACATTCATCAACTCTCCCATCTCGCTGAATCTTTCTCAGAGGCACTCTGCAGAGCTAACACTCAAAATAAAATTGGAAGCTGCTTCATTGACTTTGTCAGTACTTTCTTTTTTTTTTGTATCCTATCCAAAGGGAAGGAACGTGCATTAAAACATTCTTCTTTCTTTCTTTCTTTCTTTCTTTCTTTCTTTCTCAGCTGCCCAAAATTGAAAAACTGTTCACGATCTACTGCTCAAAATATGGCCCAGCGAACAAAAGACTAGAAGAATTTACGAGAAAGATTGAACGAAAACAGAAAAAATTAAACAAATCACCCTCTTCCAACTTCCATCACCATTATCATCCTCTTAACCATCAGTCTACTCCTTCTCATCATAAGACACGCGATGATCACATCGGAGTCCAGTATCTCAACGAATGCAAAAAGTTATCTCAGGGTAGAACCAGCGCATGGGATCTTGGATCGTACGTTCCATGAAAAAAAAAACTCTTGCGTCTCGTTTCTCGCAGGGTAACTAACTATGTACTGAATCTACTTTTTTATATATCCCCACAGCTTGCTTATTAAGCCAGTCCAGAGATGCTTGAAATATTCGCTCCTGCTCGATCAGATCATCAAGTATACTGAACCAGATGACCCTGATCTGAGCTCACTGATCCAGGCGAGAGACGGGATGGTCACGGTAGCAGATACGATCAACGAGGTAAGAGATGCATCTTTGAGATGCGCATTACCAAAAGATAAACTGAAGCGGCAAAAAAAAAAAAAACCCACAGACGAAGCGACGTCATGAGGTAGTGGGAGAGATGATCAGTCGACCCTCGCCGCTGGGGACGCGGTATGTGGTGCGGCTGGCGGGAGGGGCACGACAGGCTACGGCATGGACGAGTCCGCCGGAACTGACGGCGCTGATTGGGCAGCTCAGGGCGTCGTACAAGGCCATCGATCGGCTCCCCACGGACCTCGTGGGCTCGCAGAACGCCATCATCAACTGGATCGTGGCCGCCGACAGACTCGTCGACGCGTTTAAAAACGTGTTTGCACTCAAGTCGGGCCTCCGTCGCCCGCCCTCCGACGCCGCCATCCACCTCGCCGACCTCGACTCCTACCAACACCTTGTGCTCCGCGGCACCCTGAATGGACCCCTGAAATACCTTGTCAGTCTCTTCCCTATCACATTTCTACCTATATATCCAAAGAATGTATTCGGTGCTAACTTCTGTAACCCCCCTTTTTTTTCAAGCGTGATCGAATCAAGAAAGAGATTATCCCCCGAATCGAAGAGCTGAAGGTGCTGTACACCAAGCCGATGATGCTGATCGACAAGTACGAGAGGCGCGCGCAACAGGCAGTGGTCCCGCACGGGCTGCCGAGCACGACGACGCGGACGTCGACGCACACGGAGCACTCAACGACCTCGGCGAGCGGCAGCAACGCCTCGCCTGCTTGCCACGCATCCCCGTCCTCGTCTTGTTCTTCTCCTTCTTCTTCTGCGGTCATCCCGGGCTCCGAGGCCAACGAGCTGCGCGAAATCGAACGCTTCCTGCTCGACCAGTTGCCTAAACTCATCAGTCTCGCCCATGTCGCCCTTAATCGCATCCTCGTCAACCTCTTCCAGTCCATCAAACTCTACCATTCTGACCTCATCATCCTTATCAAGAAAGCCCTCAAACTTTAATCACCCCTCTTACTCCTCCTTATATCCCCCCCTCCCCTTTTTTCTGTGCGTGTATGTAAAAAACATAAAAGAAGACTATAGTGTTAGCAGACTGCTGTGGTGATAGAGTACATAGTATTCAACACACCTCAATGTTGTTTTTTGTTTTGGCTGTGTTTAGAATGTGCTTAGGTAGAAGGTGTTTATCTTCCCTTTTTTTGTCTGTTTCTAGTGTTACATACATGTGTGTAAGACCGTGTTTTTCTTTTTTTCAGATTTCAGCCTCTAGTTTTTTTTTTTCACTTTCCTTTTTTTTTAGTTTTCCCCCCCCTTTTTTTTTATATATTTTTAGTTTTTTTAGTGTGGTATGGACACTGTCGATCATCTGGTAGGAAGATGAGACTCCTCGAGAGTCCCCGCTCGATGTCTTCGCTCTTGGTCTCTCCCCATCCTCACATAAATACATGTTTTTTACATGTGTCAAAATCTACCCAAAATGAAAAAAAGAACAATTCTACACTTGCGCGTGGTGTGTTTTTGTATAGTGTTTGCATAAGGAGTTGTGGTTGCACCTCCACTTAGCAAGAATGCTTGCAGCTTGAGTGTGTAGCAAGTCAACCTAACACAAACTAAGCAACGAGTCCCTCCCTTGTGGACTCGGATTTCAAGGCATCATCAACTTGAGATCATTTTGGCGGGCTGCTTGGCCTGGCCGTCGACCTGGGCCCAAGCTGCTTTCACAGACGTGTTCATAGTGACACATCTGTGAACTTCGGGTTGGTTGAGATGTCACCTGTTGTGCGACCACTATGTGACACCCGCTCGATTCTCGAGCGCGTTAAAGCACCAATTACAGGATTGAGCCACACGAACAACTGTTCAGTTCGCCTAAGAATGACCACCACGACGAGGGAATACACGCTAGGGCCATCCTTCGAGTGTCCGTTCGGCTGGCCTGCCGAGCCGAGCTACCCGATCGACCCCACACCACCCACCCAAGAAATTACTACCCAGAAGAAACAACCATCCGCAGATCTCATTCATGCCTGGACTCAGATCTTCTCCAGCTCCTCCCCTGACGACTGGCAGCATGCCAATCTTGACTTGCCCATAGACCATCTCGCTGTCTTGCTCAATAAAATCTACCTGGAGGCGCTCTATCTTCCTGAAACTATAACACCTGCAAAATCTAACGTAACTCCAAGCCGCGTTCTTTTTTTTTTCAAAAAAAAAATAATACTATAATAACAATAGCAATACTAAATTTCTTCCCAATCCCGCTCCCCCTTTTGTAAAGATAGGAATCTTCGATTGAAAGATTTGCGAAAGAGGTACGAAGAAGGACGGAAGAAATCCAGGTCGAAGAAGATCAAGACAATTTAGTGGAGTTGTATGAATCATTTATGTTGCAAGAAGAGAATTTAGGGCGGAAATGGGGCACGGAAATGGGGAAAATAGCCGATGCTTATTCGAGACAATATACGGGAAACAATGAAGGAAGCAGTACGAAAGACGACGAGATTTATATGGTAGATCAAGATGAAGAAATATTCCATATGAATGAACCCGAGGTTTTCTCTTTAGTCTTGCACCATTTCTTCTCGTCATTATTCGCCGGTAATAGTCATCAACTTCATCAAGATAATCATTCTATTCAAGAAAATAATCATGCTAGTCATAGCAGAATTTCTTTCACTAAATCTGATTCGATCAATCAACAGATCGAAATTTGGAGTATAAGGGAGTGAGTCTCTTTATACTAATATTCTTCTTCTTCTTATCACTGCTAAATCAGAAATCCGCCCTGAGAATATTGTGTGTGTGTGTGTGTTTGTGTGTATATAGGACCCAATTACAGATCATAATTTTACTAGAGCTCATCATCCTTACCAATCGATCACTGGATACAGGTTCACAACTGCTACACAAGAAGCAACTCTCAGCGTCTCCCAAGAAGAACAAGAAACACAAGAATCGGGTACATGAGGAAGAGTCGGAAAGGGAAGATAGGGTCAAGAAAGAAAACGAAGTGGTGGTTGCTGACCTGGAATCTTTACTTGAAGGTCTCGTTGATAAACTGGCTATGTGGCAAATCATCTCGGGCATCGAAAATCAGATAGGCTCTACTCAGGCTTCTTCAAAACTCAATCCATCCGACTCACACGATCTCGATCTTGTGCAGAGGTTTTGGACGGACGTGGTCGAAGAACAGTTAAGCCTCTTTCCTTTAAAAAGTTAATCTGGGTTCATAATTACCCTCGAAGAAAAAATTAGAAAAAGTTAAGATGAATGAAAGAAATGAGGGGCTTGTTTTTAAAAAAAAGTGGTATTGTTTGGGAAACAACAGTTACACGCGACAGCTATCTCTCCTGAATCGCTCCTTCCGTCCGAAGCTGTTCCCCACCTCGATCTACGATCCGTCTGCTTCATCGTCACTGATGCCCACGCAATTCGATGCGACTGTGCGAATGAGTCCCGGCAAGATGATGGATCGGACGCCCAACTTGAAGAAATTAGATCGGCGGAAGATGGCGAGGGATGGGCGAGAGAACGAAATGCAAGCGCGACAGAATATCAGCCCTACTATTCTTCAGCTCGATGGGTTCCTTCCTACTCGTCGTCGTCCCTTTGCTCGTCCTCCCATTGCCGCCTTCGAATCACATCTGCCACTCCAAACTCACGTCACTAGTAATCTGCTCAATCGCAGACAATTCACCATGTCTAAAACTCGCTCAAATATTAAATCTCATCCATCTCATCCTGTCGCATCTAAGCGTAAACAATCTTATCCTAAACGTTCGTCTCTTCTCCCTTTTTCCGCGAGCTAGTTTTTATAAGACTTTCTTTCTCTAATAAGATTTCACTTGGCTCACCTCCTCTCACTTCATTAAATAGACTATTCTTCAAATCCTACATCTTTCCCCTCTCATACCACACCACGTAAATCAAACAAACCTACATCATCTAGATCCAGTAAGTAACCTTTTCCTCTTTTTCTTTTGATTCTTATACACAAGCACGTACCTCTTTTTTGGTCTGTTTTTTGACCCTGACTTGATTTTTGTTTTTGGGTTGTTGTAGATCTTATTTCAGATTCTCAATTACAATCTACCGTTTTGGTACCTGATACGCCTCAAACTAATCGTCGTATTATTTGAATTGCTCCCATTCCCTACGTTTTCGTGTCTCTTTCCTCTGTGTGATTTTAGGTGTATTTTTTGTGTAGGGGGCAATGTTCTCCTTCCCTTTCTTGTCAAGGATACTATGATGTCACTTACCCAATAGTTGCAATTATGCACCTCTTCCAGATTGTCCAGCCAGATGACTTCACTCCAATCCTTGCACCTCTTCAACAAGAAGATACTCCTGTATCTAAGCCACCTTCACAACCAGCAGATACTTTTTTACCTGCTGGCCAAGGAGGTCCCTCCTTAATAAACAGCTAATACTTTACCTTCTTGCTAAGGAGGATGCCTCCTGAGTCCTTGACAAGCAGTTATAAACTTCTGCACTTGCATGCCAGCAGGATTCATCCTCAACCAGCAGGCAAGACTGTATCTGACTGCCCAGAAGGCAGCCTGCTTGGAGAGCAGCTATAGTATAGTTGTACCTGAAAAGGCAGATTGGAATAAAAAACATTTCAATTTCTCATAAACCCCAAAACAGCAATTGTTATGTTGCCCAGAAAATCATGACATGCATTGTTGATGTTGAGGCACAATAAGAGGAGGTTGCAAAAGCTTTTACAAGTAAAGAATTTACAGGTTTTGGATCAGAGCAACAGCCAACTAAATGGACCCCAAACAGCTCATTCCGTTTTGTTCTCATCCTGGATTGCTCCTTTATCATGTGTCCTGTGAGATCCCTTCCCTGTGGTCTCTCTACATTTGCACCCCTGAATCCGTTTCATACTTGACATTCTGATGGATTATGTAAAAGGGGGCTTGCTGCTACTGATATCTCCACACCATCTGGCATGTACTATCAGATTTTCTAAACACATCACTTGTTAGGGTATTCACATTTGTTTGGTTAAATTTCAGGCTAGCTGACCTGTGGGTTTAGTTGGGGTCAGGTAGCCTGACCCTTGCAGTCGCATTGGCAGGGTTCTGTAGCCCAATTGAGGTGTGGGAGATGTGTGCTAAGTGCATACAGCATATGAGCTGTATGCATATTCAAAATGACTCAACCTGCGGGTTAACCGCCAACAAATTTGTACACACTTGGCCTGAAATCAAACTTTTGGTTAAGTAACCCGGGGCTAACCTGGCCCCGATGTGCTTGCCATCTTGAGTTATGTTGCTTAACCCAGCAACTTAACCCAACCAATGTGAATGCCCTTAGAGCAGCCGCACTGGTTGAAGAGGTTTAGGCTACCTTGGTCCACCAAGTTAACACTGGACTATCCTTAGTCCAGGTGTGCAACCCCATTGGTCCAATTTAAAATGAGGAATGATGTATGGGAATTTGTTTAGAGGTGATGAGTAATACACATGTGAGTGCTACATGCATACTTTTGTATGGTAGGCAACATGTGTGACCTTGATAAGTGCATAATTCTGTCTTAGCCTCAGGGCTAGTGGGTGCTAAATCTAGCCCCCACTAGCGCCAAAACTAGCCCCAGGCTAGTTTAATCCCCACCTAGTCCGGCCCAGTGCGGTTGCGGCAGAGGTCTAAGTCCCTTAATCTGGTTGAAATTCACGACTGATGTGGATGCTCTTAGTACACATCCCTGGTCACAATTCAATTTTATAAGTATATCATCAGCTTCCCTGAGTAGTCATAAGAGTGTTACTTGGCTCTGGTCAATAACTTCCATTATATTCAACTTACTGTCAGCTTCTGTGGGTACACAAAAGAGTGTTACCTGGCTCTGTCAGAAGTTACAAGCATAAGAAATCATAAGAACCATACATATAGCCTTTCCAACCATACCTGGAAATCCTGATCAGCTGCACCTACTCTTTAAGAGTCCAAACTCTTGTATTCTTGTTACATTACTCTCCCACAAAACCAAGAGGCAGCCCTTCAAGCACCTATATTCCCTCTCAAGATCTATTGCCCAAAAAGAGTATTTCTGCAAGTGTTGGGACACTACTTGTGGAACCACTCTTCTTAGAAAATAGAGCTTGAGAGGGATGGGTGTTTGAAGGGCTGCCTCTCTATAATAGACGGGAGAGTTAGAGATGGCCCTGGCAAACCTGCCACAAGTACACAAAAGGTCCCGCCAGAAAACCAATGGACTCACCTCTGGAAGGTGCAAACACCATCCAGAATTTGGTGGCCTGGGAACCGTCCCGCGGTTGACCTCTAACAGGAAAGCACTGGGACAGCCGGTTGGAACTGTCCGGGAAACATCCAGGAAGCGTCCAGTGGATGGTTATAAACCGTCCAGACCAGGTGAAAAATGAGGGGCTGCTGGGGAAAATGCAACCCACAGCCCTCACCCTAACCACTGTGAAGTCAAGGGTGATAACAGCAAGGCCAGGTTGCCTTTGGATAAATGCTGGCCAGCTAGATGCATATGGTAAATCTACAGCATGTTCACTGGCCGCTCCACCCGGAAAGCATCCACTGGACGCTTCATGGTAGCGTCCAGTGGGCGCTTTGTGTTACAAGCTACTGTTGGACGCTACCCAACAGGAGCGCCCACTGGACACTTTATGGTAGTGTCCAACAGGCGCATCTGTTAGGTAGCGCCCATTGGATGCTTCCAAAAAGCTTCCAACAGTCGCTTGTAACACATAGCACCCACTGGACGCTACCATGAAGTGTCCAACGGGCGCTTTGTGTTACAAGTGACTGTTGGACACTCCGGTTCCGATTGTCCAACGGTTGCTTTACCAAAGTTGTGTCCAGCAGGCACTCTTAAAGCGTCTGCTGGATGCTTTCTGGCAAAAGCGTCCAGCAGACGGGCGGGTTTTTGAGAAACCTGCCCCATGGTGTACCTGGTATCTGCTGGTGCATCTGTGTGCGGGTCTTGGTGTACAGAAATCTGGGAAAAAGTTGCATGTACGCACCAACATATGCTCTTGTGGGTTGCTGGCAGGTACCCATGAGGGTCTGCTAGCAGGCACATGCCAGCGTGTGCAGGCCAGCTTGCCAAGCAGACTATAACCTTCTCAGCAATGCTATGTAAGCCAGCATTTATGGAAATTTGGTATTTTCACAACAAGAACAAGCAGTATTAGCTTCAAGTTATGACAAGTGTCATAATGTGGTGTCAAAGGGTCCAATGTGAACTGCACCATTTATGTTTGTTTTATGTTGGACAATTTGTCCATTGTCCTTCCCATGTAAAAAGCCATGCTGGAGATGGTTTGTAATCCAAATTTATTTCCATCACTTTGTTTTCCTCTTCTCAAGGCTTGAAGCAAGAGCACATCTTCCCGGCCTCATGCAAAAACACTAACTCATCTCTTGGGTAGTGTCCAAGATTAGTTGCAAACACCATATGCAGATATTGGAGGACTTCCTGTTGCTGGTTCACAGGATCTTCAATACTCATCTCAAATTTGTTATTCTAAATTTTTGACCAAAAACTCAACACCTCTTTAATGAAAATCTCAACAATGAGCATCAAGTGGAGGACTTCCCTTTGCTTGGGATTTACAAATTTGACCTTTCTGGAATGAAATTCCAAACCTCTTTTGGGAGTGGGAAATTGAATGTCAATGATTTTCACCACCAAATAAGGTTTGGAATCTGCAATGAGACCATGTACAGTGCCCGGCAGTATGTTTTCATTACAGTTTACTTGGAAATAGACATCACAACACACCAATGTGAAATCCTGAGCTTTTGCACAAAGGTAGAAAAAGTTCCCAAAAGAATGAATATAAATGAAAATTAACAAAAATTTCAATGCATGATGGCTTAAAAAAACCCTTGAGGTATTTGAACTTTGACAACTGCTTGATTAATTTTTTTATCAAAAAAGTGAACTGTGGGTCAGGAAGCAGGGCATCTGAATAATTTGATGAGATTTTGAAATTTTTCAAAATATTGAAGAGTAAACTTGCAGGACATATCCAAAACCCGGTTGAAATTGTGATTCTTCAGAATCTCAGTGGTGTTTTTGATTTTTCCAGTTTGCAAGACCAGGAAATTGTTGGAAAAAAGATCAAATACATAACAAATTTTGGATTTTCAAATTTTCATTACCTCTTTCAGATGCCCTGCTTCCTCACCCACTGTTCACTTTTTTGATGAAAAAATTAATCAAGCAGTTGTCAAAGTTCAGATACCTCAAATGTTTTTTTAAGCCATCATGCATTGAAATTTTTGTTAATTTTCATTGATATTCATTCTTTTGGGAACTTTTTCTACCTTTGTGCAAAAGCTCAGGATTTCAAATTGGTGTGTTGTGATGTCTATTTCCAAGTAAACTGTAATGAAAACATATTGCCAGGCACTGTACATTTGGAATTCCAAGTGGAGGACTTCTGTTGGGTTCTGTAGCATGCTACAGAGTCAGATCTAGAATTTCAAATTCTAAATTTCTTGACCAAAATTTGCAGGGGAATATAATTTGAGTTTTTGAATCTACACAACTGCCTCTGTAGACCCCTACAGATTCAAAGGGAAGTCCTCCATTCAGACATTTTTTTTGAAGTAGTGTCCAAATTCAGAATTTGGAATGAAAGCCACAGGCCTGTAAATGGATGACTTCCCTTTGGCAATTACAGGATTCTAAATTCTTAATTTAAAGTTGTTAATCTAGATTTTTGACCAAGAACTTAACACCTCTGAAAACATCTCAACAACGAGCATGAAGTCCAAAATACCTTTCTGGAAAAAGTGCCCAAATTTAGAATTTAGAATAGCATCTGCAGCCCTGTAAATGGCGACAGGAAGTCATCCAATGGCAAAAGGAAGTCCTCCATTGTCAACAAACAAACAGAGTAGATAGATCCACCTCAATGAAAGTAATAGAACACAGCAGTAGTAATAGAGAACCAAGTGCATAGAGATATATTTATACAAAAAAAGATTAAAACAGGGAGGGGGGAAAGGGAGGGAAAGAAGAGTGATCCCAGACCGCGGGGATTTTGTACACAAACGCAAGCAGCAAAGGCTCTGAAGTCTCATTCAAGAAGTGAGAAACGTGTGTGAGTGATCAGGGAAGACAGAGGAAGCGGGTACAGCACATAACAGTGAAAGAAATTCAACATGTGAATGGGGTATACGTATCAGTCAGAAAGAAAACGGAATCGACGTAAAACAAACAACAACAACCAGTCCTGTACGATATATTATATCAAAAGAGAGAGTGAAAATTCTTGATAGAGAGACTTATACACACACATATATATATAAGTGTAGACAAAGATAAAGATATTGAGAAATGCTTTTGAAGGGAAAGATAAAAACAATCATGCTCATAAATAGTATTATTCTAGAAAAAAAAAACTGAGATGGGAATCCTGATACATTTTTTTTTCGGGGTGAGTTGTGGTTGTGAGATTCGGTTCAGGAGAGGAGAGTTATTGTTGCAGGGAGGAAACACGGTTGACAGGGAAGATGCCTTTCCGCAAGCCAATAGAGCCAAGCCACCTGGAATAGAATAAAACGATATAATTAGTAGTGGTACCTAGTATGGCAAAACCAAAAGAGGAGAGGAAATACCATTCTTGGTCAATTTTTTCGAGGATGAGGACAACGTCGCCTTTCTTGAAGCTGAGATCGCCCTCCTGATCGCCGAGGAAGTCGAACTGGGCGACGACTTTTCCCAGATACCCCGTCAGGTCGGTCTTCGTACAGGAGACGGAGGGCATGGTTGTCCCGACCAAGAAATCGTTCGAATCTCGATCACGGGGGATTTCTGGCACAGCTTGGGGACCCTCGGGTCCATCGAAACAATGCAGCTTGTCCGTGGAGGAGAAGGCGAAGATGGGGTTCTTGTATCGGATCGCTGTGCTCGGCACCTCGTTCACGTTAACCAGGCTGCGCTTTTTCGACAGATTGCCAAATATGCTGGATGCTTTATTAGATCGTAGCTCCCGAGCATCATTGTCTTTCAAGTACTCCTTAATCGACGACGACGACGACGACGAGTAATGCTTGCGTGCAAAGTTGGCCGACGGGCGATCAGGTATGTGATGATCAGGATTGGGTGGACCCATAAGATCCAAGCTCATCAAGTCGTCAATTATCCCATCCTGCTGTCTTAGATTCCCCTTTTTACCCGCCAATCCATGCTCTTCAATCAGTCCGAACCAATTCCGCTTGGCACCATCTTTGCTGCTCGCGCTCTGATGATCAGGATCCACCCCGAGGTGAGCGGCATTATCCCGGGACTGGGAATCGTGCCAGTCGTTTGCGGATTCGAAGGGGGGGTCATCGTCTGATCCGATCGACGATAATGATTCAATCTCGTCATCCTCATCCTTCTTGCTCCTCCTTCCGTGTGGGTCCAGATCATCCAACTCATCGTGATGATGTCTTTCTGAGATTTCGGTCAGCTGTTGGGTGATCAAGTTGGAATGAGAACGGCGCGAACGGGCTTTGCTTGGAAATGGGGCGGGATTCCATTTCTCTTGCGATGGCGGGGGAGATTCCGACCGGATGTTGTCAATCCAATGTGTGCCTGCTGAGCTCTGTCGACTATGGCTGCTCGGATCAGTTTTGGTGGAATTCTGGCTTCTAGAGAGTCGCCATGAACTGACGGCGAACATGCTTCTCCTACTTTGTGGTTTGGGGGCAGTAACGTCAGAGGATCCATGTGAATAAGAAGACCCAAATGAGTAAGGTTCAATAGGTGGGCGGGCTTCGCGATCCGGTTCCCGTTCGAAATAATCTTTCTGGTTCTGAGACTGGTACGATGGATTTGCAAATGACCTTTCTCCCTCTGCACGATCGTTATCAAAGCTTGTATTTCTTGGTGATTCGAGAGGGGAACGTTGATCGATATATTCGGTATAGCTCCCTGCCCGGGCCGCAAGAATGTCCAACAGATCTTCTGCCCATAATGGTATGTCAATATGTCCGCTGAGTATCTTGGTTGCCGTAGCACCACGCCCATAAGCCTAAGAGAGTGAAGGAGCAGTGAGCCAATGGTGAATTCGAGACAGGATACCTTGTCGGTAGTGATGGATGAAACTAGAGGGGACGGACCTTAACATTGCAATCCTGTCTTTCAAATATGGCGCTTCCTTCGACACTGATGCCAGCAAAAGCTCCTTTTGTTTTAGAATAAGAATACATGGCAGCGAGCTTGCCCTTTGAATTGAGAGCACCAGAGCCTTCGGCGTTTCTTCCAATGGGGCCGAGGGCCAGGGAGGCATTGCCGCCTAGGGTGATGGATCCAGCGGACATAAACTGAGTGAGAGCGGATTTCGAGTTGAGCACGATGATGAATTCCGCCACCTCGGCCCCCACTTGGCCGCCAAAGCCCATGCCTCCCGTCCCGATGGCTGAAGGCGGCGACCATCGTCCATCGGAAAGACGGGCGACTACCACCCCCGTCCCTGCACGCACCGACATGAGGAAGCCGGCCTTTGCGACTGTGAAGACGGCGAATCCATGCGCCGACCGAAGCACGTGGGAGGGTATAAGGCCATCGATTCCATCGGTTGGACTGACAAAACTCTGGGCATGGGTGGGATGAATGCAAGTCAAATGTTTGTCCAACAGTAGTTATGAGATAAGAGTGGCTGACCTTGAACGTACGAGCGGCTTTACTAAATACAGCAAATACATATCCAAGCCAAGTCAGTACATATGCTCCCTCAGCCCAAGGTTGTGGAATATCAGGACCAGGAAATGTATTTAAATACTTACGAGCATTCGAGAGGGAGAGAAGTGGGCAATGGGTTCCCGATGCGCATCTTAATTTTAATATTTGGAAGCGAAAGAATTGACAACCGACAGCAGAAAAATGTTATCCAAAAAAAAACTCCAACTGCAACTGCAGAGCACTGCCAAAGAGAAGTTACATGAGCCGCGGAGCGCATATCCAGCACAGCCAGCATGGCCTAGGACAGCCACGCAGCCGACTATGTATACCAATGGGTGGGTAAACTTCAACTTAGAGATACCCTTAACGGGGTCAAGTGTCAAAGTGGAGCAGGGTTACAGGGACTTGGGTTTCGCAAGTTGAAACTCCCCTACAGTCGAACTTCTGTACATATTTAAATATTTCCCCACCCTCGACTCTGCGGCACATTTGCAAGGTACAGTGCCCCAACCCACCTCTGTGTAACTGGTTGCCTGCAAAATGGAAAACAAAACGCGGGGTGGCATCACTCTCATGAATGTGCTTTAACCAACATGCAAACCATGTTTTTAAGGTCTACAGGACTAGGGCTATCAGAAAATATGCCCCTTATGTCAAACAGACCCTTATTTTTTTGGTTTCTGTTTTTTGGGCATCACATTTGGAACCCCTGGCAAACCCCGGTTAGGAGTATGCACTTAAAGAGGTTAACTATGGACTGACTGACAGGCCATATTATATATATAAAGCTATTGACTATGCATATAGACATCAATATACATATGTATGCACATTGGTTTGACTCAGGTTACACCTCATGTGTTTGCTTGGCCCCGCCAAGGCTGGTTCCTGCTGGTTCTGATTTATGACTTCCCATAACATGGAATAGCAACCAATGTCAAACTGCCATGGTTGAACCAGCTACTTTTGGAAAGTGGTTGGCTGATAATTTTTCCAGAGACATTAGAAGGGCCAATCATGGGTAGCCAATAGCTCTTAAGAACTTGGCTATCTGAAGCCTTCTTTTCCTCTTAAATTAGGGGGATGTTGAAATTTGCAATTGGTGTTTTACATTGTGTGTGCAATGTAAAGCAAACATGTTGTAAATTTACATATATCCACCGAAAAACATAATTTTACACTGAGTCCATCTAAACAAAGGGCCATGTGAGGAATGCAATGTCAAGAACAACATGCAAAACTACCTCCATGGTTCTGGAAAGTTGAGATCCACAACAACTTTTTTAACGTGTGCCGCACAATGCAAAAAAGCCAGTGTAAAAACCAACATTTGTTCTCAATCAAATAATTTTGCAATGAATTTCTTACACCTCATGCACAATGTAAAGGCAATCAATTGTAAAATTCAACACATTTCCTCGAAAATTTAATTTTACCTTGCAAAAATTTCCTTGCGCCATAAAAAGAAGCAATTTGGAAAACAGACAATAGGGGGGTTCACAATAAGGATCCGCGAGTTTTTTTTTTGAGCGGCGCGAGAAATTCTTAGATGTGCTGCGCGAGTGCTGCGCACATATAATTAAGTTTTTTTTAGTTGAGTTGAGCGAGCGAGACACCCGTGGGGGCTGCTCGTGGTGTTAAAATTTTATCATAAATTTAAGCAAGAATTCTTGCGCGAGAAAAAAATTTAAAGCGCGCAAGAACCAATAAATCTTATCGTGAACCCCCCTAATATGAGGCAAAAAACAGCATTGGCTGAATATAACTACCTCAGCACTAAACAACGCAAAAGCTAATAACTACTTCCTAGTTGATTTCCTGATACCACCCCAACCTTTCGTCACTTTCCTGCTGGGTGAACTTGGCTTTGTGGTTCCGGTTTGTCCTTTTTGACTGGAAAGGGAGGTAGCCTTGTTATCCTGAGAGTGTGACTGCCAGTGGGCCTCTGCACGCACCTGGATTCTTTCCGTGGCTCTGGCCTGAAGGTGACCGTTGTTGCGGGTTGTGCATGCTTTTTTGGACGACCTCGTTCTCTTCTTGGCTCACCGTTCTCAATATCTTTTTTTCATTTCTCCTTCTGCAGATACGTGCTTTGGATTCACTTCGATTTCATCGGTTGATGAAGGTGCTGGCTTGTCTTTCATCAATGGCCCTTGGATTCGGATCTTCAGTTTAAGGGGTTGTTCTATGATCTCCTCTTTGATATCTTCTGGACTCTTTGCTAGACTCCCACGTGGCTCGGCAACCTTTTTGGTCTTATCTGGAACCTCGGTAATCAACTTGGGTTTGGCAGATTTGATTGATGAGTCGTTCATCAAGGCGGGCTGATCCAAGATGCCTTTCATCTGAGTGAACAGAAGACGAGACACACAACCGGGGTTGTCCTTGCCGATTTGAGTGATCCGATCTTGAACAAACGCATTCTCTTCGGTAGTCCATGTGCAAGAGTAGATTAGCCAACTGGTGTTTTCATGAGCACCACCAATACTACCAATTTTGGTGCTGACTAGACGTGCGTGGCTGCCATTTGCAATGTCATTGTGCATCCAGACTCCAGTGACACCATTGATGTGCCACACAACCTTCCCCCAATAGTGCCTTCTCCGAAAAAATCCACGCGGTATTAGAGTGTAAACTGTACCAAAAAGCTGCATTTTTGAAGGCCAGTTCATTTCATCGACAAACTGTTGCTGATCGTCTCCTCTATTCATGAGAAGGTAGAAATAAAGGTGTGCCGGTGGGTTTGCGCCTGGAAACGAGATAGTTGACACATCTTTTAACAGCGGAGGGCTCGGATCTTGTTTTTTCTTGAGTCGTGCAGCCGATTTCTTAGATTTACACTCAGGACACCGTAATCCCAAGACGTTAAAAAGACCTTGAGTTGTCCAAAGCTGGACAAGTTTTTCAGCTTTGGTTTGGCTGATTGAGTTCTGGTCAAACATTGTCGAGTTAATATTGAGGGAAGCAACGGTGCGATTATCTCGAGGACGGTTTACTTGACCTTTATGTTGAGGACAAGTGTAGCAACAAGACTCGTTCATCAAGAAGAGATTGTTTAGAACTTCAGATGAGTTTGATTTGATATCGATAACACTTCACCATGAAAAGACAATTGTCACTTGATATCAAGTGACATCCGGCCAACTCCAGCCAGCTATCCACAATCTATCCAGACCTTTTCTTTTCGTAAAACTATGTAGAATGAATTCTGCTCAGTTTCAATGAGAACTGATCTATTTCATGGGGATCCCTGAACTTTGGTACAATGGGAGCTGAGCAATGCCACAGTAAATGCCAAGCTCCTGGACACCCTGAGCCCTGAACTGCACCAAAGTTGGCTATGAGCTGAACTGCTGAGCAGGCTGAGCTTTGCTGCAGTGAGCGCTGAGCTGACACTCATTTTTTGCCAATTGTTTTCAAAATGAACATCAAGAAGACCAAAACTAAATTAAGAGTAGGAATGGAGTAGCTTTGAAGCTTTAAACAAAGTTGAGTGATGTCACTTGATAGCAAGTGATAATTGTTTTTTCATGGTGCTTCCAATGAATTGATTGCACAAGGCTTCTTTCCCAGGAAAAAACAATAGCAGAGATTTTTTTGCAGCAAGGTCAAATAACTTTCCAGATCCATTAGTTAGGATTGACTTGATTGAGGTGCTCTTGGTGAGCTCATGAGTAGATTGTGTGGAAAAATGAGAAACGATGGAGTAGAAGAGATCGGTATCTTTACCACCCGGCCTTCTCAGCCAAAGTGGGCTGTAAATGGCATAAAGAGACTCCAAACCGGATGCAAGCCAGCATCTGTTCTTCTTGTTATCTTCACTTGAGGAGGCATACAAGACATACGTGGTTTATGGGTTCTTGTCGATGTTTGGCGAGTTTGCTGGGCGGCCCAATTTCACTTTTTTCAGCGGTCGGGTTGATTCACCAAGGAGCAACTCAGTTGTGTCAGGTGGTTGTCCATCATTTTTGGCAGCCTGTTCTTTGGACGCGGCACTCTGTTGTTTGGTGGGTTTGATCCAGCCAATGGATTGAGTGATATCAACTTGTTTCTTTGGCTGGCTACCATATCTGATGGGCACTCCTCTCATCACCATTGCGTGATCGCGCTCCAGCCTTCACAAAGGCATATAATTTGACCATTCCCTTGATCATCGACTTCTTACCAGAAATAATTTAAATGAATGATGAAGATCAGATTTCTGGACGGATGCTTTGAAAGCAATGCTGAAATTTTATCCACCGTTCTCACCTGGACATGTAATATACTTGGTGCATGCTCTCCTGAGCATTGGTAGAGCTGGGGAGGCCATTGTCTCCATCAGGAAAATTGTCCAACATCTTGCGGCGGCTTGGGAAAAGGATGGCCTTGATATTGGCCATTGTCCACCAATCAAGCCATTGTTTTGTTTTGGGAAAGAGCCGTCTGATCTCATCAATGAGATCTTCGTGGGTTTTTCCAAAAATTTCTGTATGGTCCAAAAGGCCAATGCATAGCGACTCAAATCGTGACTGAAGTGGATGATCAAAGCATCAAGAGAAGACAGCATCAGTATGTAAAGATCTCAGTTTTACATTGCACATACAATGTAAAAACGGCATTGTAAAAATGAGCACAATGCAAAAAATAAGGTGTAAAGGAGGTACAATGTAAAAAAACACCGAAAAAACACATTACCTCTTCATCAGCCCTGATGACTGCGCAATTCCGCTTCACACGCGTGATTGATTGTCGGAAATGCTCTCAGCAACCCTTGAGCTTCTTCAGTGCGTCCTCTCGACTAGTCTGGCCAAATACCTTCATGTATGCATTGACAAAACCAATCTGCTGAGCCTGTGAGAAGTTGACAATGCTTGTTGCCAGTTTTTCTCATTCTTCTGGAAGAATTGAGGAAATCAGAAATTGTTGGAAGAGGACTGTAAAGTGAATTGTGTAATAGTCTTCTGATAGACCTTGGATCCAGCTTAGTTGCACAGGTATCCATCTGTCAATGTCGTCGCAGTACATTGAAGTTGTCAAGAGGTAGCCGGACAAGAAGAATCAATAGGTGACTTCTGATATCAAGCCCCCTGAATAAAGCTTGTTTCATTCCTTGCCTCGGTCAAGAAGTCTCTTGGACATCCACGGAGTTTGGAAGGTGAAGTGCTTGTGACCTCAGTGGAAGGAATTGGAAATAATATGCATCCCCTTTCTGAATAAGGAGGAAAACAATTCAATCTTCATGAGTCGGCGACGGCAATCATCAACACTGATGATGTTAAATGAGGGATTGAGCAAACTTACTCATCCCACTGGAACATATCCAAAAGGAATTTGTCTCTGCTGGCTCCGCTTGTCCCCTTCGATCCCTTATTCTCAGGTTCTTCATTGATCTGAGCTAAAATCTGCCTTCTGTAGTACTGTAGACAATCAGCATTTCCTAAAAATTTGTGAATAGCCTCAACATTTTCAAACTGCTCATTGCTTGCAGCTGGGTTGCCAATCTAGAAGGGGAGTTTGATGTTAGTCAGTAGAACCATTTTACATTGCACCACCATGTAAAAAAAAAGCCAAACCTTCAGTTGAAGAGTGGTTATCTTGGGATTCTTTTCAATCTCATCTTTGAGTTCCTTCTGCGCCAATGGGTCAGGTTTCTTGCGCGTTGGCCAAGGGTGATCATGGAGACCCCGGTGTTGGAGTAGCCCATCCCAACTTGTGAATGTTGAATTGACACTTTGCTTGAGTGTAGAGCTGCCAGTAAGCGTTTCCAGGACATTGACCGGCCAATCCAGGACAAGTGGTATTTCTGTTAGTGATTAATATGAAAGAAAAGGGTGGTTATCTTGGAAAGAGAAGTTTAAGACACTATTCTCTACTTTTCACTCACTGGCTGAGTAGTTCATCTATTTTTCCTTGGCCGGTTGGAGGTGGCCCGGTGTAGTGACACTCCTCCCAATTGCAATGAAGAACACCAAGACATGTCACACAATTTACTTTCCAGAGACCACCGGATCTTGATTTGTGATTTGATGTTTGCGAGAATCCAACTTTTCCAAAGTTCTCAATATCTGTGCCAATGGGAAGCACATATGTCGTTGATCTGTTAGGGAAAAGTGGATAACCTTGCTTATCTAGTGTGCATCCTTGATCAATTAAAGTGCTGAACTCTTGACTCATTGTGACTGGCAATTGCCAATTATTAGTACCATTTTTCTCTACTACTGGAGGATCAGACAGCTGATAAGAAGAAAGGTTTAATTTTTGGTTGGCAGGAGAACTGGTTTTTTGGTGTGGAATTTTATCATTGGACGTGGGAGGATCAATGACAACACTTGGCTTCTTAGTTTTTTGCATTTTTTTGGAAAGGAGGGAAAATCAGAGGGGAATATGGAGGCCTTGTAGGTTCCAAGGAAGATGAGAGGGGAGGGGAGAGGCACAACAAATTTTCCTCACCGCTTTGGTATTGCGGAACTGTCGGAGATATTTTTGGAGTACTGTTGCCATTGAAAAAATGGTTGCAGCCCTGTTTTGGATGACGGCTTGATCAGGAGTTATCAAAACAGGTATACAATGCAGATACAGTCATTTTCCAGACCTTTGGCGTCAAGAACAAATGTGGGAGGGGTGCATTGGGAGGTAATGATGGTGTCATTGAAGGGTATACACTTTGGAGGGTGTTTGAGCTGAATATTCCTTGGAGATATGGTCCGGAGGATGAGTTTCAAAAATCTGTAAACGTGGACATTGTAAGAAGTAAGGTGTAATAGTATTTGTTGGGCTGTGTAAATACAGATTGACATGCTCTGTAATTGGCAATGTGAGCATGTACAGGTAAAAGTGCTTCTGGCACAAAGCTAGATTCAGATTTCATCCTTGTGAAATGCATCGTATTGTCTTACATTGTCAGGAATTGCTCCTCCACCCTGTAAAACTATTTGATTGGCTGAAAGGGTTGAAATTTACATGGGGCCAGCTTTACATTGCCACCACAGTGTAAAACACCCAATGTAAATTTCATTCACCCCTTAAATTAGTTCATCTTTTTCCAATTGAGAAGAAATCAGCCAACAAGCTTGATAGATCAGGATTTAATCTTCATCTTTTTCATCAATTTCATTGATCTTAATTCATGTTTTAGAAGTTTTGGTGGGATTGAGAGGGCTTAAGACCACTCCAGACAGCTGTCAGATGGTCACCCCCCAAAAAATTCCAGTTTTTCTGGGGGCCAACATTTGGAACCCCCCTCAGTCAGTTACACAGAGGTGGGTTGGGGCACTGTAAAGCCTTGGTCGGCGTTGACCGCAAGCATGCTACATACAGCCAATCCCACAAATGTTGCGGCCTCGGGGGGCACCCCCGCACCAAGTTTTTCAAAAAATAATTGCGCCACACAGCCTGTACGGCAGGATGTACAGGCTGTGGGAGTCGACCGTCTCTCCACACAGGCTCCACAATTGCCTGCGGGTGCAAGCAACAACACCCAAGCAACATGGACTGGCAGTAACTTTGCAAGAGGATTGCAATGGTGCTGGTCCCATCCTTCCAGTCCCAAAAACAAAAAAGATAGCTTTTTGGGACTGGGATGCTGTGTTTCATACAGACCTGTATGGTCCAGTGAAAATGTGGTGCAAAAAGAAAAAAAAAGGAAAATTTCTGGGCCGGGGGTGCCCCCCAACTTTGCAAAGTTTTTGGGATTGGCTGTACATACTCTGAAGACTTGCAGCTGACAGGTTGGTTCACCAAAGGCCTTACCACATACTGATCTTGATTCTTACTGGGGCCCTGTTGTAAGAAACCTCTCGGGCTGGATAAGACTTGCAATATTCACATATTCAACAGTTTCAAGAGCAATACAGTACATCCAGCTGATGGTAAGACATCCTCGTAACACTTTGGATACAGACTTGTCTTGAAGTCCACATAAATAAACTGCAATACTTGTTGGGCCTCCTGCACAATCAAGTTCATTCAAATCACCACAGCATCTCTTTGAGGCATCACTTTGCAGAGCTTTTCTTTCATGAAATTGGTCTACTCACGCAGCATAAATTATAGATTTCTGATATGCTACGTAGCAGCCTGGATTAAACTCCAAAGGCGTTGAACCTATGAAATTAGAAACCAGCCTTACTCCCGATTCACCCCAGTGCAATCTCATAGGTATAAGTCATCCTAGCTTAGTAAGCCATCCAGCTGGCTTCTGCATTGGAACTGGGAAGCGGTCTGAAGCTGATGTGGTGACAAAAAGACCGTCTGTTTTGGAAAGTAAGAATAAACCTCTTCTAAAACTTTACATTTACTCAATTCAGCACACGCTGCGCTACATCCTTACTGATTACATTCCATCACCTTTGTTTTAGAAACTGAGGAAGGGGCACGTTACAAGAAAATTTCACATGATTTTAATCTGTGGCGGCCCAAATGTTTGCAAGGGAAAATGACGCCAGCTGAAAAATCAAGTATTGAAAAAGAACTGTAAAGTATTGTTCAAGCAGTGGCAAACCTCTATGAAGCAAGACTGTATGAACTGAGAGGGAAGGACTATACTACACAAAGTGACCTAATCCGTAAGGATGAATTGATTCCAGTCTTTGATACTTTTCAAACCAGCATTGCTCGATTCTGTCTTTCAATTGATGGCATCTTTACTCAAGGAGAAGAAAGAAGACGCTGACGGAATGACAGCGAGTCGCGGATATCGGCTCATAGCCACTCTCTTCATTGACGTTGTGCAATTAGAACTCCTCTCTGAAAAGGAGCTATCAAACTTTTTCAATGACACCACAACTGGAAAGCTCATCTTATCTTATTTTTTCAAAATATTACTCAGGGTCAAGCATTCCTGATATCAATCAATGGATTCAGCTAAGCCGTGATGGTTGTCCACAACGGTTGGAAAGCCTAATTGTCATTTGTGAGTGGGTAATTTAATTGTTTGTCTGGTCTAGACTCTACAGATTAGAAAATTGACCCCCCTGTTTGTGTGAATTTCAACATTGTAGTTTTTGGAAAAAATACTCAGATCAAGGCTGCCTTTCATTCCCAGGTTAATTGTCTTGGTTGAAATTTTTGTAATGTTAAAGAGGAACAAATGGTCTATGACATATTGCTCGGTTTCATGGAGCAAAGGTACAAAAACATGGAAATAGTAAAAGATCACATTGATAGCTTCACAAACAGCATTGAAAATTGTGTCTTGAAGGAATTCAAAATAAACAAGGGAGGAGAAATTCCCAAAGTGATGCAAACTACAATCAAGATAAGGCAAAATAAATTTAAATTGATCCTCTTCGAGGCTTTGAGCAAATTTGTCTCTGGTCGTAATCATGAAAGTAAAAGCGTAAATGACTTTCTGGAGAAAAGTGTCCATGAGGTTTCGGCAGAATTGGAAGGATAATCCAATATCAATGTCTTACAAAAACCATCACTTCATCAATTCACAACTTCTATGACTTGTTTTGGGATCCTGGGGATTACTTATTATGGCCACTCAATTTTCAACGTGGATTCTAAAACTCTTTCACTCATAAGTTATTTCTTATCCTCAATCCTAAACCTTTCCTTTTCTTCTTGTCATCTTATATTTTCAGCCTGATCATCCTGGGTAGATATATCATTTGGGTTACTGTGTTTTTCCTCATCTGTCCTATGAATATTCCTTTCTAAAATTCTCTTTCTTCTTCCTCTTTTTCTTTTTTTTAGATTACTGCATTAGACACAACTTAACTTGTTTATAAATCAAATCAATCAACATATCAAAAAATGGATCCCGAACATGCAACTACTCTCATGATTGAATGGAAAATATTCCAATCTTGTGCAGTTTTCCGCGCCAACGGCAAGAGATGCCAATGCAGGGAAATGCAGGGGGCTGCCAGTCAAATTGAAAACAAGAGGACCAATGGGAAGGGATTTGGAGTGACCGGATTAATTTCAGATCCGCATGGTGCTGTTACGCCATACCCTGGGCCTCAGGAAGAGGTGCAGAACTTCCCTTTGAGAGACTGACACATGCAAGAAAAAAGGTTCTTTCTTATGTTGATTCCCACATCATCATCAATATCATTATTATTGTCATCATCATCTATACCAAGACAAAAAAGAAAGAAAGGGGGTGTGTGGTAAGAATGAGGAAAAGGTTAAAGAGGGAGGGAGGACCGCCGGGTTCTTCCGCGCGTTCGAAAAAGGAAGAAGAAGAAATAGCTTGTTGTGGGGACGAGATACTTGGCCTGCTTGAACAAAGCTATGACTCTTGGCCCAGAAAAACAAACACAAAAAGTTCTACTAACAAGGATATATATATATATATATATATGTATATGTATAGATAAGATATATATGATGACGCGAGGGAGAGATCTTTTTTGTTTTTGTTGTGAAGCCAAAAAAATTGATGAGCATTATTTCCGTCTTCCGCGACGGGAGTTATGACCACCTCTGCCAGACGCGGGGTTACTGGAGCCACGATTGGGGCCCCAGCCCGCGGGCACATGGTTTCCGTGGTAGCCATCGCCGCCGCCACCGCCGCCTCGGTTCGCGGGCCCGGCGGGCACGCCGCCCCGGTCGGCGGCCGGGCCGCTCGGCCCATGCGTCGCGCCACCCGATACGCCGTTGCCCCCCCCCGCGCCGCCGCCGCCGCCAGAGCTACCCAGCGGGATCGTCGCTTCGCTCAGCACCTGCAGAACGGTGTTGGCATCCAGACGGGGCCCTGTTAATCAAGGGAAAAAAACAGAATATCATCAATCCTCCCTGACTCAATTGTCGAGACAAAAAAAAAAAAAAGCCGTTGGCGTACCTTCGAAGCTTGTAGCAAGAGGTAGGATGCCGAGGAAGTACCGCAAGCCTTCAGGGAACCAGGCATAAGGGTTGGGAGCCGGAGGAGGGGTGTCTCTATTTCTCGAAGGGGGGCTAGAGTAGCGATTACGTTTGGGATTATTCTCGTAGTTATCGCGCCCACGTTTGGCGGAAGGATTAGAGTCGCTGGCCGAGGGTGCGGTAGGAATGCCCGTGGATGAGGGGCCGTTGCGGCGGTCGGGCGAGACGGACGAGCGCGCGCCACGGGGCCGTTTGCCGCGGAAGTCTGGCGAGAAGCTGCGTTCGCGTTGGTGGTGCTGTTGTTGCCGGTTGCGGTACGAGGCCGGGCCCGAGGGAATCCCCGTCGGATGGTGGCCCACATCCGGCGGACCTCCACCCGCCCGCTTCGACACGAATCCTCCCAAATGCGCCGGCACTGGTGACGGCGATCGGTTGCGCAGTGGGATCGGCTCAATCGCCGTTCCCAACTCTCGTCCCAAGACGTCCCCAAGATCAGTATAGGCATGTCTATCTGACAAACGCTCCACAACACCCCCTGTTATTTTTGGCCAAGGAAATATATCAGAAAGGGGCAAACAATTACTGGACATATTCTTGGTGTGTGTATAGTAATGGTTAAGAATTTTCTTACAGTCCGGAAAGATCTCAGCCACCCTCAAGTTCAACTTTTCGCTCGCAGCCTTATCGCCATAGATGAATTCGTACGCGGCCCATCTACGCCAAAGGGGCCGAGCTGATTCGGGCGGAATCTTCGAGACAGTTTTTTCGAAAAGAGCACGGGCGTCTATGATGGAATGGTCGGAAATGGATAAGAGGTCAGCAGATTTGGAGGATACGGAAAGGGGAGGAAGATAGTTGAGTGGAGACCAACTGCTATCATCATTCAAGGTGATCAAAAAGTCGAGGTATTGTAGCACATAATTGACGTCCTCGCTAAACGATTTGAGGCCGAGGTCAAACACCTTGGTGGCCACAGCAGGCTCCTTATTCCAGTGATATTCCATCATGGCCGATGCTTCAAACACATGACTGGTGATATAGGGTGCTTTGCGTGCCCGAGTGAAAACCGCGCGTGCGGGTTTGATTCCCTGAATAAATATCGAGAAAATGATATCAGCTCACGCGGATAACAAGTGTCCAAAAAAACAAACAGATGTAAGAGAAGAACATGCCTCTGTTCGACGCGCAAAGCGCATCTCGGTAATCCAAACACTCGCGGCCGCTTCTCGAAACTCGTCAATTTTAGGCTTATAGAGGGCAGTGATGTTGGAGCGGAGTTGTTCTTCCTCCTTGACACACTGTTTTTCTTCCTCCGTCAGCTCCTGTTCAGCTTCCCCATCCGGCAAGGTGGTGGAAGTCTTGGACTCGATAATTGGGATGCCATGCGCAATCTCCTTCTCGATCGTCTTGTTGATCTCATCTATCTCGGAATGATAGTACTGGATCAGTGAATGGAACGCCGCGTAGCAAGCTGGGTAATTCTTAAAATTTTCATGTGCCTCCACAATCGCGTATGTCAATACAATGCTACAAAATCAATCATCACAAAATTAAGTAACCAATGCCTGTGGAAGAACTCAAGAACATTATTCTCTCACCTTGTTGGATTGGCTGTCAGCCCAGATTGTAAGACCGCAAGGGCTTCATCAGCCTTGTCGTTCTTTTGCAAATGAGTTGCAGAGAGATACCTGAAGGGGGGCACAACCCAACACACAATCTATAAGCGGCTGGTCAGTCAAGGAATACAAACAAAGTGGAGGCGTACCAGATTTCAGGATAGAAACGCATGTGCATAGTAGCTTGCCGAAAGGCATATTGAATGCGACTATTCAGCAGGTTTTTATCCGAAATATCGAGGGGATTTTTCTCTTCCCATGCAAGATACGCCTTCCATTGCGCAAGCTGCTTGTGATCATTGACCCTCTTCCAGTTGGGCTTGACAGGCACTCTCGGACGCGACAATGGATCTGTCAGACTCTTCATCTCTTTCAGTGCCGCCCGCGCCGTCATATATTGTGACGACTTATCCGCAAGGAATTTCTTGGCCTGATTGATGGCCAGTCAATATTATAACCCGATTTCCAACGGGACGTCAATATGCTGTATATATAAGGGATAAGGTAGAAAGAAGGGGAAAAAAAGACTGACCGTCATTTTACTCATCTGATGTTCGAAGCTATCATACTCTTTCCATATCTGTTCAATGTTATCCAGCGGGATACAGACGGCGCGTTGGTAAAGCTTGCGCAGGGTGTCCATCTTCTGTTGCTCTTGCCAAGTTCCTGCTGCCTGTACAGGATTCGAAAAAAAAAAAGTTTCAACAACACCACACGCACGACATTGCCCATCACGGCCTTCAGAGAGCTGAGACCAACTAAGATTGAATGAGCTTACCTCGCCAGCTTTCACGATGTGGATGTAGTCCAGCCAGATCTGCCCGGACTCACGATCGATGCCGATATGATTCAGACTAAAGTCGTAGGCAGAAACGATGATGGCACGGGAAGCGGCGGCCTTCTCCCCCTCGACAGGGTTAACTCTGCGGATATAATTCAAGTAGAAAGCCCATAATTCGACTGAGACCGAGGATCGTAGACAGCGGGAGAAGATCTGTTCAACTTCTGGGAAGTGGCCATGTCCTAACTCTAGATCTGCATATGCTATCCATTGATTGGCCTGCGTTTCATGGTCATGGGTCACATCAACACGTAAGGCCAAGTAGACAAATGAAAGGGAAGGAGTTTTTTTTTTTTTTTTTTTTTTTTTTTGGTATGACGATGTGAAATGTGCAAAGGGCTCAGTTAGTAGATGCGCGATTAGAAAGAGGAAGTGGATACCAATGGCTCAAGTTGGGGATTGAGGCAAGCTCTCCAACTTTATAGTTTGTTGGGTAATGGGGTTTTTTAAGGATATTGGAGGGGTGGAAAGTTATTTATTTCATCAATGTGGAGGCTTACAGCATCGGGAAAATGTTGGAGGAAGGATGAGTACACTTCACGGGTCTTCTCAAGATCCCCTTTTTTCTCTGCATCGGTAATCAATTCAATCCACGCCTCACCATCCATGGGGTCCTTTTCAACCCTCTGACGTAGACTAGCCAGTCGAGAGAGGACCGGCTGAGGTACGGGTGTTGGCTCATTGACTTGGTTGTTCTCCGAGGCCGTAGGGGATGGTGCAAACAACGGCGGGTTTTGTTGAGTTGGTGGTTTGACGGCTTGAGACGATTCCGAGATATCCTGAGAGGCAAGTTGAATCTCTTGACTTTGCTCCGAGGGAATAGTATCAGTCTGAGCTTGATCTTTTGTCGCTGTGGGTTCGGGTTCATTTTGTGATGAGGGATCGTTTAGCTCCAAGATTCCGGTGATATTCGGATTTGAATCTTGAATCTCTTGGTTTTGATGCGCAGATTGTGGTTCCTCCTGATTTTGATCGACACGTTGCGGTTCCTCCTGATTTTGAGCGGCAGGTTGCTGGTCCTCTAAATTTTGATTGACAGGCTGTTGGTCCTCAGCTTGACGTTCTTCATTTTGGTCCGGGGAGGCGTTTACAGTCTGCGCCTGATCGTTTTCTGGACTAGGTACCACGGTAGAAGTTGGGGGATCTTTTTGTTCTAGTGACTGTGGGATATTCTGATGTAAATGTTGTTGGACCTCTTCTTTTACGCCGGGAGTGATTGTTGGCGTCTGGACCTGATCGATCAATGGAGTATGTCCCAGTTGGGGGGTGGGAGAAGGAATTGGTTGATTAATATTTTGAGGTTTTTCTGGAATCTGATCGACTGGGGCGATGACAGCTTGTGCCAAAAGGTTGGCGGGACTGAGGGGGGCTTGAGATGAATGATTTTGAGGGGTAGCAGTGTTCTGATGAGATGACAATACAGGCAGCGAGTACGTTGATTGCAGGGAGTGGGGTTTGATGGTTTCAGCCGAGCCGCCTTGGGTATTATCGGCTGCAGAGTTGTTTGGGAGCAGTGGGGTGGTTGGGAGGGACAGGCTTGGATCGGTGGTGAGTTGGGCGTGCTGTTCCAGTGCTGGGTCTCTGAGCGAGAGTCCGCTGGTGGGTTTGAGTGAGAATAGCCTGGGGTCGCGCAGAGAAGAATGGTCCATCTCGCTTCTCGTGGAAGGAACAACGGAAATGGTCAACAGGAGAAAAAAGGACAAGACTCAAAAACAGGGAGCGATCGGATCCAAGCTCAACCCGATTCCCATCCACGGGCCGCAGCAGGGAAACCCCTCTTCACCCACGAAGGAACCTCCTCCCCACATAACCACATGACACCGATGTGACATGAGCACAAGGGATATCTTCAATTGGAATCCAGTCTTGCCGGGTCCCCTCAAAAAAGACTAAAGCCTTCATAACCTCCATGTTTCTCAAAAGAGTCGGGAGGCCGCTGCCTGTTGCAGCGTCACGTGCGCGAAGTTTGTCAAAAAAGGCTTGGGAACTTCCATTTTTTGTTTCAGGAAAACCATCCTCATAAACTTGCGTCCTTAAAAAACCCAACCAACCCTTCATTTCCTCGCCAACTTCACTATGTACCTTACACACGGAGGGATTTGGTGTCCTCACGGATTCTGTAGCTGCTGGACTGTCATCTCAAATGCCTCGCCAATGTTCAATTATGTTTTGCATGCTTTAATTTCATAGGATCACAGCTGAGATTGCGCTCAATTTGTTCAATATTGATACATGTCCATAAGCATCAATCGGAAGATGTACTCACTGGATTTGTTTGTGTTGTTCTGACTTCTGGAAGGTCTACCGACAACTGTTGCGGGAGGCTTCTGAAAGGTACATACCCGTTAAACATATTATTGTCCCGATGAAAAATACAGATATAGCATGGGCGATGCTTTATCATTTTGAGCTACCCAAAATCGTGTCTGACCTCTCCTGTTGATGATCCACCAGGAATCACTTTCACATTGTTCATGGCCATCACTAGTGTTAAAAATGATCACATCCGCCGGCTCAAATCTGGCGTTTGTCCACCCCCTTGATGGTACTGAGAAATATCAAGAGAGAAATGAAGTGTGCTCATTAGTCACTCGTTCCTCACTCTGTTTGAGTATCTCCAGCCTGCGTCTCGTATGTGTGTGAGCGAGGGCGAAAACACTGAACGGGTTGGAATCCTGGTGCAACCTGACGGCTAAGAGCATCTTCAATGGTCTGGGGGTGGATCGGCCTAACGCTGTGGACCGGGGTTCGGGACGGGTGGTTGTGTCCATCCCGTTCCCCACATCCGAAATCCCCCCGGGTCACGGGTGGTCCACCCGGGTGGTTGCTCCCACTTTTTTGCCTCCAAGTCAGGCAGCTTATAGGAGCTATAGCCGCATTATTCTTAGTCCCACAATGAAGCGCAAGCGCCAGCAGTCCCCTCCAGCCAGCCGGGAAGTTCCAGAAGTCATCAACGTTGACTGTGAAGATTCAACGCAGAAGAGTGAAGAAAAGAATAAACTCAAACAAAGTTGGGTGTGGACTCATTTCAAAGAGAACAACCAAGGAACTCACGCCACATGACAAGTTGCTCTGAAAAAATCTACCTGCGGCTCTGTGTTAAAAAAAGATCAATCTGGTAGTACAAAGAACTTCCATGAGCACCTCTTAAAGGTGCACAGATTAGTTGACCCCAAGCTCACGGACAAGATTGATAAATCTCAAACCAACCTAGCGAAATGGACAAAGACTTCTCAACTGGCCCCAAAAGTATGTTGCCTCACTAATGATCTCATAATTGAATCCTGATTTTTGGTTCTGCTTTAGGTACTGTTGAATAGTGATACACTCAAGACCGCAATTGCATACTTTATTGCCAAAGCAGACCTGCCTTTCTCTGTGGTTGAACGCCATTAATCCTTCAAAGCTCTAGTCTGCCTCCTAAATGGAAATGTGACACCAATGATGAACCACATCTCCTGACAGAATATTGCTCTTCACCTCTCCAGGATTTATATTCAATCCATGGAGAAATTGAAGCTTGGAATCTTGGCGTAACAAGAGAGTATCTCGTTCACACAGGATGCCTGGACTGCTCCTAACGTCACAGCTTTCATGGCTGTGACTGCACACTTTATAGATAGCAAGTATCATATGGTTGACTTAACTATAGCCATCCCACACGTTCAAGGTCAGTTACTTGATTGAAAATTGTTTTTATTATTATTACTTACATTTCAATTTGTCTAGGAAGTCATACTGGAAAGAACTTCGCGGACTTGTTCTATGGTGTACTCAAAAAATATGACTGCTTCAAGGAACTGTACACAATCACGGCTAATAATGCATCAACAAACGGTAAAATGGCATGTGAGCTTCAACTCCAATTGCAATCTTTCAACACGGAACAATGATTGTTGGGGTGTATTGCGCATGTTATCAATCTTGGTGCCAAAGCGGGTTTGGCAGTCCTAGGCAAGTTTGACAACAATGACGGGCCCAAGATTTTGAGGGCCAACATGGATTTTTCTGAATCATATTCAGTAATGTCTGTTTTAAATCTGACATTGGCCCCAGATGGAATTGGAATCAACTTGAAAATGGTTCTCAAGCGGATTCACGGCCTCTCACCAGGGATGATTTTGCGGCACCCGTTGACGGGTGCCATTGCTGAACTCATACCCCTCCTTGGGTTTGAACTGTGTTAGAATGTAGTCACAAACATCCCGCATGATTTACTTCAATGCAGTTCCAAGTCACCAGGAATCTCACGGCATGTGTTGCTTGACACATACTTGATGTTATGTGGAACTGAAGCAGAACACATGCAGCATGCAAACCAAAACTTATACTCATGTGATTGCCAATGTTTGGATATCATGTTGTTCAACCTGCTTTTAAAGATGCATGATTTCAGGGAACAAAACACTGTTTACATTATAAATAAGATTGAGTCAACAAAAGTCAAATATTCCATGATTGCAAGACAGCCCCTGAAATGCACAGGGTCAATGAATTTTGCATACAGGCCCTGACAATTTACCAAATTCAGTTTTCCTATTGGGAATACCAAGTTTTTCTTATCAAGGCCCTTGGACAAGATTGACAAAACAATGAAGATCAGGAGAACCCTTGCCTGCTGAAGTCACCTCACAAATATTCCCAAGAGGGATCTGGGAAACAATTTCATATTCCATACCCAAAGGACAAGGAACACATCAGCCTAAGATTCCTCCAAACAATAAATAAACAATCATCCAACAGATATGTTTGAGCCATGTTACACAATTGACTAGCCAAATAACTGCCAAGATGAATAATCAGACATATGTAGTCAAGGGCATATACTTTTTATATTGTGCCCCAACAGACTTGTGTTTGACAACTGTCATAAAAGAAGGTGCCTGGTGTCATATTCCTCTCCATTTCCCATCTCACTCTCTTCTCCTTGTCAATTGATCCCCAATTGCTTCAAAAATGTTTTGCCTTGGACAATTTATTATCAAAATATACCCCCCAACCCCAGTCTCCTTCCCTGAACTCCAGCAGCCTGTTTTTCTCCAATGAGGAACCTGTCAAGTGCACTTTTGGGAGTAACTGAAAAAAGGACAGGACACGGCGTAACTGGTTGACTGTAATGGTAAATGATGATGGGGAACAACATTTGGCGTGGAAAGAGGGCTCTATATATACTAATTTCGCTCATAGTAGAGGACCTTTCCTGCCTGTGTGCGTGTAGTTGCTAAATTTCAGTGCAATGTGGCCAATTTGGGAGATTGTCACTAACAAGGCTCATCCCAATGGCACTGCTGGTCATTATTTCAGCGTCATAAGTGCTCTTCATGACCTTTAGAACCTATTTGGTCATTGTAACTAAGGTACCTAGCCACACTGACGTGTCATTGTGGCTGAATGGAAACGTTCCACAGGAGACCGGATTCCCCCCGATTCTCCTTACCGACTACATTTGCCAAACCCATATTTCCCGAAGAGCTGGATGTTGTCTCCCAATCAGGAGAAAAGCCTGATCCCGCCTCCACATTGGGAGATCAAGCCAAGCTCCCGAGCAACAAGGAGGCCGCAAACAAAGCTGTCCAAGTCACATGACTGGCTACACGGGTGGTGGCTTTGCCGCATCATTCATGACCTTTTTCACCCAACGTCTGGGTGGGTGCCCGGGTTTTTTGTCATGTATCTTGCTTGACGTGGTCAAAGACCGTTGAACTGTCCTTCAAACGGTGTCCTGGGTCTTCCGGCAACACAACACTAGCAAATGTGTGCACATCCGGTAAGCAGTGGCTTATCCGGGCCAACAACCCTTGTCAAGTTGTTGGTAATAGTCCTCACACGCTTTGTCTTAAAAGCAGACTGGTCAGGAAAGGTCACCACCTGCGCATCTGGCAACCATCCCTAATCCCATACCCTGGGGAGATCTTTCTGTCTCCTGTGGAAAAATTCAGTCTTGCGTCATTGTGTCTGAAATGGGCCACAGACGGCTGAAATGGGCCACAAATGGCTATGGCCAATCTTTAAAGGCCACGCTGGCTATGTTAATCTTATGTATTCAAGGTTTTTATTAATGGAACCTGGTAAATAAACCACCTAGTTTCTACCTGTACCCTAGTTTCTACCTGTACCCTAGTTATGCCTGTACACGTGTGGTAACTAGGGGATTGGCTATTTCCACGCATTTGGCCAATTTACTACTGGATTATACAATCCACGGGCGGTGTTGGAGGATTAAACCCCAATTGGGCTTATCTCCCAGACTATACACAACACCTCAATTTCACATCCATTTTTGGACATTTCACATACAGTATACCCATCACTTATATACATACACGTGCAATGTCCAGTGACACCTACATGTGACCAATTCTTGCGGGGATACTGGTTAAGGGTGAGGGAGTAGGAATTTAGGGGTACTTCCAGTGAGGGACCCTACATTAATTTGCACGAGGATTCAGAATATGACATACTATTCTAAGTTATCCTCAAGGTTTAGAATTTATTTTTATTTTTTGTAAAGAGTATTTATTATTTTACTTTATTACTTTATTTTTATGGTGCCAGGACTTTGATCAGATTTCTGGATGGACATAAGCAAACTAAGTTTTTACACATTATTTATCATATTAGGACGGTTCACGTTGGGCACTATAACCAACTTTAACCTCAATTTCATGACACTTGTCATAAAATTTTCACTTAAAATTTGGCTTCATCCAAATCTTCCAAAACATCCTGATATAGAGGTGTGAATGTTTTGTGAAATTTTATCCATTAAGGTGGTTAAAAACTGGTTTAAAAATGTGTAAAATACTAACGTGAACCGTCCTATTAATGGGTCTTAATAATATAGTAATACTGTCTCTTTTTATATGTTCCTTTTGTCAGGTTGGCTCTGACATAGTAGCAAGCTGACAATAATAAAGGAAGGGAAGTAGGAAAAAAGGCAGATCATCAACATCAGCACCAGATGGAAATGGTAGAACGGGGTTATGAAGCGGTCAATGAGATTGAACTTGCCTCCAAATAAAAAACCACCAAACACCTGTCTGTGTTGGCCCCTGCATTGCCAGTCTGTGCTGGAACATTTGGTCTGAGAGAGAGGGCCCCTGGGTGAGATTGCTGAGGGAAAGCAAGAAGCAAAATCAAAGAGTTGAAGAGGTGATTGACTTACCATCTTCATGACCAAACTAGGAACAGGTGATGTGGATATGTTGGTGAGGACGGTTGTATTAATTGAATGGATAAAGCTTGGACAGAATTGGATGGAAGGCTGCAGTGTTCAATGAATATTTATCATAGCAATGAGCTGGCCACTATTTAGAGATACACCAATAAAAACAAGACTTTTGTATAGTAGAGGAAGAGACAACTGAGAGAAGTCAAGTGAGAAGAGGAGCTGGAGAAGACAGTGAGAAGAGACAAGACAAAAAATGCTTGGCAAAAGCAAAGAGGACCAGGGTTTAAAGTGATTGCAGCAATGGGGTTTCTTTTTGGACCCCTTTGGGCTTGTCAAAGCGTCATCCGGCGCTTTTTCAGCTTGGTTGTGATGTGCGGCCATGGTTTTTTGAAGCAGGCGTCACAACATTGCTCAACATGGTGATGGGTGTACGCATAGCACATCTACAGTTGCGCAAGGCATTCCACTGTAACGGTTTTGGGCTATGTCTGAAATGTTGGCCGGAAAATTTTCAATTTTCCTCTGTAAATCTGTGTCATAAAGCCATAATTTTGCTGAAACTCACCCAAAAAATGGATAAAACCCTTTGAAATGCCAATCTTAAATGAATGCAGGGATCCATACTATGCATTTAAACTGTACCAAGTATCTCTAAAAGCCCTCTAAGTACATGAATATGGGTTTTTGTGCCCTCTTTACAGTGCGTGTCCGAAATGTGACCATTCAAAAAAAAAAAACCCAGAAGCGCTGGGCAGAAGCCTTAGCGGACTTAGATTTAGAATTTACATGGTCTGAAATGCACAAAAATGTGGTCAACATGTTTGTATGACCCTAGTCATGTTTGAACATCCAGGCCACGCGTTCAAAAAATTTTTGCAGGAAAGGTGTGACAGCGCAATGCCTTGCGCAACTGTAATCCGCTCCGAGAGGGCGGATAGACCGGATGTGCTGCGAGATGCTGCGTGTTGCGGCACCTCGTCGGCTGGATGGAGGGGATCTCCCTCAACCGGGCCCGTGGTGTACGGAGAGCCCTCCGGGCGGGTCCCCCGGACCCTTCGTTCGAGAGGCTTCGTTAAGCTAGATCGTTGGCAGCTTGCGTCGCGGTTCCGCTGGAGGCCAAATACACCTCGCAGCCCGCTAAAGTTCACTCCAGGTCGCGCGATGGCAGCTCCGTTGGAGATGCTCTATGTAAGGCCACAAATTCTATAGATAAGGAACCGCACAGCAAATCTCTAAAACGTCAGGACTCCGGCTTTCCGCTTTGAATGGGTGGCAGCGCGCGGTCCGTCGAGCGTTTGTCAATCATATCACTCAGCCACCACATGGAGAATGGGACTGCAAGGGCATCGGAAAAATTCCACTTCATCGACGCGGCCCGTCGCGCTTTTACTTTTCGGCCCGATGTTGATACACATCTGGCGTTGGATCACATGAAAATAATACCTTGGGTTAACTTCCATCAGTTCATACAACAACATAAATACAACCAACTGGAGAATTTCCATGCGGTCACGGGGTGTGTGTAACTGTGAATAACTCATGAATAATTAGCACCACTAGGATACGTTCCATCATGTGCTCTGCTATGTCATGTAAGTAGAATGGACTTGTTATGTAAATAGAACCTATTCAAAGCATCCCAGTAAAAAGTTCAGCGTGCCAGTGTAGGCCACACAGTGTACGCTGCTACAGCATGGACACGAGTTCCATAAGTTCCATAGGAAGACGGGATTGAATTGATTGGCCTCGATTATGGTCAGCCGCTGGATTGGCTTGCTAAATTGATTCAAGTTCCATATGCGTGTACAAATTCAAAATGTACAAAAGCCTTTGGCCTTTTCAATCAACACCTGAAGAGAGTTATGTTGCAGCCATGAACCGCAACCAAAGCGTCCCACTGTCTGCTGATGTGTATCTATTGATACAAAATATTCTTTCTTGTAGAGAGAGAACAAGCTCCCCAAAAGCTCAAGCCACTGCTAACTTCCGCCCGTCACCGCGTCACCCGCTACCCAAGTTGAGGGTATATAACAGTGAACTATTCCAATCCAGGTTGTCCCCTCATTCCTCCCAAAATAACCCTTTCGCCTAGAATCCCCAGCAGAAAAACTAAATAAGATAACTTTAATCGGTGCTTTTTGAAGCAGTCTACACCTCCGTAGTAATCTGTTTAACTGAATCATCATCATCAGTGAAGTGTGGGTCTTGAATTACTCGGAGTCAACATTGAACGTTGGTAACAATTCGCGCCCTTTCCCCTCTTCACATACATAAAGCAGCACCCACCATTTACTTATCAGTAGATCTCGCGTCCTTCTTTAGCTTCTGAAGTCGAATACTGTCCTGGTCATCACGATCTCATCATGCGCTGCACACTCAACTGTATCGGGTTCAAATGGCAAACCTTCCTTGTGCTCAGTCAACTCCTCCTCGCAGTTGCTATCAATTCTGCTCCAACGCAGTCCGGCAAGGAAGGGCCGGCGACGCCCGAAGGAGTTTATTCCAACGGAATATGTCTATCACCAACCTGTAGGAAAGCCACATCGTCACATCATTGAAGCGGTAAGATAGATTTCATTCTTTCATCGGCGTGCTATGTCATAGAACACCGTTTTTTGCAAGGGGCATAGAGTGACCGTGTCTCCTTCATAGGCAAAACAACTCCCCGACTCCCAAACGACCTTCCCATTTATTTCACTTTCCAGAGTATGTCACCTTACCGGCCCGCGATTCATGAGTCTACCAAGCATTAGTATTTTTACGACATGATGTAATCGAGAAAACAATTCCCTTTATCTTAAATATTATTCTCTTCTATCCTCCCTTTTTTCATTATCATTTTTCTCATCCCTTTTTAGTATCATTTCGTACGTCGTGCACCCAATGATTCCAAAAGGAAAATACAAGGACAATATACACGCCATATGATACCAACATGAAGCGAGCCCCAGCTGAAACTTCGGCTAAGCTTGACTTGCAAGAAGTATCAGGTAAATGTCGAGGTGCACATAGGTTGTGAGTAGGAGGGTGCTTCATGCCAAACCGAGCATCGCCAACAAGAAATTCGCATCCGGAGCGCTGGTCTTGTCCGACATCGAGCATTGGACAGAATTGTCCGCTGGCTTGTTGGACAAGCTGGTCCGCACCCCGTCATGTTGATTGTTTGTCCAACATCGCACGACTCGCATCGGATGGCTTGGTCCGATATCACGTCGAAAAAAGCTGTTGGAGCATTAGAGTGAGGGGAAAATTACAAAGGGGGTCGCGTCTACAGTCAAACTGGGCGTGAATGACTTCTTTATTGATAAAGAAAGTAAGCTACGCAACCACTTGAACACTAGTCCATGGTAATGAGGAACGAGGGTCAAGAAGCTTCCTGGTTTATTGGATTGGACTGAATGTGTGATCTTCAGCTGGGATATTCTGCTAATCTTATGAATGATCTGCTTGAAAACACTTGATTTATTCATTCAACCTCATATCAGCCAACTATTTTTTCCTTCATTGTTTCATGTCTATTCACTCTTACCTTGATTGCGCTCACTGATGCCTTGCTGATCAACTATCCTTATTTTGAATTGTTGTCTTTGTTGTATCTGTTACAATCAAAGCAACAACCAAGTCATGAGTTGATTTGCTCAATCAGCTTTTTATGCAATAAAGCATCACTGAATTCTCAGACTGATGAATCACTTTTTTTTGTTTCCACTGATAAAAGCAAGTGCCATTCTGTTTCTGTGATGCCAAAATCAAATTCTTGATGCTGACAATCTGGTTGGTGTATAGAGGAGTGGAGAAAGGTACTGCTCAGCCTCTTGTCATGCAACAGATTTGTTTAACTTAATTACTCACAGATTCTTCTTGTGAGATTTCTCTGTTTGTTGGATTCTTTGGGCTGTGCAAGTCATGCCACAGTTTGCACTTTCTGTGTCATCTACTAGGGGGTACAAACGTGCGAACAGCTGGTCATCTGAAGCTCCTTATTTCAGATGTGTCAAGGGCCACATGTGGCATAACTTTGGCTGTCACACAACTGTTCCTCTTGGCAATCTTTTTGTTCTTATTCTGGTCTGAGGACATAATCCAACACCTCTGGCCAACCGTACATTGGGGGGTTGTAGCCAATACAACCTGTTTTGAAGTGCAATCCCCAGGTTGGTTAACTGCACCAATGCGCTCACAAAAATCAGAATTGGTCAGATCAACTGGCCAGTCCTTGACCTCCAGTCAAATTAAATAGAAATTTCATCACACCAATGCAGACTCTTTTACATATTAGCCAGGATAGGTCCTGGGAAAAATATTTTGGTAGCAGGTGTGCAGGATGCACAGAGAGGATTGCCAAATGCCTCTTTACTTTTGGAAGCTACTCCTAGTGTGGTATACAAAAGATTTGGGGAGGTGAGAAGCTCTTGGTGCCATCTGCTGGGCCACCATGTTTCTAAAACCTTTTGGCCAAGTGCCAGGGTCCCCTGGTTCCAGCCTTACAATACTTGCATACATAGTAGCATTCCATATATTCAAGTGGGCTCCCAAAATTGTTCAATAGACAGGTTCCACTCTTGTAAAGGGGCTCAAACTGCGCTGCCTGGGGGTCTTTACAACCTTATTTGTGCATCACACACCACATTGGATTGTAGTAAACCTTTCCACCAGTTCAGTTCACCACTAGCATCTCCAAAAGCCAAGATGCTAGGGGTGAACTGATGTGGGAGAAAGAAGAAGGATTATGAGGTCTGAGCTTCTTGATGGATATCTGAGACTGTGATGGAAGGCTGTTTAGCAGAGACCCATAATGGAGGGGTCCATAGAGTTGCTGAGTTCTTGAGACTATTGAATAGAGGAGGCTGATGCATCATGAATCCCAAAAATAAATATTCTGGGATAGTTGACTTGTGTTTGCTAGAAATGATTGAAACTAAAACTAACTCCCCATGGATTTTTCCTCAGAAAATAATTCCCCCTTCCTTTTTTGAGCATTATTTTGAAGTGCAAGGCAATCTTCAAGAAGAAGAAGGGTAGACAGGTTGACACCCTCACCGTGGCCCAGTTGCTAGTAAAGTCCCTATCTGCTACAAAAACCCCAGGTGCACCCTTCTCAGTCCCAAACCCTGGTTCAATCCTCCACCTTGTCACCCTTGCACACACTTTTCATTTTTTTGTAGCAGACGAGGAGTTTACTAGCAACTGAGCCATGGTGGGGGTGTCAGCCTTTCTACCCTTCTGCTTCTTGAAGCTTGCCTTGCACTTCCAAATAATGCTCAAAAAAGGAAGGGGGAATTATTTTCTGAGGAAAACTCCATGGGGAGTGAGTTTTAGTTTCAAGTATTTCTAGCAAAAACAATTCAAATATTCTATAAAAATGTTTATAGTTGGGATTCATGATGCACCAGCCTCCTCTAGTCAAGAGTCTCAAAAACTCAGCAACAACATGGACCCCTCCATTATGGGTCTCTGCTAAAGAGCCTGCCATCACAGTCTCAGATATCCATTGAGAAGCTCATACCTCAGAATCCTTGTTCTTTCTCCTACTTCACCCCTAGCATCTCCAGAAGCCTTTGATGCGCTTGGGCTCTTCAATCCTTACTGAAAGATTTCAGACAACTAAGGTGTTCATTTCTCAGATAAGCACTTCATACAATGATAAACTAAAGCACAATAGCAGAGAACAAGCAAAGAAATAACTATTTTACCTAAGGCAGATAAGGATGTTGAATCTATGATAAGCTGTAACAAAGATGCTCCACAACACAACACTTTGCAAACTTGAGAGTGTTCTAAATCTGTTGGGCAAAGTGAGATCATTTTTATTTTTTGTTATTTTCATTATCTTCATTTAATCCTTTCTGATAGCTACAACAACAAGGCACTTTACTTGTTCTGTTTTAACTGAGTTATTTTCAGTAATCTTGATTGATGCAATCTATTAATATTTTGGGAAATGCTGTGATGATTATTAAATGAGCTTCCTATCTTTTTTTTTCTCTTTCTTCTAGGAAAGGTGAACATAGAGAAACTTACATTTGTTATGTGCTAGTATTCTGGTGTTTAAGTCAATAGCGTTATTGTTGGCTTTACAAGTTCTAATGAGCAAGAGGGAAAGAGAGATGATTGCTTAGCAAGCATCTTCTTATCTCAACAAATCAAGAACACTGGACTCACGTGGAGTGCTGCGGACTATGATTTTCCTCATTGGGGAAAATGACGTCATTGACATCACTGCTTGTAGCGTATGCTTTTTGCTTGGCTCTGAACAAATCCTCATGTGATTAGGGGGGTTCACAATTAGGATCTGCATGAAATTATTTTAGCACTCACCAGAAATGCTGAAACCGCTTTAATCAAAAAGGCTTTATACATCACATCAAGAAGGTGTAACTAATCAATTCAACCCTTTCCAAGGTTCCTGCTTTCGACCAAAGGAGACGCTTGGCAACCTGTACTCTTTTCAGAGTTGAATCACTGACACTCCAAGGTCACCAAATTTAATCTAAATTTAAGCGACCGGGAAGATTTTTAAGCAAGACCAGAACTCAAAAACTGAATTGTGAACCCCCCTGTTGTTTGGTGAACTTAACAAATTCCGCGAGGACTTTGCCCGACACCACTGTTGACTAGATTTTGCCTACAGTGTAGCCTTGCAAGAGCTCCTATGGAGGCTACATAGTAGGCATGAAAATCCCTCAGAAGTCCCTGCCCGCAAGGTTGGATGAATGTCACCAACTTTGATGGCGTTTCACAGATCATTCAACTTTGCTCAAATATTAAAAGAAATACACATCTCAACACTACACACCAAAAGTTAGGTGTTAGTGTTAGGAATCATTGTTAGCTTTAGGTGTTAGGTGTTAGGATTAATGGTTAGGTGTTAGGTGTTAGGTGTTAGGTTGATCAGGATTAGGGTCAACATTTGTCAGCCCTAGAGATACTTCAGGTATCCAAAGGACTGCTATTTTTACTTTAATACATGAATAACTTCTTCAATAATTATAAATATTAATATATTATTTCAGAAATGAACTTTTCATGTAAAATTATGTAGGGTTACCCACTGAGAGTACCCCTTAATTATTACTCCTTCTGGTACTTTGTCTATTCTCAAAGTACCACAAGATGAAAATACTTAAAAATAAATAAACCAAATATGCTAATATTAATTACAAGCATATTTAGGCGCTGAGAAAGAATAAACAAGGTTGTACAACAATATAAAACCTTTTATTCCCAGGCTGAGAATTTATTTCTACCAGGAATGTATTATTTATAGAAATTCCCAAGTAGTAGAAATAGAATTACCCTTCCCATAGAAGTGTGGGTAATTCTTTTAATTCATTGTCCTTATTAGTGTGGCTTCATGATTAAATGGTTCATAAACATAATCATGATACCATGGGGACAGGATAATAAATTTTCACATCCCAAGAATTGGCCACAAATCTTCACGTAGAAGTTTGTACTCATTCCCTGGCTTGTTTAAACTCCCAGAGGCTCCTCATGGCGCCAAAAGGGACCTCTAGGCCTTAAAAGGAAGGCTTCTGACGCCCAAAGATGGATTCCTCAGCCTATTCACCCACATAATTAGCTATAAACTCAGTATAAGTGAGTATTCTCCTCCTACTTTTAGAGTAGTGTTTCTCTATCTAAATCCTTTCCCACTGGAGCTTTTAGCTTGCATTATTATCCCCAATTACTGCGCCTAAATCCTCCTTAAAAATAGTAGCTGAAAAACCACCACCTCTGCCTGCAGCCATTCTGTCACGTGCTTTCCTACTATTGTCCTTTTTGTTGCTTTATAGCTTCAAAATAACAACTATTTATAGTTGTTCTCCTACCCAAACTGTTGTATATCAACTTTTGGCGTAACAGGAGTGCAGAACTAACCCATTATTCTATTGGGGTAGGACTAGTAATAGTCCTTTAAACTGTTCTATCAGCACATTCATAGTGATTTGGACCATTTTGGACCAACATCTCATAGAAATAGCTGTCAACATTAGACACAGGTTAGGGCGTTGTTTTTTTAAAAAAAAACCTGCTGCGTGATAAACTTGTGAAACGTTAGTTCAAGGCGCATTTTTCTTCTCAATCAGGCACTCCTCCACCTTTTCAAATGTGACCAACAATTCCATAAGTGCTGCATCATGAAGTATTTTTCCATATTTCTCAAATATAACAACTGTACACCACAAAAAAATTTGTGTCACTTGCTTACAAGGGACATCAAGAAGCTTTGCTGTAGCTCTGTCCATAAAGCAAACAACATGCAACTCATCACAACCTGCTCACCAAGCATGTTGTGAACCTATCAGACAGAAGGTCTCTCCCAGCTCCCGGGGCAGGCTGTGACCCCCCCTTGGAGCAGGCTGCAACCCTCCTGGTGAGTTGGTTCCCCTTCACAAAGGAAGAATTGACAAGAGCTAGGGAGAAGCTAAACCCAAAGCTCTCTTGATGTCCCTTGTCAGCAAGAGACACATCACCAACCATGGTGGTACTTTTTTTTTTTTGACATTTTATTTACAAAAAATGAAATTCAAGATTCATTCCTGTCATATAACAGTCTGCAATCAATTTCATTGATTGAAACACATAGCTTCATAATTCAACCTACTTGAGAATTGATCAAAGCTAATAATCTCAATCAAGGCTATTGCACTACAAGAAAATCTGCTTCAACTGCCACCAGTTGACATGCAGGTTAATCCCATCTTACTACCCCTTTTACTTCCAAGTTAATTCAAAAAAACTTTTCTTGCACAATCACTGTGCACAATGCACAGTGACTGTGCATTGAAGTTGTTTTGAAGTGTTATTTGAGTAAGATTCAAGTAACAGCAGAAGTAAAATCAAAGTAACTGCATGTCAACTGGTGGCAGTTGAAGCAGATTTTCTTGTAGTGTTGGGACCAATCAAGGCTAGTCGACCCAATCAAGGCTACTAACCCAAGTCAAATATTCATGTATGTTGTCAAGATAACGGCACTACATACCCTACAATATATCCCGTATGGGATACTGAGTAAGACATTACAGGATATACGGGATATCTTGTAGTGGTCAACTTTTTCAAACCACCCTCATATAACATCACCATATCACCATGTCATATAACTGTCATATCCCAATATAAAAATATCAGATCACTATCATATTACAAGATACTAACATCATATCACTACTATATCACAAGATAACACTATTGTAAGCACTATCAGCATTGACCAGTCAAACAAGGCTGGTCAAGGAATGCTCAAACAGCCTTGTTCAACAAGTGATCTCAGACAGGCACCGTCCAACCAAAGCGCATGCTGGCCATTCAAGCGGGTCTGCCCAATCAGTTCCTGGCTGGTGGTGACCGGTTTCAATCAAACCAATTGAACAGGCCCATCCAACTGGCTGGCACATGCTTGGGTCAGACAGTGCCTTTCCAATCACTGGTCAAACACAGATGTTCAAGAACTGCTCAATCAGCTGTTTTTGACCAATCAATTCCAGCAGTGAAGCTTACCTCACTCCAAGCTTGCATCAAATAAGGACTTCAGTAATACTCAAGTTTCCACATGCCAACTGCCTGCATTTGAGCAAGTTTTTATTGCAGTGCCTCACCCAGGGGCTGTCCCAGTGCATTTCCACAAGAATTGCTTGACCTGATCAACAAGTGCAACAACATTGGTAAACTCCATGCAAAACATCTGTACTAATAAGGAGAACTTTCCAAAGCAATCTGCAGATTGCTATTCCATGCAAAACATTAGTACAAATGTTTTGCATGGAGTTTAGGAATTTTGTTGCACTTGTTGATCAGGTCAAGCACTTCTTGTGGAAAGACACTGGAACAAGCTGGTTCAGTTTTCCTCCTTTTGTGCCCTCTGCTCCCTGATGTCACACAAAGATACTGTCCTTTGTATTTTTGAAAATCCCTTTCCCATCTGCCGGTTCCTCCCTGCAGACATCCATTTAAACCAATCCCAGCCTTTTCTGCACCCCAAACTGTGACGCCATGCAATCCTACTACCATCCATTTCTGTTCTCAAATGCAAAAGTACCCAACAGTCACCAACAACCAAAAGGCTTGTTGTCACAAGTGGTTTCCGTGGTTGGTGCTCTAGAGTCTCACTTTTATAATCTGTCTCACTTTTATAATCCTGCCATTGTGGCAAAACTTTTAGTCTCATTCCTTTTGCCTGTCAAGATTGGGCTTTGCGCATTAAAATTTCACATATTATCTATTTTTCCCATGTTTTCCCAGGAAAAAAAACCCTTGCACTCGGTGAATCAAAAAAATAGATATAGCCAATTGATGCCTCTGAGTCAAGTGATTATTTGAGTATAGTGGTGTGGTAGTATCATGCCTTGTGCCTGTCATGATTGGGCTTCATGCATCAAAATTTTACAAATTACCTGTTTTCCCATGTTTTCTCAAGAAAAAAGACCCTTTCACATGGTAAATCAGAAACATAGATATGACCAATTGATGCCTGTGAGCCAAAAATTGATTTTCATATAGTGGTTTGATATTATCACACACTTTGCCTGTCAAAATTAGGCTTCACACATCAAAATTTCACAAATTACTTTTTTTTCCTGTGTTTTCTCAGCACAAAAGAACCTTGAATATGGTGAATCAAAAACATAGATATGGAAAATTGATGCACCTGAGCCAAGGTTTTATTTGCATATAGTGGTGTGGTAGTATCACATGTTTTGCCTGTGAAGATTTGGCTTCATGCAGCAAAATTTCACAAATTACCTATTTTTCCTGTGTTTTCTCAGGAAAAAAGACCCTTGCACATGGTGAATCAAAAACCTAGATATGGCCAATTGGTGCCTCTGAGATAAGGGTTGATTTGAATATAATGTTGTGGCAGTATCACACCTTTTGCCTGTTAAGATGTGGCTTGGCGCATTGAAATTTCACAAATTGCCCTCTTTTTCTGTGTTTTCTCATGAAAAAAGACCCTTGCACACAGTGAATCAAAACCATAGATATGGCAAATGAATGCCTGTGAGCCAGGATTTGATTTGCATATAGTGCTGTGGTAGTATCATGTGTTTTGCCTGTCAAGATTTGGCTTCACCCATGAATATTTCACAAATCACATTTTTTTTCTGTGTTTTCTCAGGAGAAAAGTGCCTTGCACATGATGAAACAAAAAAAAATGTATATATAAAATTGATTCCTGTGAGCCAAGGTTTGATATATATATAGTGGTGTGGTATTATTGCGTGTTTGCCTGTCAAGATTTGGCTTCACACATCAAAATTTCACAAATGACCCACTTTTTCTGCATTTTCTCATGAAAAAAGACCCTTGCACGTGGGGAATCAAAAACATAGATATGGCCAATTGATTCCTGTGAGCCAAGGTTGGATTTTCATATAGTGGTGTGGTAGTATCATGCCTTTGCCTGTCAGAATTGGGCCTCACGCATCAAAAGTTCACAAATTACCTATTTTTCCTGTGTTTTCCCAGGAAAAAAGACCCTTTCACATGGTGAATCAACAACATAGGTATTGAAAATTGATGAATCATAGTCAAGTGTTGATTTGCATAAAGTGGTGTGGTAGTATCATGCCGTTTGCCTGTCAAGATCTGGCTTCACGCATCAAAATTTCACAAATGATGATCTACTTTTCCCATGTTTTCTCAGGAAAAAAGACACTTGCACACGGTAAATCAAAAACATAGATATAGCCAATTGATGCCGCTGAATCAATTCATGATTTTCACATAGTGGTGTGGTAGTATCATGCCGTTTTCCTGTCAAGCTTGGGCTCAGGCATCAAAATTTCACAAATCCCCTATTTATGCTGTGTTTTCTCAGGAAAATATACCCTTGCACATGGTGTATCAAAAACATAGAAATATCCAAATAATGCCTCCTGTGAGCCAAGGTTTGATTTTCACATAGTTGTGTGGTAGTATCATGTGTTTTGCCTGTCAAGGTTTGGCTTTGCACACGGAAGTTTCCCAAATTACCCGTTTTTTCTGCTTTTTCTCAGGAACAGAGACCCTTTCACATTGTGAATGAAAAATGAAGACATGGCCAATTGATGTATCAGAGTCAAGGGTTGATTTGCATATAGTGGTGTGGTAGTATCATGTCTTTGCCTGTTGAGATTTTGCTTCACGCATCAAAATTTCACAAATTACCCATTTTCCCTGTGTTTTCTCACAAAAAAAGACCCTTGCACATGGTGAATTAATAAATTTTTCATGCACAAAGCCCAATCTTGACAGGTAAGAGGCATGATACTGCCACACCATACTGCCACACCACTGTATGCAAATGAAATCTTGGCTCACAGGCATTAATTGGCCATATCAATGTTTTTGATTGACCATGTGAAAGGGTCTTTGTTCCTGAGAAAACGCAGAAGAATGGGTAATTTGTGAACTTTTGATGCGTGAAGCCAAGTCTTGACAGGCAAAAGGCGCAATTTTACAACACCACTGTATGTAAATGAAAACCTGACTTGGAGGTCTCAATTGGCTATATCTGTGTTTTTGATTCACCATGTGCAAGGGTCATTTTTCCTGGGAAAACACAGGATGAATGGGGAATTTGTGAAATTTTGATGCGTGAAGCCCAATCTTGACAGGGATAAGGCATGATACTATCACACCACTACATTCAAATCAAACCTTGGCTCGCAGGCATGAATTGGCAATATTGTTGTTTCTGATTCACCATGTGCAAGGGTCTTTTTTCCTGAGAAAACACAGGAAAAAGAGGTAATTTGTGAAATTTTGATGCATGAAGCCAAATCTTGACAGGCAAAAAACACAATCATACCACACCACTATATGGAAATCAAACCTTTGCTCACAGGCATCAATTGTCTATATCTTTTTTTTCAGCATGTGAAAGAGTCTTTTTTCCTGAGAAAAGGCAGGAGAAATAGATGATTTTTGACATAAATTCATGCCTGAAGCCAAATCTTGACCGGCAAAACACACAATACTACCACACAACTAAATGAAAATCAAACCTTGGCTCACAGGCATCAATTGGAAGTATCTATGTCTTTGATTCACCATGTGCAAGGGTCTTTTTTGTGAGAAAACACGGGAAAAATTGGTAATTTCTGAAATTCTGATGCGTGAAGCAAAATCTTTACAGGCAAGGCGTGATAATACCACACCACTATATTCAAATCCACCCTTGACTCTGACACATCAATTGGCCATATCTAAATTTTTCATTCACCATGTGAAAGGGTTTTTGTGCCTGAGAAAAAGCAGAAAAAATGGGTAATTTGGGAAAGTTTCATGTGCAAAGCCAAATCTTGACAGGCAAAACACGTGATACTACCACAAAACTATGTGAGAATCAAACTTTGGCTCACAGGAGGCATCAATTGGCTATATCTGTGTTTTTGATTCTCCATGTGCAAAGGTTTTTTTTCCTGAGAAAACATGGGATAAAAAGGGAATTTGTGAAATTTTGATGCCTGAAGGCCAATCTTGACAGGCAAAAGGCATGATACTACCACACCACTAGATTCAAATCAATCCTTGGCTTACAGGCATCAATTAGCCATATCTACATTTTTGATTCACCATGTGCAAGGGTCTTTTTCCTGAGAAAATGCAGAAAAAACAGGTAATTTGTGAAATTTTGATGTGTGAAGCCAAATCTTGACAAGCAAAACACGCAAGAATACCACACCACTATATAAAAATCAAACCTTGTCTCACAGGCATCAATTTTCTATATCTATTTTTTTGTTTTACTGTGTGCAAGGGTCTTTTTTCCTGAGAAAAAACTGAAAAAAAAGGTAATTTGTGAAGTATTCATGCATGAAGCCAAATCTTGACAGGTAAAACATGTTATAATACCACACCACTATATCAAGAATGAAAATTGACTCACAGATATCAATTGTCCATATCTATGTTTTTGATTCACCATGTGCACAGGTCCTTTTTCATGAGGGAAGACAGAAAAAATTGGTAATTTGTGAAAGTTTGATGTGTGAAGCCAAATTGTGACAGGCAAAAGGCATGATACTGCCACACCACTTGATGAAAATCAACCCTTGACTTGAAGAAATCAATTTGCCATATCTATGTTTTTAGTTCACCATGTGCCAGGGTCTTTTTGCCTAGGAAGACGCAGGAAAAAAAGGACTTGATCGCGGCACGCCCAAAGGGCATGTGCACGCCCCCCGAACGCCTAAAAAAAGCGGCATGCGGGGGCTGCACGCCTTCCCAACCAGGCGTGCAAACCCCCGCATGCCGCACGCCTACAAATGATGTGAGGACGGCCAGCTTGGCGTGCGGCCCCGCCGGACAGGCGTGCTGGCCATGCACGCCTGTCCGGAGGGCGTGCAGGCCTTGCACGCCCTCCGGACAGGTGTGCACGGACGGCACGCCTGTCCGGCCAGGCTCACTTAAGCCTCTCAAATTGAAAGGCTTACGTGAGCCCCTTGGTACCATTATAAGAGTACCGTTTGGTACCCTTATAAGGGTACCAAGTGGTACCCTTATAAGGGTACCGTTTGGTACCCTTATAATGGTACCAAGTGGTACCCTTATAATGATACCGTTTGGTACCCTAGGGTACCGAGTGGTACCCTTATAAGGGTACCAAACGGTACCCTTATAATGGTACCATTTGGTATCCTAGGGTACCAAGTGGTACCCTTATAAGGGTACCAAACGGTACCATTTGGTACCCTAGGGTACCGAGTGGTACCCTTATAAGGGTACCAAACGGTACCCTTATAAGGGTACCGAGTGGTATCCTTATAATGGTACCGTTTGGTACCCTTATAAGGGTACCACTTGGTACCCTTATAAGGGTACCACTCGGTACCCTTATAAGGGTACCACTCGGTACCCTTATAAGGGTACCACTCGGTACCCTTATAAGGGTACCACTCGGTACCCTTATAAGGGTACCGCTTGGTACCCTTATAAGGGTACCGCTTGGTACCCTTATAAGGGTACCACTTGGTACCCTTTTAAGGGTACCGAGTGGTACCCTTATAAGGGTAACAAGTGGTACCCTTATAAGGGTACTGAGTGGTACCCTTATAAGGGTACCGAGTGGTACCCTTATAAGGGTACCAAACGGTACCATTATAAGGGTACCACTTGGTACCCTTATAAGGGTACCACTCGGTACCCTTAAAAGGGTACCAAGTGGTACCCTTATAAGGGTACCAAGCGGTACCCTTATAAGGGTACCGAGTGGTACCCTTATAAGGGTACCGAGTGGTACCCTTATAAGGGTACCGAGTGGTACCCTTATAAGGGTACCAAGTGGTACCCTTATAAGGGTACCGAGTGGTACCCTTATAAGGGTACCAAACGGTACCATTATAAGGTTACCAAGTGGTACCCTTATTAGGGTACCAAGGGGCTCACGTAAGCCTCTTGATTCGAGAGGCTTACATGAGCCTGGCCGGACAGGCGTGCCGGCCGTGCACGCCTGTCCGGAGGGCTTGCAAGGCCTGCACGCCCTCTGGACAGGCGTGCATGGCCAGCACGCCTGTCCGGCGGGGCCGCACGCCAAGCCGGCCGTCCTCACGCCATTTGTAGGCGTGCAGACGGCGTGCGGCATGCGGGGGTTTGCACGCCTGGTTGGGAAGGCCTGCAGCCCCCGCACGCCTTTTTTTTTGGCGTTCGGGGGGCGTGCGCACGCCCTTTGGGCGTGCCGCTATCAAGCCCCAGGAAAAATAGGTAATTTGTGAAATTTTGATGCGTGAAGCCAAATCTTGACAGGCAAAACACACGATCCTACCACACAACTATATGAAAATCAAAGCGTGGCTCAGGGGCATCAATTTGCCATATCTATGTTTTTTGTTTCACCATGTTAAAGGGTCTCTTAATTTCCTGAGAAAACACAGGAAAAATAGGCAATTTGTGAAATTTAGATGTGTGAAGCCCAATCTTGACTGTCAAAATGTGTGATACTATCACACCTGTCAGCCTCAGAGACAAAACTGTTTCCCAAAAAGCTTCAACAATTTTCTCTTCAGATTCCCCTCCTTTTTATGATCATTTTCATCTATTATTGTCCATAGTTGTGATGTATAATTGAGGAGTAATTACACCTTGAACATCTATTATTTTCTAAGTTCAAACCATAATAACATATTGAATATATGCATTTCAATCAACAAGGTTAACCATTTTTTCAGCTGGCTGAATGAAAAACTTCATCATCACTCAGAACCACCAACTTAGAAGAATCAGACAACTCTGGACAACATCACTCCTCACTACTCAATCAACACAGATTCCATCACATCCCTAGGTTGTCGTGGTCATTTGGTGTCATCTGATTGAATAGTAAGCAGCTTGTTCCAAGTTCTCTCTTCCTTCAAAGTTCTTCTGAGCTCTTGATCTCTTCATCCATCCTGCTCATCTTCTTCAATCAAATAAGGAACAAAACCAATAAACATATTATCTTTGCCTCTGGGGACTGCTGCTAAAATCCACATAGGTTTCCTGCTACACAACCTTCGCCAGTTTCCTTTGGCATAAAAAAGTAAGGCAGTCTTTGACTGGACCTTCTCTGTTTCTTGAGAGAATAGTGGTTAAGCTTAGCTGCCCTTAAACCATCCTCCTTTAAGGAGAGAACTAGAATAGCCCATAGAAGGCCAAAGATCATCATATGCATAGTTATAACCATATTCTTCCTCCTCTCCTTCTTCCTTCTCTACTTCACAATAGTTGTCCTCTCCTTATCCTTTCTGGAATCAACTATTGTGCTCCCCTTTCTTGTGTCCTGTTGTCACATAAGAGACCCAGGCTCACAACACCACTATATGAAAATCAATCCTTGGCTCACAGGCATCAATTTATAATATCTTTGTTTCTGATTCACCAGGTGAAGGGGTCTTTTTCCTGAGGAAAACATGGGAACAATAGGCAATTTGTAAAATTTTGATGCATGAGGCCCAATCTTGAGAGGCAAAAGGCATGATACTACCACACCACTATACTCAAATCATCACTTGACTCAGAGGCATCAATTGGCCAAATCTATTTTTTTGATTCACCATGTGCAAGGGTCTCTTTTCCTGAGAAAACATGGGAAAAATAGATGATTTGTAAAATTGTGATGCGTGAAGCCAAATCTTGACATGCAAAAGGCATGATACTACCACACCACTATTTGCAAATCAACACTTGAGTCAGATTCATTAATTAGCCATGCCTATGTTTTTGGTTCACCTTGAGCAAGGGTTTTTTTTCCTGGGGAAACACAGGAAAATTGGTAATTTGTGAAATTTGGGTGTGTGTGAGGCCCAATCTTGACAGGCAAAAGGAATGATACTACCACACCACTATATGAAATTCCAACCTTGAATCACATGCATCAATTGGGAATATCCATGTTTTTGATTCCCCATGTGCAAGGGTCTTTTTCATGAGAAAATGCAGAAAAAATGGGTAATTTGTGAAATTTTGATGCGTGAAGCCAAATCTTGATAGGCAAACACGCAATACTACCACACCAATTTATGTAAACCAAAAATTGGACCACAGGAATCAATATCCTATATCTATGTTTTTGTTTCACTATGTGCAAGGCACTTTTTCCTCAGAAAACACAAAAAAAAGGTGATTTGTGAAATATTCATGGGTGAAGCCAAATGTTGACAGGCAAAACATGTTATAATAACACTCCACTATATGAAAATCAAATCTTGGCTCAAAGGCATTAATTGGCCATATCTATGTTTTTAATTCACCGTGTGCAAGGGTCTTTTTTCATGAGAAAATGCAGAAAAAGAGGGTAATTTGTGAAATTTTGATGCGTGAAGCCACATCTTAACAGGCAAACGGCTGCATGAGACTGCCACACCACTATATGCAAATCAACACTTGACTCAGAGGAATCAATTGGTCATATCTATGTTCTTGATTGACCATGTGCAAGGGTCTTTTTTCCTGGGAAGACACAAGAAAACTAGATAATTTGTGAAATTTTGATGCATGAAGCCAAATCTTGACGGGCAAAACATGTGTTACTACCACATCACAATATAAAAATCAAACCTTGGCTCACAGGCATCAGTTGGCCATATCTATGTTTTTGTTTCACCATGTGCAAGGGTCTTTTTTCCTGAGAAAACACGGGAAAAATAGGTAATTTGTGAAATTTTGATGTGTGAAGCCGAAGCTTGACCAGCAAAATGTGTGTAATACCACACCAATATTTTCAAATCAATCCCTGGCTCACAGGCATCCATTGGTAACATCTAGGTTTCTGATTCAACATGTGAAAGGGTCTTTTTTTCCTGAAAAAGCAAGGGAAAAATAGGTAATTTGTGAAATTTTGACACGTGAAGCCACATCTTGACAGGCACAAGGCATTATACTAGAGGTTTTGCTGCAATGACAAGATTTTCAAAGTGAGACTATAGAGCACCAACCGCAGGAACCACTTGTTACAACAAGCCTTTTGGTTGTTGGTGACTTTTGGGTACTTTTGCATTTGAAAACAGAAATCAATGGTAGTGGGGTTGCATGGCGTCACAGTGCGGGGTTCAGAAAAGGCTGGGAATGGTGTAAATGGATGTCTGAAGAGAGGCACTGGCAGATGAGAAAGGGAGTTTGGAAAATACAAAGAACAGTATCTTTGTGTGACTTCAGGGAGCAGAGGGCAGCAAAAGGAGGAAAACTGAATCAGCTTGTCCCAGTGCATTGCCACATGAAGTGCTTGACCTGATTGACAAGTGCAACAAAATTTCTAAAATCCATGCCAAACATTTGTACTAATGTTTTGCATGGTCTCCAGATTGCCTTGGAAAGTTGTCCACATTAATACAGATGTTTTGCATGGAGTTTACCAATTTTGTTGCACTTGTTGATCAGGTCAAGCACTTTTTGTGGCAATGCACTGGGACAGCCCCTGGGTGAGGCACCACAATAATAAATTCCTCAAATGCCTGCAGTTGACATGTGGCATCTTGAGTATTACTGAAGACCTTTGTTGATGCAAGGTTGGAGTGAGGTAAGCTTCACTGCTGGTATTGATTGGTCAAAAGCGGCTGGTTGAGAAGTTCTTGAACAGCGGTGTTTGACCAGTGATTGGACAGGCACGGTCTGACCAAAGCCCGTGCCAGCCAGTTGGATGGGCCTGTCCAATAGGTTTGACTGCAACCAGTCACCACCAGCCAGGAACTGATTGGGCAGACCATGGCCAGCATGGGCTTTGGTTGGACGGTGCATGTCCAAGATCACTGGTTGAACATGTCTGTCTGAGCACTGCTTGACCAGCCATGTTTGACTGGTCAATGCTGACAGTGCTTACAATAGTGTCATCTTGTGATACAGTAGTGATATGATGTTAGTATCTTGTAATTTGACAGTGATCTGATATTGTTATATTGGGATATGACAGTTATATGATATGGTGATATGGTGATGTTATATGAGGGTGGTTTGAAAAAGTTGACCACTATAAGATATCCTGTATATCCCGTAATGTCTTACTCAGTAACCCGTACGGGATATGTTGTAGGGTATGTAGTGATGGAAAGTGGGAGCAAAAAACTGGCTGATACATCTGAAGCAACCCTGCTAGAAAATTTTCAAAACAGGCCTACACGTTCTGCTATGGTCACACAAAACAACTCTGAGGTCTCTGGTCCCAATGCCTTAGACCAGTCACAACAATCTAACACAAAAGCAAAGTTGGTTTTGCGCAAATCCATAACGCTCATGACCCGGAAGCACTCTCTGATCAGATCACAAAGATAGTCCAAAAAGCGCTACTCTGAACCATTGAAACCAACTTGGTGCATAGCAAGCACACATTTTTGCTGGCTGGAAAAGGCTTTGGAAAGACTAGGATTGCCAAAGTATACTGGCATCTCTTCCCTTTGTATAAGAAACCAATAATCCTGGTCCTGAATCCTTTAGATTCCCTTGGTGAAAATCAGGTAAGAAACTCTCTAAATGACATATTCTTCAAAATTTAGCTGATATGTGGCGGTATGTTGACATTGAACAGTTTTTGGAGAAGGAACATGCGCGAATTAAAGCTGTGAACTTAAGTAAGATGAATCTACCTCCTGAGGTCAAAAAGGGGATTCTTCAAGGGGAACATGCATTTGTTTACTTGGTACATTCATAGAATCCATTTGAGATTGTCAATAATTTGGAACTCATGAGTAATAACACTCTCGTTAGAGTACCAAGGTTCTCTTGAACAATGCTATTTTTTGTAGAATCTTCTTTGATAAGCAATTCTTGTCAAAGTTGGTACTTACCATTATCAAAAAGGCACATATGATATATATATGGGGTTTGGTGGCAAGTGGACTTGGTAAGAAGATCAGTTCACATGTCAAGCTTCAAGATCAAGGGATCTTTTGTCCTTCCTATGGTGACTTGGGCGACCGATTTCTCGCAGCACATGGAGTTCCCATTCTTCTGTTGTCTGCAACCTGCAGACCAATTGTGTATGATAGAATCCTTACTAGCTTGAAGATACTCCCAGAAAACATCTTGCAAGTTGAAGAGGAACTTACCTGACCAAAGATCCAATTGATATGTGTTCCTATGGAATTTTTCCCTCAGTTCATGCCATGATCTCACAAGGATTTTTGATCAAGGAACTCAATCCCAGACAATCAAGTACCACCTACATTGATATACACACCCACGCGACATCTTAATGGGCAATCTCTCAAGGTGGTCCACGAAGTGCGCAAGATCCTAGGTGGGCATAAAGAATCTACTAGTGCATTCACACAAAGATTTTATTCCTGTGCTGGGGGTTTGTACAAGATCAATATTGTTGAGGGGTTTGAAGCTAGCAATTTTCCAGTTATTTGCTGTACAATGGCCCTTGGATTGGTTCAAAAATGGACACGTGTCCAGTTTGTTGTCCACATTGGCCGCGGTGATCCTTTGTCTATCTGTCAGATGCGGGGGAGGTGCGGCCGAGGGAAGATAATCCTATATTGGGTATTATGCTTGTGGAGAAAACCAGGCTCATGGGAAAGAATGAAATCAACCAGTTTCCAAACCATGAGGCTTTCTCCAACAGTTACATACAATCCAAGGATAATTGCATGGATGCGTTTGCAATTACTCCCGTGTGCCTGCGAGTTGCATTGGCTCTGGACAATCAGTGATTTCATTTTCATGATCTTTGGAGGAATCAGTTGGGTTCTCATATATTTTGATGAAATAACAGTATAGGATATATACCATTGTCAAATGCTGATTGGAATGTTGTGCGGGAAAAAATTACAAGAAAAAAGAGAAAGTTTTTTTCTCAATGCTTATGCTCAAACTGCAATGCCAAGAGCGCCAGGAACCTGATTTCTGGTTGAAAAAAACTGAATGTTAAAAAATTCAAAGATAAAATCCAAGGAAGAGAACTCACCTTTGAAGTACAGGAGCCAACTCAGCTACCCAAGATTGTCAAGAAAAGATCTTGCATCACCAAAAAAACGGGAAGAAAGCCATTGGATGGTGAATTTGAATACTTTGCAATTTATTTGGTTCTCAGTTTCAAGGAGTACTATCACAGCAAAATCACCTCCTCACATTCTGAGCTCCCCCTAGTGATTTGTTTGGTCTTTTTGATGCTAGAAGGATGGTACTGGCTTTCCATAATGGATTCTCTCTTGAGAAGCTTGATAGGCTTATTGGTGGGGACTTAATCAACAGACACGTGAAATTTCTATGGGAAAGACTTCAGGCTTATGTGAAGACAAGAAAATGGATAGATTATCTGGATCAATTAAAATCAGCTTGGTCTTTAAAAGATAAGGAGAAAAAAATTGCAATCTAACCAGATGTTGGGAAAAAGCAGCGGAGACAAAGAGAAAGAGGAAAGAGGCCTTGGTTTCCAACAAATGCAGAGAATTATCTCCAAGCACACATGCAGACGCTCCAAGTTGTTCCCAAGGCCGTGGTTTTGTTGGTGGTTGAGGTTGAGGTTGTGGTCGTGGTCAAGGTTGTGGTTGTGGTTGTGGTCATGGTTGCGGTTGGAGTAAGTTTTTGGCCATGGTCGTGGTGGTCCCAGTTAGTTGCAATCAGTTTCAGATGTCTCCTCTTCATCTGAAGGAGATTCTTCATCTTCAACTTGGCCAGTTTGAACGGTCATACAAAAGTGTGGTTGATGGGTGCATACAATTAAGCTTGCAAACTTCTTTTTGGCAATTGTTTTTCAAGAAGATAGCCCCTTTTTTATAAATATCAATTTTCTTTTCCTTTGAGTGGTTGCGGGACTTAGCGGATCATATTGTTGTGCCATCTTGAGAAAATTGTTGATAAAGGTTGTTGACACATGATACTTGTGTGATTGAAACATTTGATTTTTTCCAGAATTCTTGGAAGTCCTTGAATCAGTTCACAAAGAAGAAAATGAATTAGAAAAATGAGTAACTAGAAACAAAAATTAAAAAGGTCTGGAAGACATCATATTGGGATATTGAGTGGAAAGACATCTTTTAATCAATTGATTTCTGTTCCAGAACCATTGTGGTCGTTGTAGGACTCCTGTGGGACAAATGATAATATTTGGTAAAGATCCGGCTGGGGGAAATAAACTGGTGAGTTAGGTTGAAAGGCTAAAACAGTCAGTTCACGGGTGGTTTATTGGCCTGCCCCTTTATAACTACTATACCCTTTGTAAGGAATCTTAAAATCAATATAAAAAGAGAAATGGCTGATTTCAAGATTAAGTTTACTAAGTATAGTAATCTCAATCAGACTTAGACCTTATACGTTGTTGTATGTGAGTAGACTGCTTATAACTAATGATATGGATAATCGAACCGTGGGATTGATTATGTGAAAATGCATAGTGTGTTGGACTATTGCAGGTGATTGTTGATGATTGTTGAGTTTGTTGATGATTGATTGATTTGTTTGTTGATTGATTGGGTTGTTTGTTGATTGATTGGGGGTTTGAGAAATGTTTTTATTGTTGGGGTTGATAACTGATTGATTGACTTATTGACTGATAACACTGATGACTACACTTGATGACTACACTTGATGACTAACTTGATGACTGGTGAGACACACTATACTCTCTTAGTAAGTGGCTGAAGAAAAAGAAAACAACAGTGGTGGGGAAATGTCCTCCTTATATAGGAAAAGATGAGGGAATTTAGCTCCAAGGGAAGGTCCTTTGAGGGATTTATGCTGCAGGTGAACTGGTCAGCTGCACAGCCTGCTCCTTGTTGCTATGGTTTCAGCACAGCATGACATCATTGCTGCACAGCATGACATCATTTCTGCACAGCATGACTTCATGTCTGCACAGCATGACATCATATCTGCACAGCATGACATCATTTCTGTGCCCACTCCCCCCCTGTACTGTGTACAATACAGCCCGTTCTTCCTCCTTCTTCTATTCTTCCATCCAGGGGCTGAAACACCTTCCATCACCCCTTCTTTCTTCCAATCCTTCCAGCTTCCATCCTGTTCAGGGTCTAGGCCTCTCCTCCTCCTGGTCCTTCTTCCCTTCTTCCCCCTGTGTCCACTCCTTGTACTGCTACCATTGTCCGTATTTCCTGCTTGCTGTTGATGTAACTCTTCCTTGTTGTTGATTCTGTGATGTTGGTATATCGTGTATTCTTCTGGATTCCTTCTGTACTCCTCCCTGATCTTCCTCCTCTTGTATCCTACTCTAGTGTACATCTTGTAAGTGAGCTTGTAATATATGAAATGTACCTCTTTGGCATTGGAGCGGGAATGGAACACCACATCGTAAAAATACTTCAGCCAGAAGTTGAGGTGTTCCATGAAGTAATCTTTTCCCGTGAAGTGGTTTGCACGACCAGTTGGGGAAATCAACATTGAGTGTTGCAGAGTTTTTGCAAATCCGTCAGGAAGAGTTCTGGTTAAAAAGAGCACCATTTGAGGCAAGTGTATTGCTTAGTTCTTCAGAGTAGGCATACCATTTGCCATAACTGAAAAAACAAGTCCACATGGTGGTAACACGTCCAATGTCCCCATCTTGCATTGCACAATTGCATTCAACAATTAAAGCAAAGTCCCAAAAACAAAGGATCAAGTTTTTCAAGGTTGATGCACTTGAATCTGAGTCAGACGCACTGTTACTATGTGTCAAGAAAGTTGAGGATGAGGAGCTACTGTCTGCATTACTATCTTTGTTGCTATCTTCTCCTGCAAATTCCAATGCTGCAGGCAAAAAGAATTTTTCATAGCAGTTGTTGACTATTGTCTTTATCTCATGTGATGAATAGACAGTTTTTTTATCAGGGACAAGTGCTTTTGGATAGCCCACAACCTTTTTAAAAGATTGAAATAACTTTTATTGTGTCAGTACTAAGTAGGTTTTAGTATTGGATAGATCAGAAAATGACACACAAAAGGCAGTGAATAATGCTAGCCTTGTGAGATTTAGTGATGTTGTTGAGCATGAGCGCAAAGTCTTTCTGGGTTGTAGGTTGCTTGGCTGGTACTCCAAGTGAAGCCAGAGTGTGCCATGCCCCCAGGTCATTTGTGTTGAGTTTTTCCTGTTATTGTCTACTCCTTCCTAAAATCCCATATTTTTCCTTCTTGAATCATCTTGAATTGGACTGAATTATAGTCACAAGAAGCCTGTTTTCTGCTTGAATAACTTCCTCCTCAGTAGTCTAATTGGAACTCCTTTCTGTAGATTGATCAACAACTCACGCTCAATGCTGGCTTCCTTCTTTTCCTGATTCACTATTTGATTCCTTAAAATCTGGTTACTTAGAATTAACGCCTCTCAGTATGTATGATTTAAAGCATCTTACTTTTGACTGACTCATCTAGCCTAACTAAAAGAGACTGAGATGTTTTGTCCGGTTTGTCTTTATCAAAAGATTTGTTTTATCTTCTCTCAGATTTTATTCAATATGTCTGTTTTTTGTTGGACATACGTCCAAAAATGATATGCTCCAAAATTGTTTCTAAAGTCTTAAGGGCTTGATGTGCAGTTTGTCGGGATGATGATAGTCCAATATAGTTAGGATATGTGCTGACCCGCTCAGTGACTAATACAACTGAGTTCTGAAGTTGGAGTGCATTGTGTCGGCAATTGCTTCCAAACAAAACCATTGAGCAGATGGTTGCCGCAATTACATGTGACCAATCCTTCCGGTTAAAAGAATCATCTTCCAACTATTCAGCAGGAGGGGCATCTTCTTGTTTGGATTCCAAATCTGAATCAGTTTTTGATTTGGAATTAGCCCCTTGATGAGCATTTAGTTCAAGCTTGTGCTTCAGGAGCTGGTAGAGGAACGGGATTTCCTTGTTAATCATCCTGGTTGTGCAAGCAGTCTTGACTTCCTTGAAAAAAAATGCATGCTTGATCTTTCAAGAGTTGTAATAGGTGCCTTAAGGGAATTGGCTGTGTTTTCCTCCTTCTGCTGCAAGAATCTCTTGTGACTGCGGAAAACTAGAAATGAATCAATCAAGATGTCCAATAGGAAGCTCAATTACTTCAGACAAAATGTAAGCCTTCCATTGCGCATGCTCCTCAGTTGTTTTACAAACAAGTGCCTTGATGGTCAAAGTCGATGGCCATCCAACTTAAGGGTGGCTATTGGGCCGGGCGGCCAACAGGCGGCCCAAACCCGCACGAATTTGGGCCGGGCTCGGGCCAAATATTTGGGGAGAATTCTTACATCGGCCCGGCCCGCCTGGCCCAAGACTTGGGTTGGTTCCTGTCGGGCGACCTATCGGGCGCCCAACGGGCCTGCTCTTCCCCGGGGGCCCGGCAGTCATCCTCCGGCCTCAGGAGTCAGGAGTCAGGCACTCAGGCCCTCAGGGAACATTTCACCAGCCACAGCCGACCACACACAACGCAGGCCACACACAGCTTGGACCCACATTGTTCAACCGTTTGTTCAACTGTCCTCCTCACTTGACATCATAGATCATCCATGCAAACCAGGTCAAACCAAAACCACCATTCGAAGTCAGTCGCCAGCCACACCGGTGCCGATGAGGACATCACTAGTGCCAATGAGGACATCCAAGAGATAGGCACTGACTCACATGAACAACAAGCCAGTACCTTGCCGTCCCCATGTAATTGAGCTCAAGACATTTCAGTTCCAGCTTCACAGCTTTCCAGTTCGGTATCTGAGACACCAGCACCACCCAATAGTGTTTGTGAATCCCAAGAAGACGCCTCTGCCGCAAAGAAACGGAAGCTTACTAGCAAAGTCTGGGACCACTTCATCAAGCTGGAAGAAGGTGCGGTTTTGCTCTTGCTGTTCCTTTCAATATTGACTCGATGACTGTGCACTGAGCGATCATGTTTTTTTTTTTTGATTTGTCCACAGGCGGCGTCACAAAAGCTCAATGTAACTATTGCAACACCAAGCTATCAGGAGCTTCATCAGCAGGAACAAATCATTTGCATCAACATTCCAACAAATATATTTCCAATCACAGGGTGATTGTTCCAGCCAGACAAGGACTACTCAGCTTCACTGGATCCGCTCAAACTACCAGTAACCGCATCTGGGTCTTCTCCCAAGAAGAAACCCAAGAAAAATTAGCCAAAATGATAATTCTGCACAAATATCCCTTTTCCATAGTCAAGCATCAAGGCTTCATCAAACTCATGCGGACGGCCCAGCCCAACTTTACTATGGCTGGATGCAAGGCGTTTCAAAGCAATTGCATCAAGCTCTTCAATTCAATGAAAGCTCAGTTAATGCAAAAAAATGGCCAAAGCCAAGCGTATCTCGTTAACCACTGATTTGTGGACGGCATCCAATCTCACGGGGTACATGGTCGTAACTGCGCACTACATCACAGACAAATGGAAATTACTGAAAGTCATCATTGGATTCCGACCTCTTCCACCTCCACACACCGGACTAGCTATTGCAGATCGTCTCAGCCAGACTCTTATTGATTGGAAAGCGGTCAACAAGCTTGCATTTGTCACCCTTGACAATGCTAGCTCAAACACTGTTGCAATGACTCAGTTACAACGTTTTGTGAACAATCACAGCCAAGCATTGGGCTCTGCGACCTTGCCCTACTTCCATGTTTGATGCCTTGCCCATGTCATCAATCTTGTAGTCAAAGACGGTCTCCAGACCGTAGGAACTGCAGTTGAACGACTATGCGCAAGCATACATTACATCCACGGATTGTTGGCTTGGATGGACTTGTTTGAAAAGGCCCTTGCTATTGTGAACATCAACATCAACAAGAAGCATCCTTGCAAGGACATCCCAACTCGGTGGAACTCCACCTTTTTGATGGTTGAATCCTTGATTCCATGCAAACTAGCCTTTGAACAGCTCATAATCAAGGACAACAAATACAACAGTTGCCCTAATGAAATTGAATGGGCAGAACTCTTGACTGTACAGAAGTTCCTTGAACCGTTCTACAATGGTTTGTTTTTCATTCATAATTTTATCTGATCTTTTTGTTCAGACAATTTATTAACTTTTTTGTTTTTGAATGTATCTCTTTTTTGTAGCAACTGTTCTCTTGAGTGAGACTCAGTACCCCACAATCAACCACGCCTACCGCGTGATGACATTGATCCGTAGGCAATTGACCGATTGCTTGGATGGTCCAACCAACCAAGCTCGCCTTGTTGCAATGATTCCACCAATGATTGAAAAGTTTGACAAGTACTCGGACCCGATGAAAGAGCTTGCGGCAATAGGACTAATTCTGGACCCCCAATACAAGATGCGTTATCTGCGCTACAATCTTGAGCGACAATCCATCCCAGCAGAACAGGTCGCCGAATTCTTGGGACAGGTGCAATCATCATTTTTAGATCTCTGGAAAATGTATGCTCCTCCACAAGCGGCCAATGTGAACCCAGTCAACCCATCGGCCTCAGTATCCAAGAAAGTTGATCAAGACACCTCTGCATTTCATCAATACATTGCTGGAACCATGGGCGGAACTCAGCAAAATGCACCCAGAGCCAAATTGGATTTGTATCTTGAAGAGAGGAACTTGATGCTCAATGACGACAGCAATTTTGATTTACTTGAATGGTGGAAGGCTAACTCCTCATGATTCCCATCCCTATCCGATTTCGCCAAGATCATTCTTATGATCCCCATGACCTTGGTGGCATCCAAATTGGCATTTTCAACTGGAGGACGGGTACTTGATGATTACCAAACGCGCCTCAATGAAGAATCAGTTGAGGCATTGCTATGCACTCAAGACTGGTTGAGAACCTCTTAAGTATTTGTATTTACTTTACAAATTATGTTTATGCCCCCTATGCCCCCATCTCTCATCTCCCACGGCCACTTGTTTGAGGAATGCAGCAGTCCACTGCATCCACCTGAGTAATCCTTGCCAGTCCAGCGCCGCAGTGACCAGGCCCATGGGCTGCCCACGGGCATCCCATGGGCACCGTGTGCTCCAGGCCCGCGGGCAGCCCATTAGCTAAACTGGTTTGGGTCGGGTCTTGATTTGGTGGTGTTTGACCCAGCCCGGCCCGCCCAGGAATCTTGCGGGCGTGCTTGGGCCGGCCTGAGGGAGGCCCAAGCCCGCCCAATAGCCACCCTTAATCCAACTGGCGCCCCCAAAGTCGATGGTTACATGTGATTTCTTTGGTTTTATCCTTGAGGAAGGCGGTGAGAAAGCGCTTGGGATCCAGATTCAAAGCTGAAATGATATCACCAATGTAAAGAACTTTGTCGGAAAGGTGTCGAAGTTCAGGGGTCATTTCTATACACATTTTTCAATTTTTCTTGGTTTGGCGGGGCAATTGGTGGATTCTGGAGAGTGATCAGCACTGATAATGGACAAATTATTGATTGAGTGGAAAAAAGTGAACAAGCAAAAAAAAAACCCATTTGGTAGGTGATATTGCTTTATGTGTTATTGATTGGCGTGAAATGATTGCGCTTGGACGGTTATTTAATATCCAGTGGAGAAATCAAAAATACAACATTTTTGAAAATTATTATAAATATGAAGGTGTAATAAGTGAGGGCTCAGATTTTATCAGATGAAAGAGAAGATGTAGGAGAACAACATAACAGATAATTGGAAAGAATAATTGTGCAAATGATGAGTAACAGGAAGTCAAACTTGGGCCCCACCAAAATGCCAAAACTCTCCTGCTACAATTCCTGTTAGGGCATAAGTCCCCTCGGGACTCACCACTTGGGCAAAGTCTTTGCAAACTTTGTTAAGTTCAATTGTTTGGTCTCTGTGTAAATCAAATTTCCAATTAGCACACTGTTCTTCTTTCTAGGTAGCAAGCATGAAATGCTATGCTTACCCAAGCTTCTCCTCTAATGAGGGTTTTTTCTGGAACTTACCAACTATCCCACTCTCTTTGCCATGCCTTGCCCAACGCTGGGCCGCTACGCTAAACTACGCTACACAGCCATTGAGCGTTAGCGTAGCGGCACCAGAATTTCACATTTTTTGTGTAGCGTTAGCGCGCAGCTAACACCGCCACGCTACGCTGATTTGCAGCGGCGCTAACACTGCACCATTTTTTGGGTAGCGTTAGCGCGTTGCTACCGCCGCTACGCTGCGTTACGCCACGCTACAGCGCTTTTAGCGGCAAAAGATGCCATTTTTGCCGCTAGAAGAGCTGTAGCGCAGCGTAAAAGGCACTCTTTTGTGCCCTGTGCGCGTAGCGTTAGTACAGATACATGGAACTGCGCTAACGCTACGCTAAAAGCTAACAAAAACTTTCATCCTTTGTGTGTAGCGTTAGCGCAAGTAACTGGAATTGCGCTAACGCTACGCTAGAAGTTAGCTTATTTTAGCTACACTACGCTACGCTACCGCTACGGTTAGTGTAGCTGGCCCACCATTGCCTTGCCTATATAAAGACTCCGCTTCTCCCCTTTGACTTGACTGCTTGGGAAACTCTTCTTCATTGCTTTCATAGTCACTCTTCCATCATCATCATTTTTTAGATTTAGTCTGACTTGTTCCTTCACCCCCTTTGTTGCTCATACTGCTCATCATCAGCAGGTAATCAATTCTCTCTTCTTCCATATCCTCAAGACTATTGTCATTGATACTTGTCTCTTCAAGACATTCATCACCTCTTTGACACTCAATTGTCCAATGCAATAGCATGTACAACATCCCTTTTCCTGTCTATCTCATGTGTTGATATCATTGCTTCTTTCATTCCTTTCCTTTTTGTTCCTTCTCTTTCCTCTGCCTTTGTACCTTGTTGTCTCATCTGCCAGACCTTCTTTGACCTTAGGTAATTCTTTGTTCTTTTTCCTTTTTCTTCTGTTCTTTATTTTTTTGGGCGTTGATAAAAAACCCAGGTAATCCGCGCTGACACCCGGTTTTCTCCGCAGCGCGCGCTGCGCCAAAAACCCAGTTTTCAGCGCGCACACCCGGGTATTTAATTTCAATTATTTTTTTAAAATTGTTTCCTATATTAAAAAACGTGTAGAATTTTATGGTGAAGTCAAAATTCTCAAAAAAAATCCTTCTATTGTTTTTTTTTCTTTTTACAAGTGGTTTCTACTCAAATGTTGTGACTTCTGTTTGAAATGTCCAAATAGTCTAAAAGGTGTATCAGAAATTAATTAATGGATATATTTTTTACTTTATTATTTATTTCCATAGCCCATGAGTGATTTGCATGTAGCAGTGATTTGAAGATTTGGCCAAAATCTACTTCTACTCAAATGTTTTAACTTCTGTTTGGCATCTCCAAATGTGCTCAAAAAGGGAACAGAAATTAAATAATGGTTATAGTTAATTACTGTAGGAGTTATTTCCATAGCCCTTGAGTTGTTTACGTGTGGTAGTGATTTGAAGCACCATGAAAATCAATTGTCACTTGATATCAAGTGAAATTACTCAACTTTGGTTACAGCTTCAAAGCTACTCCATTCCTACTATTAATTTAATTTTGGTCTTCTTGATGTCCATTTTGAAAAAATTCAGCAAAAAATTAGCATCAGCTCAGCTCTCACTGCAGTTAAGCTCAGCCTGCTCAGCAGTTCAGCTCATTGCCAACTTTGGTGCAGTTCAGGGCTCAGGGTGGCCAGGAGCTTGGCATTTACTGTGGCATTGCTCAGCTCCCATTATACCAAAGTTCAGGGATCCCCATGAAATAGATTAGTTATCATTGAAACTGAGCAGAATTCATTCTATATAGTTTTAGGAAAAGAAAAGGTCTGGATAAATTGTGGATAGCTGGCTGGAGTTGGCGGGATGTCACTTGATATCAAGTGACAATTGTTTTTTCATGGTGAAGATTTGGCCAAAATTGGCTTGGACCAGAATGTTGTAACTTCGGTTTGGAATGTCCAAATGGGCTCAAAATTGGATCAGAAATTAATGAATTATTACAACTAGAGGACAAGGCGGCTGCGCCGCCCGCCACTTTTGACACCTCCGTTCTTGCTCAACCCCCCTTCTTGGGCCACAAAGAAATTTTACCACAAATCAACCACAATCCCCCTCTCCAAAAATTATGATTTTTTATCCCCCACCCTTGACGCATCTCCACTGGACCATTCCCAACTCCTTAGCTTGTGATTATTGAGATTGCAGCCAGGCAGAATCCCCCACGTGCCCACTGCGCAAAACCTGCTTAATTTGAGCCTCAACAATTATATTTTTGTTTTGTTTTTGGATGTGCCCTCCTGATGTGTGTGGTGTGTGTTGTAGACATCTCATTGGTCTGGGCTGTGGGACCATTAGCATTAGTGTGAAGTCAGCTGGAACATTTATTGGTTCCATCAGCAGGTTAGACAGCCAGGTTAGCAATGCCGGAGGATATGTATGGATGGACAGGGATCAACTGGGGTGAGCCTTCTGGCGCTTGATGCTCTGGTGACTCTGGTTCTTTGACTTTCCAGAGGAAAATTGCAACCTGCTGTTGTCTGGCAGAGGGAGGGGGAAATCTTGTAGCACAGGGGTGGAGCGGGGCAGGCCTCAGGGCATCTGTTTTGCCCAGGTTGATTGACAGGCAATTTGGCCTTAATCCTTACCCCTTTCAAGGCTGGTTAACCCTGAGGTGAACGTCCTGGCAAGCATGATTGCATGTTTGGCAAGCAGGTAGATCTACCTGCTGAGCTGGTACTAGCATGAAGAGCAGGTAGACCTGCCAGCTAAGCTGGTACCAGCACAGCAAGCAGGTAGACCTGATCTGGTGTACCAGCTCGGCGAGCAGGTCTAGCAAGCAGACCTGCCCGGTAGGCTGGTACCAGCCAGGCAAGTAGGCTCGCAGGCATGACCTTTCGCCACGCTTGTCCTAGCCAGCGGGCAGGTGCACCTTTTCGCCAACCTGGCACCAGCCCAGCTGGCGGGTGCACCTGCTCCCCAACCTGGTACAAGCTATGCAGGCAGGCTTATCTGCTTGCTGAGCTGTAGTACGGTAGTAACCACCCAACAGGCAGGTGTGCACCAGTTCGGTGAACAGGTCTACCTGGTAGCTGGTCCAGCCCAGTAGCCTGGTGCACCTCCTCGCCGAGTGCCCAGCAGGAAGCTGTACCTGCTCGCCGAGCTGGTACCAGCCCAGCGGGCAGGTGTACCTGCTCGCCGAGCTGTGACCAGCCCAGCGGGCAGGTGTACCTGCTCGCCGAGCTGGTACCAGCCCAGCGGGCAGGTGTACCTGCTCGCCAAGCTGGTACCAGCCCAGCGGGCAGGTGTACCTGCTCGCCAAGCTGGTACCAGCCCAGCGGGAAGGTGTACCTCCTTGCCGAGCTGGTACCCGCCCAGCGGGCAGGTGTACCTGCTCGCCGAGCTGGTACCCGCCCAGCGGGCAGGTGTACCTGCTCGCCGAGCTGGTACCCGCCCAGCGGGCAGGTGTACCTGCTCGCCGAGCTGGTACCCGCCCAGCGGGCAGGTGTACCTGCTCGCCGAGCTGGTACCCGCCCAGCGGGCAGGTGTACCTGCTCGCCGAGCTGGTACCCGCCCAGCGGGCAGGTGTACCTGCTCGCCGAGCTGGTACCCGCCCAGCGGGCAGGTGTACCTGCTCGCCGAGCTGGTACCCGCCCAGCGGGCAGGTGTACCTGCTCGCCGAGCTGGTACCCGCCCAGCGGGCAGGTGTACCTGCTCGCCGAGCTGGTACCCGCCCAGCGGGCAGGTGTACCTGCTCGCCGAGCTGGTACCCGCCCAGCGGGCAGGTGTACCTGCTCGCCGAGCTGGTACCCGCCCAGCGGGCAGGTGTACCTGCTCGCCGAGCTGGTACCCGCCCAGCGGGCAGGTGTACCTGCTCGCCGAGCTGGTACCCGCCCAGCGGGCAGGTGTACCTGCTCGCCGAGCTGGTACCCGCCCAGCGGGCAGGTGTACCTGCTCGCCGAGCTGGTACCCGCCCAGCGGGCAGGTGTACCTGCTCGCCGAGCTGGTACCCGCCCAGCGGGCAGGTGTACCTGCTCGCCGAGCTGGTACCCGCCCAGCGGGCAGGTGTACCTGCTCGCCGAGCTGGTACCCGCCCAGCGGGCAGGTGTACCTGCTCGCCGAGCTGGTACCCGCCCAGCGGGCAGGTGTACCTGCTCGCCGAGCTGGTACCCGCCCAGCGGGCAGGTGTACCTGCTCGCCGAGCTGGTACCAGACCAGCGGGAAGGTGTACCTGCTCGCCGAGCTGGTACCAGCCCAGCGGGAAGGTGTACCTGCTCGCCGAGCTGGTACCAGCCCAGCGGGCAGGTGTACCTGCTCGCCGAGCTGGTACCAACCCAGCGGGCAGGTGTACCTGCTCGCCGAGCTGATACCGGCTCAGGCGGCAGGCCTGGGGTGCAGGTATTCCGACAGACAGGTAAGTAGAGACCAGATTATGGCCTGGTTCCCAGTGGGCGCTTTGAAGGAATACCAGTATATGTATCTCTCCCTGCTCAACATGAGCATGAGCTCATTTTTATCCTCAAAAATGAGTAGATTTTTTTAGACGAGCAGGTGGTGTGAGCTATAAGAAGGGCACACGGAAGCGAGACGACCAAGAGAGCAAACCTGTGAACAAGTGCTGCTCCTCCTTTGCTAACTTCACCACGGTTGGTCAAGCTCTAACTCCAAATGGCTTAGCATGCATCGCGTGCGACGGATATTCAGCGGAGATAGACTTTAACAGAGATCGATGGTTGGTGGAGTAAGAGCAGGAATAGCACAAAGAATAGAAATTTGCGGAGGGTGAGGTGCAATGTGAAAATTGCTGGCTTTGGAGGTCAAGGACAAATTCTGCTAGTAACACAAGGTTTGCAATTGAGAAAGCCTTCTAGAAAGACGGGTTGAATGTTATCAGCGTTGGGTGAGGGAAACAAAAAGGTGTGAAGAGGGTTGATGTAAATGCATGAGGAGGGAGATGTTTTGACGTGCTGGAGTTGATGGCAGGAATTCCCGCTCTGGAGGTGATCAGCTTCATAGGGGAGGGTAAAGTTGATGTGACCAAGAATCTGCAGAGCTGCGGGTCCCCTGGCGTGGCCGCTGGCGCCACAGAAATCAGACTGGACACATTAGCCGTATGGCAAAGGCAATGGCGAGTTGGACTGATTGCTGCGACTGTTTTGGTTTCAAGGGTGGATGCCCAAACCCCGTTCTTGATGACGCCCGCGCTGGAAATTGGTGACGACAACTATGTCTTTTTGGTAGTGATAAATTCAGAGTGGAGGCTTGTCACAGTTGCCAGCAATTGAGAACAATGCTCGGACGCAAACTAGATAACGCCAAGGGTTGTGTTGTAGTTAGGGCAAGAAAGCATTCACCAGAATGTGCCCAGCGTGTCTTTTGCGTCAGGTGGAATTACAACCAAAAGGGTTGGAAACTATTGCCGTGTACACATGGAAGTACCGGGTGTCGTGAAGAACCCACCGCAGGTAAAACAACAAAAAAGTACAACCAGTCTTCATACCGGAAACGGTCTTGTCTTGTCACATTTTGCGCAGAGGGTGGTGTTTATACTGGATGAGGCTTGATTGAAGATAAGAAGGTGGCCGCAAAGGACAAATTTTTCTCCCAGGTTGCCTGTAATTTGTCGCTTGTGCACAAAGGGAGCGGCCTCAGGTGACCCCCTCCTTATGCAAAAGCATAGTTGGGCCCGATCCAAATCTGTAAATTTGCAGACGCAATGTACCTCAAAAAGTTAAAATATTGCCAAGGCAATGTAAACTCACAAATTGAATAGGCTGCAGGCCAAACCCATGATCCAGCTTTTGCCAAAAGTGTGGCTTTAGGGGCCGTTTGGCCGCGCGAGCGTATCTCGAGTGTATCTCGCGGGCCCCCGCAAAACCCGAGATACGCTTGAGATACAGTATGCTCGTTGGACGAGATACCGAGAAAGGAGATTGTGAGAAGCAACACGTGACAGCTCTGCAAGAAGCCCCGTGATGTGGCGGGTTAGCTACCTGCGCGTCTGGTTCCGGTCTCCCAACTCGGTTCACATTGCATAGAAGCTCACCTGCAAGAAGCCCCGTGATGTGGCGGGTTAGCTACCTGCGCGTCTGGTTCCGGTCTCCCAACTCGGTTGAGGAAAGGGGAGCCGTGGCCTCGCGCACAGGTAGATAAAGTGAAACTACAACTGCGGCGCAACTATGTACAAGATTTTGACTGTCACAATATTAGGTTTCCCAGTTGTCACAAACGTGTCACACATGATCTCTAACACTCCCTCCCACGTTTGTGAGCTTGACCGTGGATGATGGTTTGACGTTGAGGTGCTGGAGTGCTTTCTCGATCAGGTTGGGCCCGGGGCGCTTGGTGAAGACATCTGCGATTTGATTTTGAGTGCTGGTCCACTGGATTTTGATGTTATATTGGCGAACGAAGTCATTAATGAAGTAGAAAGCACGGGTGAGATAATGGGTTTTCTTCTTTGAAGCATTGTCGCCGGCAATGAGGATGGCGGCTTCATTATTGCAGAAGATCTCCATTGGGACGATGTGATTCATGTCGATGAGAAGGTTGTTTAGCTGGGCGAGTTGCTGCGATCCGTTGGAGAGAGCAATGTACTCTGCTGCGCAAGTCGAGAGTGCGACCACGGTTTGGCGCTTCGCTCCCCAGGCTATTGGGTTCCCGTTGTGCTTGATGACGTGCCCTGAAGTCGAGCGCTCATGCTCCCCTCCCCAGTTCGCGTCCGACCAGAGTTGCAGGTCACTCCCTCCGTCGTTGAACGTGAGTGACATGTGACGCGTTCTCTTGAGGTAGCCAATCAGGATGTCGAGAGCTTCCCAGTGTGTGGCAGACGGATTCGCACTGAATCTGGCGAGTAGGTTGACGGAGTACGTGAGGTCGGGTCTTGTTCCTGAGCATAAGTACATTAGTGAGCCAAGGGTCGACCTGTACATTGTCTCGTCTACCGCTTCGCCGGTGTTTGTCTCAAGCGGAGTTTCCGGTAACGTACTCCTTCTGGGGTAGTGCGTGCGGGTGTAACCGTCGAGAATCTGATCCACCATCAGATGTTGATGCATCTCCACCTTACCATTAACCTCCTCAATGTTGATCCCTACTATCTTTTCCACCTTGTCCGTCCATTTAACCTCCATGTCCACCGCCATTGCCCTGTGTAGTTCTTCTAGGACCGCTGTTGAGGATGCCATCGCGAAACCGTTGTCGACGTGTAGCCAGATGACCACAAAGTGTTCATGCTTTCGGCAAATAAATAGCGATGGCTCGAGTTCAGATGCCTTGAAGCCGATATCTTCCATTTTTCCTTTGAAGAACTTCCACCAGCAGCGCGCAGCCTGCTTTGTCCCATACATGGCCTTTTTGAGCCGCATTATCTTGCCTTTCCATTGCGGGAAAAGCTCGATCGGCGGTTGAACATACACTTCTTCCTCAATCGGGCTGTATAGATATGCCGAGCTGATGTCGAAAGATGCTGTCGGATAATGGTGTTGCCGGGATAGCGACATGAGCAGGCGGAGCGTGTTCAAGGAGGCAGTTGGCGCGTACGTCTCGTCACAGTCTACCCCGAGTGTTTGGTTGAACCCTTTTGCTACGTACCGTGCTCGGAATTTGTCCACTGAGCCGTCAGGGTGACGCTTGATAGTGAAAACCCAACGTGCACCCAATACACGCACACCGTCGTAGGGGTTGACCGGTTCCCACACGCCCAGAGAGGCAAATTTTGCGAGCTCGTACTCCGCTGCCACTCTCCAGTCCGCCGCTTCTTTCCCACTCAAAGCCGCCTTGATGTTCTTTGGTAGGTTCATCTCAGGGCCCACTGGAAGGTTGGCGATGGCCTTCAATTCAGCTGCTGCCAATTCCGCAGTCGGTTCTCCTCCCAGGACCAACTTGATTTGATTGACAATGAAGTCAATGTCGGTCTTTCGGAGGTCCTTCTTCACTTGCAGTGCCTGGAAATCAGGAAAGATTGCCGATGTGGTGTGTATGATACGGCGAAGCTTTGGGGAATAACAGAGCCATCCAGCGCCCGCTGTCGGATACCCAATCATGAAGCAATCTATGCCACGTTCATCAAGTTTGTCGCGGTCGCCCTTGGGTAAGGTGACAATCGCTCTTGCTCCGAAGGGGTACAGGACGTTGGGCGAAGCTTTGATCTTGTAAAGAGTCTCTAGGGGCGAGGTCAACACTCGTTTATTCGGGATCCGGTTGTGGATGTACGCGGCGGTCTTATATGCAAAGCTCCAGTAGATCTTTGGGAGTCTAGCAGCGTGTAGCATCGTTCGGGCCATGTCGCCAACTGTCCGGTTGAATCTTTCCGCCTCACCGTTCTGTTGGGGGTGGTAGGGGGAAACTGGCGCCAGTGTAGTACCAACCTTTGCGAGGCGTTCCTTGAGATCGCCGATGTACTCGGCTGCATTGTCGCAACGGAGATATGACGGGGTTTTGCTGCACGCGTTCTTTAGATGCAAGACCCATTTCATGATTTTGTTGGGGACTTCACTCCGACTGGTCATGATATCACAGAATGTGTAAGTGCTTGCATGGTCGCGCATGGTGATGAGGAATCGGCATCCATTGATGTCCATGTTGAATGGTCCAGCAACGTCGGTCATACAGAGATCCAGTGGTTTGTCTCGTGGTAAGTCCGATGCAACGCCGTTTGACTTGAGGTCCAAAGCCTTCGACTTCGCACATTGTTCACAGAAGAAAGACCTTTTGTCTAACTGAATCTCTGGCGCGTGGGTCTTCAGGAAGCGGCGCACAATATTCTCAGACACATGCCCAAGGCGGACGTGCCATAAGTAGGGATCATACGAAGGCTTTTGGGTGACTTTTTTTATCATTGCATACTGTTGTAATTTAACCGTCCAACAATAATTCTTGAAATCGAGATAAAAAGAACTACCGGATGGATCCGTCAGCCAAGCTTCAGTCCCCGCATGACGCAGTTGCCACCCGTCCGCAAGTAGTCGTCCAGTGGAAAGGATCGAACCGGTGATCCCAGAGCAGAAGTAGACATCGTCAATCTCCATGAACCCCGTCGGAGTCGGGATCTTCAGACTGCCAATTGAGTTGATTGAAGCGACGTATTTTGATATGGCGAGGGAGATCAGCAAGGGAGATTCAAGCTGAGACCTTGGTGTGAAGAAGGCTGATTCTCCACTCACGTTGTAGGACTCCTGTGGGACAAATGATAATATTTGGTAAAGATCCAGCTGGGGGAAATAAACTGGTGAGTTAGGTTGAAAGGCTAAAAACAGTCAGTTTACGGGTGGTTTATTGGCCTGCCCCTTTATAAATACTATACCCTTTGTAAGGAATCTTAAAATCAATATAAAAAGAGAAATGGCTGATTTCAAGATTAAGTTTACTAAGTATAGTAATCTCAATCAGACTTAGACCTTATACGTTGTTGTATGTGAGTAGACCGCTTATAACTAATGATATGGATAATCAAACCGTGGGATTGATTATGTGAAAATGCAATAGTGTGTTGGGCTATTGCAGGTGATTGTTGATGATTGTTGAGTTTGTTGATGATTGATTGATTTGTTTGTTGATTGATTGGGTTGATTGTTGATTGATTGGGGGGTTTGAGAAATGTTTTTATTGTTGGGGTTGATAACTGATTGATTGACTTATTGACTGATAACTCTGATGACTACACTTGATGACTACACTTGATGACTACACTTGATGACTGGTGAGACACACTATACTCTCTTAGTAAGTGGCTGAGGAAAAAGAAAACAACAGTGGTGGGGAAATGACCTCCTTATATAGGAAAAGTTGAGGGAATTTAGCTCCAAGGGAAGGTCCTTTGAGGGATTTATGCTGCAGGTGAACTGGTCAGCTGCACAGCCTGCTCCTTGTTGCTATGGTTTCAGCACAGCATGACATCATTGCTGCACAGCATGACATCATTTCTGCACAGCATGACTTCATGTCTGCACAGCATGACATCATATCTGCACAGCATGACATCATTTCTGTGCCCACTCCCCCCCTGTACTGTGTACAATACAGCCCGTTCTTCCTCCTTCTTGTATTCTTCCATCCAGGGGCTGAAACACCTTCCATCACCCCTTCTTTCTTCCAATCCTTCCAGCTTCCATCCTGTTCAGGGTCTAGGCCTCTCTTCCTCCTGGTCCTTCTTCCCCTTCTTCCCCCTGTGTCCGCTCCTTGTACTGCTACCATCGTCCGTATTTCCTGCTTGCTGTTGGTGTAACTCTTCCTTGTTGTTGATTCTGTGGTGTTGGTGTATTGTGTATTCTTCCGGATTCCTTCTGTACTCCTCCCTGATCTTCCTCCTCTTGTATCCTACTCTAGTGTACATCTTGTAAGTGAGCTTGTAATATATGAAATGTACCTCTTTTGCATTGGAGCGGGAATGGAACACCACAACGTTGATGGTTGAGCCCGGAGTCCAAGAGGACAGTCCCGTCGGTCGCTTCCGGAATGTCAATCTTCCGAAGACGTCCGTTGGTGTTGACGGGGGGTGCTTGTTGTGCAGGTGGGACGAACTTGGAATCTTGGTCCGCGTGATTTGGGGGAGGGGCGTTGACGTATCCATGTCGCACGTCTTGCCAATACAGCTTGCAGTCTGCATACCAATGGCCGAGCTCCTTGCAGTAGAGGCAAGTCCAGCCGTGCTTAGCCTTCAGCGAGTCGTTAGGGGGCTTGCCTTGGTAGAAGGTAGCCTTCTCGATTGAAAACTTGTTCGTGTTGGCTTGCTGGGCGCTAGGGTTGGGGTGGTTCTCAATGCGGCGGTGTGGCGCCGTGTACCGCGGCGCGTGTCTCATGGCTTGGACAGACATCTCAACATCGGAAGGTATAGACCCGGGAGGTAGGCTAGTGGGGGCTTTGACTTTGCTCAAGGCCGATTGAATGAGGGTAGTGACCTGTCCAAAGGTTGGGATTGAGGTCATGTCGTCAAGTGGCTGCGCAATCGAGTACTCAAAATTCTTCTGATTGGCGCCGGGAGGTGCAGTGGCCATCGATTGGAGTAATAATCCACCAAGTTCATCGACTGTGATTTTAGATCGTTCGATGTCGGACATCAGACCACAGAATCTGGCTAACCACGACTCGCTGGCTGGTTGGCGGTCGCTGGCAAACTTGAGGATTTTCTCCACTAGGATGAGTTTGTGGCGGCGCCCCGATCTCTTGCATTTCGATTTCAGGAGCATGAAGAGGTCCTTTGAGGAAGTAACCTCGCCCGACTCCACGATGGAAAGGAGGGCTGAGTCCAAGGTATTACGCATGAGGGAAGTGACGGCTTGATTCTGGACAAGATTCATGACTGAGAATAAGTCTTCGTCGCCAACAAATGACTTGTCGCTGAGGAAGGCATGCTGAAGGGTGCGGTTGACAGCACTCTCCCACTCAAACCAGTTAGACCCATCGAAAGCAAGGGTTGGCTTACGGGGGTTGACCTCGTTGAAGACGGCAACGGGGGACTTGATGAATTTTTCATCAGGTATTCCGCCATGGTGTCGCGGGAGGTGTGTGGGGGGCGTTGTTGGTTTGCGGATAAATTCGCGATGATCTCATTCTGAGTAGCAAGGTTCCGTTGGATTTCGGCAAGCTGAGCTTGCAAAGCTTGGACAGTTTGATTTGGTCCATGACTGCTGGTTGATACCGTTCTGAGTTTTCGGAGTCTGCCGGAGACCCTGACCTTTCGTTTGATGACTCTTCTGAAGGGATGTGACCAATACCAAACATCCAAAAAACAAACCCGAGATCGAGAAGCGCGAGACGCAGACGCAACGGTTGTAGCCGGCTTTTAACCTGTGAGAAGCAACACGTGACAGCTCTGCAAGAAGCCCCGTGATGTGGCGGGTTAGCTACCTGCGCGTCTGGTTCCGGTCTCCCAACTCGGTTCACATTGCATAGAAGCTCACCTGCAAGAAGCCCCGTGATGTGGCGGGTTAGCTACCTGCGCGTCTGGTTCCGGTCTCCCAACTCGGTTGAGGAAAGGGGAGCCGTGGCCTCGCGCACAGGTAGATAAAGTGAAACTACAACTGCGGCGCAACTATGTACAAGATTTTGACTGTCACAATATTAGGTTTCCCAGTTGTCACAAACGTGTCACACATGATCTCTAACAGAGATACTGAGCGTTTGGGCAACTTCAGTATCTCAAAATATTCGAGATACCGTATCTCGTCCCTCACCTCAATGAGATACACCTATTTGGGTGTATCTCAACTCAGATACGGTATCTCGGCACCAGTGGTGTCCGTCACCATCATCAAACAGACCACACAACACAACACCTTGCTCTCTCGATGGCCGATTTCGGCCATTGAGAGAGTGCCTCTATACTCTCCTGATGGCCAATATCGGCCATCAGGAGAAAGCACAGTCTGTGGATGGCCGATATCGGCCGTCAACGGACTGTGCTTTTTGTTGATGGCCAATATTCCCCATCAACAGAGAGATACACCCTCCCAACGGCTGTTATCAGCTATCGGGAGAGTGTATCACCCTCCCAATGGCTGATATCAGCCAATGGAAGGGTTGATGCACCATCCCGATGGCTGATATTGGCCATTAGGAGGGTGATGCAGCTTCCCAATGGCCAGTATCAGCCATTGGGAGGGTGTATCACCCTCCCAATGGCCCATATCAGCCATTGGGAGAGTGTATCACCCTCCCGATGGCCAATATCGGCCATCGAGGGAGTATCTACACCCTCCCGATGGCCGATATCAGCCACGGGGAGAGTGTATCACCCTCTCAATGGCCGATATGGGCCATCGGGAGGGTGCAACCCCCCCTAATGGCCAATATTGGCCATCGGGAGGGTGCAACACCCCCCTAAGAGCATCCGCATCGGTCGCTGAGGTTTAGCATAGTTTAGTCCACTGAGTTATGTCGGACTTACCTTAAGTCAAGGTGTGCAACCGCACCAGTTCAGGTTTCAACAGGTGTAAGTATGTGTAGTGGTGATGACTAATCTCCATGTCAGAGATGTATACATACTTTTGTGTGCAGTTGACGTGTGAAAGTGGGATAAATGCATATAATATGACTTTATCCCAGGATTAGTGGGGCATAAAATTATCCCCCACTAGCCCAAAAACTAGCTCCGGCATAGTTTAATCCGCGCTTAGTCCGCCCCGGTGCGGCTGCAACAGGGGACAACTTGTGCTAATCCAAGCAAAAACCGTGACCGATGTGGATGCTCTAATGGCCAATATTGGCCATCGGGAGGGTGCAACACCCCCAATGGCCAATGTTGGCCATTGGGAGGGTGCAACACCCTCCTAATGGCCAGTGTTAGCCATTGGGAGGGTTTATCTGTCTCCCAATGGCGGATATCAGCCATTGGGAGGGTGATACACTCTCCCAATGGGCAATATCGGCCTTTGGGATGGTGCATCACCCTCCTGATGGCCAATATCAGCCATCAGGAGGGTGTAGACACTCCCTCGATGGCCAATATGGGCCATCGAGAGAGTGATGGAAAGTTGCCCTCTCTCCTGATGGCTGATATCAACCACCAGGAGAGAGGGATGAAGGGCAGCCGAACAGGCCCAGTGTCTGTATCTGGGGAGGAGCTGTGGCCTGCCCCAGATACGGCGTCATGTTTGGCTGCCGCGGGGTCCATGTCCTAAATTCCCTGAGGTACGTATCTGCCCATGGGCAGATACGTATCTCGGGAATTCGAGATACTGAGCCCGCGGCAGCCGAACGGGCCCTTAATAAACTGGGATTATCTACTGTATAAAAAGATTCCATAGCCAATGAGTTGTTTATGTGCAGTAGTCTTTTGAAGTTTTGGCCAAAATTGGCTAATATCCTACTCAAACGTTGTAACTTCTGTTTGGCATGTCCAAATGGGCTCAAAGGTGAATACAAAATTAAGTAATGGATATAATTTTTTACTGTATATAAATTTTCCATATCCCATGAACGGTTTACGTGCAGCAGCCGTTTGAAGATTTGGCCAAAATCTCTTCCTACTCAAATGTTGTAATTTCTGTTTGGCATGTCCAAATGGGCTAAAAAGTGGATCAAGAATTAATTAATGGATATAGTTCTTCACTATATAAAAATTTTATCATATCCCATACACGGCTTACGCACAGCAGCTGTTTAAAGATTTGTCCAATTTTGCCTGGTTTGCCCAGATCAGAAACATGTCAAGGGGGCATTTTTATGGAAAATGAATATTTTAATGCTTTTCCCCACCCCTCAAAGTGTAGAAAAAAGATTTAAAACCTTGAAGATTCTTTGAATATGAGGGGTACAAAAATAGTTGAAAAAAGCCGGGTTTCCCCCCAAAAAACTGGGAAGCAATTTTTTTCATCAAAAGTGGTGGTGACTATTAGATTCTAAACCCTTGAAAGTGTGGGAGACAAACTTAAAATCTTGGGAAAAGGTTCATGCTGCAGGCCAATGGAATTGACGCCAAAATTCTGTTAAAATGTATAATTTTACATGCCAAGATGACATTTTCATGCTCCAAAAGTATTTTTATAAATTTTGATAAATGAAAGTATTGGAAGAAAAATTGAAATCACAAAAAAAGGTTGATTAATGACCTCAAAAAAATTAGGGCAATAATAAAAAAAAACCGGGTAATCCGCGCTGACACCAGGGTTTATGTCCAGCCAACATCAAGCGGATGGTCAGCCAACGAAGGCGCGCACGCGGTTTTCCGCGCACACACCCGGTTTTTTTGAATGATTTTTTTGAGGTCATTAATCAACATTTTTTTCGTAATTTCAAATTTTTTTCCCATACTTTCATATTTATCAAAATTTATGAAAGTACTTTTGGAGCATGAAAATGTAAATCTTGGCATGTAAAATTGAATTTCAACAGAATTTTGGCTTAAATTCCATTGGCCCGCAGCATTAATGATTTTCCAAGATTTTAAGTTTGCTTCCCACACTTTCAAGGGTGAAGAATCTAATGGTCAACACCAATTTTTGATGAAAAAAATTTCTTCCCAGTTTTTGGGGGGGAAACCGGTTTTTAACAACTATTTTTGTACCCTCATATTCAAAGATTCTTCAAGGTTTTAAATCTTTTTCCTACACTTTGAGGGGTGGGGAAAACCATGAAATATTTGTTTTCCATAAAAATGCCCCCTTGACATGTTTCTGATCTGGGCAAACCAGGCAAAATTGGACAAATCTTTAAACGGCTGCTGTGCGTGAACTGTTCATGGGCTATGGAAAATTCATATACAGAAAGAACTATATCCATTACTTAATTTCTGATCCATCTTTGAGCCCATTTGGAAATGCCAAACAGAAGCTACACATATGAGTAGGAGGAGATTTTGGCCAAATCTTCAAATGGCTGCTGCACGTAAACCGTTCATGGGCTAGGAAAAATTCTTATACAGTAAAAAGTTATATCCCAGTTTATTAAAGCCACAGTTTCACCAAAATTGGGATCATGGTTTTGGCCTAGGCCTTTTCAATATTTAACCGGGGGATGCATTTCAGCACACCGGCGGTTTTGGATTGGGCCCCATGAGCCAAAGACTCAACAGGGGGTCACCTGAGACCGCCCCCTCCGTTCTCAAGCTACGGATAATGGGGGCGGCCTAGCCTAAATCCCTCATCACATGCCGCTTTTTATGGCAAATACAGCCAAACCGTGAAAGAATGTGGCCCTCCAACCAGGATCTTCCATTGAACCCTTGAGTGGCGCAACTCGAGGGCTGTATGGTATGTATTCTTCCAATACTTCTCACCTCTGACCACCGGCCATGGGCCCCCCTCCCACCCCCCACGGACCAGACGCCTCACCGCAACCACCCTCCCACAATTGCACCCACCCACAAAATCCCGGAAAAACACCAGCCACAGAACCAAACGACCCCAAAGTGAGTCAATGCCTTGGGATCGGCATGAGTCCAAGCATTTTTGTTTTTGTTTTTTGACCCCGCTAACATTTTGTTGTCATCCTTTTTCAGGTTTATTCACCCAATACTAAATGTAAGACCCCCGTTGTAATCTTGGAGATTCCAGCAACCCAAGGGACCATTCCTCTGCTAGTAAGTACATCATTTTCTCCTTGCACGACGGGAATTTTTTGCTGACGCATCAATTGTTCGATCAGCTTTTACAGCTTTGCCCTTTGATAGACATGACGCCTTTCAACAGCCCACACCACGGTTTTGGCCAACCCACCGGCCGCTCCCCTTTCAACAGCCCAGGCAACGGTTTTGTCTATCCCAGCGGCCACACCCCTTTTGACGGCCTTGGCCCAATTGACGGTCATGGCAGTGTTGGCGCCGGCGGCTCATTTGACGACGGAACTAATCTGGGCGGCCCCCTTCCCCCTTTGCCCTTCCACAACGAGAGCAAGTCGCAAGACTCTTTGCTAGCCCCCTCCCAGGCAACACCGGTCTCGGGGTCATTCAAGCTGTTCTACAAACCCGGCAACGTGCCTGGCTCCGCCCAGGGCACCCCCTCCGCCACCCCATCATTGACTCTCCAAGGGGGCCACGCGAGTGGAGCGCCAGCTGCCTGACCGACTGGACGCAGAGCCATCAGCCTGAACCCAAGGAACATCTACCTCGAGTATGGCGTGTACATTCGCTCAACGCTCAATGATCTCTGCAAAGATCTACCCCACGGATCCGCGGCAAAACGTTCCTCCACTAGCGCAAAGGAGTGGGGCAAGGTCTCCAACAAAGAGGAGACCGTTTGGAAGACCTTGCTCATCGACTGGACGTGGGATGAGTTCAAGGCCTTGACCATGAAGTACATCGCCCAGGCTCGTGGTCGCCAGTCCATCAACAAGGCTAGCGATCACCTACACAAGCACCTCACCCTCCTCGACAAGGCGGGTTTCCTCAAGTGGAAGTGCATTGTTGTGATGCATCAAGTCTACGGGTCTATGAAGGGCGCTTTTGTCTGTAACAATACCAAGTTCAAGCCATTCCTTGAGGCAATGATCAACAATCCGGCTAGCAAGGTGATCATCCGCATCTCAATGGATGATCCCAACGTGTAGGGGGCCAAAAAAACTCAGGTGGGTGTGATTGTGGCCTCGTCCTTTGTTTCCAACTGGGTTTCAAGTTGCTAATGTTATATCTGGTTGATAGGAAGACGCTGAAAATGAAACCTTGGCGCTCAGCTATGCCCCCAACAACCAACGGCTAGCTTTAGCCATGTCTAAGTCCCGCTTGATTGTCAACGTACGTCCTTGCTTGGTCTGTTGGATCTCTCCTTTGTTTGATTGCATGCTGACATGTTCTGACTGTGCACCAATAGCCAAAAGCCAATGTCAGATCCGCGAAGCATCCCGAGCTCATTGAAGATCTCATGGCGCACATCATGAAGATCTATGGGTGCAATGCTGAGGCCTTGGCCATCTGCAACCCTTACGACAAGACGAAATCAATTTGCATCAAACGCAATCGGCTCTTCTTGTGGGCGCGTGCTTTGGAGCACAAAGCACCAGGGGTCAACTTCAATCATCCACCACAGACTGCTGATTTCCCCTTGGAGCCCTATGCTATTTTGACCGTCAAGGAGATTACCAATTCTCCCATTCCCAAAGATGAGGCAGAGCAGGTCGCCTCAGCAAGCACTCCAAAGAACGGCGCCGCAATCGGTCAACTGCAGAGATTGTCAACTAGCCCTCAGAAGAAGGGGCCGGAGTCTCCGAAGAGGAAGTTCACTCCAGTCCGGAAATTGCCCAACAGGCGAATCCTTCCACCCCGCCTGATCCCCCAAGCCAAGAAGGGGCACACTCTGGCGCCACCAAATGTCACCAATCACTCTAGAGAGGACCCGGTCTTCCTTATTCCCGAACCATCCAAACCAGCGTCCCCGGTGCATGAAGATCTATTGGGGACACCCGTCACAGTACCCTCTGGACCCCACGGACCCAGTGGAAGCAATGCCGACTCCAGTGGGGAGAATGACTCGGTGAACGCAGGGCGCAACAAGAAGCCTCCCACTCCTGAGTGTCCAAACTCTCAGGAGTCCCACTTGGGGGACTCCTGCATTATGTTCACCCCCAACAGTCAACCCAAAGGCTTGTTAAATCGCTCTCCGGCACGCAAGGTTCACCGCAGTCCAGCCTGTGTTGACCAACAGTTCAGCCGGTTGAATTTTGTGTCTTGCCGGGGAGGCAGGTGCATGGCTCCCATTTCCCTGACCCGCAAGGCTTCCAGCTCCAGGGGGGCATTGACGATGCAATCAGCTTCTGGTTCGGCTCGCCCGGGCAGTTCTTCAGTCTCGCCATCCGGTCCCGCCTTCAGTACAATTACGGCTGCCAACAAGCCATGCCCCCCACTCATGGCCCGAGGGCTCGCTTTGACACTCAACCAGTTTCTGACACACGCCAGTTTTGAGCTGGATGACCAGGTTGTCCGCACGTTGATAGCGATGAATCACATACGTCACTGGGGTTTCTTCCGCCATTCCAGCGTTGGCAAACTACGACAAAAGGGGTTCCCCAAACCAATTGCGGTGCAACTGATGGACGGGGCGGCCTTGCTTGAAGTCTTGCTCGCGGAGGAAAACATCTCATACTCATTTGAGGTATAAGTGCTTCCCCTGATACCCCTCAACCTTGCTTATGGATTGGAAGAGTCGCCGCGGTTCCTTGCCTTGCCTATGCCCCCTCCCCCTTGTCTTTTCAAACCCCTGCCTACCTATGTTTTCTGCCTCGCCTATGCCCCCTCCCCCTTGTCTTTTCAAACCCCTGCCTACCTATGTTTGCTTATCACGTTCCGATGATCCGATCACCCTATTGTAATCATCCGGCTTGATGCTAAGAACCAGTCCAATATCAATGCAGAGTGATCAATAAACCCCTTTACAGCCAAATCAGAGCCAGCTCTGCAGGAGATAATTCTTAGCTTGCAAATCAGCGCAATGGAGCCTGGGCCCTGGCGGCATGACCACTTTAAAGCTCACGAAGCTTGGCTGCCGCGTGTGCTGCTCTGTCGCACGCCCCCAATAAGCGCTGCTGTGCCACAAGTGCTCACTTGTTGCTCATGAGCTCCTTTCCAGGTTTGTTCAATTGGGAAGGAGCTCATCTCCATGCTCCGTAGCACAAAATAGTGCTCTGTGCTGCTAAGTCGCACAGAAGCGTCTTTGTCCAATTGGACCGCATCCAGTTAAGTAAGAAGGAATATGATTTGCATCAAAGCATGCAAGGGCATAGGTGGCTAGGCAATAACATCCATAACATTGAGCACAAACAAAACATCGAGCAAGAGCAAGGGAAGAGAGAAAAAACCTCCAAAACATCAAGCACAAACAAAGAAGGCAAGAAAACAAAAAACAATTGAAAACTTAAAAAACCCTAGTATCCACTGCCACGGAACAGGGCCGCCATCAGGTCTTTGTTGACGAACTCAGGGAGGAAATCCTTGATAATGTCCGGGTCTTCATCGGTCCCCGTGAGGAGCATCTTGCGCTTGAGTTGTGACTTGGGGACAGAGAAGACTTTCTCTATAGGATTCATGTTGGGGGAGTAGGCCAGTAGATATACAAGCAGCACCCCCGCGTTGTCACATAGCTCCGCAATGCGCCCCCTGTGATGTACCAGGGCGTTGTCCATCACCAGAATACTGTTACGTCCGGGGAATTCTCCCATCGTGGGGAGCTTCAGCAAAGGAGTGTGTTAGTCACGCTTGCTTGGCAGGCTGGGTGTGAGGGTCAAAAAGAGAAACTTACCAATACAAAATCTAGGAAGTACTCCATGTCCAGTCGTTGGATAGACCCTGGTTGGGCCATCACTTGCATCAAGCCATCCAGGGAGACCGCCAGGAGTACACTGATGCGATTGCTTTTGCGAAGAGGGCGGGGCAGCCAGGCAGTGCGGCGTCCACGCTTAGCCCAAGCTTGGTCGCGGCTGTGGGTCCGCAAAGAGACTGCACATTCATCTGAGGAGACCAATGGGATCCGTCAGTGCCCCGTGCCATGAGAAACCGCATCTAGAAAGCAGTGAAAACGGCTTACCTGTAAAGACAAAGTAGTTTGTTGGGTACGGTCCGATACAATTGATGAACTCCGCCCTCTGCGTTGCGCACTGGGCAGGGTGCACAGTTTGGGCAAACTTCTTGGTGTGGTTCAGGTGGAATTTGAGGTGATTGGAGATGGTTGACAATGGATGGCGAGTTCCGGTCATTGCCTCAATGTGGGACTGAATCTCGTCAAGGTAAAGAGCTGGTTCAGCATCAAGGGCGGCCAAGACGAAATCAGATTCTTCTGCTGAGCAAGCCGATGGGCGACCTTGATCCGCGTAAAAAGCTGGGTCTCAAACAACATCCCGAGTGCGGCAATAGAGCCCCTTCCAGCGCGCAAGGGAGTCCTTCAAAACCCTCTTGCCTATCGTACCGTTGATCCTCGCAAGCATCCAGCCACGGAGGCTCAGTTTCACGGCAATGACCTTCAGGTCCCGGTCGTATTTCACAAAACCCAAAATGGCCTGGATGTGAAAAGAATTTTGGAAAGCACGTCAGTTGCCAGATATCTGCATCAAAAGATGGAAGGGACGATGGGATAACTTACTAGCACCGTTTTTGGCAGGCTTGAAGGGAGACTGCAAGCTTTAAAGGGGAATCGGATGCGCTTGTGTCTGGAGAAAACAAACCCGGTGTTAGCAATTCAATTGGATGAGAGGGAAAGCAGTCAGAGACGTACCGGGGCTGTTTTTTTTGGTTGTGATTATTCTTTTTTTTCTTTTGGTATGGTTGCGGTGAGGCGTCTGGTCCGTGGGGGGTGGGAGGGGGGCCCATGGCCGGTGGTCGGAGGTGAGAAGTATTGGAAGAATACATACCAATACAGCCCTTGAGTTGCGTCACTTGAAGTTGCGCCACTCAAGGGTTCGGTGGAAGATCCTGGTCGGGGGGCCGCATTCTTTCACGGTTCGGCTGTAACGGTTCACCTTTGATCCAAACCTGTGAAGCCACAACTGTAGCAAGGCATCATTCCCCTTGTTTCCTCCCGCAACCTCACACCCTTACCAACGGCCCAAATAGGCACCACATGCTTCACATACAATCTCTGCCCAAGGCGCACTGCATGCCACCTGCAGACCGCTCCCAAAAGCAACCCACAATGATACACAGAGGGTCTCCGTTAACCTAGACCGGGGAAGCAACGAGTGTGATGTCCTAGGCTGAAACATGGCCTAAGTAGTCATGCGGTCGTGGCGTTGGCTACAATTTCCAGCCGCATCCTCAGCTTGTCCAGCCCCTCCTGCCCACGGATTGCTCATCAGCCACTCCTCCAGCCTCTGCGCCCCCATCCCCCCCACTTAGCTTTGTCACAATGCACATGCTCGTCATTGGGGCCCAACTTGGCTGCCGCGCTTGACCCGCTGAGCCCCTCATTTGCCCTCGAGGACAAGAAGACCTTTGAGCACACCAGGTGCTTCCCCGTCTTCCCAAACGCGCCCATCCTCACCTTCACACATTTCCCTCTTGGCCAACGCTTGCCTTGGAGATGGAGCTTGCCACTCTACACGCTATCATTGCCCTTGGATCACGGCCAGCTCCCCCAAGAAGAAAACGACGTGTTTGCCGCTGTTTTCCAGGCCGCCATTGACCAGGCCTGCTCGCGACTTAACATAACACCGCACATCAGGGCCGCCCTCCTCCAGCTTGCTGGGTTCTTCCTAGCCTCATCCTCCCCAACCCCAACCAGTTGATTACCCCAACCTCCACCTTTTTTCATGCTCATGGCTCCTCATGTTATTTTGAAACATCAAGGCAGCATTAAATTAGTAAGTAACACGCTAGATAGGATATTTTTTGAAGACAACACAACAAAAATGACATCGAGCGACTGCACGATCGCGCTCTTCAAGCCAAAGACGGTGTTGGGCTCTCCCCTGGCCAGGATCCAGCTGGTGGCCGTGCTTGTCAAGCCAGGAAATCAGCTCGGGCCAGCGAGCAGCCTCACAAAGAAGCTGAGGTTCAAGGACACGCCCGCGGCGGGAGACAAGTGGATCATGACTGTGCTCAACAAGCCTTCCAAGGCTGAAGGTCCGTTTCTTCCTTTCCTTTGCTTTCATTCACTCATGATGACACTGGTCAATCCTGAACTGACTCTTTTTTTTGGGAACACCAGTCAAACTTGATTCTATCACCCCCAATCATGCACCCACAGTCATGCTGGTCCTCTCCAACTCTCTGGCTAACCCCAAGCATATCCAGAGCCTCGAAAAGACTGAGATGAAGATAATAAAACATACGTTTCATGTCCCTGGAACCGAGAATGCGGACAAGTATAGTTACTCCCATTTGTCCCTTCTGCATAGCAATGTTTCAGAGCTATAGGCGAGCAGGTAGCCACCTGCTGGCCAAGAGCTCTTGGCAAGCCGGTAGCCACCTGCTGCCTGTGAGCTCTCGCCGAGCACCGCCTGCTGTCTGTGAGCTCTCGCAAAGCACCACCTGCTGTCTGTGAGCTCTCGCCAAGCACCACCTGCTGCTTCAGCCACATGCTGACCAAGACCCTTGGCCAGAAGGCAGCCCCAGCAGGTGGCTACCTGCTTGCCGAGAGCTCTCGGTCAGCAGGTGGCTACCTGCTTGCCGAGAGCTCTCGGTCAGCAGGTGGCTACCTGCTTGCCGAGAGCTCTCGGTCAGCAGGTGGCTACCTGCTTGCCGAGAGCTCTCGGTCAGCAGGTGGCTACCTGCTTGCCGAGATCTCTAGGTCAGCAGGTGGCTACTTGCTCGCCGAGAGCTCTCGGTCAGCAGGTGGCTACCTGCTCACCAAGAGCCCTCGGTAGGCAGGCCACCTGCTTGCCGAGAGCTCCTGGCCAGCAGGTGGCTACCTGCTCACCAAGAGCCCTCGGTAGGCAGGCCACCTGCTTGCCGAGAGCTCCTGGCCAGCAGGTGGAACTTCTCGCCAAGAGCTCTCAGAAATCAGGTAGCCACCTGCTGCCTGTGAGCTCTTGCTGCTTGCCGTGAGTTCTCAGCAAGAAGATAGCTACCTGCTGCACAAGAGCCCTTGGCAAGCAGGTAGCCACCTGCTGACCAAGAGCTCTTGGAAAGCAGGTGGCTATTTGCTGCCCAAGACCTCTTGGGAAGCTGGTAACTACCTGCTGTTTGAGACCTCTTGGACCTGCAACCCAAGATCTCTTGCAGAACAGGCAGCTCCCTGCTGCCCAAAGCTCTTTGAGAGCATGTATACACAATCAAATCTGGTGATTTTGAGGCATGGATATTTCTGGGCATGGGCTCCTGGCTGCAAGAAATCTTATTGTGAAATGATGCAAGGAAAAATTGTTTTTTGTTGCACAGCAATAAGTAGACATACAATTGCGCCTTTTGAGGTAATGAATCACTACCTGGTTTAACATGAAGGTCATGGGAGGATTCAATTTTGGAATGCCTTCCTTGGTATTTCCTATTCCCAGTGGTAGTCCTGTGGCAAAATACCTTTTAATAAATGTCCATCTTTTTTAGGTTGTTCAATAATGCATATGTTTTTTAGTTACACTATGAGCTTTCTGGTGTCTATCACACAATTTACAGTACTCTTTAGGGTATTTGATGTAACCCGGCCACCAAGATGGGGTCTGAAGCTTACAAAATGTAAACCATCACATGAAATCCTGGAGGACTGAAGATGACAGCTTGAGCTTTCTTTGAGGTCCAATCAACAATCTGACTTTGAATTCTAGGCCATTGAGTTGTTGCTTGATGGCATTGCTAGGCTACCAAGTTCTCACTCGATGGTCTAGCAAGGCTATTGATTTGTCGCTCAATGGCCTAGCAAGGCCCTTGAGTTGTTGCTTGATGGCCCAGCAAGGCCATTGAGTGCAAGGCCAACAAATTGTAGCAAGGCCATGGAGTTATTGCTTGATGGCCTAGCAAGGCCATTGAGTTGTTGCTTGATGGCCTAGCAAGGTCATCGAGTTATTGCTTGATGGCCTAGCAAGGCCATTGAGTTGTTGCTTGATGGCCTAGCAAGGCCATTGAGTTGTTGCTTGATGGCCTAGCAAGGCCATCAAATTGTTGCTTGACGGCCTTGCTAGGCAATCAGGTTGTTGCTTGGTGGCCTTGTCAGGCTATCAAGCGACAGCTTGATAGCCTGAACTTGATGGAGGCCATCAAGCTATCACTCCATGGCCTTGGCAGACCTTTGAGTTGTCACTCAACCTTTTGGAAATCTTTCCTGTTGCTTTGAACAGTAGCTTTGAAGTTCAGCTAAAGGCTTGGTGACAGACCTTAGGGTTCACCAAGCGTAGGGAGAACCCACGCACCTGAAAATGGCAAAAGTGTGGCTTTATTAAACTTGGATATATACACACTTGAGTACTTTCAGAAACATATCACATGCCATGGAACTGCTTTTCCTCCTTTTTTATTGCCTCTAACTTGATTTCATTCACCTTGCAATGAGTGGCTCTTTTTTTACATGTTGGAACACACCAAACATGCATTCAATTGTCACGGCTATATATAACATGTAAAGAGAAAAAAAAGATGATGTGTGAAGAAAAGCCGTGAAATAAAAGAAAGCAAAGAGATATATGCAGGCGCTCTATTTTCTTGGTCTACATATTTATTTACATACACGCTCTGGAAATATGTAGTTCAAGCTGCTCAAGCTTGCTTGCAGGTGCCAAAATTCCATCACAGCCACCCACCGCCTCACTTCCATACCATACTTGTTGGAATGTAAATATGTAGCTTGAGGTATTCTCAAGTTCAAGCATCTGGCTGAGGGGAAGTGTCCATGTGTAGGTTGAATTTGGACATGGTGGTGCCCACTTACGTCCCTAACAATAACCATTGAATCCACACGAGGTCACTTGACCGGTGTTTGGGTGAGAGGCAAGAGGAGTGAGGATGGTTGGAAGGAGATTCAAGAAATGAATGGTGAATGTGTGGGGAGACTTGAGGCCTCTTCAGGCAGATGTATGGAGCCTTATATCTAATGCTGTGAGGTCAGTCTTGCATCAGAAGAACGGCAATGCCCAGCAGATATTGCAACATGAAGGGCGGGAGATAACTCTCAAAAAGGAATTTTTAAAATGGGAAAAAGGGAAAATTCAAGAAATACAGCTTGATCTTCCTCAGGTGCTCAGGCCAGAATCTTTCAGGCTGTAAATGGGCTCGGGTGGCCCATGGGCTACCTGTGACCCGCCGGGTCTTGGGGCGGGCTTGGGCAGTCCACTTGGCAAAGAAGCAGAAATGTGACCTGACCCGCAAAGACCCGGTTATTTTTTTGGGCCGGGTATGGACAGGTTTCCATACCCGTGGGCCGGCCCACCAGGCCCAACAATGAGCTTCAGAAAGGCTGGCGAGCTACAAGCAAGTCCCAGTCCGTCCTATCCAATCCCCTGCTGCGCAGGCAAAGCATCACTATTGCGGGCCGCATACTCATGTTAGGGCTGGACCACTGGTTTGATTGTGTAGCTTTGATGTCTGAGGTCTAGTCAACATCTAGACGGAAGAACCAAAGATGGCATCAAAAAGAACCAAGAAGCGAGTCCTAGAATCTCCACCCTCCTCTCCAAAAGACATTACAAGAAAAGAATCTCAGCCTACCAGCTCTGAAATAGTAGAAATATCTGATGCACGACAGGCAGCCACTTCACAATCTGAAGCAACGGAGATGTGTGAAAGTACTCCAACTGCTACACCGGCTCAATCTACAAATGCTGGCACTGTTTCCGAGAATATCAAGAACCAAAAAACAACGGGGCTTGATAGCGGCACACCCAAAGGGCGTGCGCACGCCCCCCCCAAACACCTAAAAAAAAGGTGTGCGGGGTCTGCACGCCTTCCCATACAGGCGTGCAAACCCCCGCACGCCCTCCCCCGCATGCCGCACGCCGTCCGCACGCCTACAAATGGCGTGAGGACGGTCGGCTCGGCGTTTGGCCCCGCCGGACAGGCTTGCTGGCCATGCATGCCTGTCCAGAGGGCGTGCAGGCCTCGCACGCCCTCTGGACAGGCGTGCATGGCTGGCACGCCTGTCCAGCCAGGCTCACGTAAGCCTCTCCAATTGAGAGGCTTACGTGAGCCCCTTGGTGCCCTTATAAGGGTACCAAACGGTACCCTTATAAGGGTACCAAGTGGTACCCTTATAAGGGTACCGAGTGGTACCCTTATAAGGGTACCAAACGGTGCCCTTATAAGGGTACCAAGTGGTACCCTTATAAGGGTACCGAGTGGTACCCTTATAAGGGTACCAAACGGTGCCCTTATAAGGGTACCAAACGGTACCCTTAGAAGGGTGCCGAGTGGTACCCTTATAAGGGTACCGTTCGGTACCCTTATAAGGGTACCACTTGGTACCCTTATAAGGGTACCACTTGGTACCCTTATAAGGGTACTGTTTGGTACCCTTATAAGGGTACCACTTGGTACCCTTATAAGGGTACTGTTTGGTACCCTTATAAGGGTACCAAGGGGCTCACGTAAGCCTCTCGATTTGAGAGGCTTACGTGAGCCTGGCTGGACAGGCGTGCCGGCCGTGCACGCCTGTCCGGAGGGCGTGCAAGGCCTGCACGCCCTCTGGACAGGCGTGCATGGCCAGCACGCCTGTCCGGCGGGGCCGCACGCCGAGCCGGCCGTCCTCACGCCATTTGTAGGCGTGCGGACGGCGTGCGGCATGCGGGGGAGGGCGTGCGGGGGTTTGTACGCCTGTATGGGAAGGCGTGCAGCCCCCGCACGCCTTTTTTTTAGGCGTTCGGGGGGGTGTGCGCACGCCCTCCGGGCGTGCCGCTATCAAGCCCCAAAAACAACAAGTGACTTCTGGACTCATTTTTCCACCAATGGCCAAGGTAAGTAAAATAATGTAAATTTTATTTGCCTATATCAAATTTACATTCTGATCCATCTCATTGTTTTTTTGTTGATCCATTAGGAACTGAGCTCAGAGCCATCTGCAACTACTGTCAATCAAACCTGTCAGCCAAGAGCAGCAGTGGCACAAACCATCTTCACAGGCACCTCCAGCGCTGCAGAGCGTATCTCAGCAAAAACAAACAAACTCTTCTTAAATTACAACCAACCAGTGGCTCCTCCAACTTCTTGACATGGATATTCTCCCAGAAGGCCTCATCTGAAATTGTTACAAAAATGATTGTTGCTCACAAACAACCTTTCACAACTGTCAAGTATCCTTTATTCCATGCCTTGCTTGCCCCTTTGCAGCCCAAATTCCAGCTACTGTCTCGTAACACCTTGAAAACTAGTATCATTGCCATGTTCAACAGCATGAAAGAAAAGTTGTCCAAGTCACTTGAAGATGCCGATAGTGTTGCTTTGACAACGGATCTCTGGACGTCCACGCATCAAGACCCTTTCATGGTGGTAACAGCCCACTACATCTGCTCCAACTGGAACCTTCACAAGCAAGTGGTATCTTTCAAACCCCTCCCAGCTCCCCATACTGGAATCACAATTGCCGAGCAATTAATCAAAACAATGGTTGATTGGAAAATTATTAAAAAATTCTCTTTCATTATGGTTGACAACGCCTCATCAAATGATGTTGCCCTTGCTCGTGTATCTTCTGTCCTCCGTGAACAAACTGGCCACCAGGTTGACTTGCATGGACAATACTTCCACGTTTGATGTGCTGCACACATTATCAACCTAGTTGTTAAAGATGGTCTCAAGATCACTTCACTGGCTGTTAACAGGATTTGTGAAAGCGTTCAATACTTGAAAAGCACAGCTGGACGCAAGCAACTGTTTCAAGAGTCGATTGCGTCAAGCAGCACAAAGTCTCAAGCTCTGCCTTTGAAAGATGTCCCAACTCGCTGGAACTCAACATACTTGATGATAAAATCCTTGCTCCCTTATAAAGATGCATTTACGCATCTTGCAATGTCCGATGCAAACTACAAATTCAAAAGGAATGGGAGGAACTCACAACAATTTGCAATTTCTTATTGATATTCCATACGGGTAAGTACCAGGGTCCAATTCTTATTATAATTCAAAATTATAATTCTTATTGACCCAATTTTAATTTAATTCTCACCCCACCGGCTTCAGCAACCTTGAAACTTGGAGGGACGCACTACACAACAGCGCATAGTGTGTATAAAATGATGCACAAGATCCACATCCAACTCGAAGAAAGCAAGAAGAGCGGCAACGCTCACATTATTGAAATCACCAAACCGATGGAAGAGAAGTTCAACAAGTACTGGTCAAACATGCAGCACTTCAGCGCTATTGCACTTGCCTTTGACCCATGCTGTAAGCTCAATTTAATCAAGTTCTTGCTCTCAGAATCAATCGGAACAACCTCATCAACAGCAACAATCGAAAATATCAAAGATAAGCTCTATGATTGGTTTGCCTTGGTTTCTCAGTTGGCCACTAACAGATTGAAAGCTGGGAAACAAAAAGAAGTAGAAGATACTAATACAAGTACTGAGGGAGCTGACGATGAAGCCCGATTCAAGAGGTACCTTGCCAGTAAGAAGACAAACTCAGTGTCGGTCTCACCAACGGCTGAACTGGACTTATATCTGCAAGAGGCTACAGTAGCAATTGATTCCCCCAATTTTGACATTCTCACTTGGTGGAAATTCAATTCGCTTCGCTTTCCAACCCTATCAACTTTGGCCAAACGAATACTGATGACTCCAATGACATCAATCGCATCCGAGTCAGCCTTCTCATCAAGCGAGTTTTGGCACTATTTTGCCTCGGCTGCAAGCCAATGATAAATTGGATTTATCATTGGCTTGGACCCAATACCAGCACGGGATATATAATATATATATATCTATAATATATATATATATAATATATATATATATACAATATATATATAATATATTTATATATAATATATATATATATATATATAATACATATATACATACATATCAGGATATACATGCATAAAATCTGGTCAGAAATGGCAAATTCTGGCCAGAAACTAGTTATTTTCAAAAAAAACCATTTTCTGACAGGTTTTTGCCAATTCTGACCAAATTTTCTGTATATATATATATATACATATATATATTATATATTATATACATATATATATTATATAATATATATATATATATATATATATATATATATATATATATATATATATATATATATATATATATATATATATATATATATATATATATATATATATATATATATATATATATATATATATAAATTCTGGCCAGAAACTAGTTTTTTCCGAAAAAACCAGTTTCTGACAGATTTTTGCCAATTCTGACCATATTTTCTATATATATATATATATATATATATATACCCTAACCTCCTAAACCTAACCCCCTTAACCTAACCCCCTAAACCTAAAACCAGGCAGGGGGGGTTTTGTTCGTACCCCCCCCTAGATTCTATCAGGTGGCCCTGAACCTAAACCTAACCTAACCTTAACTAACCTTAACCTCCTAAATTAACCTCTAAATCCCTTAACCTAACCCCCCCTAATGGGTTTTTTTGCCCTTTCCATCCCAGCGCTTTCAGCTCTGTCAGCCCTGCGCTGGAATCGGGTCCAAGCCGATGAAAAATCCTGATTTATCATTGGCTTGGAGCCAAAGAATTTGAGTGACACAGGTGCATCAAGCGGCCGTGTTCTCAGCGATTTCCAAAGTAGCCTGAAACCCGAAACCCTTGAGGCTCTCGTGTGCACCAAGGATTGGATCTCTGTCAAAGAGGGTCTCTATGGCAAGATGAAGGAAGTCAAAATTATTGATTGATTAATTTTTTTATTTCATCACACTTCTAATAATCTATGAATCTACTATCTATCTACATATTGCCAAGAGAAATAAAGAAAGGAAAAGTGAAATGTGTTGTAGGGGTACAGCAAATCTGTAGCCCATTTACATGCTTGAAAAAAATGCAGGTCGACCTGCCCCGACCCAAAGCCCACCTGATTGAAAGTTGGGGCGGGTTTGGAAACCTCTTGTGTATTTATGCCCTGACCTGACCCGCCCCAGGCATTTGGCCGGGGCGGTTTTGGGCACTGTTTTTGGGCCCGAACCCGGCCTATTTACAGCCTGAGGCCAGATACAGGTTCTTGCACGCAAGTCCCTCCAACAAGAGGGCGCGCTGCGCACAAGGCACTTTGTGCCCCTGCCTCTGGCAGGTGAGGGACTTGTGTTAAGTTTGGGGCCCCTGGGACTGGCGGGCGGCGCAGCCGCCTTGTCCTCTAGTCCATTAATTAATTTCTGATTCACCTTTGAGCCCATTTGGACATGCCAAACAGAAGTTACAACAATTCTGGTTCAAGCCAATTTTGGCCAAATCTTCAAATCACTACCACACGTAAACCACTAATGGGCTATCCAAGTTTATTAAATTCACACTTTGCTGGCACAAAATTGCGTGGTTTTGGCCTATGGCCCCTTGATTTTTTTAAAAAATTGAAAAGATGTAACCCCCAAACACAGAAGTGCCACGGGTTGACCCTCCTGCTTGTGTCACAGCACAAGCTAAAAAAGGGCCGGTTGATGGGAATCATACAAAGATGCAGCCTAATCAAACTCGAAGTAGGGGCACCCAGGGAAGGGTGCAAAGCGCACCCATGGGTTCTGTCATTATCAGGTTGCTGCTATTTATAATCAACGTATTCCCTCACAGGCTGGCTTGATGCAGTTGCAGCGGCAACAGGCTTCCCCTTCCAGTACTAACTGCCAGCTTGAACTGTTCCAGCCAGTTGTCTTGGTACTCATCAACAGTTTCAACAACCACTCCTGACCCTGCCGTAGCCTGCCGCTCAGTGTGATCTGTCTATCATCACTTGAGCTGAGTCGTAACAATAAATAAATTTATTTCCTATCAATGATGTTCATCGCCTCTGCGGCGCCCGTGTATTGCAGACAGCCAACCTTTTTTCATAACCTTGGCCTTTGTCTTCCACCGGACCAATTCACCGTCTCTGCACCCTGAACTACTTCCATCCCCATGACTCTTGCTTGTCTACTGGTTGTCAACCTGCAATGGTGTTGCTCTCTGTCTGATCTCAGGGCATTTTGGTGTGTCTCATTTTTTATTGTACATTTCCATTAATTTCCCGTTCCTCACAATGCCCTCCACACTACTTTTCACCATTACTACTTTTGTGATCATCATGTCAATGGTGGTCATTGATCTTGCTGTTCCTTCTCCTTCTCCCCAGCGCGTCGACCTCGGTAACTGGTTGGTGGCTACCTCAACCCAGCAAGCAGGTATACCTGCTCACCGAGCTTGTGCCAGCCCAGCGAGCAGGTATACCTGCCCACGGAGCTGGTGCCAGCCCAGCGAGCAGGTATAACTGCTCACCGAGCTGGTGCCAGCCCAGCGAGCAGGTATAACTGCTCACCAAGCTGGTGCCAGCCCAGCGAGCAGGTACAACTGCTCACCGAGCTGGTGCCAGCCCAGCAAGCAGTATACCTGCTCACCGAGCAGGTGCCAGCCCAGCAAGCAGTATACCTGCTCACCGAGCTGGTCCCAGCCCAGCAAGCAGGTATACCTGCTCACCGAGCTGGTGCCAGCCCAGCAAGCAGGTATACCTGCTCACCGAGCTGGTGCCAGCCCAGCGAGCAGGTATACCTGCTCACCGAGCTGGTGCCAGCACAGTGAGCAGGTATACCTGCTCACCAAGCTGGTGCCAGCCCAGCGAGCAGGTATACCTGCTCACCAAGCTGGTGCCAGCCCAGCGAGCAGGTATACCTGCTCACCAAGCTGGAGCCAGCCCAGTGAGTGCTCACCGAGCTGGAGCCAGCCCAGTGAGTGCTCACCGAGCTGGAGCCAGCCCAGTGAGTGCTCACCGAGCTGGAGCCAGCCCAGTGAGTGCTCACCGAGCTGGAGCCAGCCCAGTGAGTGCTCACCGAGCTGGAGCCAGCCCAGTGGTGCTCACCGAGCTGGAGCCAGCCCAGTGAGTGCTCACCAAGCTGGAGCCAGCCCAGTGAGTGCTCACCGAGCTGGAGCCAGCCCAGTGAGTGCTCACCGAGCTGGAGCCAGCCCAGTGGTGCTCACCGAGCTGGAGCCAGCCCAGTGAGTGCTCACCAAGCTGGAGCCAGCGCAGTGAGTGCTCACCAAGCTGGAGCCAGCCCAGTGAGTGCTCACCAAGCTGGTGCCAGCCCAGTGAGTGCTCACCAAGCTGGTGCCAGCCCAGTGAGTGCACACCGAGCTGGTGCCAGCCCAGTGAGTTCTCACCGAGCTGATGCCAGCCCAGTGAGTGCTCACCGAGCTGATGCCAGCCCAGTGAGTCGTCACCGAGCTGGTGCCAGCCCAGCGAGCAATTCTCCCTGCTCACCAACCTGGTACCAGCCCCACAAACATGTTATACCTGCTCAGAAAGCTGACACCAGCCCAGCAAACATATTATACCTGATCAACAAGTTGGTAGTAGCCCTGTAGGCAAGTACACCTGCTCACTAAGCTGGTACCAGCTCACCAAGCATGTGTATCTGCTGACCAATCTGGTACCAGCCCAAAATGGAATTATTAACATTCTGTGGTGCCGCAGGGTCACCCACCTTCAAGGCTCAGAGTTTGCCTGATGCTGCCTGATGATGGTAACTTTTGACACTGATTGATGTGTACTTGCAAATTTGAAAATAAAGTGACAAGAAAACCAAAAATGAAGTTGCAAAAATAGTCAAGCACATGAAGTACATACATGTGATATTGGTGTTTCATGAAGTTTGGACTGGTTGGAGAACTCTGCTCAAAAAAATGAGGATAACTTTGTATGATACTATCAGGTATGTGAACATTTGACATGATAAATCATATTAAAGGTATTTCTATACTTGTGAAACTTTATGCAGGAAGGGTGAGGGTTTCTTGTGTTTGCAACAAAAAACCCCCTGAAGACCCAATTTTGACATTATTGGGGTCCAATGAGTTAGGCTTTTGAGTGAATTAACAATAAAATGGTTCCAGTAAGATATGGCAATCTCAGCTGGTGTTCCAAATGATCATTTATATGTGGAGGTCAAAATGAAAGAGCAACCATCATTCAAACCCTGCAGCGGCAAAGCCGCCTTGGACTCTAGTGGAAATAAATCATACAGTAATTAACTATAACCATTATTTAATTTCTGGTCCCTTTTTGAGCACATTTGGAGATGCCGAACAGAAGTTACAACATTTGAGTAGAAGCAGATTTTGGCCAAATCTTCAAATCACTGCTACATGCAAATCACTCATGGGCTATGGAAATAAATAATAAAGTAAAAAAATATATCCATTAATTAATTTCTAATACACTTTTTAGACCATTTGGACATGTCAATCGGAAGTCACAACATTTGAGTAGAAACCACTTGTAAAAAGAAAAAAAAAAAAAAAACAATAGAAGGATATTTTTTTTGAGAATTTTGACTTCACCATAAAATTCTACACATTTTGTAAGATAGGAAACTGCAAGTTTAACAAGATAATTAAAGTCAAATACCCGGGTGTGCGCGCAGAAAACCAGGTTTTTGGTGCAGTGCGCGCTGCGGAGAAAACCGGGTGTCAGTGCGGATTACCCAGGTTTTTTTATCAACACCCAGAAATTATTTAAAAAACCACGTGTGTGCGCGGAAAACCGTGTGCGCGCCGTCGTCGGCCAACCGTCCGCCTGACGTTGGCTGGACGTAAACCCAGGTGTCAGCACGGATTACCTGGGTTTTTTTATCAACACCCTTTTTTTTATGATTGAAATTGCAACCTTAGTTACTTTTCAACTTGAAATTTATTTGTTTACATATGTATTGTGTTTCTCAAATATGTTGGACATCCATGGACTTGTTTATTTTCCTCTCAAAGCCCAGTTTCATACTTTGAGGACTGGGAAATGGTTACAACCATTGAAATCTTGGCCTTTCAATCCACTAGGCTACCCAATACCCCATAACTATGTCTAGTAAAAGCTGGAGCAAAAATCATTTTCCAGCAAAGTGTCCAAGCTTTTTGAGAAATACAATATGTCTTTTCATTAATTTTGCTCCTTGCTTCAGGGTGCAGTCTTGTTTTGAGGCGGCAAAGAAACATCTATCACCGCTCTGAGTATCTGCTTGGTATCCAAGTGAAAAGCTACACACACATTGTTGCTTCCAGTGGCAGCAGGAAAGACCAACTGGTGACCAGGCATGGCCAAATTGGATGTGTACACCCCGGCAATGTTCATGTGCTTGAGCTTGTTGACATCAAGATGGGATGTGTTGTATTTGTGAGAATTGCTGAGTGCACTGCTGGCAGCCAACAATTTGCGGTACCTTATAACTTAACATAAGTCTTGAAAGCGGGAGGGACTTGTGCAAGTCCCTTTTGCTGGTGGGACAGGAAAAATCATTTACAGGAAGAAACTTATAATCCACTACTACTCCTCCAATTCAGAGCCAAAGTGTGCTTCTCCATGCGCTCTTCAATTTGGCGCCGGTCTTGACATCCTGAAGCTCAACGGTTCACCCTCCAAATTTTTTACAAAATAATACATTTTGCTCCTTCATGCCTAAACTCTTTACCCATGGATTTGCATGGATTCACAAGTGAAATGAGTTGTGATTCCAAGATCCACAAGGCTGTCTGTCTTCTCAGGTTTTAAGAGTTTTCAAGTCATTTGAAAGTGTCAGAATTCTACCAGCTTCTGTTCACATCACATCCACAAGCTTCAGACATGTCACTTGATCTTCCTAGTTCTCCCCTTTCTCCTCTGACAGAAGAAGGAATCCATCCCTAAAAATCTTCAACTCCACTCCGCTCAACCACTACATAGATTGTAAAACCGCGACAAATCAAATTTTGCTTGTATAGTTGCAGAGTACAAAGGTGCCTTTGTACTTTGTAATGTCACTTGTTTACAAGCAATAATTGTTTTGTCGTGGTGTGTATAAGCAACGTGCAAAGTTGACAGAAATGAGCAACTCTCCAAGGTTGAACTTGTAGCTCACTCTTCAGATCTTACTATTTATGCAAATATGAACACAAAGAGTGGTGGCTATATGGATAGTCCTCCAAATTCAAGGGGCTTTCAGAAATTCATTTGTTTTGTGTGTGCTTGTTTTGTTGAGAGCTGTGACAGGTAAACTGGGAGGTGGGTGCTGTGACAGGTTGGTGTGATTGGGCTGAACCTTTTTGATCAGGTGTGCATGACATCGCACCACTCCCATTTCAACGTCGTCATCAACTGGACGAATTCCCCTCAACATCCACTTCTCTCCTCTCCTCATCTCATCCACAACAAAAAAAACACACACACAAGGTCCGCGAGTCTCGAGATGAAAGCAGCGGCCGCGAGAACGTTCGGAAAGAGTAACTAGACTTCCCTCAGGCAGTATTTATTCATGTTGAGCAGACTGGAGGTATTGACATGCTCCCCAAACCGATTCATGTGACGTACATGTCATTGTAGAGCCGAAAGACTCGGCTGCGTCGAACGGGTCGGAGCCGAAGGCGGACGAGCCGGCGGAGGCAAAACGGGCGGGAAGCACGCGCTCGCTCAAAGTGTCGTCCCCGGGCACGCTGGTGATCCGCATCGTCGAGGCTACCGGCCTCAAGCTCCCCGAAGGCACCCAGCTTCCCGAGCGCATCCAACGTGCCCTCGATAACGACGCCGCTAACGCTAGCTCCGTCAGCGGAAGCATGGGCGGCCCCGGGTCCAACAATAAGTCTAGCCACAGGGCTAGCGTACACCGTAAACAAAAATGGTGGCTGCCCTGTCAGTAGTCTTCTTGTTCTTCTCCGACGAGCGCTCTGTTCTTGGACATTGAAAAACCTCGGGGAAACACTCATCATGCTATCACTCTCCCACTCCCACTCTTGTAAAAAAAATATAAAAAAAAATTCTTCTCTCCTTGCAGATTGTATTCTTACTTATGATAAAAACGAAGTAAGTTCTTACCCGTTCGTAATTTGATTGTTTCGAACATGCACTCACTTTTGGTATGTATTTGACTATTGGCATAGATTTTGGTCGATGCGGTCGGCGGAGGCCTGGAAAATCCAGGATGGATGTATCGCGCAGACTTGTCAGTTCCCCCCTGTCCCGTCCCGATCTCTCGATCACAAGGAATATTGATGTCTATATTTCCCTTTTGGATTGGACGTGCTACGACAGCGATGTATCTCGTGCATCCGATGTGACCGTTTCTGCTTATTTACGAACGGCCCCAGGACATGATCGTCAAGATATGGGGAACGACTTGCTCATCAGTAGTGTCACCTTCTCGCCCAATATCCAAGCTAAGGTAATTCATCCATTCCCTAAACCATGCTCTTCACAATGATGACTGATAGAGAACTCACGTCTGGGTCTTCTCTCCGCTGATCTATTACGCCAGGGTGTCACCGATGCATGGTATCCCGCGAACAGCGGGGAAGGAAAGTTCCATGTGCAAGTCATGTACAAAGCTTCCGGCGTGGGTGATGCACAACATAAACGCACACGTTTGACTGGATTTGATTGCTGACACCAAGTTCCGGCTTATGATGTTGTGTCATGTGTAGAATGATCCGTTGACGATCGACTCGTTCGAGTTATTAAAAGTGATTGGAAAGGGCTCGTTTGGGAAGGTGATGCAAGTGCGCAAGAAGGACACGGGGCGGATCTATGCGCTCAAGACGATCCGCAAGGCCCACATCGTCTCCCGCTCCGAAGTCACCCACACGCTTGCCGAGCGCACCGTGCTGGCCCAGATCACTAACCCCTTCATCGTCCCCCTCAAGTTCTGCTTCCAAAACCCCGACAAGCTCTACCTCGTCCTCTCGTACGTCAACACCATCATCCCCCTTCTCTCTCACACAACGCACCGGTTTTGGAGCTCCTGCTAACCGTGGCGTGTTTTGTTTTGTAAGATTCATCAACGGCGGAGAATTGTTCCACCATCTTCAGCGCGAGGGCAGATTTAGCGAAGAACGATCGAGGCTCTACACCGCCGAGCTTCTCTCGGCACTCGAATGTCTGCACTCGATGGATGTCATTTATCGGTACATGAACTACCATCATCACGGGTAACACGACTTGATGTACGAGATACTGAACCAAATTCTGGTCCCTCTTGGCTCTTTTTAGTGATTTGAAGCCGGAAAATATCCTCTTGGATTATACCGGCCATATCGCCTTGTGTGATTTCGGCCTGTGCAAACTCAACATGGGCGAAGCTGAACGCACAAATAGTTAGTCTTATCCCATTTCTTCTGTTTATGTGAAACGGGACTGATTTTCGTCTTACTGCACTTTTAGCTTTCTGTGGGACCCCGGAGTACGTGGCGTGTATTTTCACGACCTATTGTGAAGGTGCTGATTTCTGACTGGACACCTCTCTGCTAGATATCTTGCGCCAGAAGTGATCAAGGGCGAAGGATATGGCAAGACGATTGATTGGTGGACACTCGGCATATTGTTGTACGAGATGCTCTCGGGTCTCCCGCCATACTGTGAGTTTCCGAAGCGCTTGTGTGACAAAGAAAAAAAAAAAAAGGCAGGCGTGTTGGTTTGTTTGGAGTGTGGGTTACTGACGAGTGTGGATTGTTTTGCGCACCACCAGATGACGAAGGTGCGCGTTGCTGATACTAGCATGACTGGACAGCGCTCAAGCTGATTCACTTGTCTTTGCTTCTCTCATTTAGACCACCACACCATGTATCGCAAAATTCTCAAGGTAGGTGAATGATGTGTCGTGAGTGGGTTGATGAGAGCGCAAGTGGATCTGATATTTTTTGGGATGGATGGTGAATAGGATCCGTTGACGTTCCCAGCGGAGATCAAGTCGGATGCGCGTGCGTTGTTGACGGGGCTATTGGACCGAGACCCGAACAACCGTCTGGGGGCTCGCGGAGCGGAGGACATCAAGCGGCACGGCTTCTTTGGGAAATGGATCGGTAGGCCATCCACTTTTTTTTCTCTCTCTCTCTCTCTCTCTCTCTCTGTGTGTGTGTGTGTGTGTGTGTGTACGTGCTTGTTGTTGATGTATATATCTGGGATGGGTGCGGGTAGATTGGGACAGGTTGAACTCGAAGGGCTATCGTCCGCCGTTCAAGCCCAGCGTGGAAAGCGCGGCGGATGCGAGCAACTTTGACAGCGAGTTTACTAGGTGAGATGGGGCGATGATGATGATGATGATGATGATGATGTGGGATGAAGGAAGGGACACTGGGCATTGACTTGTCGACATTCCTTCTCCCCCCTCCCCCTCTAGTGAGATGCCGATGGACTCGGTGGTGGAGGACTCGCATTTGAGCGAGACTGTCCAGCAGCAATTCGAGTGCGTGGTTCTTTCCTGCGCGCCAGCTTGTAGGATAAACTTAACGTGTCTTTTTTTTTGTTTTTTGTCGCTCCACAGGGGCTTCACCTTCAACCCCGCGGGCGAATACATGAGTGAAAGTGTGCGGGATTGAAGCCCAACAGAGAAGACACTTCAATTGAAAGACACGCTCCTTCTTTTTTTTTTTTTTTTTTGAGAGAGAGAGAGATCTCGTCGTCTTCCTTCTCACCAACACCAGCCTCTCCTCAGGTTCCCACACACGCTCCGGACACTTTCTTAACTTTCCTACACTTATTTATTTATTTTTTAATTTCATCTTTGGCGAAAGTTGAAGTCGTTTTTTTGTTTTTTGCTTTCCCCCTGGGGTTGTGTTACTCCTCCGGATGACGTATTGCATGTTGGTGCATTTGAGGAAGGATTTGCTCGTGCAGATCATGAGGGTGCATATGTGTATACTCCCGAGTTCTTTTCTATTTGCTCGTTGTTTGCTTTTGTTGAGAAATGAATGGGCGTGTGTTGTAGTAGATGAGTTGAGTTGAGTGTATGTATGTACATACTATATAAGCTGTGGTTGCGTTGGTCGGTTGTTTCAGCTGTCACAGCACAGTCACTTGGGAGAGAGTACTACTAACATACTATACTACTGATTGTGCCCTTGTGGAGAGATGTGTAAATATATAAATTAATATTAAAAAACCCATTTGAATCTCCGGATGCCATGTCTGGCTTTCAAGTGACCAGTAGACCAATGAAGAGCAAACAACAACAAACACCACTATACACACAAGTTGAGTAGAGTCACTAAAAACAGAATAAACAAACATAAACAAACAAACAAACTAACAAACAAACAAACATAAACAAACAAACTAACAAACATAAACAAACAAACATAAACAAACAAAATAACTAACTAACTAAAGCCATCCATTCAGACCAGCAGCCCAACACTTAGGAACTCTCGAACATCACCCGATCTGCGCGCCATCGAGCTGGAACACCGACCACCGATGATCCCAAACGGATCACAGGTACTCGTCACACTCGACATCGATGCAGCATACTTTGTAGACCTATCCGCATCCACCTCCCCCGCCGCTATCAAAGAGAGAATCTACGCCAAGCTAGGCATCTACGACGAAGACCATGCTAACTACAGGATATCCCGCTGTCGGGCAGGTCAACCAGTCGGACAACCGTTAGACGACTGGCAGCTCTGGGATATGTCCATGCGAGCTACAAAGGAAGCTGACCCACCCATGCTCATCGTCCTCAACAACAACAACACCAGCCATCCTCATCCTCATCCTCATCATCATCATCATCCTCATCATCATCATCATCATTCTCAGCCTTCACCCACTCCCTCAACACTACACCACCATCAGCAACAACAACAACAACAACAACAACAACAACAACCTTACTTCTCCCGCAACCACAGCAATCACTCATCCCACAACCTTAACCATTCCCCCAACTCACCCGACTCCTACTCGCATCTCAAGCAAGACTATCATCGATCATCATCAGCAGGTAGCCGCGACTCCCCCGATCCATCCCACCATCCTCTCCCCTCTCGCTCCCGCTGGCAGCGCTTAAGTAGGGACCATCTGCAGCACGCCCGAGATGGCTCATCCTCCTCATCCTCCCATCCCACCCCCCTACCACCTGCCACTCACCCATCCCCCATCACCCCATCGCTTACTCCTGATGATCGCAGGCTCTCCCCCAGCTCCAACAACGTGCCCTTCGAAGTCCCCATTTACCCCAACAACAACAACAACAACAACAACAACAACAACAACAACCATCGAGCTCCCTCCTCCTCCTCTCGTCCTCCTCAGATCGAAACCCCTGAAGACTGGGTTCGCATCCAACATCCCTCTCGTCTCTCTCCTGAAACGTGCTCCCCCACCAAGTCTCGCCCCCTTCGGAGACCCTCTGACCCTGTCGCTCCCCACAATCTGCCCCCCATCTCCACCTCTCAAAATTACTACGACCCGCGACTAGCTGAATACCAACGCCAACTGAGATCGGCTCACTCTGCAAACCCCAAAACCCCTTCGGCTGCTACTCCCCCCGCACCCGCCACCGCCAATCCCACCACCACCACCACCACTACTACTACTACTCCTACTACCATCAACAACAACAGTAGTAATAACACAGCCAATTCTACCCGAAGATTTCCCCAGTCTGCTCAGTCCACCACCACCTCCCGAAGGGGCGATCTCCAAGCAGTCAAGAGCATGGAAGAACTACATGGGCATCACTCTTCTAACGACCCACGCAAAAGGATCATCCCAGGAGTGACCCATCCTCCACTCCCCACGGATTCCGCGGCCAAGATTGCGGCGTCACCCGCGCTAGCAGCCTCCCGAGCACCGCCCCCGCTGCGGATCCCGCGGAACGATCCCAACAGCATGCAACGGCCCGGTCACCCCTCCAGCAACCGGCCGAGCTACCCGCCTCCGCAGACGTCGCCCAGCTTCCCGTTCCCGCAGCCCTCGATCGCTTCCCACATGCGGCTCTCACGGCCCCCCGGGTACAACCCTCCTCCTCCTCCTCCTCATGCCGCCCCCTCTTCTTCCTCCTCCAGTAGCTCTCAGGGCGGCCGCTTTGACCCCCGAAACCCGTTTCCCAACTCCCAGGGAAGACCGCCTCCGACTACCAGCGCTAGTCTCTCCTCCCGAAACCCACGCGTCTCCCTTCAAATTTACGAGAAACGCTATCTCGATCAGGCGAGACCCCCGCCCCGCCCACGCACCGGTGATGGCTCCTCTCCCATTCGTCCCAGCCAATTCCAAGGTCAGGCTTCATTCATTGGTTTAATGACCATCATGATCATGGCGTTCTTTTCACTTCTACTTTATATCCCTTTCTTATATGTTGCACACGCTGATTTAACATACATACACAGATCATCGCCAGTTGCAAGCTTCGCTTGGGCCCCATTTCGTGCAGCAAGTTCCTGGCTATACCTCTTCCATCCCACTGAGACCGGGTGAGATTTTGCAAGACTCGACGGGGGCCAGTAGTCGACGACGGGACCGGGATCCGTCGCGGGAATACCGCTCCGAGCTGGAGCGAGAGCCCGCCCAGCGGAGGCCGAACATGGCATCTCGTACGGCCCCCCCCCCGCACCCATTTTTTTTTTTTTTTTTTTTTTTTTTTTGATGATCTTGTTTGTTGAACCGCGGACTGATTTTCCATTGTTTAGCTACACTTGGTCCATCCTCATCGTCCACACGACCGCCCCGGATCGACGACCAGCTCGATAGCTTCCCGAGGTCCCCGCTCGGCGTCCCCCACGAACGCGCCACCCGCCGTCCTGCTCCCGACCCCGCCCGATCGCGTCCCTTCGACCCTCTCTCTTCCTCGGGATCGCCCCCCTTGGGATATCCCTCTCAGGATGCATACGGAGGCCTCGAATCAGAGCCGATCAAACAGCGAAGTAATTATACAGACAACATGGATGGTGACCAGGAGCATCCGTCTATAGAACGTTCTCGGCCCTCGAAGAATCTGCTTTCGCTCACTATACCACAAGCAAATGCCCGTCTGTCAGCCATAGGTCGAACGGAGCGACGACGTGCGAACGGGTCACCACGGACCTCTGATGAGATGAAGCCTCGAGGAGGAGAGAGGGGCGTGGGGGAAAACAGCCCGGTGGATCTTTCCGTTCCTCTTAAGAAAGTAACACTTGACAACATCCAAATCCCCTCTTCTACTGCATCTGAAGACTATTTGTCCGCTGAATCACGGAGAACTCTGCCCAGGGGTCGGTCCGCCACCACGGCGTCAACCTCTACAGGAACGTTCACCAGCTTTGCCGGCTCATCTGCCACTAACCCCTCGACCACCACCACCTCTGTCACCACCCCGCCGAGTATATCCAAGATGTTTGCAGACTTCGAGGACGACGACGACGATGTGGTGGGCACGTTTGTCACCCCCATGCAGCCGTACATGGAGTCCTTAGGCGGCGGCGGCGGCAACAAGTCAGAAAACGGGACCAAGCCCAAGCTCAGCTTGAACACGGACACATCGCCCTCGGCCGCTTCGACGACGAAGCCGGACTTCCAGATCCCCCAAATCCAGCAGCCGCAGGACTCGACGGGGGAGATATCCGCCACCACGCGCAGCTCTGTTCCGTCGTCGGATACGACGCTGGTGATGGGCAATGCGGCGACGACAACGACGGGTGGGGCGAGTGGTGGTGCGACGAATGGGAACCTGAGTGTGGCGGAGCGGGATAGCCGGCGGGTGTCGTTCACGGGGGACGACTGGGCCGTCCGGCCGCCGATCGACGCCGTGTATGAGAACCTGGAGGACTTCTTCCCGCACCACGACCTGGACAAGCCGATCGACATCGGCGTGGACCCGCCGGAGCTGAGCTCGCCGTCAAGCCCGGGCGGGCCGGGCGGTGCGGGGATCGCGGGGGGAGGCTCGATGGCGACGCTGGCGGTCCCCGGCAGCGGCGGCGGCGCATCATCATCATCATCATCATCATCCGCATCACCCTCAGCAGCAGCGGCGGCGGCGGCGGCTATCGGGACGAGCGCATCGACGATGGCGCGACTGAAGGGCCGCACGCGGTCGATCCGGGTAGTGGCGCAGGAGAAGAAGAAGCTACTGCGGCGGACGGAGGACCGAGCGCGTGCGCAGAAGCTGCAGCTCGCGACCAACGCAGGCGGAGGAGGCGCCCTCGGCCTCCGCGACCCCGCCGCCGCCGCTGCCGATCTCGACGGCCGCGGCGCCGCCCTCCTCAGACGCAAATCTACGAAACTCTGGGGCGCTAAAATCATGGAGGTTGTCCCCGGTGACCAGGTCTCTATCCCCCCCATCAACGAAGCTTCTGCCGGCGACGACGATACCAATAACTGTGCGCTTCTTCTTTTTTTTCCCCCCTTCCCTCCTTGCTTGCCCCCATTTATTATGCTCACGTTCATCTGCTTCTTGCCGAGCGCTTCTTGTCCTCGTAGTCTCCTTCAAGTGGGTCAAGGGTGAATTGATCGGCAAGGGCAGTTTTGGACAAGTGTATCTGTCAGTCGCACACACAAATACACACACACGCACACTTCCCCTTTGTTTTTTGTATTGTGGGAGACTGACTCGGCCGGGGATAATTTTGTTTTGGTTTGGGTTGGACAGAGCGTTGAATGCGACGAATGGGGAGATGCTCGCGGTCAAGCAGGTCGAGCTGCCCAAGACCCGCAGCGACCGCGAGTGCGAGCGACAGAAGAGCGTGGTGAATGCGCTCAAGTCGGAGATCCATCTCATGCGGGATCTGGAGCACCCCAATATCGTCCAGTACCTTGGTCCGTTCCTACCCCCTAAAAAAATCTTTTTTGTGATGGCTTTCTCAGCGGCTGACGGTGGTGATGCTTTTTTTGGGGGGGGATGCGCAGGGTTTGAGGAGACCACCGTCTATCTCAGCATCTTCCTCGAGTACGTTTCCGGCGGCTCCATCGGTAGATGTCTCCGTAGACACGGCGCCTTCGAGCTTAACGTCATCAAGTACTTCACCTTCCAGGTCTTGGAAGGACTGAAGTATTTGCACGGGCTGCATATCTTACACCGGGTGAGTAATCTCTCAACTACCACAACAAGAATATATATATATATATAAAAGAAAGAGAAGTAAAAGAAAGGATGAGACTGAAAAGGGAATGGGATGTGGATGTATATATATATATATATATATATATATATATAGGACTTGAAAGCGGACAACCTGTTAGTGGACTTCAGCGGGAACTGCAAGATCTCGGACTTTGGGATATCGAAGAAGTCGGAGCACGTGTACGAGGACAACACGCAAATGTCACTGCAAGGGTCGATCTTCTGGATGGCGCCGGAGGTGGTACACAACCCTTCCAAGAAGGGCTACTCGGCCAAGGTGGACATCTGGTCCCTCGGCTGCGTCGTGCTCGAGATGTTCGCCGGCCGGAGACCCTGGTCTGATGAGGAGGCTATCCAGGCTATGTTTAAGGTAACCATCCCCCTCTCCGTTATCACTTGTTCCTGAGAAACACCTCTCCACTCACGAACTTACTCCCACCCCCCTTTCTCTTCCCTCAGTTGGGCGCAGAACGGCTCCGGCCCCCTGTCCCTCCGGACGTTAAGCTGGGCCGAATGTCGGACCATTTCCTAGCACAATGTTTCATCGTGTACGTTCCCCTTCGTCGTCATCGTTCCTTTTTTTCTTTACAAGAAAAGGGGGCCTAGATAAGAGAGAAAAGGGGGGGGGGGTTTTGATGGCTTGTGTGGGTGTGTAGGGACCCGGAAGCTCGACCGACGGCCGACCGACTGACGGACCATCGGTTCCTGGAGATCGATAACAAGGCGTGGCGGTTCGAGGACTCGGAGCTTTACAGGTCGGCGTCTCCTCCTTCGAGGCTATCTCTCTTGCCTCCGTTCCACTCATCATCACTCCTTGCTCCACTTCTAGGTCTATCCGGGTGCCCCATTAGTCGTTTGCCCCACCCCGCCCCGCCCGCTAGCCCCCTCTTCTTCCTCTCCCCGCGCGCTCTCTCTCTCTCTCTCTCTCTCTCTCTCTCTCTCTCTAGCGTCCACCACCTCCTCTCTGCTCTCACTCTCCAAATCACCCACACACATACTCTTTCTCTATCTCACGCTTCTCCACCTTGCTCTCTCTCTCTCTCCCTCCCTCTCTCCCTCTCTCTCTCCTTGTTTGTTCTTTTGTACTGTTAAAATACCACCCCGAAACATGGTGTCGATGATGATGATGATGATGTTGGTGTTGGTTTTCTTGGCGACAATACACATACATACGTATATATACATACATACACACATACATACACACATACATACATACATAGAAGACAAAAAAAAGATATACGTTAATCCCCGTTGGCTTAGCTTGACTGGTTGTTTGTATGTACGAATTAAACGAGGATCTCCTTTACATATATATACATATACATACACACTTGTTTTAACATACATAGGTGTTCCTTGGTCTTCTCTTTCTTTCTTTCCTCTTTCTTTTTTTCTTTCTTTGTGCAGTATTGTTGTGGAGGTTAGATTTTTCTTCTTCATCTTTTTTTTTTCCTACGCATTGCCCTCCCTACATATACATACACAAACACATACATACATACACACATAAGTTTGGTTGTTCCTTCTTCTTTCTTTTTTTACTTGGTTCCAAACAAAAAATATCTTACCTACTTGCCGATTAATTCGATGCTTTTAAAATGGTGTGTGTGTGTGTGTGTTCTGCTGTTGTTGTTGTTTTCTTTTGTATACTTTTTTCGAGTGATGTGTGGCGGTCATTTCAAGAAATTCAAAATCAAATAGCTTTCTCTGTGTCTTACGTCTTGGGGAAAACACGCAGACAATAGAGCAAGCGGGGGCAGCGAATGGTAGGAATGGATGGATCGTGCTGAGTGTGGGTGGGGTCATACCCACCCCATGAGCTCTGTTGTCAGTCCTCGTTCATCAACAGCGACGACCAACTCTTTCCATGCTCGCTCCGCCGCTTACATCATGTGGCTTGCGAATGGACTGTGCTATCTCAACGTGGATCCGGTGAGTTCATCTCGCTCTTTATTCCGTGTGTGTGCAAAGGGTATATATATATATATATGGACAGAACAAGATTGGGTGAACGCTGGTTGTGGAATGCATTCAAGACGTGCTACATACAGTGCAGAACAAAAGTTAGTTAGGGCTTGAGTGGTTTTTCAGATGCAGGGATTTGTTTGATCGAGCATGGACATAAGAAGAATGAAGACATACAAGATAGTCATAAGGTATAAGGAGAACTCGATAATCCTGAGTCGGGTCGTATTTTAATGGTGGATGACGGCATACGTGGGTGCGTCCAGCATTTTCCCGCCTTCCAGGAAGTCGATCTCGATCACGAACAGGTATTCGAGCAGGTTCCCCTCCAGCGCTTTGATCAACGAGCCCGCCGCTTTCGCCGTACCGCCTGGTGTCTCATCCATCCATCGCAGCACCAAAGAATTGACAAATAAATCATTTTCTTGGTTAGTGTGGTATATATATATATATATATATATATAAAGGTAGGTAAAATAAAAGGAGATGAGAGAAAAGGAGAGATTTCCTTTTCACTCGATTGAAGAAAAGGTGTGAGTAATAAAAGCCTTTTTTTTATACCTGTGGCTATCAAGTCGTCGATCACAATCACGTTTTGGCCCGGTTTGATAGAGTCTTTCTGGATCTCAAAGGTATCCTACAAAAAAGAAACAAGTAGAAGGACTGATGAGCAGCACTTCAAAAAAAAAAAAGGAAGAAGAAGAAGAAGGGGGGAGCATGTATGAGGGAGAAAGAAGGAGAGGATACGAACGGAGCCGTATTCCTTGGTGAACTCGTACTGCTCACAGGGCCCGGGCAACTTGCCGCGCTTTCGGACCGGCACGAAGCTGCACCCGAACCGCAGCGCCAGCACCGGACCCAATAGAAACCCCCGCGCATCTAACCCCACTATCACGTCTAGCGTCTTGCCTTCCTTCTCTAGTCGCGGAATGATCTGGTCGCTTATGTGGTGCGCGAAATTCGTCATCAGTATCTCGAATGAGCGCGGATCTGTTTTTTCAAATGGGTGCGGGAGGGGGGGGGGGGGAGGGGCAAGAGTTCGGGGCTCGTTAATCGTTTATCTCTGCTTTCAACCTCTCGTTATTCAGCGTTTCTCTCATCTCCTTTCATGTGATGATTACCTCTGAGAATGGGCAAAAAATCTAAAAAAGTGATTCCCTAATATCACCCGAGTCCCAAAGAGAAAGGAGGGGAAAAACGGTTAGTATATGAGGAGGGTGAGAGGAGAAATGGAAATGCAGTGCGCGTGACGGTTAATTGAAGGATCTGGATATATATTAGGGACCTTGAAGAATCGAAGAGCATGAGAAATGAGAAGAGAGAAGAAGACTCACTTTATTTGGGAAGTCCGGGCTGAGTGAAACCCGCAACGAAGAAGCAAGAAGAAGTGATAAAGATGTAGTTTGCACAAGGTGTAGGGAGACGTGGAATAGCCAAAAAGAAGTTAGGCTTCCTTTAATTATTATGAGGAGGGAACAGAGGAAAAGGTGGACTAAGGAGAATGTGACTGACTGCAGAGTGAGCTTGCTCCTCAGGTATTCAACGTCGCCCATTCTTTCGATACGCTTGTGTTGGGTTGGTGAGTTATTCTTTTGAGAAGTGAAATTATTAAACTTGTTGTATTTAAATAAATATGTATGAATCGCGGGCTTGGGCTATCCGGCCCCCGCCTGTGGCCAGGTCCGCCGGATCAACGCCATGATCTCCTGCCAATTTTTTTTTTTTTTTTTTTCATCTTCAGCCTTCCATGCTTCAACTCACTCTACAACAATGCCATACTAGATGGCCATATTTTTATGAAGATCTTTCTTTTTCCACTCATCCCCAAAGAAACTTTCCCCCTCCTTTTAAGGTGCCTCATAATTGATCATGAATCATGATCAAATAAATATATTATGAGGAACCAATAATAGAACAGAGGGGGGTTTCTCAGTTTGTCACTGTTATTATTTATCAGCTCTTGCCAAACCGTCACACAAAGTCAAGAAAAGAAAAGAAAAACTACATATTTAAATACTCAGTCCAATTAATGGTCTTTTATCTCATTTTCTCCCGCCCACATAATGTGACATGATTTCAAATAGACTATTTGATTGCACCTATGGGTCTATACATAGGCTACATATAGATACAAGCAATATTACTCATTCATTGGTTCTTCTTCCTTTGCACTTGGAGCTGGTAACAAGTAAAAGAACTTTTCTTATCATCCTTTCCACTCTGTCTTGATATTCATATTGATTCCACTACATACTCATTTCTTTTTTCAGGCCTTGATTAACAGATTCATTCTAAATTCATGCAAGAGGGACCAGCAGGACATTCTGACAAAAAAAAAATGGTTACACAGGAGGCTGAGGTTGTGAAGCAAAAGTCTTGATATAAAAGTGGTTCATTTCACCAGAACAAAAGGGTCATGTATGAGGGACAACCGGACAGGAGAGCTCCCAGAAGAGGGGAAAGAAAATAAAAGAAACAACAAGCTAGTAGGTAAGAAAACAGTGGAGCCGTAGTCAACAACGTGTGTATGGAGATGTATGTATGTAAGACAAGCAATATTTGAACCACAGGTAGCACAACCAAAAAAAGATGAAGCGCCATGAGAATAGAAGCGGAATCAAGTTCAAAAAACCGATAATAGTAAATAAGGATCACGATTGACAATGGTTAGGGAGCGGTGGTTTATTTCAGTATCATGCCAACAAGTCAGCACACAACCCATTCCATATTTTGATGGAATCAAATTTCACATCTTCGTCCACAACAGACCGAGAAAACATCTGAAAACACTCTGCAGCATCATAACCATGATGAAGGGGGAAAAAAAATAGGGAAGGCGATTGGGGATCTACTTGTGATTTGTCTTGTTTTGTTTTGTAATTATATTCGACGTCTATGAATTGATTGGTTGATTGAATGGTCCACCGCTGCCACAAAGAAAACAAAGCGCAAAAACAAAGATAATAATAAGAGTTTTTCTGGTTGGATGTGATGGTTCATATGGGCTGTGAAAGCAAGAAAACAATGAAAAAGATCAAGTTATAATATGAAAAGGAAAAAAAAAAAAAAAAAAAAAAAAAACGATGCGAAAAAGAAAAGGGGAAGGGGAGGAGGAAAAAAAAAAAAAAAAACAATCGGATTCAACTCAGTTTGAATTTCTTACTCGACATCTCATTCGGCTCAGGAACGAGAGCACAAGAAGAAGAGACAAGATTCTCAATGGGAGATGAGGATTTGCGTTTACGGAGCATGGGCGAAGGGGAAGAAGAAGAAGAAGCGGGAAGAAGACGAGTAACAAGAGGGTTATTATCCGGGGTGTGGCTGGGTTTTTCTTCTTCTACTTCTTCTACTTTTATGTGTGTATAATTATTATTATGAACAACGGGTAAGGAGGCTGGGAGCTCTGATGAAGACGAGCCGGGAAGAGCAGGAAGCGGTGGGTCAAAAGAAGAGGATGACTCAAGCTTGGGCTTAGTGGTCTCAGTGTCTCCAAAGAATCTCTCATCAACCTGCAGCAAACATTTCTCATCATCATCATCATCACCACCACCAGCAGCAGCAGCAGCAGCAGCAACAGTAGCAGGAGTAGTAGAGTCGACTGGCTGGGCAACTTTATTACAACGACTACTACTATTACCAGCCTCGCCTGGCTGTTCAAGAGGAGCAAGAGCATTCGCGACAACTTCAGCTGGGCCTGGCTCTCCGTGGTTTCCACCCTCACTGCGCGCTTGCCGCTCCGCCTCCATCTGGATCTGCTTCTTCAGCCGGTTCTCCTCCAGCTCCGACTTGATCTTCATCCGCGCCTTGTTCCGGATCGTCTCGTAGTGGCACGTCGCATGGTATACCACTCGCTTCCCGGCATCCCGCGTCAGCTCAATCGCATTCGTCCAATAGAATTCGCCCTCGTCTTCGTCGAATCGAGTCTCGAATGTCTCCTGACAGATGGGGCAGGGTTGACTAGCCAACCCGGGTGAGCTCGGCCGGATGATGGATTTCTTACTCAGCTCCGTCATGGATTTCTCCTCTTCTGCTGACTTCTTCTTGTTGGCCTGGCTTTTGTCTCCCGCCGAGTTCTCCCCGTTAGCCGTAGTGCCAAAGTCGTGCGAATCCAGCCATTCTGATTCTGATTGTGACCACATCCTCTGTTGTACGCGCTGCCCTGACTCCCGTACCCGTCTCTGGAGCCGAAAGTGTCGATCAAGTTGCTCTGATGCGCGCTGACTGCCAATCTTTCCATACAGGAAACGGCTGCCATCCTGGCGACAGAACTGAGGAATGTGTGAATAGAGAATGTCAGCAATGTCTGCTGCTTTCACACGATTGATAGATGAGTTTTGCAATTCTATGGGTAACCCCGCAATCATGTTCTCGTATTCTGCGATGGCTGGATCCGTGTGACAGGTAGGAAGACTTTCGCTAGTACTGAGTGTCGAGGGGGCGGGGCTAGGTTGGATTTCGATGGGCCGGTCTAGAGAAGAACCTAGGTCGAGCGGTAATCCGTTGTAGCCGGCCGGATTGAGAGATGCTAGTGCGGCAGCCAGCTGTTCGCTATCAAAAATCGCAGGATTGGTCACTTCTTGTCCAACAAGGTGGGGGACCGAAGCCGCAAGAGGTGGTTGTAAATGCTGAGATACATTATTAAAAACGAGCTGGCCTGTCGAATCCAGATTAAAAGAGGTGTGGTGCTGTTGAGCTGAGGTATGTTGAGGAACAGGTGTGGTGGGTGTTGTTGAGTGGTTGATTGCTTGTAGCAGAATGTCTGGGTTGGTTTCTAGAAGTCTGGTCAGATTCGCAAGCGAATCAGAGTCTCCAAAAGGTTGGATTGGGTGAGGGTGTGAAGGGACTTGAGGTACAGCGGCCGGTAAATGTGATGGTGGAATACCACACTCAAGTGAGGCAGGCGGTGCTTTGAGAGGCTGCAGCTGGTTTCGAATGTCGTCGACCTGATTAATGGTCAGTTGTTGGCTGACGATTAACTGGTCAAGCTGGATTGATCCAAATTCGACATTTCGAGGGGTTAGTATCTAATGACAGAGCTGAGTAGGGCAAAAAAAATATATATATATGCCAAGATGAAGAGCTTAACTTGTTGGAGAGTAGCGATTTGTGCCAGGTTAGTTTCATCGCCTGGATAAGCGGCGGCCGTTTGCTCGCGTTCCGACAAGATCCTGCGCACGTCATATAATATGCTGGCCTTCTCTGCCGGGGTAGCAACAGCTGGCTGCTGCTTAATCTAAAACAATCCAAGCGAGTCAGTAAATGAGGTTTGGTTATGGATGGTAGAGCTTGAGTCTTACCCCGTTCAGAAAGGCCTGACTGGCAACCGAGTCGGCTCGCCGCCAGTTGCCAAACACGCTTTCTTCTATACGTTTCTGGATGTCCGGATCAAATAGTTCAGTTTGGTTGGTCGATCCAGTTCTCCATGTTCCCAGGAGCTCTTCGAATTTGACCTGTGCCAGAAGAATTGTTAATATCATGCAATTTTCAACTTCTTTGTTCTCCCTTTGTCGACTTTCTTCTTGACAGCAAGGTGTGCTTACCTTGGTAATGGGGTCGACGTCTTCGATATCTCGATAAGCAATTAAAAACAATCGTTCAATGAATGGTTTAAATAACTGAGGAAAGGGATGGCCCAAGTTTTTACAAATAGAGTCCAGGACGTAAAATCCAATCAACCTGTGAGAGGGATGGCTCTGCAGAGGAGGAAGATAGTAGAAAAGGTCAACAGCCGAAAACACAATTATGTATCTTTTGTGGGCAAAATGGTGAAGGACTGATGGCTGATGACTTACGTTGCGTATGTGCTGTTCGATATCCTTGACTATGTAGGTAGACATGCGATGGTGATAGACACTGGCCAGAGTGGTGAGGTCGTTGATGATATATTTGTTGTTGGAGTGGAGCTGGTCGAGGCCGAACTTGAAGAACCTTCTGAATTCGTTGACATCATAGGCTATCGATGGCGGAGGAGCTGGCAATCCTTGCATGCTTCGGACTCTCGAGTCGGGCGAGTATGCAACGGTCGAAGGGTCGGAGTGGATGGGTGGCTGGGTCAAAGGGGCAGTCACACTACTCAGTCAGAGTCAGCCTGGGCCAGTGGAAAGTGGGTGGTGTTCTGTTCTATTGTTTGAGGATGCAGGAGTAGTGTCTATGGCAAGCAAGCAGTGGCTCTGGTACAGGAATGCAGACAGGGAGAGTCTTGAAGCGAAGTTTGCACAGTGTCTTGTGGGAAATGAACAATACGAAACAAAAGTGGAAAGTTGTAAATAAAATAATAAAAAAAAACGAACAACAACAAGACGAAGATGACCCAGCAGAACATCTATTTATTTAATATTTATTTTATTCATCTATGGCAGGGGTATCCGCGCAAAATGGGCGGGAATGCCGCGCGGGGGCACGCCCCGTCGCCCGGACCACTGGCACATTCCTCGCCAAGAACCGTTGAGCCCGTTTCCCTGTCAGCTGAAACTTGGGGAATCCCATCCAGTTGAGATTAGTTACACAAGATCTCCTGTACACATTTATGTATCCTACATACTCTAATGTTAAGGAAGTTATACATGAATAAACAAAGTTGAACACTGAAAACACTTGGTTTTGACATTTCCCAAACTTTATTTGGTGGTGAAAACCAATGACAATCAGGTTCCCACCACCAAAAAAAGGTTTGGGAGCTGGCTTGGAAAAGGCCATACAGCCAAGCCCTAAATTCTTCTCTGGTCGCTTTGGATGTACCAGCCAAAAAATAGCTGGATTTTCCAAAAAAAAAAAAAAAAAAAAAACTGTGCCATTAAACCTACCTTTGTGGCTCATGGCACAAGGTAATTTGGCAGAGAAAGTGTAATTTTGCAGATTCCATCTACAAAGGTAACTAAGTTTTTTTGGAAAATCCATGCTATGTAGATCCAACAACAAGTGTCAATCATTTATGAATGAGCTGTAGTTGAAAATGTGACCCCACAGGCCATTCCTCCAATTTTGCTCTAAAATCTGGTTTGAGACTTTGTCAAGTGAGATGTCAGATCCTCATGAACCCCCAAAGGAGGTCCTCCATCTTAGCTTTCAAATACTTAGACATTCTAGCAAATGTTCTTCAGCATATCTTAGGCCCCGTTTGTCAGCATCATAAAAAACAGCGTAATAATGAGAATTTAATTTAATAAAAACTAAACTCTTCAACCAAATTCAACCAAATTTTTATTCTGGGAAGTAGAACAACTCCTCTCAATAGAATGATGAAGAAAACCGACAGTTTTGGTGATCTTGAGCCTAAAAATTGCAATATCTTGCTTAATAAGGGTTCTGAGCGTAATATTTGTATTATGATGATGAAGATTGCCTAAAACCTCATTTTTTTGATGGAAATATTGAAAGGAGTAGCTCAACTTTACTGAATAAAAATTTGATTTGGTAATGTTGAGTGGTTTACTTTTTATTGAATTAATTGCTCATTATTACGCTGATATTTATGACGCTGACAAACGGGGCCTTAAACCTTCAGATGTTGAATCCAGAAAAAAATGACTATTTATATTGGAAGGTCATAAATAAAGAGTGAATCCTGATTTGAAGAACATGAATTAAGTAGAATCATTAGTCATAACATTTTTCATAAAACTCAAGTCTCAAGCAAGCTTTATAATTTTCTTTAATCTTGGATAAAAAATAATTTTGAGGATGCCAATTTATGTTCAAATCCTCAACATCTATTTTGACTCAATTGCGTCGCAATTGGCCTGTTCAGACAGGGGTGTTGTCTCTTTGAAATCCTCAGAGACTAGATCCTGAAAAAGCATTTGCAAATCAACGGATAAGCATGAAATGAAGGGTAGCACTTTCCCAGTCAACCGTTTCTTGTCTAGAGGACTTCCATCCAGGTTTTCCATAATATGGTCATACACTTTTTTAACATCATTGAACTCAGTTGTCTTGATGTATTTTTTAATTTGCTCAGATGGATCTTGGTAGACCTTCATTTTTTTCCAGAACTTTTTCATCCAAGCTTTTCTGTTTGGAGTTGTTTTCAACATCAACATAGCTTCATCTGTAAAGTTTTCAAAAAAAAAAAAAAAACATCAGTCAAGCAGAAAATCCGGCAATGCAATCCTTAAGGGTTCAATTGTTGAAAAAAAACTTACAGATTTGATCCAGGATCATCTGGGCTGTGTCATCTCTGTGGATAGAATCCATCTTTTCAACCAAAATATTGGCATTGCTTTCACTTGTGTTCAAAAATTGCCTGTATATTAATTTTCCCACAGCATCCCTGATCTTGATGTCCTCTTTCAGAGAGAATTTTTGAGTCACTTGGCTGTCATTGTTTCTCAATTTGAACTCTTCCCACACTTCCTTTATCCATTCTTCCCAATAATGTGTCAGGTGGTCATTTTCATCCCCTCCTAACATGTATACTTGGATCAGGTTACAAATCAATCCTACAATAAAACATATCCTCTCCTTGATCATGATTGGTAGATGTGAATGCATTATTTCTTGATTAAATTTTTCCACTCTGTTATTCAGCCAGCGTGGATCTTCTTCTTTTTTCTCAAAATTGTGTGAAAGCATCACACAAATCTGCATTGCTGTGGATGATTCATATAACAAAATTTTTCTTCAGAAAAACCATGCTATATTTGACAGCTTGTTTTTATACAAAAACAAAAACTAACCTATTTCTGATATTTGAGACTTTCTGGCTCGGGGGGTCGGCTGAAAAGAACCGTCCTTTCTTATTTTCTTCAACTGATCATGTTCTGAAGCGTAATTGATAAACAGATTGACTTTATCAATCAGCAAACTTGATTCAATTTCGCTTGCTGACCTTTCTTCAAATTGCCATGGTTGGGTCTTCCTGGTGCTACCAGAGGCTTTGGGGAGATAATCAGGGTGGTTGTCACGCAATTTCTTAATTTCATCTACCCTCAACTGTTTTAATTCAGATGTTATGTGTGAAATTTTTTGATAGTACTCAAAGGTCCTTCCAAGAGGGGTGCCCTTTCGGAAGTAAATACAAAGATCCTTGTACGCCCTCATTACCAATTGCATGTTGTCTTCATCCGCCACCTTTTCAAGGTCCTCCAAAAGAATTGAGTCATTTGGTTTCATTGTGGATACTGCTTGCTTTCTGCAGAATGAAACAACTAGCAAGAAGGAGTAGAGGGAGAAAAAAAAAACATATATTAGCTTGCCTTGAAACTTGGAGAATAGTTGGAAAAATAACCTACGCTCTCTTATTGCAAAGTATTCTTGTGAAAATGATTCTGTGCCATCACCCAAATATTCAAGATGAAGCAGAGTCATTTGGTGTGGGTGGGGAATAATCTTGTTCAGTATGTTGTTGAGTAATCCCGCATCATCATAGTGGCAAGGTGATTGTCTCCATTCATGAAGAATTCTTATTGCTTCCTTATCATACTCATTCATAAAGTGACTATCTCTCTGATTTATGGCTCCAGGAATTGAATTGAGATCTTTCCCAAAATGTTCCAAGATTGCCATTTGGGTAACTGAGAAAAGGCATCAGTTGAGTGAATAGAATTATTGACTTGAATACCTCAGAATCACACTCACCTATGTCGTGGATGAGTCTCTTCCTCTTCCACATGATGGATAAATGACAGAAACGGATGGTAAGAGCCCATGCTTCCGAGGTTAGATCCTCCGGCATTGATTCTCCGACTTGTCCTAAACTTTGCTCCAAGAAAAAATCCATATTCTGATATGCATATGTTTCGGAAGAATGAACGTACCAGCCCTTGAATATCTCACTCATTTTATGTAAACTCTTAATCAAATTCTCTTTTACAAACGTTTTCTTTCTATAAATCGACGAAGCTTTATGGCCGGAAGCTGAAATAGATTTCTTCACACCAGCTGCTGCTACTTTGTCTAGGAGGCAATCTGGATAGCAAAAACCGATCATAGAATCAGAAGCTCGATTATTGATAACTTCCTCATTCTGATTATCCGTACCTGCAGAAGTTACATAACGTTCCCATGTGTCCCCAACATCTAGTGTTGTTGTACAAGCATTGAATTCTTTAAGGCCCTTGGCTTTTGAACGGAGAATACTTTTGTCAGTCAGCAGCTTTGTCAAATAATATGCAATCCAAAAGAACAGCTGAGGATTGACAGGAAATCCTCACCTAAGATCTGGTAAAAGCCTCGAAAAGGGTTAACTGCGCTTGTGAATTTCAGTGTAATTGAAACAGTTTAATAATCATCGACATCAACCAAGAAAATCAAGCTTACGTGAATAGTAATGGGCATTATCCACCACTTTTTGGATGTCTGTTCTCAAAAGCTTTGTAGTAGATTTCTTTTTCGCTGATGAAAGGCAGCGTACCCCTGGTTGGGGTGTTAAGTTGAAAGGATTGTTAGACTTGAAATTGTCGCAAATATAAGATACTTTATTCGAATTGAGAGGTAGATTAGTGATCCAAACTACATAGATAAGCCATTCCCCTGGGCCCTTATATGGGGAGCCGTAATGCAAGTACTGACTGGTTTTTTCCATTTCAATCTCCTCATATGGAACTTCGACAGAAAGACTGTACGGGAGACAGATCAAAAAGATCACCAAAGTTGATTGCATTTTTCAAGTTGGAAAGGGTTTGATTGAACCTTGGTTAGTTGAAGGTGAAATTAGATCAACGTGGCAGTCAGAACATGCTCATATTTGTGCTTCGGAATTGTTGGATCTCGGCATGTTTCAAACAGACAGCTTACCACATCCCGTCAAAACGCTCAAGTTTTCTTGTTGGGTACAATATGATGGTACTAGTGTCAGTGGGTAGATGTGCGCCTTTAACTTTCCCCGTGAAGCATGATCGGGTAAGGGTGTCGCTGCGATTACATTCGGCTGGTTTGCAACAAATAGGCATTCACAAAATTAGATTGATCCGTTGCAGCGTCGGTACAAATTTACAATGCCCCCACCAGATTCAGCTCGCAGCCCTACAGTACGACACGCCGCACGAAGCGACCTATACCGAAGATACCGGCATCCGCCCTGTCCATCCAATTGATGAGATCCCAGGCCAGACGGCGGGCAATATAGTGCAATTTTAATTTTTAAAGCTTCAAGATGAGGCTCGGCGAGCTTCTTCATCATCCTTTGTGTTCTGATGGGTTCATGGGAGTAGTATGTGACGGAAACATTCGTTGATGACGTGGTAAAACTGGATTCATCAACCTCAGCACCTTCTTCACTTGGGAGGGTGTCATCAAACCTTCGCCCCCCCTCCCCCCTTTTCTTCTTCTTCTTCTTCATTCGTGATTTACTTCGGGACTTCACGATCATCAATTTCCATGGCACTGTTACCGAATTTTTCGTCCTATCCCCACCTGCTTTGACCGTTGTCAACCCGTCCTCTAACAAGGATCTCGATGGTTCAGGAGAAATATTACGGCCCTCACTGAATAGAATCCATGTTTAAAATCCTCATAAGCGAGGTCAACGCGAGATTTATATTGTGCCATTTTTTTACTATGCAGTACAACCGCTTGAAAGTGAAATTTGGCAGGAGAGCCAGCTTAAGCTAACAGCACATCGCATGAGTATAATGTCCTTGTATATTTTTCATGGATAAATGATAGGCCGCCCGCAAGCTCAAAAAAATAAGAGAGGGAAAATAAGATGCAATTTGATTGTTTCCTTTGGCATATAATTATCATAGTGAAAAAAAGATACCACTTGATGGAGTTGAGATTCGTCGGCCAGGATATGAACGCGGCAGGATATGAACGCAGTCTGAACACTTGATTGAGTTTTTTTCTCCAGTTGATCGAGCCGTTTAGCCTGTTTAAGATATGGTCAGGTTTTGATGCTTGTAGAACAGCTCACCCAGCATAGTAACGTATGAAATCTTACCACTTCAATAATTTAATCACACATTGGCAAACAATTTATAGGGGGGTACATTCCCTGTGTTGCCACTCTATCATCACTGCTTGGTATCGCTGGCATAGAATTGATAGAAGCCGCAAGTAAGAGTTGAATGAGCAACAGGGAAAGTTGCCATTTGAATTTGGTGGGGCTGATGTTGAAACGCATGGTGGAATCGAGACCTAAAATATTTTTCAAAGCCAAAGACGTAGGCGAGAACTGATTCCTAGGTGCAATGATAACGCAATCAATCAGCCAGCCGCCCGGAGTAGGATGTGATTTCAATCTTATGGACTACGAGTAATGTAAAAATCACACTACTTTACTATGGTCTATAGCTTACGGGAGATACTTGTTTCAGAGGGTAAGCTAACGCAACCTTTTCTCCAGTCCTTTGGGAAGTCTGCTGAACGAGGGGAAAGAGAATTGGGTGGGGGCATCCGCGTGGACCAAAAGACCATTCCTCTTGAAATATAAATGGAACCACCTCAGGCTCTACGTAGCATGCCAGCATGTGACTTCGACCGATACGTAGCCACCGGTGTGCTCGCCCAGATTTCAATAGGGAAGGGTGGACGCGACCCATGTTTCAACAGCTATCCCAATGAGCATGCGATGGATGGACTGCCTGAAGGCACGCTGAGGCTGACTGTTTGGAATAAGCATGCGTTTTTCTGATTGTGAGATTCTTTCAAGTCATATTCAGCCACCTCTCAGTTCACGCTGAAAGTCTGTACCACAAAGTGCATGGGCACAGGGAATGACTGCTTTTTATGTACATAATACCTTGTGGTTGAGTGTTGCCCATGTGATCCGTTCATTGGCCAAGACGTTCAGCTCTGGTGGCCCAGTCGGGAACTTCGGGAACGCCACCCAGTTTTCTCTACCCGGACCACCTACACAGCGGTCAGATTTCGCCAATCTGGCCATTCAATTCTCATGACACGGCCGGACCTTGATGAGGCAATGACGCGACTCACTGTGAAATGGTCGGTCAAATTGCCGCGATGGCAGTTTCGTAGGTACCCCGCCGACGGTCGAGGCGGGGCGAAGTTGGAGGGCGTCCTGGACGGACATGTGGACTGCGAGCGTCCTTCAACGCGTTGTTTAGTCACATAGCATCACACTTGAAGTGTGCCGCAGGGACGCCCTACACACCCTCCATCACACCTCGGTTGGGCCACTAATTAGAACGGCAATACTGATCCAGTACAAAGAAGTCTTGTGTAAATTGCGAATGCTGTGACCGTTTTTTTTTTTTTTCAAGTTCATGAGTGAGGAAATCAGCAGCACAGTGGAAGAGGCTGTTGGTTTGCAGGGTGACCGGGGTCCGGGACACAGACCCTTGCTGGGCTGCAAGCCGGCGGTCACAGCTGCGCTGGCAACAAAATGCGCAGCTGCTGTTTCGTCGGTGATTAATTTGAGTGTGACAGAGCAGTGACAGGCCTGGACATCTGCTGGCACTGTCACGAGCTGCCTCGCTGTCCGACGGTAAAGTTTCCATCTGCTCCACACCACATCGTCTGGTTCGGAGACTGCTGCCCGACAAATCGAACAACATCGCCATTTTACCGTCTACCTTCATTCGTCGACATGGGGAAGTATTACTGTGACTACTGTGGTAAGCCGATGTTTTGAACTGTTGATTCCTAAAGCTCACTTCACTCATTCTGGATTTATTCTCGTCCAGATGTGTTCCTCGTCAGTGAAAGGTTCGTAGCTTGATCAGTAGACTATGGCTCGCGCAATTCGCCAAGAACTGACTTGGATAAGGAAATTTGATTAGTCCTTCAGTTCGCAAGGCTCACAACAGTGGCCGAAACCATTTGACCAATGTCCGGGACTATTATTCATGTGCGCTCCTCTCCGACTGATTGGTATGCTACTTCAAAACATCCGGTCTGACAATCTTCCTTCGGCTTATCAGCGCTAGGACATGACAAGGCCCAAAGCTACATAGACGAAATCACACGGATGTTTGAAACGGGTGGCGGCAATTCCACTTCCAATCGTGGACCTGGAGGAAATCCATCGGGCCCTCAATCAGGACCTCCCAATCCTGGCATGGGCGTTCCCAGTCAGTCAACGCGTTCCTTTCTCATTTTCATGCATTATACCTATTTCTCATTATGTCTATCCTTGCAATCGTCTCTCAGTGCGACCCCCCTTCACGAATTCAACTGCCGGACCCCACATGCCTCCACTTCCACCTGCCATGTTGGCATTAATGAATGGCCAGAACGGCATCTCTTTCCCCGGATCAGGTCCACCCCCCATGCGATTTGCGGGCCCACCGATAACAAATAACATGCCACCTGGAATGCCACCACCCCCTCATGTGAATGGGTATTCATCTGGCCCCATCCCTCCTCAGCCCCCGCCCGCTTCCACTGGCCAGGGAGGACCTCCAGTGGCAGCTCGAATGAATCCGGAACGCGCTCGTCAACTTGGCATGCTTTAATCTTGCACATAAAAGTATGATCCAAACTGGCTATCTTTGCCCTCTCCTCCCCTCTCTGTTTGTTTAAAATTCACTCTACCCATTCATCTTTGCTCTATTTCCATTCTAGATTCAAACCAGAAAATCATAAATAGCATACAGTATTGAAACAGGAAATCACGCAAGAAAATTGGAAAAATTGTAACTGCCGCGCTCGCCAACTCCTCATAGAAAAAACGCCGCTCATCAATTACTCATAGAAAACACACAAAAGCACTTAACATTATGTGACCCCACACAACTAACAGTCAATGAGGCAGCTCTCGTCAATTGTAGCTAACAAACTAACACTTTGAGAAGCAGGGTTTGACTCCTTTATCACACATGTGAAAATTGCTTAGCTGGATTCTTGTTTCTCAAGTAGTAGTACTATTTCATAGAACACATCATGAATCATGTGTATATACATATTGTATTTCTCAAAAAGCTTGGACATTTTTCTAGTCATAGTTATGGGGTATTGGGTAACCCAGTGGATTGACAGGCCAAGATTTTAATGGTTGTAACCATTTCTCAGTCCTCAAAGTTTGAAACTGAGCTTTGAGAGGGAAAAAAACAAGTCCATGGATGTCCAACATATTTGAGAAACACAATATGCACAAGGAGAAAACATGATTGCTTGATCCTACGGCACGCCAAACAACCATTTGATTGACCATCTTTCCAGCCCTTGGTTTGACCTACAAGGGAATATGCATTTGCCTCATTCCCAATGAGCACGGAGCTATGCCACTGTGACTCCTGATCTACAACACAGAGAGGACAGAGCAACAGTACAGTAAGATCTGAGCTGTTCTGCCACCCCAAGTCCTGAGCTGCACCAGAAACAGTCCTGAGCTGAGCCTCTGCAAGCTCAGCTGTACTAACTGATGATTTGAAACATGCAGCAAACCAGTTTCAGATTCTTGCTTGGAACATCTTGAAATAAAAAGAAGAAATTTTGATCAAGTGTTGTTTGAACTTTGGACCTTGCTCATAGGCATGATTAACCATCTGATTAAGTTCTTCAAAGAAAGGCATTCATCTGCACTCCTTGAAGTTCATAGTATATCAGATTCAAAACAATGTCACATCATTATTTCTAAGAATTTGGGACTCCTCCTTCATCCTGTCAGACTTGGTCAGACTTGAAGACATCAAAAAATAATGCAAACTTACCCCTGCCCAATCTCTAATTTTTACTACTTTGAAACTCTGGAGCCAAAATATTGAATTGCTATTTTCTAAAATTGGGCAGCTTTCGAATACTTTGTGACACAGCTCTTGCTCTCTTGGTTAGATATGGTGTGTAACACTTGTCTGGGCAGTCCCTCCAGTCCCGCTTGACACAGCCAAGTTTCATTGGAGAGACTGCCCAGACCAATTTAGAGCAAGGCTTTGGGGGTCGCCTAATCTTGGCAGGTGAGCCAAATTACGGTGGCCGGTTTCCAGAAACACTGCCAAGAATGGTGGCTGAATCAACCTCGGAACCAAATACAAATGGATATGAGACCAGGTTGCTGAAGCAGAAGCAGCAGATCTATCTACTCAAAACAATCATAAAAAAAAATCAAGAAATATGTAAAAACGGATAGTCAAGAAGATCTGTTTGAACCAGTGATTGGCAGCTTCGCTTATGAAGTCTGCCAACTTGGATTTTAGTACTACCCCACCCAACTTGATAAGGTGGCAAGCGGGGCCTTCGTGGCTGCCCAGAAGGCTTTTGGAGCTGCCATGCGGGTTTTTCAAATGCCGCGCTCATTTTTGCAGCTGCCCAAACGAGCGTTACACACCATAATTAATCTGAAAATGTGAACTTGCATTATAAAAAATTATATGTAACAAAACCAACGTCTTTTTATTGCTTAAAAGGAAAGCATAATAAATAAGCTGATACCACAGTCATGCTCGCGCTTATCAATTTTTCTGTGATTTACTGTAAAGATGTATTTTTCTGTTCAAATCCCAACCAATCTTGACCACATGCCATATCGCAATTGAGCCCTTAGGTTTCTTCCAATCTCGAGGCAATCTTTCATATCGATATCTACAATGGTGGAGTAAACGCATCCCAGAAACGGTTTGTCAGAGTTTTCGTCAATTCTTGAATAAAATGCCGTAAGGTACCTACATGTTTTCAAGTGAGGTTGAATCTATGTAGTCTTTCTTGTTCCCAAATATAGAGAAGATTAGTCCAACTTCCCCGAGGGCCGTCTAAGAATACAGTTAAGAGTGAGTAAGCCATTATTAGCCAAAATTCACCAGTCTCAATTTTTATCCAATCGTGTGACATTTTCTTGCATAGAGAAAGACTTGCAAAGAAACAAGAAAGAGCATACCATTCGAGTTTTAAGAGATAGAGGTCTACGAGCAAAAGCAGCAAGTTCCGATCTGCGAAGAGCATAGTCACTCAAAGAGACTGGATGTGGGCGTTCCCCCTTGTTGAGGAATTCATCGATTAATCTTTCATCCGGATTTAGTGAGTCTCCCACCCTGATGCCTCACAAGAACAGGTGTTTCAGAAGACATGAATAACAAGAACATAGACAATCCAGAATAAAGAATACATTTTATGTTGAGAAGATCAGCAGAAACATAGACATGGATAACGAAACTGCTTACGCATAATCATAACGTGTTATGCTTCCATCGTGCTCAATCTGACCATGAGTGCCTAACTCTGAGATGGAAACTGATAATCCCTTTCCGCAGAGAAGAACAGTTATGATGCTCAGAAAGGCTGCATGAAACCATGAAAGATTGAAGCCTTTGACTAGAGCATTGATCAGTTCTCCAAGTTTGATTCTATCATGCTTATTCGCAGGAGTTCTTGCAAAATCGGAAGAAATCAGACACTGAAGTTAAATTCCTGCTTTGGCTTGATTGGAGGAGAGAACAGCGTACAGGTATCCATGATTCACCAGTATAGAAATTCCTGGACATGGGCAACCAAGTTTTTTACGATTATATGAATGATCCCTAGCCTCTAATTCATTTAACTGGATATCAGTAGTTTGATTACGATTGGATACCATGTGATTCAAGTATTTAGCAGCTGGAGTAGAATGCTTTGAGCTGATATGTCTTGATGTTAATCGTGGGGGGGGGGGGGTCAAGAATGATTACTACGCTGGATTTTCTCGGAAGCTGCTCGTGATTTTATAGCTGCGTTCTCCCTGGGAAAAATCAGCTCTGAAATGTGTGCAACCAGGAAGACGCGCTGTGACATACGACTAACGGTTAGACTTTTCAATACCACGAATGCATAATCCAATTAATATTGACGCTCGGCTGGGGTTTAAGGCAAGTGAGGATGAGCAGAAAGCGTAGCGTCGGGGCTGTGGATATAGGGAAAACAAACAACGAGATGCTGTTTCTAGTAGCAATGGCTAGCTTAGCCTGTCCCAGCGATGCAGTATTCACCGCTCTGAAGTCTGAGACATGACAAGATGTACCTGGGGAGGCTCTGTTCAACTGTGCAAATGCTCTAGAGGGTAGAAGCGAATATCCATCCAAGTCGACTGAAGGTTGATTTGTCGAAGTGACTTGGGCAGCAAAGTCTGACAAAGCTCAGCATGCTGTGCGGGAATGCCATGTTGCCTTGGGGGCATTCTGGATTGCCGTCCTATCTATCGACGGAAATCCCGCAAACAGCATGGACTTTAAGAGCCTGTGGCCGAGTCTATGCACATTCCCGCGTGGACGGTTCGGAGGAAATCAAGTTTGAGAATGGCTATACAGACGTTATCGCTTCTGCGGATTGCCCACAGCATTTATCGCAACTTATTATAACTGTGTTCGAGTGTTCAACTCGTAGTCTCGAATTCAAATCAAAAATTGTCTCCTTAGCTATAAAGTATATATATATTTATTTAGATATCCATGCTGATGATATTATGAATATGTGTGCTTAGGTCTGCTTGTGCACACTGAGGATGCTGATGACCAAAGTCGGACAATTGTTTCTATTGCTCTTCAGGATTCGGAAATTGTTTATAGATTGTTGTCAAAGTCATATGTCCACATCATATTCACAGAATGGTTATCCAAAGGCTAGCTTATCAGCGCCCGGGGTCGCGCGAAGCCTCTGTGAATTGGCGTTAAGCTCGATGCGCTAAAGCCGATCACTCCTGATACCAAACATTCAGAAGGACATATTGTGTGTGGCGAAGAGTCAGACAAAGCGTCATCTCAACCGAGAGTTGGGAAATCTACCAAGGATGGATATATTAGCCCACCTCCTTGACATGGGTGAAGCTCCACGCGACGCGCTGATTCACCGAGGAACTTGGGTCGGCTTCCAGACTACAAATCAGGTCTCCAGCCCAGGATGCAAACACACACAGTACTTCACCCGTGGCGAAGCCATGACCGACACGCGGTTCCACATCGATCTGCGGTGGAGCTCGTGTGGAGCATAGACTTAGAGACCTCGCGGTCATCGCGCGACCACAACGTGGGACCTATGGGATGGCCCAACCAGTTACAGGTGGCATCCCCATCCGCTGCTTGGAATCCTCCGTGGGGCTGGGCACACCGCGTGCTTGCAGTGGGACTCGCGCGATTGGGAGCCTGTCGCGGGCATCTTGGGTAAGGATCCGGTCCGAGCCTAGCATGCCGGATACTATCCGGTTGAATGCCGGGGTTACTCAGTCCACACACATCCGGTATCCGGGTGGGTATGTTTATCAACATGGAGTTAGAGAAATTAGACATGTGTGCAAAATCAGCCTCCAACATCATGATGATTCTCTTCGAATTGAAAATTGAGTGGTAAAAATAGCAAAACAAGCAAGCAATGTGAAAAAGGAGAGGTGAATTCTGACAACAGTCGTAAAAAAAGAGTCTCCTGTTTGGCAGCGGGAAGCACATCATTTTTGTCACACACCTCTTCTTTTTTTGAAAAATTCTCAAAAGTTCCCTACAATGGAGATTAATGCAGCAATTATATGGCAATAGGGGGGTTCACGATACGGTTTTGCGAGAAATCGTTTTAAGCGAGGCAAGAAACGCTCGCGTGTGCTGCGCAAGTGCTGAGAGCTTTATTTTAAGCTCTTTTTAGTTGAGTTGAGTGAGCGAGACACCCGTAGGGGCTGCTTGCGGGGTTAAAATTTGAGTGTAATTTTATGTGAGTAATGTCGCGCAAGAAAAAAATTTAAGGGGAGCGAGAAGCAATAATTCTTATTGTGAACCCCCCTAATATGTACAATTTATGAAGGCCAGTTATTATTGTCTTTTGCAGAAAGCTTGGCCTCTCGAGCAAATTTTTTTGTTTTCAGTGGAAGACTTCCCGTCGCATCTGTAGCCCCCTACAGATGCAAATTTGATATTTCAAATGTAAAAATACAGCAACTTGTAATTTTACATTTCCGTTGCTATCAAGCTATCAGATTTAATTATCAGATTTACAGCCACTTCATCGGCCAGATCCTCCGCAAAAAACCATGATGTACAGCTCAATGATCATGGATGAAGATGAAGATTGCCAAGAGGAAGAAGACAAAGATAATCTTATAGTCATCGTGGCCTTAGCCGTACTAGGAAAACCGATACCTATTCAATCATTGCAAACATATCTCACTCGTCAAGATCTTGCCGGCCACCCTTGTACAAGCAGCGCCTGGACTCATCTGCAATCAATTGGCAATGACCGTGACTTTGTGACTGTTATGGGAATTGACGTCGCCACCTTTGAATTGCTTCTTGTACCATTTGATCTTGCGTGGAGTGGGACAACAATCCCCAGGGCTGATGTTAACGCAAACGGAGCTCCACAGCTGTCTCGCCGATCCCTTGATTCTGCAGGAGGACTGGCTCTGATACTGCACTGGATCAGCTCAACAATGTCTGGATACTCGCTCCAGAAAATATTCTCAATCACAGCCGCTGTTTGCTTGCGTGATCTTCTTCATGCTCGCATTTGTTTGCTAGCGGTTCTGAAGGACTTGAAGATATCCCGGATCTCATGGCCATCATCCAAATCAAAATTCAGGTGCTATAGCGAGATGATCAAGAACAAATACCCTCGTCTAACAGGGTGTTTTGCTTTTATTGATGGCCTGAACCTTCCAGTCCTGGTGGCCGATGATGAAGAGTAAGCAATCATTTTCTCATTCCAATTGGTGGACAGGTTGGCTAATCCATATACATTTTCAGTATACAGAATGCATACTATAATGGTTGGACATGCTTGCATTACTGCAGCAATGTCCTCACTTTTGCCCCCGATGGCACAATAATCAATGCAATACTAAATGCGCCGGGTTCTTGGCATGACTCCCATGTTGCCGAGAAGGTGTACGGGAAACTCTTGGACGATACTCCCGCCGGTTATCGGATTCTTGCAGACACCGCTTTCCCTTGTTGCACGGAGCGACTTGACTACCAAATCCTTGCCCCCAAGAAGAGGGGTGACAGACTCCCCACCAATCCCTCAGATTTTGCGCAGCTGAAGGTACTGAATGAGCAGATTGTCTCTGCGCGTCAAGCAGCCAAATGGGGAATGCGAGCATTGCAGGGGTCCTTCAGCCGTCTGAAGTTACCCCTGCCTGCCTCAGACCACGAGGGCCGTCGGGACATCATACTACTTGCGGTTTGGCTTCATCAAGTTCAATGCCAATCGGTTGGCATCAATCAGACTGCAGCGGTCTATCAAGGCATGGAGAACGACTTTCAGCTCCTGGGGCGCCAGTTTCACAACATGCTCTTCCCTGAAATCAAACGCTGTTGTCGCATTAGTCGTTATTATGACGGGTGGCTTTAAATATTACCATTTTTTTTCTTTTTTTCCTTTTTTCTCTTGCTCACACGTATTCAAATGGAAATTTTATTGTTAATTACTTCCACATTGGAGGCATGAGTACATGAGCAAAGTCAATAAGAGAGGAAAATATAATAAATAAATTTTTTTGATGTTTTCTTTTTATGTGAGCAAGCAAGAAAAAAATCGCAATGAAAAAGATATAAAAAAAATCAATGTTTCATGTGAGCAAACAAGAAAGGAAAGGCAATGATGAAAATTTAAAAAAACAATTTCAACTTTGTATGTGAGCAAGCGAGAAAAAAAAAGGAATGAAGAAGACCAAAAAACAATCTCAAGGGCCTAAATTGGACAAGGTGGGATCAAATGGGTATGCTGGGCCTTCATGGACTTGGTTGGAGATGGCCAATCTCCCGAGATGTGAGGAACCCAATGGTGGAAAAGGGATTGGCTGAGAGTTAAATAAGTTATGAGTGGCGTACATTGCAGGGCTCATCTGCATGAACTCCATTTTGCTCTTGAGAGCTTGATTCTCGATCTTGAGCTTGGTCACTTTTTCTTGAAGATCCGCCACTTTCTGTTGTTCAACGTGTTGTAATTGATTGATTTTCTCTCGGAGCAATTTGATAGTCTTGTTTGCATCACGGAGCTGCATTGAATAGAATCTTGACATGCCATTTTCATAGTCCCTCTTCTTGCAAGTGGCAGGATCAAGGTGATTCCTAAGAGCTTGTTCAAGATTGCCTCCTGACGCTGATTGACCCCCTGAGCAATTCAAAGTGCCCCTTGGACTGTTGGATGTCAATTGGGAGGGGGTATGACAATGGGGACCAGTGCGCGACCCAGTTGAACCACGTGCATACGGACTGAAGCAAAGGGGAACAGCGGAAGCCCTTGCTGAGTTTGATTCAGATTGATCTTTGGTCAGATTTGAGTTTTCCACCTGAGACAAATTTGGAGATTTGGTATTCGGAGGAAAAGAAAGTGGGTGTGGTGAGACTAAGCCAGAATCATTGTCCTCTTGGACCCTCTGAGTGTTGCACCACTGTGATTTGTCGTTGCTTTCATCATCAAGCAACATTGAAACTTCAGCTCCAACACCATTACTACATGATGAACATATTGTAAGTTGTTTATACTCAAATACTTGACTTACAATACAATATGAGAAATGATAAGAAAAACTCACTCTTCACCACTACTCTCTTCATCCAAGGTCAGGAGTTGAGCACAATTGTCGATTAATTTCTGAGTGTGTTTTGCCTCACGTACCCAAGTTGGACAATCAGGATCACCGGTGGGTTTGTTGAGGTTGACTAGGGCACGGAATTTGTTCTTCACAGAATCTTGCTTGTGGATCGCTCGGCCGTTCTTCAATGCATATTTGGAGTAGCGTTCATGAACAATGGCCCACTCGTTGGCGCCAAGAGGGAGAACATGCTTGACTTCTTCGACCAAAGCCATGCAGTCAGCGCTAGTATAACCTTGAGCTCCCTTTGCGCAACCAGGCCGTCTTTGACTAGTGTTTGTGGAAGATGGGGCAGTCTGAGTGCCAACACCTGTTTGTTGAGTAGCTGCTGGAGACTGAGTCAAGTTGTTCCATTGGGTGGGGGCCATTGTGGTTGGGTATGGTTGATTTGATGTGGTTGTGGGAGGATTATTTGTAGCTATGTTAAATATCTCGTGTAAATTAAATTTAGTTTTTGAAATATCAAATTTGCATCTGTAGGGGGCTACAGATGCGACGGGAAGTCTTCCAGTATGCATTTAAAATACCAGAACCTTAATTTTTGGGTCAGCCTTAAGGCACTCCATAAATTTACTATGTGCACTCCAACATTTTGGCTGTGGTGGACCAGTACACCAAAAATATTGGAGTGCTGCAATATTGTACTCCAATAATATGGAGTGCTCCCATGTGAACTCCAGTTTTTATGGAGTACCAACCTCAGCACTCCAAAAACAACCAAAAAAGGGGAGTACAGTCCAATGTACTCCAAAAAAAATGAAGTGCATTTGACTTCACTCCAATTTCTACTGAAGAGGCATTGGCTTTGCACTCCTCCGGGAAGGGTAGACTGGAGTGCACTAGAGTGCACACCAAGTTTCTTCTCAGACTGTACACTGCTTGCCGAGCAGGTCACATAAAACCTGCTGGCCAAGCAGACTACCCACTGCTTGGCAAGCAGTTTACACACTGCTTGGCGAGTAGGTCATAACCTGCTCGCCAAGCAGACTACACACTGCTCGGTGAGCAGGTCATAACCTGCTCACCAAGCAGACTACATACTTCTTGGCAAGCAGTTAACACACTGCTTGGCAAGTAGGTCATAACCTGCTCGCCTAGCAGGCTACAACCTGCTCGCCAAGCAGACTACACACTGCTTGGCAAGAAGTTTACACACTGCTCAGCGAGTAGGTCATAACCTGCTTGCCAAGCAGACTACACACTGCTTGCCAAGCAGACTACACACTGCTTGCCAAGCAGACTACACACTGCTCGCCGAGTAGGCCATAACCTGCTCGCCGAACAGTGTGTAGCCAGCTCAGCAAGCAGGTTGAAGCCTGCTCGCGAAGCAGCTTATGACCTACTCGCCGAGCAGGCTACACACTGCTTGGTGAGTAGGTCATAACCTGCTTGTCGAGCAGGCTGCAACCTGCTTGGCGAGTAGGTAATAACCTGCTCGCCAAGCAGGCTGCACTTGGGGAGTAGGTCATAACCTGCTCGCCGAGCAGGTTGCAGCCTGCTTGGCAAGCAGGTTATGACCTACTTGCCAAGCAGTTGTAATTTTTGATAGAATTCAACGTGAGATGTATTTGGCACAGCGCACACCTTGATATAATAATAATGATTGTTTTAGTAACCACCTTTCTGAGTTGACTAGACTCTTACGCACACACCTGCAAAATGGCAGTTTGGTTTTGGTTTGGGGATTGGGGAATACAAAGGAGATGCGGAGACAATAAATCAGTCTCTTCTTCACTTTTTGATTGAGCGTGTGTTAAGATTGCAATTGATCATGATAACAAAGCTAGGAAAAGATAAGGAAAAATAGGAGTGAAAAGAACAAGAAAGAAACAATAAGCGAACCTTAATATAATAATAATGATTGTTTTAGTAACCACCTTTCTGAGTTGACTAGACTCTTACGCACACACCTGAACAAATAAAAGATAATGGAAACAAAAGAAACAAAGAATCAGGGGAATGAACCATTAAATAGGAAAAAGAATACGGAATAGGATTGGATTTGGTTGATCATACCTGCAAAATAGCAGTTTGGTTTTGGTTTGGGGATTGGGGAATACAAAGGACATGCGGAGACAAGAAATCTATATTTGGATGTTGGAAGTGAGTTCAACAATTTGATCATTAGTTTTGTTTTGGTTTGTTTTGTTTTGAGGTGTGTTTGGGAGAAGTGCTTACCAGTCTCTTCTTCACTTTTTGATTGAGCGTGTGAAGAAGAGACTGGGGATCGGGGGTGTTTGTTCTTTATAGCCGGTACTAGTCTGGGTTAGGTTTCAAATGAGTGTTTTTGATGTAGTGAAAATTGTGTTTGCTGCGTGCGCGCGGAGCGCGCAAACGCTGCTTACTTCAACAGCAGTGTGTAGCCTGCTCGGCAAGTAGGTCATTACCTGCTCGCCAAGCAGGCTGCACTTGGCGAGTAGGTCATAACCTGCTCGCCAAGCAGGTTGCAGCCTGCTTGGCAAGCAGGTTATGACCTACTCGCCGAGCAGTGTGTGGACTGCTTGCCGCGCAGTGTGTGGACTGCTTGCCGAGCAGTGTGTGGACTTCTCGCCGCGCAGTGTGTAGACTGCTCGCCGAGCAGTGTGTAGACTGCTTGCTGAGCAGTGAGTAGACTGCTCGCCAAGCAGTGTGTAGACTGCTTGCCGAGCAGCATGTAGTCTCCTCGGCGAGCAGTGTGTAGTCTGCTCGGCAAGCAGGTTGTAGTCTGCTCGGCAAGCAGGTTGTAGCCTGCTCGGCAAGCAGTTTATGACCTACTTGCCAAGCAGTGTGTAACTACTTGCCAAGCAGTGTGTAGTCTGCCCGGCGAGCAGGTTATGACCTACTTGCCGAGCAGTGTGTAAACTGCTTGACGAGCAGTGTGTACACCAAGCAGTGCTTATGCTTGGCAGGCAGTTGGTAACATGCTTGCCAAGCAGTGAGTCTGCTTGAGGAGCATGGTGTTATGTGCCGACTTGCCAAGTACAGTCTTTACATGCTTGATGAGCAGGGTGTGTTTGGCTTGCAGAATGAGGTTTACATGTGCCAAGCAGGGTGAGTGCGGAGCTCCCTGCCTGCACTCCCCTTTCCAGGGACTGCACTCCCTTTTTGAGGAGGCAAAACCTCAAAAGGGAGTGCTGACTCAATGCACTCCAAACATGCATGAGTGAATCATCCATGCACTCATCATATTTGGTGGCCACTGGAGTGCACAATGACTCACTCCAATTAATTTGGAGTCCTAGGTACTGCACTCAACTGACCTTGGAGTACAGGGGTCTGTACTCCAAAAATGTTGGGAGTGCACTCCATATGCACTCACTTTTGGAGTGCATGGAGTAAATTTATGGAGTGCCTTAAGGCTGACCCTAATTTTTTGGGGGTTTTTTTTTGGCTAAAGTTCCCATCACGCAATTCACCCACTCACTGCAGTCCCACCACAAGGTGAACAACCTTGAATGATGCAACTGATCTCAGCGCATGGTGGAGGACAGGTACGTCGCAGTTGACCCATGTCCAATATTGGGCCCCTGATATTGGCCACCTCAATTGCCTGCCGTCCCACTGATCCATTTGCCCTCCCCCACTCCCTCCGTAGACCATGGTATTTCGCTACTACGCTCCTGCCACCAAAGTGGCCGTAATTTGGACGGCCAATCAGTCTTTCTCGGTTGATGAAATCCAAAGGGCCCTTGGCAAACAATTTTCCTTGCGGTCTTTCAGGCAGTGGAAGACCCTTTGTCAGGCTACGTGATGCCAAGGACTGAACCTTCTAGCTACACGGCTGGCAAAATAAATAGATAAGGTTATAAAAATATAAGAATAATATTTTTATGGGTTTTTGGGAATTTTGGAGTCCTTTTGGGATGTAGAAACAATAATAAATATTGAGTAAATTGTGGAATAAGTTAATATTCCTGAGGGGTCTTTATGGTGCCCTCTAATTATCAGGACCTGTAAACAGGGTGGTTTTGACTTGCAACCTGATCTTCTGGGGCCTGCAAACAGGGGTTTTTATGGTGCCCAGGATATAAAGGATAAGGAGGAATTGGTAACAAGAAAGGTACTCACTATTTCTTGTTACAGAAATCCTCCAGGGTTGGTGACAGGGTAACAGAAGTGGCTGAGGAAGATGGTGAGTTTTCTGCTGACACTGGAAGAGTGCTAAATTATTTTACTGAAGGGCCACAAGGTTGGACACAAGGCTATAAGCTGGTGGAAAATGCTGAGTAATAAATTTCAGTGGTAATGATAAAGCTGGGGATCCTCAAAAGGGGGGACACAGGGGTCTTTAAATATTCATCTTAGACCTCTGGGGACAAAATCAGAGAGCTCGAATATTGCTGGGGACAGATCTTTGATCATTTGATCTGCTTAGTGGATCAGGGATAGATCTTCCCTGGGCTAGATCAGTAGAAAATCCGTGGGAGCTGTGGATCTTAATTTAAGATCACATTTGTATTGCACTTTCTCAGAGCTAGTACAGTTGAGGATGGCATAGTTCCACCCTGTGCCACATGCAAATCTTTTTTTTGAGAGCGGGGCCTATCCCCCGGGGCCAGTATACTCATACCATTATTTTTATTACATTTTTGGACTTGCGCAAGTGTCCAAAGTTCAAAAATAAAAGAACTAAGTGTTTGGACCAGTAATTTTTTTATTTTTTCTTACTGACCATCAAAATTTTGGAAATCCCTCTCAAAAGCCATAGTTAACCCCCCTAAATCCATGATAAATGGGATTGTTGATGCAGCTTTTGCCTCTGATAAACACCACATAGCTTCTGCAACACTGTTATGAGGCACTTTGTTCACCTTACCATGCACAAATATGAGCAATTTGGATGGTTTTTACCCCGTTTTACCCCAAAATTTCCAGGTTTTTCCTGATTTTTTGACCAAACATTTTGGACAGGGGCAAAAAACCAGTCAGTTTTATGCCATCTGCAACTGTAGATCTTATGAGGTCATGAATATTTTTGTCTCTGAGGCCTGTTACATATGTGAAAGGTCTTGTACATGTGTGACAGGTCTTTTTTGTTTGTTTTAATCATTTGTAAGTAGTTTTTGTTATATTGTATTGTAAGGAGTTATAATAGAGGGGTCACTTTGGTGAGTGAACCTAGTACATGTGTGAAAGGTCTTTTTTGTTTGTTTTAATCATTTGTAAGTATTTTTTGTTATATTGTATTGTAAGGAGTTATAATACAGGGGTCACTTTGGTGAGTGACCCTAGGTTAATTTATGTGTAGAATTCATTCCTGAAGTCCATTTTGTAATATTGTAAATGATTGTTAAGTTATTTGTTATTTTGTTACTATTTTAAGCTTGTCTCTGCATAGTAGCAAGCTGAAACCCTTTACAGGCTAACTCGGAGGGTCATACAAGAACCAGTTCTATACAACCCCCGCAGAGCTGTGAGCAGGTTATCCGCTGACAACCAAACTTTCATGCTTGAACTGAACCAGGCCTATTTTTGGACAAGATACGCGCATGCCTTTATGACAAATCCGGGATACTTCTCAGCCAGAGCGCAATTCATTGCAACCTTGTTGACAAAATGGAGGTAACACTCAAAAAAGCCAATACCGTTAACATCCACAAGAGCCTCCACGCATAGTACACCTGGGTGTACAAAATGGCTAATGTCCCAGCAGAATTCCTCATATTCACAGGTGTGTGAGTTTTCTTCAAGTGAATATCTAATGTTATGTATGGAAAGCTGATTTACCTCCCCCTCCCTGGGCCCATTGAATGATGAATCCGGTATCTGCTCTTGTGACTTACTACAAACGTTCAGCCGATCAAAGCGCAACACCCAAGCCAACCAATTTCTGATTGATCAGAATGCCAAACGATTCAGCGTACTGCCTGCTATCAGCTACAATGGGGTGCTTGCCATGAGCGTGTTTGAGAATTGTGTCAAAGCTAAGCACTTTGAAAATTTTCTCAAATACCAATTGGTAAGTCATATTTGTCTGGTTTTTTTGGGTTTCTCCTCTGGTTGTTTTTATTTCACATTCTTACTCATTGGCCTTTTCAATTCTGTTCAGCTTCCTAAGATGAATTGCTACCCAGATGTCAATTCAATCCTAGTGATGGATAATGCAAAGATCCATTCAAGCCGCAAGATCTGCAGGCTTTGTTGGGAAGCAGGAGTGAGGTTTGTATACCTCCCGCCTTACTTCCCCGAGCTCAAACCAATCAAACTCTGCTTCTCCCAGCTCAAGTACTACCTGCGACGAACTCAGATGCTTGTGTACCACCGCGACCCAACTTGGGATATCCGCAGGGCAACACATTGGGTGGTGACGGCAGAGCTATGCCGTTCTCTCTATGCTCATTGTAACTATAACTGCCCAGATGGGAGCAGTTAGCAGTTGATCTCTGGTCTATTATTTCTTGTTTACTTCACTCTTGCTGCGTGGTTCTTCCCTTCATGCTCTATCTCCTTTATTGTTATGCTTTTCTGGTTTGTCTTCATGATGCAAAATTCATGTGAAACAACAAGAATGAGCTCTTAATTTACATGCTTTGGGGCATGCTTCAGTGAATCAATACGGTTGATTGACATAACATAAGGGAGACAGTGCAACTTGACAGACAGAGACAGATGGATTGAAGTAAAAAACACAGGTGACATAAAAAAAATAAGAAACACGGGCAAACTTGCAGTTACCCATCCACCCCAGTCAACTTGGCCACCCCTTGACAAATCTGGACGCTCGTCTCCAACCCAAACCCCAAGCGGACAAGCTCTTCTTCACTGGACTTGAGAAAGAAACTCCAATGGTGGATTCTGTGGATATTCATGCGGGAGCAGGTCTGTTGATCTTGCACTGGGATGCGGCAGGCACTGAGGAAGGCGTCTATCTTGGCTTGTTGGGTATTGGCGGCAATGGGCAACTTGTTGCAGGGGACTTGGGGGAGTGGAGCCATTGTGGCTTCCTTCTGGTATGGTTGGATATGGGCCGCCGCATTATAGAGGAGCTGGACTGTGCCAATGGGGAATCCCTTCTGGGTCAGTTGCCCCTCTGTGGCCGTCTTGAAATAAGACCAATGATCTATATCATTGATGATCATGTGGGATTGGGTGAGCTCATTTTTGGCAGGGATATACACCACTTTGAGGAACGCCTTCAAGTCGATATGCTTGTATGGCCTTGCATCATCCAACCTTGTGTTGGTAAGATTAAAGATGGCCGGAGGTACCCATTGGCAGGTACCCCCCAGCTGTTGGCGGGTACCCGCCTGCGGGTGCGGGTGTCTGGATTCTGGGCAAAAAAACATGTGGGTACCCGCCACAAGCACCCGCCAAACACCCTCCAGCACCTGCCAGCACCCGCCATCTCCAGTTGGCCAGATTGTATGTAAATAAATACATATATGCACAACTGACATGCATATATGTATGTACATAAATATATACATACATATATACATATATACATATATATACATGACATATACATATATTTATGTACAGTGCCCGGAAATAAGTTTTCATTAAAGTTTACATGGAAATGGACATCACCATTCACCCATGTGAAATCCTGAGCTTTTGCCTGAAGGTAGAAAAATTCCCCAAAAGAATGAATATAAATGAAATTTAACCAAAATTTCAATGCATGATGGCTTAAAAAAACATTTGAGGTATTTGAACTTCAACAACTGCTTGATTAATTTTTTATCAAAAAAGTGAACAGTGGGTCAGGAAGCAGGGCATCTGAATTATTTGATGCGATTTTAAAATTGTTCAAAATATTGAAGAGTAAACTTGCAGGACATATCCAAAAACCAGTTGAAATTGTGATTCTTCAGAATCTCAGTGGTGTTTTTGATTTTTCCAGTTTGCAAGACCAGGAGATTGTTGGAAAAAAGATCAAATACATAACAAATTTTGGATTTTCAAATTTTCATTACCTCTTTCAGATACCCTGCTTTCTGACCCCTTGTTCAATTTTTTGATGAAAAAATTAATCAAGCAGTTGTCAAAGTTCAAATACCTCAAAGCATTGTGATTTTTGTTAATTTTCATTTATATTCATTCTTTTGGGAACTTTTTCTACTTGTGGGCAAAAGCTCAGGATTTCACATTGGTGTGTTGTGATGTCTATTTCCAAGTAAACTGTTGTCAGCTTGCGACTGAGTCAGAGACAACCTGACAAAGCAACACTAGTAATATAGAAATTAATGAAAATACATGAAAAATAAAAACAACAGTATTACCATATGTACAAACCCTGAAAATAGTACATATGCTAATGATTGATACCAAATAGACATGAAATAACTATAATAATAAGGAATAATCATAAGGTAAACATAGTAACACATAAAAGTAAGAATAATAACTATTAACCTTATTTTTACCCAAAAACCTTAACAAAGTTCTGGACCCTTAAAAATAAGTTAGAACTAAAATAAATAACCACTTTTTACAGAAAGTGTGAATAACTTCTGAGCCTTGAGGATAACTTAGAATATTATGTCATATTCTGAATTCTCATGTAAAATAATGTAGGGTCCCTCACTGGAAGTACCCCCAAATTCCTACTCCCTCACCTTGAACCAATCACTTGCAAGAATTGGCCACACCCACGTGTCACAGATGCACATTACACACATATGTACCTGATATATATGCCTACTGTATGTGAAAGGACCAATTATGGACTTATAATTGAGGTGTTGTGTATAGTTTGAGAGTTAGGCCCAATTGGGGTTTAAAACCTCCAACCCCGCGTGTGGATTATATAATCCAATTGGAAATTGGCCAAATGCGTGGAAACAGGCAGTTACCTAGTTACCAGGTATGTACAAGCATAACCAGTGTACAGGTAGATTCTACATGACGGATTTGCAAGGTTTAAGTAATAAAAACCTTGAATACCTAAGATTAACACAGCCAGCGTGGCCTTTAAAGATTGGCCATAGCCATTTGTGGCCCATTTCCGTCATCTGTGGCCCATTTCAGATACAATCACACGTCAGTGTTGCTATGTACCTTGGTTACAATGACTAAATAGGTTATTAAGATCATGGAAAGCACTTGTGACGCTGAAATAATGACCAGCAGTGCCATTGGGATGAGCCTTGTTAGTGCCAATCTCCCAAATTGGCCACATTGCGCTGGAATTCAGCAACTACAAGCACACAGGCAGGAAAGGTCCTCTACTATGAGTGAAATTAGTATATATAGAGCCCTCTTTCCACGCCAAATGTGATGAATCATCATCATTTAGTATTACAGTCAATCAGTTACGCCGTGTCCTGTCCTATTTCAGTTACTCTGCTCTGTTTGCCTGTTTTATTCTTGGTGTTAAATCTTAAATCAACCATTCTACGTGTCCAGCTCCTGCTTATAAACCTTCCAACTCTACCCAGCAGCTCTACTTCACCCCCCTACGTGGCTTTTTGGCTTAAAAGAAGCAATAGTGAGTACCTCTTTTATCCTTCTGTCCCCATTCTGGTTCCTTAATTGGAAAAGCACTTTGGTACCACCTTCTGTTACGCAGAAACCCATTGTTTGCTTAATCAGATACCACCCTGCTTAGCAGATCTCTGATTTAGAGGGCACCTACAAACACCCCTGCACCAGCAGGCCCCTCTATAAAAAAGAATTATATTCTTTTTATTTCTTTCTTCACTACTTTTCTACATGAAAATACCCCACTTTACCCATCATTTGCACTCTTATCACCTTGTGTAGCTAAAAGGTACTAGCCCTTGGCATCACAGAGGCTGACAACTATAATGAAAACTTATTGCCGGGCACTGTACATTGCCTGCATCAGTCAGGAGGAGTGGGAACTACTCACAATGGCTGGTGCAGACCGGTCATTGGGAGGAACTCCTCACAATGGCTAGTGCGGACCAGTCATTGGGAATAACTCTTCACAATGGCCAGTTGGTACCAGTCATCAAGAGGAGTGTACTCCTCTCGATGACTGGTGCAGACCAGCCATTGGGAGGAGTGGATACTCCTCACAATGGCCGGTCTGCACCAGTCATCAAGGGGAGTGTCTACTCCTCTCAATGACCGGTACAAACCCGCCATCAATGGGAGTATGCATTCTCCTCAATGGCCGGTACAGACTGGTCATCAAGGGGAGCACGCGCTCCTCACGATGACCAGTCTGCACTGGTCATTAAGAGGAGGGCCTTTGCCTCTTGATGACGGGTACAGACCGGCCATCAAGGGCAGGGCGTGCTCACCATGACAACCCATCTGTCCCAGCCATCAAGGGGAGTGTGTATTCCCCTTGATGGCAGGTCTCACCAGGTCAGCACCCAGCGGTCTTGGCTGACAGACGCCTGCCAGCTGAGACCAACAGTCCCGGTTGCCGGACCGGTGCCACACCCGCGGGTACCTGCCACAAGTACCTGTGTACCCTCCTGGCTCCAGCCTGGCGGGTGGAGGTGCGGGTGCGGGTGCCCAGATGTCCTAATTTTTGAGGCGGGTATCTGCACCGTTGGTGGGTACCCGGGTGCAACCAGCCATCTTTAGGTAAGATTGGCAATGACATGCCCATGCCGTCAAGTACCTCTATCTCTGTTGGGCTCTTCATATGACTAGCCTCAGGGTATGACATGTGGCCATTGTCGTGTTTGCGTATCACATATAATTGTCCAGTCTGGGGGGGTGACAAACACGTCAGTTCTTGGGGGCATCCTGGCAGCGACTTGCTCCTGCGTGTAGAGGGATCAAGAAGTTCAATCAGTCAGTGGGCTAGCGTGGTAAATAACTGTTGGCATACACGGCTCACTATATCTATGACTGTCGCGGAACTTTTGCTGGTTATCAAGTTTAAGCTGGCACAGTAGCGCTCCTGGGAAACAAGCCATTACAATTAGCTTCCAGAATGAGTCCCACAGGAAGCAGATGTCAAGCTCACCCGGTCCTTGTCAGTGATGCCGCAAAAGTGGAGCTCCTTGACATCCAAACGACTTGCATTTTGAGCCTATCTCACATGCAACACAAGAATGGTTAGCTATGAAAATGAGGTTGCATCTCATCATGGAACTGACCTCAGGTGGCTCTGTCATGACCACTTGGATCTTAATATCACACGGATAAGTATTGTAAGCCCACGTGGCAAAGTCCAAGAATTGTAAGTGGTTGAGAATTTGAACGCCTTTGCCGTCATGGCCACCATATAATTTGTCGCCATTGATGTGACCAAACCAGGATGTCTCTTGGCGGTGATTGGTGTGTTGGATGTATGACTTGAGGAGGGCATGTCTGCTGACTATGTGCTCATAGACATCTTCTTGGCACTTCTTCCAGGTGATGCCTTGGAGGTCCATATTCAAATGTGCCAGATTATTTGGCGGGGCAAGTAACCACCAGACGGGCAAGGTTCCAGTCCATGTGTGATGGGTCACAGTTAATCCAAGCATCTGGAAAAAGAGGCAATAGTCAATTGCGACTGGCACCACTTGAGCTGGACACCAGAGGTATGACTCTTCCTCCTCATATGTGTGATCCGGTTCAGTGGGGAAGTCATATTCCGTGGGGGTTGAGCAGTATTTGGGGGAGCCTCCGTCCATTATAAATAGAAAGGGGAGCCCCAAATGGATGGAGAGAAGATTGGCGAGTCTGACTTGGGAATTGGCAAGTCTCAATCAGGAAGGGGAGGTCAGTAGGTGGGTCCTCCTTTTGATAGCTGACATACCATCTGTACTTTGAGTTTGTATGTAGTGCTCAAGGTATAATATATCTCACATCAAGGGATATCTCACAAGGTTTGCATATACCTTTCATTCACGCATGCCACATACAACAAATATCTTGTATTGTGCATGTCAACCAATGATATCACACATTGGTTTCCATTGTGGAGGGAATAATGGAAGACAGCTCTGTGGATAAACCAAAAGGTAGAAAAACATATAACGGCCTCACAAAATACAACTGAGGATGCTCTCCAGCGGCGCAAATTACAATAAAAAGAATCAAAGGGCTGCCAAATGTCTTAGGTACTTGTTGACATTGGCTTGTAGTTTGGCAATGGTTCCAATCTTGAGGCCAATGGCAAAGAGCTCCTCATTGGAAAAATGGCCGGGTTTGAAAAGTGAATACTGGTTGATGTCATTGCTGCTCAACATGCGCAAGATGTTGTCCTTGTTCTCAACAACCCCAGCAAAATCAAGGTAACCGGACATAGTGCTAATGGCGCCTGGGTTGGGCTTGGATGATGTGGGGGAATTTGCGTGGGCTTCTGCAGGCGCCTTTGGCTGTAGATTGGTGCTGTTGATCACCGCTTGAGCTTGGGCCATTGCGGTGGCAATGGCCACCAGTACCAATGTGAGCCTGAGTCTCTACAGTGACAGCAGGACACAAGGTTTGGGGGAAACTAGTTGAATTCCAAAGGTTAAGGAAGAACAACCAGGAGGAAGGATAAAGGAAGGAAAAGGGAAAGAAGAAAGAAAGAAGATAAGATAGAAGTCTTTTTAGACTGATTTAAGCTTGTCAATCCTTTAAAGGAGATGGGTTTAAGCAGAGCAAACTCTACACCTCCTCCCTTGAAGAAACAGAGAGGGTACAGTCAGAGACTGCCTTGATTTTTAATGCCAACAGAAACTGGCAAAGGTTATTTATCAGGAAACCTATGTGGACTTAAGCTGCAGTCCACAGAAGCAATAAAGAAGAATTTTTATGAAGCTTCTATTGATTATTTGATGTCTTTATTGGTTTGATTCTTTATGGGAGAAGAGAAGAAGAAGGTAAAGGTTAAGAAGAATGAGGAATGATAAGATCAAAGCTCAAGAAGAACTTTGAAGAAGGAGAAGTTGGAAAACCTGCTTACTATTCAATCAGATGACACCAAATGACCACAACAATGTAGGGAAATGATGGGACCTGTGTGATTGAGTAGTGAGGAGTGTTGATCCAAGTGTTCTATGCTTCTTCTAAGTCGGTTGATGAGTGATGATGAAAATTTTCATCCAGCCAGTGGAGAAGTGGTTAACCTTGTTGATTGAAATGCATATATGCAATATAGTTTGAACTTAGAAAATGATTAGATGTTATGTGAACTTCCTGGTTAATAACTTCACTCTTATATTACTTCACACTTATACACAACAAAGTATGGATATTATAATATGGAAATATTCATATTGAAGAGAGGAATAAGAAGATAACATTGTTGAAGCCTTTTGGGAAACTGTGTTGTCTCTAAGGCTGACAACCAAGGTATTGAGTGAACCTGCACCCAATGACGGGCCATTTGACGCCAGGGTGGCGGTTTTGCGTGTTTTGTATTTGAAATGGGATTGGGGGGAATCAATACTGATACCAGGGGTTTTCCTCATCTGAGTGCAATACCAAACACAACATAAATCAGTACAAAGCTCATACCCAACAACAATAACCACTCAAAGATCTCACCAATTCTTTTTCCCACAGCTCTATGGTGTCCAGAGTGAGAAGGATGTACTTTTTTTTGTCTGTTGGATGGGGATAACAAGGGATCTTGCAATTGATATCCGCGTTTATGCCGTACGTCTTGTAAATCTCATCAAGGTAGACGTCAAGATCCTTGTAGTCCTGGAAACTGGAATTTGCCTGTGTGGATTCACATCAACATCAGTTAACCGGGAATGGGCAGCCCAGAGTAAAATAAGCCAATCCACGTACATCATCAGAAGCCGTGGGACCCAACTGAGATGCGATCCAGGAAGATTCCGCTCAAATGCTCTTGGCCACTAAGGCCTCCATATGAGTGAGTTTTTCCTTGACCAACAGATTTTCCATTGTGAGGATTATGCCATCCCTCTTTGCTTTGCTTTCCACGATGCAATCCATCCATTTCTGAAAATCGTAGTCGGAAGAGATTACCATTGGGGCGCCTTTGGCATATTTGTTGTTTCGCAAGATGAACGCGCGCCAAGTGATTGATGGCAGATTGGATTTGCTTTGTTCTTCAATCATGCTGGGCATGGTACTGAAAGATTTCCTGCTTTCAATCCTAACAATCTTTTTGAAGGAGGTCCAGTCAATGCCTTCTGGGTTGAAAGTGACTGCCGAGTCCTTCTGGTGTTTATAAGCAACCCATTTGACCTCGTCTTTCTTGGCCTTTGTCACTTTCTTTTCTGGGCAGTATATGAGGAAATTGACCACGCATACAAACATTGATGTGATACCCCTGCGAGATGCAGATGGATTGGTGGATGGCAAACCGGTTTGAGGGGCCGATGGAGTGATGAAGACATTGGAGGTTGTGGCGGCAATGTCAGAACCAGGCCCAGTGATGATTGGCAAAGGAATAACTTGCAATGTGCTAGTTGAAATGAATGATTGTGGGGAATACATTGTCAATGGATGATTGAATTTGGTCGGGGAGTGAGGGGGGATATGGGAAGGGGGATGGGGGACTGACCATTTCCTCTGTCGTGCAACCCACACCCATGCTGTCGTACAATCCAATCTTTGTATGGTTGCACGAGGTGGGGTGGTATGCGGCGGCTGACTATCTGAGATAGTGATTATCCATGAAATTTTCCTCAGATTTTACTTTGCGCATCCTCATTCGAGCTTAACAAAGCCTCTCGAGTGAGGGCCCCGCAGGGTCTCTGTCTCACAGAGACCTCATTTGGGTCTGCGCAGCTGTCACGCAAAACAAAGTTTATGTGATTACCAAAAAAAAAAAAAGCGAAAGGCCAAGCTTTCTGCAAAAGACAATACTTCACTACGTGAAATTGTGAACTTCATGTTAAGTTTCAGTTTTTTGGGCGGGCCTGTTGTGTGACAATGTGAAGTGTCTTCAGTCCAGCTAGTGGCTTCAGTTGGTGCCTCAGAGCCCGGCCCGGCCCTGTGAACTGCGGTTGACCACTTGAATCCGCTGTATGCAGTGCAATCATCTGGTTGGAAACGTCCAACTACCACTTGCTCGAAATGGCAAACGAGGACTCAGGACCCTCGCGCTCGCACACCTATCGTACACGGAGCCGCAGTCCCGAGAACGAGAGGCGGAGCAGGCCGAGAGACCGCCGAAGCCCAAGTAGAGGCGCACGGGACGAGCGGCGTGAAGGGACTCGAAGGAGCCGCAGTCGCGATCGAAGAGGCGGCCAGCTACATGATGATAGGAATCATCAGAGGAGCTCTCGAGGTCGGGAACCTGCGTACGACGAACGACAGGAGCGTAATCGTCACCCTGGAAGACATGCCTCGGCCTCCCGATCGCCACCTAGACGTCGGCGTCGGTCAGCGAGCCCATCCTACTCATCCTCATCCTCTTCAGCCTCTTCAGAGGACGAATCCAAAAGTAGAAAGAAATCTAAAAAATCAAATCGCAGAAGGGATTCATCTACATCGACCGACGACCGTCGTGAGACCCGCAAACACTCCAGCAAATCCAAAGACAAACGCTCTCACAAGAGTAGGCACCGAAGTTCATCTGATGATACCTCGGATGAACATGCTCGTAAGAAACAGGCCCGTGCTGAAAAGAAAGAACGCAAACGTAAAAAAAAGGAGAAGGTTCGCCCCTCTAATCTACTAAACAAGCTCACCGAATAAGCCAGCCTTATCCCCCGGAGGAACTCTGATAAAAGTAAAATCACTTTTATTATATCTCTCTTTACATAATTAGAAAAAGCAAAAGAAAGAACAATCCTCGAAGCACAAGTCGGCTATCAGTGAATACGGTAAATATGGAATCATCACTGAAGCTGACATGTTTACTAAAGATCAAGAATTCAGGTAAGCTTACTACTTCAGACGATTCTCCCTCGTTGCAGAGCATACAAAGAATGCATTCCTGTCCGTTAATTGACGAATCCCAACTGTTGTCGGCTTGAATCGTAGGGCTTGGATTGTGGAAGAGAAAATGCTCAATCCCGAAACGATTCCGCAGATGAAAATGAAGGAGCTCTTCAAGTCAGTACTGAAATATACCTACCTCAGTCATTGGATTATTTTTGTGCTTTGATTTGTTGAGATTACGTTGCCTGCTCTACAGGGTATACATGGAGGACTTTAATACGGCTACGTTACCACATGAAAAGTATTACGCACTAGAGAAGTATGAGGCCAGAATGTAAGACTTTTGGTTCATTCCGATCACTGGGATACGTCGCGAGGCTCAACATCCAACTTCTACATGATGCATGTTTTTATCGAATAGGGATGCGATTCGGTCTGGGAATGTGACTACCCAAAGTGACACCTATGATCCTCGGGCTGATGAGGCCGCTCTGGCTGCCCAACACAAGCGTGTAGCTAAGACGGACGGAGAGGTATATATTGGCAGAGCCCAACTGGAACAGCTTCGGCGAATTGAACGGTCAGTCCCACTTGGAGTTCCAACTTAGTGCAGGATTTATTTAGCTGAACTGATTCATTTCTGTTATGCTTCCAGGGAGAGAGTTGAAGCTTCCCGTATGAAGAGGATGGGGATGGAGGTTAAGGAGAGTATGGGTGTGCGATACGAAGCCGATTAATCAAATTGAACTGTTGAGGTGGCTTGAACCAAGTATGGCAAACACGGTGATGATTATATATCTTGCAAAACCCTAGATAATTAGCGACAACGCTGTCATGAGAGTCTAGTATCATTAAACATTTATCCAACATCCCATTTATCTCATGGTATAAAAGAATCATCAATCAAGGCGCACAATGCTTATTCATTAAAAAGGTACCACGCGAGCCCGATCTGGTCAAAGAGTCGCTGTGGGCCCTAACAAAAACGTGCCTTGCTTGAGCGGACAGAACACCGCACACCTTGGTGGAGCTTAATTTGTAGCAAACTAGGCAAATCCAATAGCAAGGACCACTTGGTCTACGCGAAATTCATCTCTGAAATGATTGAATTTCTTGTACATACTTTCATGGAGTGAGACTCGAGGCTCTTCTAGCAACAAGTATAACATATGTAGAATAATAATTAAACACAAAGGAGGGCATGACGTCTGAAAGGAAGCGCACAACAAAGCCAACATCTGAGGGGTATTGATGCTTCAAGATGTCAATCTGGAAAAGAAAATCTGATTGAACGTGGTAGGGACTACATAACCGAGGGAATCGAGTGGTGATGATCACGGACAGAAGGTGATGTCAAAAGTAGATCCAACGGGACTGGTGGTAATGGCTTGGAAGTCGTTTGGTTGGGCAAATGCTTGATTGCTCGGACAATTGCCACTGCGGCAAGTTTTAACGTTGCCGCCATTCCTGATTGATGTGGGAACTGTCGTTTTCAAGTAAAAGAAAAACAAAAGGATGGAAATTTAGAAAAAGGGGCAAAACGACACTGCGCCAAAAATAGATGCCAACGAGTGGAAACATGACTGACTATTGATAGACCCATCAACTCGGGAGAGATCCCAAGAGATCACGTTGCCAAACTGTTGGTAACCGTATTCACCGAGTAAAACTCTGGAAGTGATTCCACCGTCGGTGCATCTCAATCCACCATTGCACGCTATTGAACAAGCGTTAATTCAAGCCAAGAAAAGGAAGGAAACAAGATCAGGAATGCCGGTCAGTGTCGCTGAGTTGACTCCTCAGAAAACTTACCTCCGGTAGCACAGTTTGCGCCATTACTATTACAACCGGTGCGACCCCAAGATCGAACTTGAAGCATCATGATGCGTTAGCTTGCGTAAGCTAAAAAGCATACGTACATCAAAAAACAAATGTAAAATCATGCCTCACTTCCTATCTCGTGATCATTGACACCAAAGCGGCTTGATGCCCCAGGAGCGAGTTTGGCGCCGTACGCTACTGAGGGATCAGGCTGTCCATTTGGAGCTTTTCCAACGGCAGGCCAGACAGTAAAATGACAATTATTTTTGAAATGGAGCGTGTAGCCCATTACAGCCCCAGACATGGAAGAGCCAATCAATAGAAGTAAAGCCGAGTTGACCAACATCTTGGAATAGCAAAGCTAATCTGGATAATTGGAAAGCAAGCTCAAATATCAGTCAAATTTTCTCTCAATGTCTATTCGGTTAGATTGGAGGAGCTTAGAATAATCACATATGGGGATTGAAAGGATCGTTATCTTCGTGATTGATTGACAGGTTTCAAATATTTTTCGCTGCTGCTCTTCTTCAAGAGGAGGAACGCTTCATATAATCTCAATCCACCTTGATGTCGAGTCAGTATGCCACGTATGAGGCCCACTGCGAGCAACGATCATTCTCTAACAAGCCTCGGCGCGCTTCTACTCTATTGAATCTTACTCGGCATTGCATCTGATTTTCTCAGTAGCCCCGGGCTCAAGGTTGAATGAAAGTGGGGCGAAGTATATGGAAAAATTCCCGGCGAGCAGACGGAGAGGATCCGGGCGGGATCGAAAGTAGTTGATGTATGGAAATGCGGTGTTGAGATAACGTATCCTCGTGCGTTCAACTTCAAGCTGTGGTATTGACGTCTTGCTCAATCTTATACCCCTCGATCAAAGAGGCTCACAAGTATAGGAGGTCAGAATGAAAACCGGTTATCCAGACTCAAGTTTTCTCAATTACCGCTTTTCTAAGAGTCTGTTTGGACTGTTCTTACGGGGTAACTAGCATATAGATGTCGGAGCTCCATGTGGGGATGCTGTTTGAGGTGCAACTCAAAGAAAATAAGCCTCCCCTAGAAGGAAAAAAAAATCAAGGACTTCCTGACTGCGAGCGATGAAGATGGAAGGTGCATTGAAGCCTTTTCGGCACCAAAGACCCCAGTCAGCTTCTCTTTCTCAGGCCTGACCACTCATGCCAGGTTAACCTCCATAATATACCCCCCGATCATTGCTTGATGCCTCAGCGTAATTACACTCATTCGGCACAGGCTTCATGCCGGGGCGAGCTGGTGCTTGCTACCACTGAGATTCGCTGCGAACTAACGCAAGACAGATGCTCGCCCTCAATGGGCGCCAACTACGAGTAGCCATCTGTCCCCCCAGGTATTCTTTCACTTATTGAAAAACCCAACAAGAAACTTTGCTATAAATATCGCCTTCGTTGCGGCCGAATATCATCCCTCATCTTTCTCTTCTGCGACACGCATTGTTGAAAGAAAAACCACTTTTTATTCCACATTCATTATAAGCTCCATATCGATTGCAATCCCCTTACAAACAAAGAAAAAGTCCCATTAATCATGCTAGTTTCGAGCTTGTTGATTCTTGCCGCTGGGGTTGCCAGTTCTATGGCGTCGCACACGATCAGAGTGAACAACCACTGTGGTGAAAAATTCACTATGCAAGTTCCTGGGCATGGAGTGGTGACTTCTAACGGTGGAGGAGTTTGGCATTACAATGGGAATACCTACGGGTAGGTATTTCTTTTCTGTTTTATGCAAATTTCGAAATCGCAAACCTTACCAGAGCAAAATCGATTGGCCGGCTTGATTAATAGGGTCATTGCGTCGGTTGGCAACAATTGCGATATAAACGGAGTACCATGCACTGCGGCCGAGTTTTCGCTTGTCTCCGGTGTCAGCTCTGCCGACATCACTTTAATCCCACCCCACAAATGTAAATACACCGAAAAATTGAGATGGTGCACTTGATTTATAAGAGCTAATTAGTCGTTGAATGTCTTTCTTCGATTTGCTCATCACAGACAACAAATCCTTGCGAATCACCCTCACCAATGGCCAGTCGAAGACGTGCCGCTCAGGCAATTGCCCCACCGCTTTTCACAGCGATGGAAACGACGGTCTCTACCAAATTCAAGAGTCTGGGAACCCCAACTCTGGTATCACCTTAGACTTTTGTATCTAATATCTATCATACGCAAAGCATGTAGCATTTCATGAGTTCTTTTAGCCCGCGGGCTGATGGTTCAGAAATTTTCCTCACATCTATGTTCCTTTTCTGTTTCAGAATTCTTCTCCAAGACAGCACTTGAGATGTATCTTGTATGCGTTGAGGGACTTCCTGTAGCTCAAATTTGATAATCCATGAAGAAACTGAGGTTCAAAGGTCTACGAAGAAACTGAGGTTCAAAGACCTGGAAAATGTGAACTGAGGACAGAAAGAAATACTCATGGAGATTTTTATGCGGCTAAGAACAAAGGCTTTAGACGCAAGAGGGAAGGGTGCCAGCGAGTCCTGAGGGAAAGCTCCCCCACCAAACAGGGAGGAATGGGTTTGTAGGGAACATACTCACTATAATTGGTGATGAATTCATCACGTGAGTGGAAAGTCCTAAATCTACCACAACTAAAGGAGGCTAGAAGGTGGGACAGAAGGTGAGAAGTGTATGCATATTTGTGAAAGAGAAGGAGAAAGAGAGAAAAAGAGCAGATAATGTCGATTTCCAACACAAACAATTTGAAGGTATGAATTTATGCCTCATTTGGTAGTGAAAATCAATTAAAATCAAATTTCCATCATGACAAAGGATTGAACCATTAGAACCTATTGTATTTCTCAAAAAGCTTGGACACTTTGCTAGAAAATGATTTTTTCTCCAGCTTTTACTAGTCATAGTTAAGGGGTGTTGGGTGACCTAGTGGATTGACAGGCCAAGATTTCAATGGTTGTAACCATTTTCCAGTCCTCAAAGTATGAAACTGAGCTTTGAGAGGAAAAAAACAAGTCCATGGATGTCCAACATATTTGAGAAACACAATATGTACATGTTGTGAAAATTTCAAATTGAATGATTTGACTCAATTCACCAGGACAAATCAAAGATCATATGATATCAAGTAACAATTCAAATGACAAAGGGGCCTTTGTGCTTTCTTTGATATGTCCCTTGTAACATAGTAATCATTGATCTATTATGTTGCAACAGGAAGTACTTCATTGTTGCAGCTTAGAGCATCCGTACCGGTGGCTAGTTCCGCGTGAGCTAAGGACTTTAGCCCCAAAATTCAACCGCACCGGGCTGAGCTAAGCCCAAGCAAACATGGCCCAAAGCTCAATTCTCAGCTAACCCTTGCTAAAGTTAGCAAGGGTTAGCTCATGAGCTAAAATCTGAGCTAAAGTCAAAATAGCTCATCCACACATATTTAGGCAACTCCAAACGATATCCTCGTACATACTGTCTTTCCATGAAAGCTTGGACAGAACTCGTGCTGTGCAATCAAAATGTATGGGATCTCGGATTTTGAATCCGAGTTTTATCCTTTTCTGCCTCCTGTGTAATGGCACAATGACGCACCTATGACCACAGCAAGAGAAGTTAGCTGTCCCCTGGTTTTCAAGACAGCCAGTTGGATCCTACTACCCTTGGGTTCAATTCCACATTTTCTTTCTGCTCATAAAATCAGATTTTGTTCCAATGTCCCATTTTGGAATCGATCTGTTTGGAAGAGAAAACCCACCGCCAGGATATCACACCGCCAGTGAGAACAGATGTATCAATGGTATTGGCCCAACGCCATCACCAGAGGATGATGTGAGTTTCATTTTTTTGCTGCTTGCAAGCAGAATATTCATGTTAGTTTGAACTTACAGGTTCAAATCATTATCTGTACCACCGGATTCAAGCTCTTCTGTCCAAAGGGCCCAAACGGTACTAAGGGTTGGAGACAAGTTGGTCCAAAAACAAAATTCAACATTGAATTCCGAGCCGGCTCCTTATTGTTTGAAGAGTTCCGAACCTTTGCTAGCGAGAAATGCAACAAGCACTTGGCAAACGCATCCGTGTTAATCCAAGAAGCGTGCGCGAGTGGTTCTGTCGACTGGAGGGTCTGGATAACCTCAACCCAATTTTCCAAGTTCAACAAGAACAGGGATTACATGATCAGTGATGAAGCCTCTTACGCTCACTGGATCAATACTGTAGTTGAGCTTGGAAGAGATCGAACCGATGTTGGGTTGGAAATCTTGATGGAGAACCCTGGCAATGCTCTCAAACAAGCTCAGGCTGCTGTCGAGATCCAAGATCACATCTTAACCCAGCAGGCCGCCAGAGATGCTGCCTTGAAGCAACAAGCTACGGGAGATCCTGGACCGAGTGAAGAGATTGTGCCTGTCAACTTCAACCCAGTCAACGTTCTCATGCGCCAGATCTACGAAAAACACGAGCCAAATAAAGATTACGACCCAAAGTTGCCTGTCTTTGTAGACCCCAACAATGACAATTGATACACCCCCTTGACTCCAAAAATGGTTCAAGAGGGGGCTTCTTCAATGGTGAGTACTTATTGGTCCTTTTTTCAAGGACTTAAAACATGTACTCATACCACGTGTTTTGTAGAGGAACTTGGTTGATGGTGTGAACATGTTATCGCCGCCTTCCAACTTTCCCGTCTTTGACTTGAGGTCCAAAAAACGAAAAATCGATCATGCTAGTCATGGCCCATCACCTTGTTCAGCTCAACCCATTATAAAACCCAACTCTAATTTATTACGGGAGTATATTGAGTTTGTCAATGTTTGTCCCGCAATACACAAAAAAGTGTTCCAGATTCTTGACAAAGAAGAGATCACCCATCCAAACTTCTTTGTGTCACAAAGTATCCCTCCTGATTGTATGCTTGCCTGGGGCTTGAAAGATGGAGTAATTGCTCAATTAAGAGACAATGTTTTTGATTTTGAACAACACTTAGCCTCGAAAAAATCAGCTTGATTAATTACCATCATTAGCCTTTAAATATCAATAAACCACTTATTAGGCCTACATTCTACTGTATCACATTGCTTGCATTTACCAGCTTTTCACTCTAGTATTACCAATTTTCTCACACGGTTTGAATGTATTGTGTCACTTCAAACAGTAGTCATATATATCTGTAATCATTTGTAATTGTGTGACAAGACAGGTTAGGTTAAGCTTGTAAAGATAGGACGATAGCAATATATATGCAGGTTATTGGCTTTGAAAACATTGGTTGAGAGTGAGAACAACTTAAGAGGGACTAATTGCTAATTGATTCCCAAAGAAAGCAAGGAGAATGAGTAAAAAAATTAATCAGTTGGCACGCAATAGCCACAATGTTCTACAAACTTGTAGCACAACTCCTTAGTCATAACATCTGCTGCAACCTTTCAAATTTCCCATTCGGAATCGGCAACATGGCTCAGATTTTGAGAAGCTCGGAGTTTCTGTTTTCTCAATGCAAAACAGAGCTCAATCGGGTTGAGCTCTGGGCAATATGGTGGAAGGTAGATTAGTTGGACTCCAGCAATATCACAAATCTGCTGTATTCTGGCACCTCGGTGGATCGTTTCATTGTCACAGACAATGACCAAGTTGGCATCCGGATATTGGTTCATGCGAGGGATCTTCACAAGGTGATATCAGACCATGAACTCGCTGAATCATTGGATTGACATGTGCTTACCAAGTCAAATTCAAGAAAGTGCTCAAATTTAGAACGGTTAAAGGTTTCAGGAGTGGTTGTGACTGCAACCATACCTTCGACCGAGATTGCTGAGAGCAGGCTCCAGCGCTCAGGATTTTGATTAACAACCAAGCGAGTTGAGTGCGTTCCTTGCTTCGACCTGGCAAACGATTGGAGCAAATCTTTGTCACAAAAGGAGCTTTCGTCTAACAACATTGCACAAAAACATGTAAGCTGAAAATGCAGAGAAATAGTGAACAAAACATGAAAGCTTACCAACAAAGACAAGGAATTCAGCAGGGAATAAATCCATTTGCTCAACAAACGCCCACTTGGCCACAAGATCTTTTCGGCAATTCATTGTTGAAGGCTTTTTCAATGTTATTGATAATTTATTGACCAAGTTATCGTGAACGGCTTGAAAGCTGAGTAGGGTACCGGTTGAGCCGTACAGCCGCTCGCGTATCTCTTCCAAGAACAGTCCAGGTTCAGATCGGACCAGTTCAACCATAAAGGTGTGATCCTCTGGTGTAAGCATAGTAGGGCGGCCACGGGTCTTGTAGGTGGCAGGATCACAAATAACCGATCGAGTTTGTTGGTACAACTCAAGCCATCGATCAAACAATTGCCTGGATATTGATCTACCAAGCGTTCGGCAGATATGCAATTGTGATCCACCCTCCAAAAGCATTTGGACCGCCAGAGCCTTAATTGCCGGCGGATACGACCGAAAAACCATTGCTTGACTGGGAGGCGCAGGAAGGAGGGATCCAGATTTGCTGTGGAAGGACGTTCTGCTAAATCAGGCAGAAAGTCCAAGATTCAACTTGCTGTGCACTGCAACCACATAACTATAATATTTGGAAAAAGCAAAACGTCCAAGCTTTCATGGAAAGACAGTATGTATACGCAACCCTGCCAAACGATATGCCACCCAAAGGAAGAGCAAACTGGCTTCTCCAAGACGACAAGCGCTCAATGGCCAATGCCGACCATCAAGAGAGCACACTACTCTCAATGGCCAATATCGGCCATCGAGAGCATCATACCCTCTCGATGGCTGTGACTGGTCATTGAGAGGGCTGACACTCTCAAGGGCCATTATCAATCATGAGACACTCTTTCACTAGTTGATCACGCCCACAAAGAGAGCATGTACTGTCTCAATGGCTGGTATTGGCCACCAAGGGAGGACACACTCCCTTGGATGGCCGATATCGGACATCAAGGGAGTGTGTACTCTCTCAATGGCCAATATTGGTCATCGAGAGAGTATCAACTCTCTTTGATGGCCGATATCGGCCATCTGTATGCGCTAGCCTTACACCTGGGATGTCGGTGAGACAAATAAAGCAGAGTGATATTTCAGTGGTGACAATGAAAGCAGGATGATGAAAATAAGAAAAGAAAATGATGTAAACAGACAGAACAGGAACAATGAAAAAAAGACAAGAAAGAGAAGTGTGAAACGTACCTGGGATGTTGGTGAGACAAATAAAGAAGAGTGAGGAAAAGAAGGTTCACCGGCATCCCAGAGAGGAGTCTTTGAGAGAGAAAAAAAACTCAATACAGGCATCTGGTATCTAAATATGCTAATATCGGAAAGCCCTAACCATAACAGCCACCCCCTCGAAAAGACTCTGACAATGGACAAAAACTTGGACATGAGAGAAAAGGAGGAAAGGAGAAGAAAAAAAGAGAAAAATTGTGAAAGGGAAGAGGGAATGGAAGGGTAACAGAGGAAGGAGATAGTGGGCGAGTCAAGAAACGGGAAGTGCCAATCCAGCAAAGCCTGCAAAAAAAAAAAAAGGTGTCGTCACTGTGATCTCAAAACAATCATGGGAAGCTCCGTCCACGTTGGAGAGAGACAAACAGATGCGGGGGGCGCATGTATCTCGCAGCTAGCGCATGCTGTCCCCCCTGTACTTGCCATAGCGGATGTTGGTCAACCTGGACTCGACATGTTGAGGCTGGCTAAAATCCTCTCAAAGGGTAGTGGGCCGAGTGCCTTTGTCATGATGTCGGCAAGTTGCTGTTGGCTGGAGACCCACTTGATGTTGAGACGGCGGCGGTGAATTTGCTCGTTGACGTAGAAACAGTCGTGCTCACAGTGTCGAGTGCGTTTGTTGGCGGAGTTGTCCTTGGATATTTTGACAGCAGCATTGTTGTTGCACATGAGAGTTGGTGTGGCAACGTGTTCCGTCATGTCAAAGTAAAGCTCCTTCAACCAAACAGAGTGTCTCGCGGCCCATCCAAGCGCCATGAATTTGGCATGACATGTGGAAGTGGCCACAAGGGCTTGACATTTACTGGCCCAAAGTATTGGGCAGCCGAGGAGGGTTGTGAACGAGCCGTGAGTTGAACGCAAGAATTCCCCGCCCCAATTGGCATCGACCCAGGTGACAATGGTTTTGTCGGTGGGCTTGGGTTCAATGACTAATTGGTGACATCCGAGGCCCTTGACGTAACCCAAGACATGTTGTATGGCTGTCCAGTGGCGAGTTGTGGGAGATTTAGCAAAACGTGCAAGAAAACCGACTGCAAACGCTAGATCAGGTCTCATCGCGACTGCCAGATAGTTTAAAGAGCCGACTACTGAGAGGTATCCATTTGGGTTAATGACTTCTTTGTTGGTGGTGGACAAGGCGAGAGAATTGGTGTCCTTGATGGGTATGTTGCGAGGAAGTGTGCTGTCGGTGGTGAAGCTATCAATGATCTTTTGAGTGAGAAACGGTTGGGAGAGGACGATTTTGGACGGAGATGGCCGATTGACTTTGATGCCAACAATGGTGTGAAGGTTGGCATCCCAGGTTGTCTTGAGCTGAGATTCCAGTGCGGCGCGGAAATCCCGCATAACTGAGGTAGACAAAGCTGTGACAACCCCGTCATCTACATGGATCCACACAAGGAACGTTTCACCGCCCTTCTGAACATGGTAAAAGGAATCATCATAGAAACTGACATGGAAGCCCAGACCTTCCATGACCTGCACGAAGTGCTTCCACCAGCACCGACCACCCTGTTTGGTACCATAGAGACCTTTGTCCAGCTTGAGTGATTTGCCGCGGTGTTCCTCCGGAACAGGCATTCCGTCAGGGACCTTGACCCAGACGTCCTCATCAATCGTGCCGTGATGTCGAAAGTCTCGATGGGCCATTGATTTGCGGCAGCAACGGTGAATAACATACACAGAAATGCAAATGTTGCTGTGGGTGCCCAAGTGTCATGGTAGTCCTGGCCAAAAATTTGGCTGAAGCCACGCACAATATATCGCGCCTTGTACTTCTTGATCGAACCGTCCTGGTTGCATTTGATGTCAAAAAGCCACTGGGCGTCCGTCTGTTTCCTCCCGGGAGGAACTGATTCAAAATGCCAAACCCCCATGTCCCAAAGATTATTCAGTTCCACATTAACCGCATCTTGCCATTGGTCGCCGTCCTTACGGTGAATTGCTCAAGCGTAATTGTGCGGCATTAGTTGTGTTTGCGTGGCAATGGTGAGTCCCGTGGCTTCCGGGGATTGGGATTCAATGGTGGTCTTGGCATGATTAGATCCAAGGACGAGGGCGGTGTTAAAAATTGTGGGTGACACATCTTTGGGGTTGAGAAGTTTGTCAATGGAGCGGCAAACAGGTGCATCATCAGTGGGCACTGGCATTTCGTCAGGAGTCAAGTCTGACTGCTTGATGGCCTCATCAAACTCGTGCTGCGGTACGTGTTCAGGGTCGGGACCGTTATTGAGGATCTTGTTGAGAGAAGGAGACAGGGTAAGTTTAGATTTGACGGCTTCTGGTGGGGTAGTGGTGGACTTAGAGGAGTATGGGAAAACAGCAATGGATGACTCAAAAAAAGTGTTGTTTGTTGGCACCCAAAAAATCCAGCCTTTCCCGCCCTGTACATAGCCAACAAGGTTACAAAGCCAGGCCCGAGCGTCCGTCTTCCCCGATTGATAGGTTTCCGGCTTGTGGACAAAAGCAACCTCACCAAAAGATCGAAGTCGTTCAAATAGGGGCTTCTTGCCAAACATCAGTTCAATGGGAGTTTTGTCCCCGGTGAGCGAGTTGGTGATGCAATTGTGGGTGAAATATCCCCACAGATATGCATAGCCCCAGAACTTGACTGGCAGGTTCGAGGCGATGAGTGCTGTCCGGGCTATCTCCCCAACAGTGCGGTGGAGTCGTTCTGCGGCGCCGTTCTGCTCCGGTTCGTAAGGCATGGAATGTTGATGTTGGATTCCCTTGTCCCCAAGCCAGCCAAGGAACTTGGCTGACATGAATTCACCGCCTCCGTCCGTCCGGAAACGCTTCAGTTTCTTGCCGGTGAGCCGTTCCATGCGTTCGATGTAGCGCTGGAAATTAATGCAAACTTTGTCTTTTTTCTTCAGCAAGAAGCCTTCAGAGTAGGTGGACGCAAGATCACAAAAAACAACCAAGTACTTGACCCCAGAAAATCCTTCCGAGAACATCCCCAGCACGTCAGAGACCATGGTGTGCATTGGGTGGAGTTCCTCCGCTTCGGATGTGCGTTGACCCCGTTGGCGTTTGCTCTTGCTGACGAGGCAGTCCTCGCACACAAAATCTTTGTTCGTTAGAACTTTGGGTAATCCGGGCTGGCCGCTCGCACACATCTTGATGATGCGTTTGAGGCTAATGTGCCCCAAACAACGATGCCACAATAAGGTGTTGGTATCTTTCACGGAGACGTTGAAAGATTCCACCACACCGGGTGGAACCACATTGGATTGCAAAGGGGGAGGGAACATAGCCGGGGGGACAAAAACATAAGGGGGATTGCCCGGCTTAACCAAAGCAGGGATCTGCCAACGACGATTGAGGCAGAATGATTGAAGAGAGAAACCACTAGGAAAAGATACCGCTACATCTCCGCCATTGCCGACTGTGATTTTGCCTCCGCCAAGGCGGAGTCCTTTGGCCGAGATGAGCGTACAAATCGCGTCTGGGCTGTAGTAGACGTTGTTGAGGGTGACAGAACCAGACTTGTTCTTAAGCGTCATCCTCCCAACTACAGTAACAAAAGATTTTGTGCCATTAGTGGCAACATTCAGAGGAATGGGTGTTTGGAGAGTCTGAGGTTGGGAAAGTAGAGATAAATTGTTGGTGAAAGTGTGGGAGGCGCACGAGTCAAAACCAAAGAGGCGGCCCCCACGTTGTCGGATAAAATCGATGTCGTCCTGTGTCAGGCGGCTCTCAATTGACAAGGTGGCAATTGATTGAATGACCGGGTTGTCCGGTAGGGGCGCATCATTATTGTCGGGATGAACCTCGGCAGAGTTGGCTTGAACGTGACTTCGGGGCGGAGCGGTGGCGGCTCGGTAATTGGACTGACTGCTGCTGTTATTGCCACAAGGGCCAGCAGGGGGTCCAGTAATGGGTGGGGTCGGCTTGCCATAATCATTGGTGTTGTGCGAGTTGCTCTTGCACTTGTTGCACCATTTGCGATTGCCAGTCTTGGAGGATCCAGTGCCGCTTCCGCCAGTCTTGTTTGTGTTGCAGCCGCGCCCCCGGTACAGCGTGAGCTCATTGTGCACAAGAAGCACGAGGTCGGTGTTGGCAATTTCAGGTTCGCCTTTGGACATGCGCAAGTCAATCTGACGAGCCACCTTGACAAAGGGAAATCCCTCGAGATTCAGTAGCGACACATGGTAGAGCATCCCGAGAAAGGATTCTTCATTCAGTCTGAAACCGGACCGATAGAGGTTCTTGACGAGATTCTCAATCTTGCGGAAATGTGTGTATGCGTCGGATGACTTGTCGGAAAGGTTGAACTTCGTATCGAGAATCTCCTGCATCATGGCAACATGCGCGGTACGACTACGCTGGGTGTATGAGTCGGAGACAAGTTTGAGGCCATCCATGCCGGTAGGTGCACTGGCCACCCCGATTTTGATATTGTCGTCAACGGTGGCGAGCAGAGCAGTGCGAAGCAGGATATCTTTGGTCTCCGAGAGATCCAAGTTGGGGTCGGATAAATGTACGCGGTGTTGCAAGGTGCTCTCAAGAGCCTGTTGGACCATTACAATCCACGACTGGTAGTTTGAGCCGTCCACAAGAAGTTTTGGGACCGACGGAAGCGCCTTGTAAAGCTTGCTGGTGTAGTCCGGCTCGCGTGGTGCAGGCGTTGCTGACTCGGCTGGGACTTGGAGCTTTTGGAAGATTGTCATCTTCCGGATGAACTCCTCGTTGAAGAAATCCGCAACAGATTCAGGGGTTGGTGGGGGATGTTTGGAAAGGTGCACGTGTCCTAGTGTTGGAGTAGGTCTGGGGATGCGTTTGGGATCCGGAGTCCCTGGATCCACGGTGATAGAGGGGGGTTTGGGCAAGTTGGAACGCAAGTTATCAATGATGGTTTGTTGCGAGTTGTTGAAGTCCTTTTGGAGGTCATCAAACAAGTCCTCGATTTGAGAGGACCGCGGTGCCCTTCCAGATGCCAGGGGTCGTGATGAAGACGACGGTAGGATTGGCGTGGAGACATGGCGATTGAGAGAGGAGGACCGCGCATGCGAAGAGGACCCCACATTCAAGGCAGATCGTTCGCTAGACGGATTACGGCGTACTCCGGACATGGTAATTGGTTCGAAAAAAAATGTCTAGGCTAGCAAAAAAAATTGTGGATGTTCGTTTCCTGCGACTGACTCTTTGGAATAACTTATTGGTTTCAGCGGGAAAGAGGGCTCATGACCTGTATGCGCTAGCCTTACACCTGGGATGTTGGTGAGACAAATCAAGAAGAGTGATATTTCAGTGGTGACAATGAAAGCAGGATGATGAAAATAAGAAAAGAAAATGATGTAAACAGACAGAACAGGAACAATGAAAAAAAGACAAGAAAGAGAAGTGTGAAACGTACCTGGGATGTTGGTGAGACAAATAAAGAAGAGTGAGGAAAAGAAGGTTCACCGGCATCCCAGAGAGGAGTCTTTAAGAGAGAAAAAAACTCAATACAAGCATCTGGTATCTAAATATGCTAATATCGGATAGCCCTAACCATAACACCATCGAGAGAGTATCAACTCTCTTTGATGGCCGATATCGGCCATCGAGAGAGTATCAACTCTCTTTGATGGCCGATATCGGTCATCGAGAGAGTATCAACTCTCTTTGATGGCCGATATCGGCCATCGAGAGAGTATCAACTCTCTTTGATGGCCGATATCGGCCATCGAGAGAGAATCAACTCTCTTTGATGGCCGATATTGGCCATCAAGGGTGTTGACTACATGGCCGGTATCCCACGAGCAGTCTGCCTGCAGACGTTGTAACTTGTTGATGCGGTTGAAGCGATTCGTTTTGAGCTAGCTACTTTGGCTCTGCAGTTAGCAAAGACCGGTAATGTTGAAATGGCTCAAGTTAGCTAGCTGCAGCTTAGCTCGAACTTTAGCCACAGGCTAAGTTAACCGAACCGATAAAGATGCTCTTATGAGCAGATTTACAGCTAAAAATTTTGATCAACCTGTTTTATAAGAGTAAGTTATCACATGCATATGCATGGTGCTGGTCTGAAGTTCAGTCCAAGATCACATTGTCTCCTCAAAAGCATCCTTAAAGAGGCCTTCGCCAGACATCTTCATTGTGACAATCAGGCGGTGAGTTGGCCAAGAAAAGGGCAAGGATTAATGTTGAATCCCACCCAATTGCAAAAGAAAGAGACGGGTCTGGTCTGGGTGGCCACCACTCCTGACCAACTCGTGGATGTTCCCTCAAAATGAAAACCTTGCACAGATAGCCCATTTGAGAAGGTTACGACAGTCATCATGCTGGTGGGGAGTGTTGTGGTCAAGTGAGCTACCCCCTTTTGTAATGCTCCAGAGATACTTGTCCCTCTCCCTGCAGAAAAAAAAGCACTGAGATCTATCATCCTCTGTGTCGTGCCACTTTCTACTTTTCCTTGACTGATAGATGGTCGTGCTGCTTGCAGGGCGGTTTCGCACCCCTGCTACTGCGCCAGTCCGTTCAAGGAAACAAGGAAGTGAGTCCGCTCAACCTTAAGCTTTGAAAGCATCTGAGCTGCAGAAATAATTTCTTACAAATTCAGGAAGAGTGAGTCAAAGTTTTGCTATGTAATGAAGAGAATCCATGTGAGAATCAATGAACACACAATGAGGGGTCACACCCGCAAAGAAGCACACAAAATTGCCCATACATTTCTGTGACAGGATAGCGTAGACTGGAAATGAGGAAATAACAATAGAGTCAAATAGGAAAGGAAAGCTGATTTGACATCATTGAGATCAAGTCTCATAGTAAAATCAAGTTTTGACGTATGAGGCAATGGAATTATGGGCAGAAAGTGATGTCAAAAGTGGACCCAACGGGACTGGTGGTAATTGCCTGGAAGTCGTTCGGTTGTGCGAACGCTTGGTCACTCGGACAGTTGCTCTGTCGACACGTTTTAGCGTTACCGCCATTGTTGATGGATGTATCAACTGTAGATTTCCAAGTGCAAAAGAAAAAGGAAAGAAAGAAAGATTAGAAAAACAGGGGAAGCGAGGTAGAGTCATAAATAAACACCGGCAAACGGAAACATGACTGACTATTGATCGAGGCATCGACTCGGGAGAGATCCCAAGAGATCACATTACCAAACTGTTGGTAGCCATACTCACCGAGTAAGACTCTGGAAGTTATTCCACCGTCGGTGCATGTAAGTCCACCGTTGCACGCTATTGAACGATTGTTATTTCAAGTAAAAAAAAGCGGAATCAGGGACGATGTAAATATGTCGATAAGTGGTCTTCCCGGATGTATAACTCACCTCCGGTAGCACAGTTTGCGCCATTACCATCACATCCAGTGCGACCCCACGATCGAACTATAATATCATGATACAAATGAGTTTGGCTATATAAAGCTGACGATATATTATTACAGTGAACTATTTTCAAAGCGTTTGCTTACCTCCTATTTCTTGATCGTTTACACCGAATTGGCTTGATCCGCCAGGGTCGAGTCTGGCGCCGTACGCTACCGAAGGATCAGGCTGTCCATTTGGAGCTTTGCCAACGGCAGGCCAGACAGTGAAGGGACAATTATTTCTGAAGTGAAGCGTATAGCTCATGACAGCTCCCGACATGGAAGAGCAGATCAGTAGAAGTAACGCCGACTTGACCAACATCTTGGAATAACACAGCTAATCTAGATCATCATTGATTGATAGGTAGAATCAGTCAGTAAGACTTTTTGTGGAATGTCCAATCGATGACATTGGAGATTTGAAGAAGCTAAGAACAATCACTAATGGAAACATGAACGAACATTTTCCTCTTGCGTTGGCAGACGAGTCTCAAGGGATGTTGCTGCTACTGTTTTGGCAAGACGTGCCATGCTTCTTATATCCCAATTCACCTCCATGATGTTGAGACAGTAGGCCACGCATCAGGCCCACTCACTACGAGCAATGATAGTTGTCTAAAAGCCTCGGCGCTTTTCCGCTCTGCTTGACATCTTGCTCGGCATTTCAGCTGTCTTTCCAAGCAGCCCCGGGCTTAAGGTTGTATGAAGGTAGGGCAAACGACAGGAGAGAGTTTTCGGCATGCAGGAGGAGAGGATCCGGGCGGAATCGAAAGTTCAGGCAGTTCATGACTTTTGCTGTGAGTTCACCCATATATCCTCGTAAGTTCAGCCTGGATCTGTGGTATGAACATGTTGCTCAATCGCCCCCTCGATCAAAGAGTCCCATACTAATAATTACTATAGGAGGGCACATTGGACGCCGGTTATCCAGACTCATGCTGTCTCAAGTAGCACTTGCCTCATGACCTGACTGCTTTGTATCTTCCTGATCAAGATATCGGAGTAGGGTTGACGGCGCCACTTTTGGGAAAGTGCGCGCCTCCGGGCGCCTACCTGGCCCCTCCGGGGGCGCGCCAATGGCTGGCGCGGTGAGTGCGCGCCCCGGCGCAGTATCTAAGGCCCCAAAAGGGGCTATAGAGGGTTAATTCACATTTTACTTTTTTTCTTTGTGAGATTTGTTGGTGAAAATGGGTACCCCATCGGGTAACCCGAGTTATGGCCCCCTATTTACCGGGGATTCCCCTGTCAGATTGACCCCCCCAACCGGGTATCCCCGGCCGGGGAGCACTATTTGCGGGGGTGCGCGCCCCTCTGGTTTTTTCAGGAAAGGTGCGCGCCAGGGGCGCAGGTGCGAGGCGCGCGCACATCGGCGCGCCCCAGGGGGTGGCGCCGTCAACCCTATATCGGAGTTCCAAGTGGGGGTGCTCATGAGTGCTCATTATTCAAAGCTACATAAATAACATAAAACGTACATACATAAAATCATAAACGACATAAATCTCAAAATTTGCCAGGGAGCTGTCAAACACGATTTATGCACGTTGACAACTCCCTGCCAACTTTGGAGGTTTATGTTGTTATGAATTTATGTATTTTTTTATGGTATGCAGCTTTGAACACCATAATTTGCGGTGCAGCTGAATTATTCGAGCCTCCTCCTGAGGCAGAAAAAAAAGAGCACGGCAAGCATTGGTATGACTGCGGGAAGGGGGGAATGGACGGTGCATCAAGTTCTTCGGCACCAAAGGCCCGAGTTAACTTCTGATCATAGATCTCATGCCTGCTGAGACTCCACAGGAAACCCAGCGATCATCGCGCGAATGTCTCAGCGTAAATTGCATCCCTTCGGCACAGGCTTCTATGCGGGTTGGTGCTCTGTGCCGCTGAGATTCGCTGTGAACTCAAGCAAGAGGGAAACGGGCCCTCCTAAGAGCAGTTCCTCACGTAGTACTTCGCACACGAAAAAAAAGGCCAGAAACTTGGTTATAAATACAGCCTTCGTTGCGGTCTGAGTATCATCCCTCACTCCATCCTCCTTCGACACAAATTAGAGCCTAGGAAAATAAATAGCCATTCCGCCTTGTTCATAAGTCCCAGCGCTTTCAAGTTCCAACCACCTTAAAGCCAAAAAAAGTCGTATTTATCATGTTAGTTTCGAGCTTCTTGATTCTTGCTGGAGGGATTTCCAGTGCGATAGCCGCGCACACGGTACAAGTAAACAACCGCTGTGGCGAAAAATTTACTATGCAAGTTCCTGGGCGCGGAATAGTGACTTCCAATGGAGGGGGAGCTTGGAGCTACGATGGAGACACCAATGGGTAAGAGTATCTCTAGGCTACCCAGTTTCGGGAAAAAGTTTGTACGGAATCGAGTTTAACTGATGCAGAATTGATTGACCCGCTCATAGAGTCATTGCATCAGTTGGCAATAATTGCGACATAAACGGAGTGCCATGCACTGCGGCCGAGTTTTCACTTGTCTCCGGGGTCACCTCTGCCGACATCACTTTGATCCCACCCCACGCATGTGAGCACCCGGGAACAAAAAATTTGACGGTGTGCTTTGTTCAGAAGAACTAAATGTTTTTTCTTTCGGTTGTTTGTTGGTGTATTTCATGCAGACAACAAATCCTTGCGTATCACCCTTACCAATGGCCAATCGAAGTCGTGCAGCTCGCCCGATTGTTCCGAAGCTTTCCACAGTGACGGAAACGACGGCTTGTATCAAATCCAAGAGTCCGGCAACCCGAACTCCGGCATCACCCTCGACTTTTGTATCTGAAAAAAAAAGCTATCGTATGCAAATGAACACCTCATGAGCTTTTTTTTTTTTTGAGTTTTGCCTCTACTTGGATTGTTCAAATTTTTCTCGAGTTTCCGTTTGATTATTTCGGTCACAAATGACGCACTTGTAAACAAATGAACATCTCCCTTTCCGCTGAAGCGCTTTTCTTCGGTTGATTTTTGATTCAAATGTAAAAACCTTTGTGATTAGCGTAGCCCCAGAGATGTGTGTGCTTATCTCATAAGGAATTGATGAAGTTGTTGTCATGCAGAGCGGCAAGCATTTCTGAAAAGCGCACTGTCCGCTGCTTATGCGCTTGGCCGGTACTTGAGTCCGGCTTGGCAAGTGCTTAAGCAGGCTGCGGTCAGGCTTAAGCTCGGCTTGTCACCGTTTAAGCCAGCCGGCCACGCCCCCCAAATCGTGATACACCCGCTTACCGAGACACATTCCTCTTGATAAGCAGACCTTACTCACCATTCCTCTCGGCGAGCAAGGCCTGCTAACCAAGTGAGCCTCCCGGTAAGCAGGCCTTGCCCACGGAGCGGAATACCTCTTGATGAGTAGGCTCCGCTCACCGAGACAAATAGTGCGTGTCTGGCCCGCTTGTCTTAAGCGTGGACAAGGCAAGCTTAAGCTGAGGCCAAGATCAAGCCCACTGATCCAGCATACAATTAAGCTATCTGGGCCGATGCTTAAGTCCCGCTGGTCCGCGGACAAGCGGGACTTAAGCACCGGCCCAAACGAGCTTCACACACCATATCTGTCAGTAATCTGTGTGCTTCGTGCGCTTGCCTTACTTGTGCAAATATGCAAGAGCCAAAAAAGTAAGTCAAAAACCTCAGGTTGCTAATAAAAGCCGCCAAGAACCACAGCATATGAATCCGTCTGAGACCAAGTTGATTCTTGGTCAATCACGGGAGCCCGGCGGCAGCTGTATAAAAGGAGTATTGAATTTCTAAAGCAAATGATATATAGCATAGAGCTCTGTGACAATCATGATGATACGTGGCGGTATGTGAAAGAGAGGAGAGAAGCAAGGAGTGGAATAAGAGTGAGTGAAGGGAGTGAAAAGGAGCCGCTACTTTAAAATAAAACATCGCCATCCTACAAGTGTGCATGACCAGGCACTGCAGCATCAAAAACATTACGATACAAGTAGAAAAGCCTTTCCTACATGCAGCAGCAATACAAACAGTATATTTACATACATACATGAACACGTGGATTCGTATCAAATGGGATTCAGGAATACGACAGGCGGCGTACGAGGGGATAGCTGTATATAAAAAACAATAACAAAAATTAAGAAGATAGATGACGTGAATAAGAATGGTGGCATTATGATTGGAAAGAGGGGGGGAGGGGAGGGATGCATGGAGTTATGCTATGCTAACACGTATCGAATAGATGAAGCAATATGAAAAATAACTGCATCGATGCAATCGAAATCAACAGAAGTCAGAGCATGCCGCGAGAGACCAATGTCCCGTCTGGATAGAGTCGGCAAAGAAGGATCAGATAGCGGGGACGTTGAGTTGGGCGAGCAGTCTGCGGAAGAGGATGATGCGCTCAGCCGAGTAGGAGAAGTAGTCGAATTCGAACTCGTCAATGGAGTGGTTGGAGGGGATGGTGTCAGCCAACCAACGGTCGAGTTGGACCTTCAAGTCGTCGCGCGCTTGGACGAGGCCCCACAGGGCCCACATGGCATGTGAGGCAGGGCTCCAGAGACTCACGTCTTGCTCGAGGCTTGCCACCCGCCCATCCTCTTCCTCCTCTTCCTCCTCCTCGTCCTCATTATTATCCACTCTACCTGCTGCGCCATGCGGCCCAGGCGCATAGGCACCATTCTTCGGCGTCGCTAGTTCAGTGAGTGGACCGTCCAAACTGAACTCGCTGATCTCGCAGTCTTTGAATCGCTGGATCGTAGTCTCTCCTCCATCCGCGTCCTCCTCCATGCTTCGATTAGCTTCACGAGCTTCGGGTTCGATTCCCAAATACGCGCGGTAAAACCTCTTGCGTTCAGAATACGTAGGATAATGCCCATGTCTAGTGAGGGAGTACGAGTGAGTGGGGTGGTGGTAATCCGCGCACCATTCATGGAAATGATTGGCTGATGAGAAAGGTCACGCAAAAGGATCAAATGATTAGCTCCTCGTGTCACTTGGAGCCAATAAAACCAAGTTATTTACCGATATCAAAACCTCGGGGATTCGCAGAAGCATATTCAAACTGGTTCATTTCGTTAAAAAAATACATGGGTCAGTTGAATCAGACTAATTCAGCAGCATTTTGGGCTAGAAACCCACCCAGCGAAGTCTGAATTGATGAAAGAAAAACTCGAGAGCGTACTCACATCGATAACCATGATCTGGTCATGGGGTTGTTCCTTCAGCGATGCATCGCCGTCCTGGCGTAGCAACAGATTCCCGCACCTGATGGAGAGGACAGAACTGGTCAAAAACAGTAACCTCGGGAGCGCAAGACAGGAAATGCGAGTGGGTGTCAAGGTACTGACTGAGTGTCATTGTGGCTAAAGATCCTGGGGCTTTTGCCATGAGTTTTCTCGTGATTATAGATCCACGCTCGGTACGCTTTCATTTCAAGTATCAGACGGGGTAAGTCGACGATCTTGATGTACTGAGCCAAGGCTTGCGGGGATGATAAAGGGGGCGACATTGCTCTGAATTGTTTGAGCGCATCTTCTGCGTCTGGCGTGGGAATGTTTGAGCTGTTGGTCGATTGAATGTTGAGCTTGTCAAGCGCCTTGGCAATTCCCACAAACACTTTCGTAGCTTCATGTTGCCAACGGGTAATGTTGTTCCATACACCCGCTTTGGCTGATTTGGAGCCAGTGGTCAGGCTAAGAGACTTTTGAACATCGCGGTTAGAGTTATAGTTCAAATAACGCAGTTGAGGTGTAGTGAGAGCTGAAAATGGAAAAGAGGAATAGGTTTCATTTTGTGTTGACAACTATATGACAATTGAAAAAGAAAGCACTCACGACTAGCCGAGGGGTTGAGAGTAGGTGAAGCAATAGAAGTGGGGAGCCATTTACTGTCACTACTGAGGGAGTTGGCTCGACAGCTTGATTGAGAGTGAGTTCGAGGGTCTTGGTCGGAGTAGTTGATGACGGTAGAGAGGTCAACTGAGTGAAGTTCAGACATCTTTCGAGCGATCCAAGTACTGATCTGAGGATCTCTCACCTCTTCCTTGGTCAAGGGTCGAGATTGGAAGAACTGTTCGACTCTGCCATTATCAAATGTGCCGAGTAATAATGGGCCAATTCCGTATGTGGCAGATAATGTGTGTAAGAGATGCAGTTCTTCCTTGCGAGAGATTAATGTGCCTGAAGAGGGACCATAGATGCGCAATAGTACGGTTGGAGCTGATTCTTCTTGGTTGGATGATGGTTGGGTAGTAGTTGATTGAGAAAGATCGGCAGGGATGGAAGGGCATGAGACGAAGAAGACAGCGTTGGTGAGACTTCCACTGACTTTGGAAATTGTGATGGATGGCTTGTGTTGCTCAGAGAGGTTTGACCATCCGGGAAGCTTGAGCTGAGAGTGTAAGAGTTCGAATAGAGTGTCTCTAAATTCACGGGTGCGATAATTCCTGTTGAGAGGAGTGATGATTGAGTTTGAGCTATATATACAGAGAGGAAAGAGATGGAGAGACTGACTTGGCAGATAGCTTAATATTAGCCTGGGGCACGCCCTCGGCATGGACGGGGTCATCCGAGTATTCGACTGGCGGCTCGGATTCGTCTTCCGGGTCGGATAGCGAGGATGAGGAGGAGTGGGTATGGCCCTGGGGATCGTCGTCGGAGCGGGCTGGCTGTGAGCTGATGGATGACTTGTGGCTATGGAGTGTGTGGCTCCAGGTGGCACTGATGATATCCACACCCACGGCGGCTTGCATGGTTCTGGGTGTGTGGTTCTTCCTATTTATGTAGTCGTTTCGTGGTGGTTACTGGTTGTTTCTCTTCTTCCTCGTTGGAGCGGAAAACGGTCAACAGGACTTCAAACAGGACTCGTGCGCCTGCGAAATCGGCCGAGCACTGCTTACGTCATCCAACAGCCTGCACAGTGCATACATAAATACATAAATATTTACAACCCCATACTATAGTTGATGCAATCAAACAGATACAAAAATTACTATTTATTATTTATGTAAGAGATTCATGCATATCTATTAATTAACATAAAAACTGGGCAGCTCCAAGCAAGATTCTACAAGGGACGTCTCACCATCTGATTGATTTCCTGCTGTAGCAAAATCTTGCACAGAATGACAATTAACAAATATTAACCTCTCCAAGTAAGACTTGAAGTTGAATCAGGTTGATTTTCCTGCCAATAGCCAGGTAATCACTAGAAAATAAATCATCCCTTGATATAATCAAGTGGCATCATCTAGCATTGATCTCTGCTCTGATGTGGATCTGGTTCTTGTTCAACTCAGTGATGATGGCCATTTTGGGAGCTGCAGGGGGCTTGCACAGTGATGCACTGGGTACATAGATACTGAACAGCTTTTCAAACTTGGCCTCGTGGAAATCATTGTTTTTTTTTTTTTTTCAAACCTTGACTCAACTTTGAAACCTACTGTTCACAAGATGTTAAACAACCCCAACCCAAAGAGCCACTGGTCAAAAGACCATTTTATAGATGTTGCAAATGAGGAAGCATTGTGAAGAGATTACATCACCTTTATAGAGGTCAAACCCCCACCAATACTCTCCTGGAAGAATGACAAAACCTCCATAACTGGCATCATGAAAAATCAATTGTCACTTTTGTACAAGTGAAACTAAAAGGTACAAAGGCCCCTTTTCACTGTTCTACGTCACTTTTATACAAGAGAATATAGATTTTTCATGTTGTAGGGGGTTCATAACTCATAAACAATCTGGGAGCAACTCCAATACCATCTTAGAGAGGTCACAACCACATATAGGGGCCAGACCCTGTCCAAAGGTATTAAGGCATTTTGGACAGGGGAAAACACACCTTAAAAAATGGGGTGTCTCTTGCCAGTAAGCAAAGTGCTGAGTTATACATGCATGGTTCTGCTAAAAGTGTGATGTGGTGGGGAATTGCGTTAAAATAAGTTATAATTTCTTTAGTTGCACTGAATCTGAAGCCTTACATTTTCTCAATTACTTCCACCAGTCTACTCTCATACATAAACTTCTTTCCAAAGTTTGATATCATAATCTGATGTTATTTTGACAAAGAAGTTAAATCTTGAAGTTCTCTCTAACATCCATCACATTGACATAATGGATAAATGTTGATATGAAAAGCTGCAGTTTATTCGTGTATAACCTGAACAAGAGACTAGAAATAACCAATGATGGGAAAATCCATCATCAACAATAACAAGAGAAAAAAAAATCAAATGAACATGGTTATACCATAAATGAGGAGGTAAAATAGAAAATTTACTACAATTCAATATGTTTAAAAGAGAGCTATCGCCCGGTTCCTTTCATAAGCATTTTGGTGGGTGAAATAGAGACGATCGATGGAACTAGAGAATAGGTTTTTCCAGAGGGAGAACGAGTGGCGAAAGTCGTGATATATGATTCGAACAGCACCTTCCTGTAGACCGAAATAATTTTGCAAAATGCTGCAAGTGTTGTTCAGAGCATCGGCGAGAGGAGCTGCTGGCTTTGGCTGAAATTGATGAGGTCTTCCGATATAATTATCGAGACAACCGGCGAGGGATCTGAGGCCGTCGGAAATAGGCGCTGTTGCGTTCAACAAAGCTGCATGCTCATTTGGGGGCATTTGTGACAGTTCTCGGTTGTTCGGTTTGGTCAATTTTTTCATAAACACCCTCATTAACTTTACAACTACGATGCAATCAGAAAACGTTTTTTGAAGACTCGGTCGATCTCGGTATTTATCGCGTGACAAGGTCAGGTCGCACAATACTTGGGAAGCTTTCTGGACAATTGGCTGCCACGAATTTTGAAGGACTTTAAAATCCGACATATCTAGCCATTGGATGAGAGTATTGATTCCCTTCTTCGTGGAGCGGGAGGCCGATTCGAGCACAAGGATATTGACAGGATTGACATTTCTCACGTTGATGAGGCTGAAAACCCCACATAAGGGGAACGACTCGGCATAGACGCGAAAAAGGGTTTGGAGATCAGTCCATAGGGAAGCCAGTTCCTTTTCGGTTAATCCCCCTCGAAATAATGTTAAATCTTGGGCGTTTGGCCGTGGCGCTTCAGACTTCCAGAGGGTGGAATTGAAGCTTTTCAAGTCATGGATCGTCTTCTCCGTCTGCAGCAATGCTCCTAAGGCGGCTTGGAAGAGCTGATCTGGCTCTTCTTTTCGATGATAGGTACTGAATAATATTTCGCTCAATTGATTGATATTCTCCTCTAACGTCGGCAAAAAGATTGTTCCAAGGCGATCGACATAAAGTGGGTTTGTCCTGAGATTTCCCCTGGCTTGAAACCTCGAAGCAAACTCTTGAGTCTTTCGATGAAGGGCTTGCAATTTTGCTAAAACAACACCTGAGGATGAAAAAAATGTGAGCCGAGGGTCTAGCTGAACTGCTCAGCTTTGCAGGAGTGCAGACTGACCTTGATATAAGGCCGTGTCTTTCGCGTGCCACCTCGTGGTCTCGGTACTTTGTTCCATGGACGCAATAATGGATTGTTGGACGCAGAGACAGAGCAGAGGGCGACTGATCAGGTATCTTTTATTTTGAGCGGTGAGATGTCAGTAGACGACAAGAGCTTCTACTTTCTTCCAGCTTTCACCAACACCAATGTCCTTTGATGACTTGACCTTTGTCCTGTATATGTAGTGTTGAGGTGGCATCTAACCGCTCTCAGTTTGGGCCCCTGAGGCCATACAAAAAAAAACGTGCTTCTTTGTAACGCAGCCCATTCTTTTTTCGCGTCCAACCCTAGCACCCTGGTCAGCCTCTATGTGTAATAACATAACATGCGGGTAAGGTGTAGGGGTGTTTGGAGCAACACCCAATGGAAAATGGACTATTTTTGCTACATAAAGGCATCTCCAGTGCTCCACCCAAACCAGCCTCTTTCCTGCCGGAGGCAAGGGGGCCAAGCGCAACTTCTTGTCAGGGAGGGCCCCTTGGCAGCCGGTGGCAGGTACGCAAAGTGTGACCTCCCGTCAGGGAGGGACGTCACATGCGTGGTGAACAACGCCCGTAGTGTGAGTCGTTTGGCTAGCCTTTGAATGAAAGTCTTGGACCAACTGGGGGTCGTCGTTTCTTCCAAATGGAAGGGGGAGCGTATTCAGCTCACAAAAAAAAAGAAAGGCATGACTTGGAGGATAAGAGACAGCAGGCTGATAAAGCTTATCACTAATCGGAGAACAATTGATCAAGGAAAGGAAACACAGTTCTGAACAATATAATTTTTGATCCAATCAGATAAACAAATACATATACAAGAGCGGATAACTTGAAGAAATAAAAATAAAGGAAAGGAGTATACTCAGGATAAAAGTAGATTTTGTGGACTGATTACAATGGTTCAAGGAGATGTTGGTCCCTAGTTGCCTTTCCAGAGGATTGAGTTCAATGAGTTTGAGACTGAACTTGAGATTTGACAACTTGTGAATTCATACTTGTAAGCAACGTCATAGAGAGCTCATAAGATATTCCAACAAAATACATGTACACTACAAGAAAATCATGCTTAACTGTTGCCAGTTGACATGCAGGGAACTCAAGTTCTACTCAGCTTTTACCTTTGATGCGCAGTGACTGCGCATCTGAGCTTGCTTGGAGTCAGACTTAAGTAGTACTTGAGTGGCTGCATGTCAACTGGTGTCACTTGAACAAGATTTTCTTGTAGTGATATAGGATCAATTCTATAAATCATATTTGGCAATGTGAAATAAACAAAGGAAGAAAAAGTGGAAAGGACACCACTGGTCCCACTTGGAAATAAATTTGTTAGGGCAGCATGGTCGCTGGATGCCATGTTTGAGAAGAAGTTATGATTAGAGGTGTTTTCCAACAATGAAATATAAGCAGAACAAAATAAGGGCAATGAAGAAAGTGCTCAACAAGAAAGATCATGTGCTCTGTAAAGATCTAGTATACGACTGGATTGACATGTTCCAGATTCCTGGCTGAATGTTGAATTTCTGAAATCAGTTTGGTAGCTGCCAAATTGACTTGCTTGTCTGCGACCATTCCGCGAATGACAGCCACAGCTTGTTCGGGAGCTCCAAAGATCAACTTCCAATGTTGGGGCGATGTTAAGTGCCAATACCAAATTACGTTCATGGCCATCCTGGAAGGAGGGATTCCGCCATCGCCAGGGCAAAGAAAATAACGGTGCAAATTTCTCAGCAGATTTCCAAGCTTTGGGTATTCAGATGATTCTTCATGTTTGAAGCCGTAAAGGACAAAATTCCTCTCATCAATCCGGAATATATAACGTATCAACTGGGATATCAGCTGGCGAGTGTTTTCAGTAGCATCAAGTTTTGTCCGTTGCTTGTCTTCTTGGCTAATTTTTGATATGAGCGCGATGTTGTAGAGTGTTGCATAGGTGACCAAGTCTAAGTATGAGGACACTAGATTTTGTATTGTGAGGGGCCCAATCTTTGTTTTATACCCTAGGTTAGTTTCTGAGCTGCTTATCGTTTCTATGGGCCGTAATACCACCCACGGTTTTTTGGCTTTTTGTTTCCATGATGCCAAACTTTTACTGATCCTATGGTGCGCCTTGTTGAATTCGGGTAGTTGGTTCGTAATGATCGTTTTGGGAGTCTCTTCTGCTTGCATGTTCTGTTCATTTTGAGCTGGCGAAACAATATCGGTGAATCCTGACTCCTTGCTGGGATAAGGCAATATCCATTCTGATAATTTTTGGTCGATCCAAGTTTCGTCGTCAGAATGATCAGGGCTGAAGCTTGAGCCTTGAGGTGGAGAATCAAGATGTTCAAGAGTGACATTGTGGTTTGTAACGCGCCCAAAATCAAAATAATAATAATAGTCAGCTGCAGATGCACCAGACGACACTACATATAGGAAGACATAATTTTCTCAATTTTGCTGGCAGTGTGGTAAGCCATCGGCCTTCGAACAGGACTTTGGAATGTTTCTCGACGTAAAGGCTCAATATAAAAAATTGACTTGCCAGGATGCAGAACGTCTGCATTACCCAGATGAGGGTCCTGTCGCTTGATTTGAGGAGAACAATTAGAAGGTCAGAGTGTTAGGAGTGATACGAGCTGACTTGTACGATTGTGCGAAGAAACATCTGATCACCTGAAGGGAAAGTTCACCATCACTTTCGCGAGTGCCAGCAGAGGTTTTAGATTGAGTGGGCTTATGGTTCAGATAATCTTCTGACGGATGAGGGCCAAGAGGTTAGGGGGTAAAGAACGCAAGCAAGATGTTTCCATTTAGCTAGGGCAAATTTGTCTGTCCCGAAGGGCCCAAGTTGCGTGAGCAGGGAATTTCGCCAGGTGACCCACCTAACAGATCATTAATTTCAGCATCTCCCCAATCCCAATATTTATGCAAGTCCTCTCTAGCACTTGGTGGTAACACAGTATTAGTCAGATCTAAAAAATTAAAAGGCGCAATTATTTGTGATAAAAGTGCGCTATCAGAATCAAACGAGCCTGGAAAGGGGGTGTGTCATTGAGAACCAATTTTTCAAGGAAACCCATACTTTCCTGCTAGATTTGTGTATCCTTGCAGCCCCGAGGAAAGGGCTTCACGTGCTTGTGGTGGAGTTCCCGCCAGATGATCAGTCTCAACTTTCATCTTCGAGGTCATTCTTGATTGTGAAGGATGAACGATGTCCCCAAGCAGGCCGAGATCACCCTACTCAGGAGAAGAGGCCATCAGCTTCTTGAAGCAAAAAATAACCACAATCATAATTGGAGTGTACTTGCCATAACCATAGCCTGGCTGCTTTGCCCCGGAAAGAAAGTGGGATTGTAATATGACGAAAATGGGATTGCCCATGCCGGGTCGCCTACATCAGTAAGTCTTGTTCGCTTCAACTGTGAAGAATGAATCATATTTCCATGCAGGGCAAAATTGCCCTGGCCATGCTGGAGGTACACAAGAGAGGGCATCAGGTGGTTGAAACAAATAATGATGATGATCATGATAGGAGTTCACTTGCCATAACTATATCATGCCTGCCTTGCTCCAGAGACAAGGGGGAATCTTGATAGGAGAATGAGTTTGCCGGGCTGTCTCCAGCAGTAAGTCTGGTTCGCTTCGATGTTGTTCGTAAAGAGCCTGAGTGCGAGCCGCGTGTTGAATAGTCGTATAATCCAGCAGCCTGCTCAGGAGAAACGGGACTGGTAGATCCACCAGCGGAAAGAGCTAGTGAACGTAGAAATAGAAACCACAGCTCCGCTTGGCGCATCGTATGCTATACTTCACTCAAAAGAGACAATCTTATGTCGGAATATGATCAAGAGTCTTGGGGTTTATCCATTGGGGGGGAAGTGGAGCCTGAAAAACGAAAAGTGATTATGCATACATAACTTGTGCCAAAATCTGCCAATATGCTTACTAGCCACGGTGTATGTAGGATCCGAAGCAGTTGGTGGGTCAGGGAGTAGCTGTAGAGTTGGATTTTTGCGTCCGTGTTTCATTGAGAGAAACAGCTTAATGGCTGTAGGACTATGTATTGAAAATGAGCAGACCCAAAATTATATCTTGAATGTCTTTCATATTTCGCTCCGAAGATCGGCAACCAACGATTGCTGGTGCCAGGCTTCCGCACCGGGCGGACCTAACCAGGGTAACCTGTCGATGCTCGTACATACAAGGACCGGTCGCAGGTTCTGGCGGAACCGGCAGGTCCGGACTCGGAGCTGTATGGACATGAGTGTGGCTGAAAGCGAACCCCGATGTTTGAAGGATTGGATTTTGAGGGACATCCGCAACCTTTCCTGGTACGGCTGTACATACATCAACAACTCCGACATAAACATTCCAGAGGGCGGGTCGGGGTGTTTCTGTCCCACAAGTTCTGCGGAGGCGCCTTTGCGAACAGAACACGAAACCAAATGAAAAGTGACGAGAGCTTGTGCTCCTGTCCGTTTATTGGCGGTGTCGTTGACATGACTGGGTGTTCTTATCGTGCGGATAAATGGGACTCATATAGCAAACTAGAGCATATGTTATCCTCTGTTCTGCTCGATTGATACGAGGTGTTAATTGGTACATGAGATGAAAAGCCTGTTTAGATTTGCAAATGATTTCTTGATAAAGTATAGAAAAAAATACCGGGAACGGAAGCTACTAAATGATTACAGATTTTGAGACGACGATGAGTAAAAGATCGTGAATAGGAGTACACAATCAATGAAATCACACTCGATATGTTGTTATAAAGATGTCTTTTCGTCTGAGTTTGGATGATCTGCTATTTTTCGTGAATCTGGAGTTTGACGGAAAGCTGGCTGGCTGATGAATGGAAGGAAGTTGTACCAACACCTTCTGTAGACCCAGCTTATCCAGTTTTTTGAGCTCTAGCTAGGACAGCCTTGCCAACTCTGCTTGAATTGTCGCGATGAAGCTGAGTATTAATCCACGCGCCGACTCTTGCAAGAGGTTCCAGCTGCCGCAGTAAATGGGCATCGTTGCCAAGCTGCGCCGTGGACTCAAGTGGGGATGGGAGCAAGCCAGTGTGATATCCGGAAGACTCCAAAGCATAAACTACGTCCTCCGTCGCGATATCTGTTTTCGATCCAGTCGTTTCCAACTTCAGTCAGGATACTTTGATAAAAAACAAAAAGGAAGATAGGTCGTGCATATGTGCACTGCTACTTAACTTCCAGTAGAACCAGGAGAATAAGGGCAGCCTCCGATCCCACCGACACTTGAATCTACCGTCCGGACGCCCATTTTGACGGCGGTCAAAATATTCGACAATCCGGTTCCAAAAGTATCGTGACAGTGAACGCCTAGTTGTTCCAGGTTGATATCTGATCGGGCAAGCTGGTTAAGGCACTCCTCCACTTGTGAAGGCACTCCCACACCAATGGTATCCGATATCGCCACCTCGTAACATCCGATATCAAGTAATTCTTGAGTCACCGACGCTACATTCTTCGGATCAACCTTTCCTTCATAAGGACAGCCGAAGGCACAGCTGACATATCCTCGGATTTTGAGTCCTTGCCCTTGCGCCCGTCCCGCCACTTCTGACATTTTCTTGATCGACTCTGAAATGCTTGAGTTGATATTTGCCTTGCTGAATCCTTCGGTGGCTGAAGCGAATAAAGCAATTTCGTCAACAACGGGTAACTGATTCGCGCCCGAACTTGAGTTTGTTTCTGTAAATGCTTCGAACCCGCGAAGGTTAGGTATTAAACAGCTGAAGGTGGCAGCATTGGAATTTCTGGCCTTCCTCAAAGCGAGATGTGTGATGACTTCGGTGGTAGAAGCCATTTGGGGCACCTATGTCGGAGAATGGGCGACCAAAAGGATTGGTGTCTACCTAGATTCCTTGAGGCAGATAGATACAAGAATAGATAACGAACCCACTTGGGAGACACAAAACTTCCGACTTCAATATGCGTTAGTTTGAGACCGATCAGCTTTTCAATCAGTTGAACTTTGAGCTCCGTGGGAAGAATTTTAGATTCGTTTTGGAGGCCATCGCGGGGTGAGACTTCCATGACTCGAACGGGCCTAGGCGACCTGAATCCTGTCTCTCGAGTCTCCATCGACATCCCACGAAATAGTCTTGGCTCACGTTCCTTCAGCATGAACCGGTGAAGACTTCTCATCAAGGGCAAATCACCCATGTCGAACCTGACCCGTCGATTCTTTCGCAAAGATGAAGGGAGAATTATTCAGAGAATTCTATTGCAGCCATCCGCTTAACATAAGGAGGAATATATACTCACCTGACAGTATGTATTTAGGTATTGGGCCTCGCGACTGGTGTCTCGCTCACTAGGAATCAGGATGTCCGACAGTCTCTTGGATCGACGCTGTTGAAGACATAGGGAGACGGTCTGCGCCTAGTTCCCACGGGGGAGCGTTGCAGACCGGTGTCCCCGTAGCTTACCTGTCCTCGGCCCCCGTGGTATGTACAGGATGCATCAAGAGGACCACGGAGAGTGTCTCTAAACCTCCTTGTGTAAATCTAGGGAAAATGGAGTTTGGGATACGTGAGAGAATTGGTTTTTTGGGTCACCAAGGCTTCATTACTACCCAGTACACAAGGACCTTGAAATACTTTTTTATCTCCTTGGGCTTTTGGATACGTCTCAGACAAGGAACATTCTCCTGCATGCCTCTCTCAATTCTTGTCAGACCAGTTTCATAAGTACAATAGCATCAACAGGCATCAGCCACCAGCTAGGCTCACACAGAGTTGTATAATTTTCACTCTTTTTCACTGTTTTCAGAATTTTACATATTAAATCTGCTACGGTGACACAAGGAACTATAATTCTCTTAAATCCATAATAGTCAAAAAGATTCCAATTACACAAGTATGATTTTTGAAAAGAAATGAGGAATCTGCTACGTATCCGCCAGATTTCACAAGGAACATTTTGCAAAAATAAATGGTTTTGCTACGTGCTACACAAGGCGGCTTCATTGGGGCTCTCCGGGGTCCTGCATCAAGACAAATCAAGACTGAATGTAGTTCCTTCCAGCATATTTTGATAAAAGTTGTAAATAGAGTAGCACTCCTTTTTGCATCCTGAGAATATATATGAGATAAGAAAAAGAAGTTCTTGCATCACAAAGATGAAAAAGAAAAAACTTGCTCACTTCAGGAGAGTTTAAGGAAGGCTTAGACATGCTTATCATATAGTTCTCAAAATCATCTATGTCTGCCAGCCAAAACTCAGTTCTGAATGAGGTTTTTAGCCCCATGTAAATAACAAGTGATATTCCTTGTGAGCAGATGATTTAGGTATCTAGTAGAGGACAGGCGGCTTCGCCGCCGGTGGCTCTCAGTTGCCAAACCTCCAAGGACACTCTGAAACCTTTTACCTCATCCTCGGCCTTACCCTTGTCAAGCTTGCCAAAAAAAAAATCATTCATCTCAGTCCAGTGAAAGGTTGGACTGTATGTGTCATCCGTTGTCTGTTCCTTTGCACTTGATTTCTCATGTAGCCCTACCTGCCAGAACTCCCTTCACTCTCACTTCACTAGAGTTGGAAGTTTCAATTCCAAATCTTGCTTTTGACCTTACTCCAACAATGCTCATTTCTGGAGGCCACATTCTGGTTGGAGAATTTTTTTTTCTACCAGGCTGCCCCCCCAGCTCACACGAACCTCACTCCATTTTTGTATATTGCTCAAAATCCGACCCATCATTGCTGGTTCACTTTCTGGGGATCCATTGAGGAGCCAAGATCAAAATCCGGTCCCCTGGAAGCAATTGAAGAAGATAAATGAATTGCGGAATGGTCATTTGATATACCACAAAAGTAATCACCTACATATGTATCAAGAAAAAATATTACTTTCCCATGTAAGGCAGCGCAAGATGGGGTTTCAATTCAGTGGAAAGAAATACCTGGAGTTGTAAAGCAATGGAAGAAATGTTCATTTCAATTATATTGGGTGTCTTGGCAAGTGGGCTTTCAAAGGTGAGATGGGATGGTCACTGGTCTCATCAGGCTTCTGGTGGACCGATGGGTTCCCATTATGTGGCCTTCTCTGCTAAGAGGAGTCGTGGGCGCGTACATACTCTAAGAAGGAGATAAGAATAAGCACAGACCCTGGAGGAAAATCGACAGAATCAAACCAAGCAACATCTGCTGGTTGAGGTGTGACCCGCAGGTGGAGTGGATGTTATGTTTTTTTTGCATATGCAGAATGCGCCACTTCTTCTCAACTTACGCGCCATCCGCAAAATTGGGATGGGAAGACTCTCCCCGGCTTTTCCTATAACTCGATACTGTTTCTGTGTGAGTTTGTTCTTTCCTATCCATTTCCTTCTTGTCTTATGTACTGACTGTCTTCACGCTATGGGCAGATTCCTTAACTAGCCACTTGACCGTCGTTTTTTTAATCACCTGTGGTTCGCATATATCTCGATTGGAACTTGGACAACGACATTCGCCCAATATGAGCGACTCTTCCTCCTCAAGCAAGGCCGCCCTGCCATCTGGATCCTCTCTGGCCTCCCTCACCAACTCAACACATCAGAATTTGACACAGCGAAATCCGCCCGGATGGGTCCATTTTGTTGCTGGCGGGTGGGTGGTCCTCTTCGCTCAATGGGCGGTCTAGATTCTCTCAATTGTCGTTAAAACAAATCCTTATCCTTTCAGGCTCGGCGGAATGTCCGGCGCAATCGTCACCGCGCCATTTGATCTTGTCAAGACGAGACTGCAATCTTCTACTTACCATGCTGACCGATCGCAACTCTCCCAGTCGATACCCTCATTTTCATCATCTTCAAAGTCAACAAGGACTACCGGAGCTTCGAATCGATTGTTCTATCATTTCATCGACACCGGAAGGATTCTTCGGTATGTAAACATCCGTTGGAACTTGAACTTCTACCTCAAGTATAAATCAATCAATCCTCTCATGATTCTCTCTCTCAAGTGATATCCATCGTCTTGAAGGCTTTCGCGCACTTTTCCGAGGCCTCGGACCCACTCTCGTCGGCGCGATCCCAGCTCGAGCTATCAACTTTTACGTGTATGGGATGGGCAAAGAATTTTATTGTAAACTCATCACCCCTACCGCTGGCAATTCTTCGACTCTAGTCCACATCTGCTCCGCAATCACCGCAGGCATCGCGACATCAACAGCCACCAATCCTATCTGGGTCGTCAAAACTCGTCTGCAACTCGATATCCCTTCCTCCTCCTTCTCCAATCCGCACTCTCGATCGACCATCCACACTGGAGCTCTAGCGATCGACCTTCCTGCACGGCCTTCCATCAGCACACCCGTGCTACCCAAACTTCCGACTTATTCCAACTTCTCAAACCGTCTGCTCAATCCTCTCGGCAATTCTCTGCAATGTATTTCCAAAATCTATCAGCAAGAAGGTATTCCGGGCTTTTACCGTGGCCTATCGGCCAGCTACTTGGGCGTCACTGAGGGGACCATCCAATGGACCCTATATGAGAAATTTAAACGATGGGGATCCCATTTCATCAGCGACTCTGATACCCGCCAAGAAGGAACTTGGTCTACCAAAATGGTCGCTGCTGGCGCCGCCAAACTAATAGCCACAGGCATCACGTATCCTCATGAGGTAACGCCATAAATAACAATCTAATCAGGAAAATTCTCGGCCTACCTATGCTCAAAGTTGTTGATTCATTCTTACGATGTTCAATAGGTCGTTCGCACCCGGATGAGGCAGAAACCACCTCCTCTACCCGCCAAGTCAAAATACATCGGTCTCATTTCTACCTTTCGAATAATTTTAGCTGAGGAAGGCGTCAGTCATCTCCCATTTTTCTTTGATACCCACAAATCCGTTTGAATTGAACTCTGGCTATTCTTCCTTTTTTTTTTTTTTTTTTGGTTTCATCATCCAGCCTAGGGCATTTTATGGTGGTCTGTCACCTCATCTTCTTCGGGTCGTGCCCAATGCAGCCGTCATGTATACGGTCTATGAAGCCGCCCTATCCATCAGTCGTTCCTCATTTCCCCATGACTGAGCTATCAGTCGCGTCATGGTCTCTTTCAAGATACACACACACTCATACATCCACACCCCCGCCTAGGCATAGATACCAACAAATGAAATGCGACAGATGTGTACCAAAATGTCCTACAAACGGTCGCAGGTATCCAACTGACCAAAAACATGTACCAAACCACACTAATTTATGGGTAAACGATCAAGTGGACAAGCTTTCTAATAAAAACACTGTAAACCAATCATATCTGGCATAGTTATACACAGTGAATAATTTCTGCATATTTCCCCAGCTCTAACATTTGGGACATCCCCAGGGGCCTGCCGCCTAACACAGAGGTGAAGTCCCGCACCGTATCAGATCTGACATTAATGGAGGTTGCATATTCTCAGAATACTCCATGCCTGACGCCCATAAGCCTCTCGCGGCACCGATATCCGGTCCTGAGCCCCACCAGTTTAAGACAAGCTGCCTATGCAGAAAGGAAAAAAAGAGGTCTGAGCACAGAATCTAAAGCCTCATCATTAGATCGACCCATTGGTCCATAGAACTTTCTTTTGCGTTTGTGCAAAAAAATAAAAAGAATTCTCTATCTATTCCTCTATGTGGGGCATGTATGTTTAGTAATGCCTAGAACTGCACCAAGGAAATTCTAATTTAAAAAAACATTTTGATGTATAATCAAGATGGATCAAGTGTAAAAGCAAAGCTGACAAGACTTCAAGAAAACCAAGAAGCAATTTGAGCAATCCATTTTTCTGGGAGTAACCCCGAGAAAGGGACGACCCATCTTGGCCAGGTCCATAGGCTGGGAGGGGGAATACCGCTCCTACCCAAGCCCCGGTTCAACCTACAAATCATTACATATTGACGAGCACCAGATGCGAGAGATCAGTCTCGGCTTACGCAGAATGTTGATTTTGTTCAACCCAAAATATAACAGCAAGCAAGAAACTGACCAGCTTTCAACCATGTATTTCCCATAGGATCCAATCACTATGATTACCCATATCCGGCCCGGTATTCCTGAGACGAGACGCCCCGTCCGTCGTTTGAATTGCACCTCGGCTACCATGCCTGCCCCGCAGAGCGCAAACATCACCACAGTCGGGAAGCCCCAATCAATTCTCGATACTGCCGCTGTCACTGAAAAAGGTCACCAGAGTATGTAGCCATGAGTTACCAAATCAAGTTGTTTTTAGATGAGCAGAGTGGTTCTTCGTCTTACGATACTCGTGGAAAATGCCGCTGAAGATCATCCCCCCCATGATTCCGGCCATCTTGCCCACATCTTTCCCGAATACTGAGAAGAGATATTCCATAGGTTTCCAGCCACAGAAGACGATATTCCTGCGGAAGATGGCGTGCCATCCTAGCCCCCCCGAGATTGTTTCCACCACGTTTATAGAGAATCAGCTAAAGTGGACTCCCCTGAAGGACGCGGATATGGATGATTGGTTGGAGATAATAACGTGCCTTTGGACCAGAAGCCGATCAGACTCTCTCGCTTATGCAGGTCGTTGAATAGCGCCGGGTATAGTGTAGAATCAAACTTGCCCGGGGCAAGGTCTTTCGGTAAGATGTACGGCCCTACTTGGTATATAATCAACTCTATGAGATTCAACAGGCTGCCCAGTGTGTCGATAGCAAACCATGCAGCTCCCTACTTCGAAAAAAAATAAAATAAAAATAAAAAAAGGATAAACGATTACCTTTTGGAGAGAAACAAGCGGAGGGACAAGGAGGAGAAAAAGGCTGACCCCAAATGGAGCAGGCATGAGGTAATCAAACTGCGGATAGTTCTTGAGGAATTCGAGTTGCGGCCAGGAATCAGCCAAGAGGCCGAAAGAGCCATTCGGATGTTGTGCGCACATGACGGCGAGTGCCCATAGCACGGTCATCATCAGATGACAGATGATGGTCTTGAATAGGATGTACAAGAAAAACTTTCCAACTCGCATCTGGGGGCCTCGTGGTACTATATCTAGACTAGGCGCCCATGCAGTTTGAAGCCCTCGAGGACTGCAAAATATCAACGGAGGCAACACGAAGTGAAGGTGCTCTTAACTAGTCAGAGCGGAATTTCCTCTCCTTTTCAATGATCTTAGTAATTTTTCACTGTAGATTCTATAGATTTAGAGAGGGTTATATCTTTCACCTGAATAATATCCAAATTGTGAACTTGATCTTCTGTAGAAATGTGGGATTTGCTGGGTACGGCGGTGGTGTTGGAGGTTCAGATTTTTCTGGGTTTTCTTTCTTTTTATCGTCATTTGAATCTCCTGGAAAAGAAGAAAGAGAAAAAAAAGTCAAGATTATTTATAACATCTTGACATCCAAAAAGCCTGGCTTATTTTTTGTTGGGGAAAGACCTCTCGTCCTTGAATACCAACAAGAAGAAAGCAAAGAATATCTTTACCTCGATAATTCCCAGCCCGAATCATCTGTTCTTTTGAGACGAAGATGGGGCCGTGATAGAGGCCGTATTCGATTGCGAGGCAGACGGCATGGAAGGTAGGGAACGAGATACACGAGAAGTTCCAGTGGAAGAAAACATCCAAAGGGTAAAACAATCGGAGTTGGAAGCGGCTGAAAGCTAGATAAATGGTCAGCGGCATTAATGCCATCCTAATTGTCTTGGCATTCCTCGAGTGTTCGTAGCACGGGTTCATTAGGAATGTTTGGATTAGAAGAGGAATGATAAATATGTAACCCGGTAGCATCCGCTTAAGTTCATTATTCGTAAACAGCTCATTGCTTGTCGACATCCCATCAAAGTACAGCTAATTTATAGTTTGGTTTGTCTATTTCCCTTTTTTTCCCAAGTTTTATGTGCTAAGTTGCTAGTAAAATATAATACACATGTAGAGCAAGGTTTGTTTCGATTGAATATTTGTGTTTGTTAGGCAAGTTTAAGAATACGGGTCAGAAGAAGGTGAATAAAGAGCACTTGAATCTCAATCAAGTATGATAATATAGGACGAAGTTAGAGAGAGGGGAAGAATGTGACTCGCGACTCCAGACGGCTTTTTCATTGGATCGTACTTCAACCTCCTATGTGATCAGCTGGCACACTATAATCGGATCAATGAGTTTTTTTTGTTATTTTTTGATGGGGGGAAGAAGAAGCTGGAACGAGAGGCACGAGGGGTGTTGACAAGATATGGAAAGAACACAGGACATACACTTATAAAAATAAATATGCACAGTTTGCTTTAATGAGGGCCATCGAGATCTGAGAAACAGGAGGTAAATAAGTGTGGAAATGATGGATGAATGTTAAGCTTTCCAGAAGCACACGCAAACCGCTGCATCATTCTTGGAGACATTTTCTCGTCCAAGTGAGATTGCACACACTTCTGCTAATCTCCATCTCATTCTTCATCTACTCTTGTTTAACCGCTTTTCTTTGCGCGCGACGAGAGGTTCAAGGAGTGCAGATCGCTTGTATCTTCTTTTCCCCTCCACCTGCTCCACCCCATTGGAATATTCCAACTGAGAGAATTTAAAGTGATATTCGCCTGGAAAAATTTTCCCTCTTATAAGGCTTTGGTTCTCTGAGCCAATGATCTTACATTATTATACTTTATCTATTATAAGCCCCTTACCTCTTTCGGTTCTTGTAAACATGTGCAGTACGTAGCTTGATCACGATGGCCCCAACTCTCTCTTTTCATAATCCCGGACCGATAGGACATCTTCACACCATCTGGCTCATCCTCAATTAACCCACTTGTCTGGCTTTCGTCCAGCTTAAAATCAGCCTCGCGGACCAATGTCGGGTCCTGAGGGGACCACTCCGATGAACGCTTTTCGTAGGAGATGTGTCTTTCAAAACTCGCAGGAACACCTTGAGGGGATATCAACACGCATAATACTTGGCCACATTCTTGAGGAAGAGAAACTGTCCAATCTCAAAAATATGATGAGAGCAAAATTCTGCTGATTTGGCTGCCGCGTTCCTCCTCTCAATCTTATGAAGTTCTACCTCACAAGCGCAGTGAAAGAATCGATTTTGGAGGGCTATGATGGATTCGTGATGTATCTTGCATTCCTCTGATTCTGAAAATTGATTTGCAGAATTTCAGAGGACACATGTTCCCTCCACTTGCCCTGTGCACGCTGAGTGTCGACTACAATAGTATAGATGTTGCTCAGCTCTGTCAAAGGCTATGTGGTAGGTCAAAAAGTGGCATGCTGTGCCTTGCTTGACCTTACCCCTCTCTTCAAAAATTGCAACATGAATGATGTTGTTTTTTTTACAGTAAAAATTCAACTTTAAATTGTGTTACTGAGACAAGATTAGAATTTACCAGCTCAACAACTGGGAGAAATCACTACGATGACACAGAAGGGGAAGGTGAATAAGATAAGGAAATAAATGAGAAAGAATGAGCCATTTCCCAATGTGAAGCCCAATGAGATAAAGGAGTCAACAAAAAGTAATGATTATTCTGATACCAAGGACAAAAATCAATCAAAAGACACCTTGGAGTTTAACAACAGAAGTTGGCTGCAAAGAATAAGAAGAAGAAGGGAAAGAAGGAATCAATTGGTGGTAAGCTTACAGTTGCGAGCGGCATCTGTCTGTAAGGCCCCCCCTGCAAAACTTGAATGGGAGACGCGGGCCGGGTGTTTGCCCCCGGGGGGTAGTCAATTTAAACAAAGACCACATTTTTGAGGTCTTTGGAGGCTGTAGAATCTAGAATTAAAAGGGTTTTGCTTGAAACCCAGCAGTTCTTTTTTATTTATTTTTTACTCCGTCACATTCCGAACATCGGCTAATAAATGCATATATTTTATGCATATATACATAGTATGCATGTATAAATGCATACTAAAAGTACATAAAACCATAGATATGGCTTTAAATGTGTTTATTCAGACATAATGAGACCAAAGTCACACGTCAGGCACTCTGAATATGGCAAAAATAACCCCAAATATGCTCAAAAAATCTGGGATTTTTCTATTTTTTGACCCCAAGATTCCGAACGCTACCCCATTTGGTGGGAGAAGCCTTACAGAAAGATGCCGCTCGCAACTGTACTCCTTTGGGTCATGTAGATTGAGAATTAATTTTGGCTTTTATGTGGTCAAAAATAAAATATTGGGATGAACTCCAAACAAATTTAACAAGATTTGCCCATCAGATCAGGCCAAGGGTGACAGTAGTTGGACAACCTACAAAAAAAGTACAAGTCAAAAAGACAGATGTGACATGGTAAAACAAGCTTCTGTGAAGAAAGACCACACATTGGAAGTTGAAACAACCAGCAGGAATTCAACTAATTCCAGGAACACATTGTTAGCATCATGAGCTGTATTTGGTTTTAGGGCATTGATAAAAAAACCCAAGTAATCTGCGCTGGCACGCGGTTTTCTCCGCAGCACACGCTGTGCCAAAAACCCGGTTTTCCGTGCGCGCAACCGGGGGGTTTTTTGCTTTTTTTATCTTTATGCAATATGAGTAAAAAACTGAATACAAAGCTCAGTGGGCTCAGAATATTTTCCATAGCAAATATGGTTTACCCGCAGCAGTTGATTAAAGATTTGGCCAAAATCTGCACCTACTGAAATGTTATATCTCCTGTTTCACATGTCCAAATGGTCTCAAAATTGTCTCAGAAATTAGGTAATGGTTCTAGTTATTTAGGGTCAGGCTAAATGCACTCCAAACTTTTACTACATGCACTCCAACATTTTGGAGTGGGAAAGTGTCCACTCCAAAAAAAATGGAGTGAACAGTTGCCCACTCCAAAAAAAATTGGAGTGGGCGGTTGTTCACTCCAAAAATTTGACATTTTTGGAGTGGAATTTTGTGCACTCCAATTTTTTTGGAGTGAACTTTGAGTGCACTCCAAATTTTTTGGAGTGGACTTGAAGTGCACTCCAAAAATTTTGGAGTGGACTTGAGGTGCACCCCAAAACTTTTGCAGTGGACTTCAGGTGCACTCCAAATTTTTGGAGTGAACTTTGAGTGCATGATTGTTTACTCCAAGGTAGTGAAAAATTTTGGAGTGGAAAGTTGTCCACTCCAAATATATTGGAGTGGACAGCTTCTTACTCCAAAAAAATTGGAGTGCACACTTTTCCACTCCAAATTGGAGTACATGAAGCAAAAACTTGGAGTGCATTTAGCCTGAACCGTTATTTAATGTATGAATATTTGACATATCCCATGAATGGTTTACGCACAGTAGCCAAATGAAGATTTGGCCAAAATCTGCTCCTACTGAGAACTTGTATCTCCTGTTTCACAAGTCCAAATGGGCTCAAAATTGGCTTAGGATTTAAGGAATGGTTATAGTTCTTTACTGTATGAATATTTTCCATATAACATGAATGGTTCACGCACAGTAGCCAATTAAGGATTTGGCCAAAATCTGCCCCTACTGAAAGCTTGTATCTCTTTTTGACATGTCCAAATGGGCTCAAAAGTGGATCATACATTAATTAATGGCTATATTTCTCTACTGTATGAAAATCTTCCATAGGCCATGGAAGGTTTACACACAGAAGCCATTTGAAGATTTGGCCCATTTTGCCTGGTTTGCCCAGATCAGAAGCCTGTCAAGGGGGCATTTTTATGGAAAATTAGTGTTTTCATGGTTTTCCCCACCCTTGAAAGTGTAGAAAAATGATTTGGAACCTTGAAGAATCTTTGAATATGAGGGGTAGAAAAATAGTTGAAAAAAACCGGGTTTCCCCCCAAAAAACTGGCAAGAATTTTTTTTTCATCAAAAATGGTGGTTACCATAAGATTCTAAACCCTTGAAAGTGTGGGAAACAAACTAGAAATCTTGTAAAAAGTTTAATGCTGCAGGCCAATGGAATTTACGCCAAATTCCTGTTGAAATTAAATTTTACATGTGAAGAATGCATATTCAGGCTCCAAAAGTATTTTTACAAATTTTGATAAATAAAGAAGTATTGGAAAAAAAATTGAAATCACAAAAAAAGGTTGAGTAATGACCTCAAACAAAATATTTGGAAAAACCGGGTGTGTGTGCGGACAACCGCGTGCGCGCCGTCGGCGGCTAACCGTCCGCTCGACGTTGAATTGACATAAAACCGCGTGTCAGCGCGGATTACCCGGGTTTTTTTAACAATGCCCTTGGTTTTATTCTCAATCTGAATTTAATTTTTTAATATTCTGTGGGTTGACTTATGAAGATAATACATACTACAAATTGATTAAGACTGTAAATTTGCAGCTAGTTACTACTGTGCCAACATTGGATTTTGCAGTGCACATTTGAACAAGTGTGCCAAAATGATGATGCAACCACTTTAAAAATTAGATTCTCATGTGTTGGTGAGAAGATGGAACTTGACAAGGCAAATATTACATTGTGGAGGGGAGAACTTGATATGTGGTTTCATAGGGTTTGGCATTTCAAAGGCAAAATTTCACATTCAATAGATCCAAATGGGTGTATTCCACAAAAAAAGGTCACATTTCTCATTGAAAACTTGAAGTGGTCATGAATAAAAGTTTAAAATAAGAAAAAACGGATTTGTGGGAATCATGAGGAGAACTTAATTTGATTTTATTCCACGCAAGGAAAAAGAGGGCCCTGTTTGGCATCGTAAATCTTGCAGGTGTAAATAATACCTTTGGTGTATTTGTTTCTATTTCTCAAGAAGCTAAGTAATACAGCCATCTTTCTGGTAAAAATCCTGATAAGGGAACCACATATCGTGGCCATTTCCATTCCCTAACTGGCCCCATACCATACCTACCTAATCCTCTCTCCATCCTACCGATTAGGTTGTATGCATCATTTTTTTTTGGTTGGATGTAAAAAAAAAGAGACTGGAATCAGTGTTTTCCTATCATTTTTTTTTTTTTTTTCAATAGATGTTATTGGTGTGAGAGAAAAAACAAACCAGCTATCCACCATCAATTTTCCATAAATAGAAAATATGAATAGGCACCAAATTTTTCCTGGTATGCCTTTGACGAATCGGCCAGTAGCCCGTTTGAAATGAACTTCTGCCACCATAGCGGCACCACAGAGTACAAACATCTTGAGAGCAGGTACTCGTGGATCAAGCGTGGAAACGGCAGAGATAACTGATTATCAATGATACGCACATATCCCATCCACGCATTGAGTTATCAGTTCTTTCTCTTCTTCATCTCATTCACTTGGTGCTACACTTGAAAGATTAATCAACACGTACGATACTCGTGGAAAATCCCACTGAAGATCATACCTCCCATCATCCCAGCCGTCTTCGCCGTATCTTTCCCAAAGGAAGCAAACATAGATTCCGCCGGATTCCATCCACAGAAGACAATATTTCGCCTAAAGATGGCATGCCAACCTGCAATTCCACATAAACAAGAAAAAAAAAATCAGTGTCTTTGTGTACAAGAATTGAATAGACATTTTAAATTGACAAACCTTTTGACCAGAATGTGATCATGCTCTCACGCTCCAATAGGTCGTTGAATAGAGGCGGATAAAGTGTCGAGTCAAACTTCCCTGGCGCTAGATCTTTCGGTAGGACATATGGGCCGAATTGATATACAGCTATTTCGAGTAAGTTGAGAAGGCATCCCAATGTCTCGATAGAAGCCCATGATACTGCCTGTTTTCAATCAACCAATAACAAAAACCATTCTCCGCTCAATCGAACTTTTTCTTTCAAATAATACTCTTGGGATATGATCATAGGTGATAGTAGTACTAGAGCTTAATGGTTTTCTCTCCTCAGAGAAGAAAAAAAAGGAAACCGGGATGTAGTAGAATGAAGCAGAAAGGACGCACGGCAAAGTAGAAGGACGTCAAGTAATCAAACTGGGTGAACTTCTTGAGGAATTGTAATGGAGGAATGTAGTCTGCTATGACTCCATAAGCGCCATAGGGATGTTGAGCGTTGTTGGCAGCAATGATCCACAGTACGGTGCCCGTTATGTGACAGACGACAGTCTTGCATAGGGTATGTATGAAGAACTGGCCCACACTCATCTTGGCACCACGCGGAACAACGTCTAATGCTGGTGCCCAAGATGTTTCAAGTCCTCTAGGACTTTGGATAAAAATATCTCACTTTTTGTCAGATAGCCGTCCATAGTTCATCGTGATTTTTTTTTTATGATTGGATTAAGAAAATGTTATTATTTCATTCACCTAAAAAGGAGCCATATGGTAAACTTGACCTTTTCCAGGAAGGATGGTGTTGGGTTTTGTGGTACAAGGCGCTCTTGTTGGTCTTTCTTATCATCTGGATCACCTGTATGAGAAGGGAGAGGTCGAGATAAGGAAGGATCAAATTTTAGTAGTTCTCATTGTGCTTCCAATTCACGAATGAAAAGAACCTGAACAAAAAGAAAAATCTTTATCCCACTGAGATAAGAAAGACGGAAGAAGTGAAAAAGAAAGTTAAAGATAATCCCATCACATACCACGATAGTTACCAGCCTTGATCAAATCACTCTTCGAAGCGAAAACAGAGCCTCTGTAGAGGCCGAATTGCAGAGACAAACAGACGGCATGGAAAGTAGAAAAGGAGATAAAGGCGAAGTTCCAGTGAAAGAACTCATTCAGCGGATAAAAGAGTCTGATGTATGTGCGGGTGACAGTGAGATAGATTGTGAGCGGGATTAATCCCATTCGTATCAGCTTGACTTGCTTGGATTTCTCGTAGATCGGATTCATTAGAAATGCTTGGATGATGAGTGGGATCAAGAACGTGTATCCTACCACCATTCTCTTGAATTGATTGTCGCTGAATGGCTCGTCCCCCCAAGTACCCATTGTGGCCATTTTATACTTGCCTTCCCAGAAATATCTTATGCACTAGACCCGAAGTCTTCCACTCTTTCTAATTCACGGTTACCAATCTCAAGTCCTTTAGAAGAATTGATGATATGAAGATAAATACGAGTTGGAGATTGAAGTACTAATGTTATCAAAAAAAAAAAAATACGCGATTCTTGTGATGAACTAGTCACAGCACCACCTTCTACTCGAAGATAGGGCCAATTGACACAGTGGGAAAGTTTATATCCATCCCTGATTGTCATTGTTGTTGGTTGTAATTGTTTTCTCTTTTTTTTTTTTTCTTCCTTTTTTAAAAAAAGAAGGAGGTGAACTTTTGAGAGAAGAGGAGGTTGAAGAGGAAGCACCAGGATAAATTTACATATTCAGAGATGAACATGACAATGAGAGAGGGGACGACGTATCCTGAATAGGAAAGCTCCTATGAATTGAATCGAGTTCAAGAGTTACAACATGATCAGTGAGATTGAACGATAGTGGTATTAATACAGCTTTTCGCATGCACCATTGCTCTCTCTCTCACTCCGCCTACACTGATCAATTCGCAAGGAGGCCGGAAGCTGCCAAGATTCCAGGCTGGCTGGAAAATACTCGATACGTACTGATATATCAATATTTATGCAAATAGATACGCTCACACAGGAGAAGTAAAAGGAGCGCCTATAGGACCCCGGAGACCCCCTATATAGGTGGGTGACCAAAATGTATGAAATTTTGGCCAAAAATCACAAATGGTACTCACCAAAAAGGTATGAATGGCCATTTTTTTCATGTAGCATACTCACCTGGATGTATGAATATTGGGTCAAGGATGAGTTTTGACCAATTTTTTCACCTATTCTCATGGTTTTCTGTGCTTTTTCAGGGCCTTAGTGGCATCAAACATCCAAGATGAATCATTTATTGCCGTATTTGGGTGACAAAATGAGATAAATCCACTTGATTGGCTCTGGAATGAGCGATCTACCCCCCAATCCCCCAAAAACCCGAAATTCCCCTCCCCCGAACCCGCCCCTCGGTGGAAAGGTTACTCACAAAAAAGGTATGAATGAGCTCTGAAAATGTATGAATCTTCCCAAAATCTGAGATTTTTGGTTACCCACCTATATAGGGGGTCTCCGGGGTCCTGCGCCTATGCGATAAAACCCAATGTTATTATGTTATGCATGGAGACTGCAAGCTCATCCACGTAAAGCAGAAGGGGAATATGTAACACCAGGAAAAAAAATATGGACAAATACGTATATAGCACAACCAGAAAAGAAGCGGGGCGAGAGCATGTTTTCTAATATGTGATCAAGCTAAAGCAAGTCTTTATATTTCAAAAAATATCAATATCACTGACACTAACACTAACAACATCAGTAAAAGACTTGTTCTTTTTTTTTTTTTGCAAGTATAGACATACAAAAAATAGTGTCCCCTCAGACTCAGTCAAGGAGGAAACGTTCTGCAAGTAGAAAGAATAAAACCGAGAGAAACAACCACATGGAAAAGAACGCTACCAGGAAAGGGGTTTTTTTTTCAAGCAATTGAATAATACCTGGGGATATTATATATATATATATGTCATTGTTGTTGTTGTTATTTTTTTCAAGGGTTTGTTAGTTGTTTACTAAAACGGTACATATATGTGGACTGAAACTAGAACAGACAGATGAGAAGGGGAAAAACCAGGAAACAGAACACACACAGAGATGAGCAAGAAAGGAACAAGAATCAAGATCAAGAGGTGGGGAGGACGTGGAGCGCGTTGAATTGATCAGCCAAGAGATCCGTGGCGAGTGGATCAGCAGGGTTGAGCAGAGGAGGCAGCGGGGAGTCGAGCGGCGCGGGGAGGCCGTGGCCGGCATGAAAGAACGGTGCGGGGTCGAGGTCTTCGAGTTCCGAGAGGTAGGGGTTGCTAGGGATGGATTTGGAGGGAGATGGGGACTGGTCGGAGGCGCGGGGGTGGCGGCGGGGATCGGCGGTGTCCGTACAAGAGCCGGGCGAGTCCAGGTCGATCAGCAGCTCGATGTCCGAGCCCGGCGTCGTGCCCGATGCCGGCGACGCCGGCGCGGGCGCCGGGATCGATACCGCTTTCCCGTTCCGCAGCACCGCGACTAGCCCTCCGCCACACAGACACCGTTGTCGCTCCGGCTTGATCGAGTCCGAATGCCGCCCATACCTATATCCCCCACGACATAGTGAGTCTCTCCGTCATCACGTGAGAATAAAGATTCAAGTACACAAAACTGACACTCGAGAACAGTCCGTGCGGTTGCAGCTCCACTTGAATTTATAGCTGATCTCGTAACTGTGACGCGTGGTGACGATGATGTCGGGCATGGCGGCATGGACCTTGCGTCCCCAGGCTTGGAAAAAGCGGCCGTGATTTTCGCGCTACAGAAAACAAGTCAACACTGATCAATAGCTATTGAAGAAAAAAAAAAAAATGGATAAAGATGTGATGGATTTCCAGTCAACGAAAAAAAAAAAAAAAAAATGCCCACCAGTCGTTGATCGATAGCCCAGCAAGCGACATGGCACAGCTCGTGGGCAAGGGTGTTGCGCAGTCGGGCAACACAATCGACGACCTTGAGTGCCAACTCGACCCTGTAGTTCGCCACCCGATTCCCAGCCTTGTCATGCGAGTAGGCGAAGTGTGCCCTCCCGGCCGTGCTGTTCAACCGCTTGCTCCAGAACACCTCGATGGGCGGCAGCTGGCGCCCAAAGATCCGCTTGTTCATCTCCAAAACCAGCTCCCTGGCCAGCTCTTCCCGGATCTCCGCAAACGGCACCGACCCGTCTTGCGGCACTGCTTTCTTCTTGCCACCAGTCGCTTTCTTCGGCTGTGTGGCTCCTTTCTTCGGCTGTGCGGTTTCTTTCTTCGGCTGTGCGGTTTCTTTCTTCGGTTGAGCGGGCTCCTTTTTCGGCTGAGGGACTGAAGTCTTGCTTGTCCCTCCTCCCGCTTTAGCCTTTGGTTTGTTAGTCTCAGCTGTGACTTTGGCGGGTTTGGGAGACGACTTGGGGCGACTGTCTCTGCGTTTGGTCTGGACCTTCTGATCATCGCTGGGGCTTTCATCACTCGAGTAGACCTGGATGCGGCGATTGTGTGGTCCTGCTTGCACCTTTGGTTTGTCGTTCTCGCTCATCACTTTGGTGGGTCTGGGAGAGGACGACTTGGGGAGGCTATATCTGGGTTTGATTGGGGCCTTTGCATCATCGGCAGAGCTTTCATCGCTGGAGATGACATAGCGGCGGCGATGGATCAGCCCTACATGGGTCTTCGGTTTGTCGTTCTCGCTCATCACCTTGACGGGCTGAGGAGATGAGGTGAGGCGGCTATCTTTGGGTGTGATTTGGACCCTCTCCTCTTCCTTATCGTCGTCGTCGCTAGAGGAACTGTCATCGCTGGAGATCACACGGCGGCGTCCACTGTTCGGTCCTGCTGGGGCCTTTGGCTTGTTGTTCTCGCTCACCGCCTTGGTGGGTTTGGGAGAAGAGGTCTTGGGGCGAGGGTTTGTGGGGTTGATCTGGATCTCCACATCGTCGCTCGAGCTTCCATCATCACTTGGGATGGCGACGCGGCGTAGATGGGTAAGGGTGGGCACGTCGTTGCAGTGGGCATGGTTTTTGGATCCCGGCTCGCCGAGCGGGTCGCAGCTACGGAAAATGGGAATGTGGGAGATAGAGGATGGATGAGACGGGATACCCTACAACAATCTCGCCACGCCAACATGAATGTGGAGAGCTCTCACCTCGTCGAATAGCTGTTGGTCGTGAGCGCTTTGGATCGGAGCTTCTGGAATTGAAGGGCTCTGGACGGTGCAATCCTGTAGATCAAAAAGCACGCCAAATCAGGGAAAAGGATGTGATAAAAGCAGTGCTGTAAACATACTCGATGGAATCGTCGCTTTGGCTATCATCCACGCCAACGATTCGATGGATGGATGAGGAGGGAGATTTCTGTTTGCTGTGGCTAGCCCTGAGGCTGAGGGAGCTTTTCCGAAGGCTGCGTCGAGGAGCTGAGCCCTTGTTAATGTGACTCGAGGGTTTGGGAGATTTGGCGGAGAATGAGTTTGAACTAAACCGTGATCGATCATCATCGTGCTCTTCTTCTTCATCGCTGCTGTCTTGGATCACACGTTTGGGCGTCACCCCGGGTCGCTTACGTGTTGAGGGGCGTGTGGGATTGAGGATGATGGACTCTTCCTTCTCTTCTTCTTCCTCTTCTTCTACTGTGGTGGTTTCCGTGTCGACGAGAAGTACCTTGGGATCGAAGGAGTCGGTCGAGTCGTCGGATTCGTCTTCGGGTATCGGCTTGATATCATCTTCTAGGGATGCATCAACTTCATCGTGTGTTTCTGATGGCGTTTGTGATGAATGGGGTATGTCAGGTTTGAGATCTCCATCCGTGGAATCATCTGGGGAAGGAATGTGACGCGATTTGGTGGCGACAGGAGAAGCTTTTGTTTGACTAGTAGTAGTGGAAGGTTTCTTGGGAGGGTTGGATCGCGACTTGGGTGGCACAGAGTGTGGTGATTTCTTCTTAAGATCGAAGGGGCTCTTGCTGGAGCGAGAACGATCGAGGATGTCGAGGTCGTCGAGCAGGACTTGGATATCCGGCTTGGGAGATTTAGTGGGACTGGGCTGTTTTTTGTGTATGATGGATGATCTGCGGGGTCCTATGGAGCGCCTGGTGGGTGGCTTGTACTGGGTAAGTGGTTTTGGGTCGGGTGCAGGTTTGCTGGGTATGCCGAGATTGAGAACGAACTGTGTGATCATGTGTGTTGGATGATGTTAGTTTGGTTTGAAAAAAAAAAAAAAAAACATGTATTTATGTAGTGGGGAGTGAGACTGCTGACGTGTTCCGTGGGGTGGTTCTCGGTCTCTCTTCCACCACCAAGGGTTAGGGATGAGTTGTTAGTGTTGAATTTCTTGGCGCTGTTCTCTGCTAGTTGTCTTAGACGTGACTTGGGTTTGTCGGGGGACATGAATATATCCAGTATGTCGTCCTTCCTGTTCTTGTTCTTGTTCTTGTTCTCTGGTGAGTTATGGTTAGTTTCGGTTGTGGGAGTGACTGGTTGTGATCGTGCATGTGCTGATGAGCTGATGAGTGCGAGTGCGCGTGATGCAGCCACTTCGATGCGGTCGTGTTCGTCGTGTTGTGCCATTCGTTCTGCTTCTTCTGGATAGGGTATTTACTTGAATATTTATTTATTTATGTTGATACAATGTTTGTTGGTGGTAATGATGTATTTATTTATTTATCTGTTTCGTTCCGGTTGGTCAACAAGCTATTGTAAGACTGAGTGAGTCTTAGCAGTGCCTTGAAGTGGGAAGAGACTGAACAAGAAATTAAATCAGAAAAAAAAATATTTAAACACATATAGAAATAAAATCAACCTGCTTATGTAAGCGGCGGTGTAGAAGTTCAATCATGACAACTCAAAGAAGCTTAAAGAGGCTATATTAAAGTATGTAGCCTCTAGCTTAACTAAGCCTCGCGAGCACGAGCACGAAGTGCGAGTGCGAGCGAGGCTTATGACCTAAGTCGGGTCGCTTGGTGGTGAGGATCTGTTTTTTTGTGTCATTTCCAGCGTATTGTTCAGTACAACCTGCTCAGTCCATATTCATCCCAGACTGATTAGACAGAAAGATGGGATATGATCTTTCTCATCTTCCCATCATTTATCATTGTCTCTTATCTTGTCCCTTGTGTTCTTTTTTCCTGTTTCCAAAAAACTCGTTGTTTTTGTTTCCTTCATTAATTCAATTAACGTACGAATCAGAAAGCCATGATCTCAATTGTCCAATTGACTGTTGATAAATTCAACGGCACAGAGGGATCTGCGGAGAGAGAGCTAGCGGCAGAGAGAAAGCATAAGGAGAGATCGACAAGAGAGATATTGACATAAAAAACAATACCGATTGATCTCAGCAACACTCACCTCAGCTCACCTCCATCTCCGAAATGGCCCGAAGACAAAACCAGAAGAAAAGAGCCGTACATTGTGTAAAACGCATTGGCATCTCAAGCAGAGACTGCTGGAAATGGATCGAGACAAGTTGCGAGAATGTATCAAAGCAGGCGCCAAAAAAAAATACGGTGGACAGAGGCCGAAATCGCTTCAGGTAGACGCCGTGATGAGCCTCGTCGAACTTCGTCACACCTTTGTCATGGCTGGAACCGGCTTCGGCAAGTCGCGGATTGCTGAAATGTATCTCAGCCTTTTTACTGCCAAGGACGGAATTATCCTTGTATTGAATCCTCTTGACGCGTTAGGAGACAACCAGGTTGCTGTAAAAATTGCTCAAGGATTTACAGCAGTCAACTTGTCCAAGATGACATTCAATCAGTCTCTTTCTAACAGGATTTCGGCGGGATTCTACAAGTTCGTCTACCTGAGTCCCGAGACGTTTGTGGACAACGAGCTTTTTGGTTTGCTGTACTACTCGCAAGAATTCCAGGCCCGCCTCATCACAATTGTGATCGACGAAGCGCACATCATCTATAGCTGGGGATTGGTTGCCAGTGGCGAGGCAAAAACGTCTTCAGCTCACCTCCGGACCCACGATGTGGCTGTTTTTCGACCATCGTATGGCGACATGGGGTCGCAGTTGATGGCGAACGAGGGTGTGCCAATGTTATTTTTGTCAGCAACTTGTCGCCCGGTAACCATGGATGCCATATTTGAGAGTCTAAACCTTGAGCCAGATAATGTCAACATCATCCGCGGCGAGCTCACAAGGCCGGAAATTAGGATCTTGCGATTTCCGATGAACTCATCGTTAAAGAAGGTGGATGACCTCCTTCAGATGTTTGGCCCAAAAGACAAAATCCCAGACAACGACCTACTTCCTACACTTATTTATTCCGGTTCACGCAATGCCACCGGCCAGGTCTTGAAGGTTGTGAATGAGGCCCGAGGGAGTTGCGGAGGAGAGAACAATCCTCACAGTACTCTCATCCGTCGCTACCATGCAGTCACTGGGAAGCTCGATAAAGTCAATATAATCGGTGGATTCGAGGGGGCCGAATTCCCATGCATCTCGTGCACAATGGCGTTGGGATTGGGTCAGAATTGGAGCCGTGTCAGACGTGTCATCACCATTGGGCGAGCAGATCCATCCAACATCTGCCAGATGATTGGTCGTTGTGGACGGGATGGCAAACTGGGTCTTGTGATTCTCTTTATGGAAAAGAAAAGAAAGGGCGGTAAAAACAAAGCTGAGGACTTTTCTTCTTCAGACAAAAGAACTGATGACTTGAGGATGGACGCTTTAGCCATCACTCCAGTCTGCCTCAGAATATGTTTCTCGATTGACAACTTGTGAGTATTTTTCCCAACATTCCTATTCATGTAATAAACTTTTGTCTGACCTCTCTTGGAACTATTCAGGCTGGGCTATATTCCCAGGTCCCCTGAAGATGCTAATGTCTCCAGGGAGAGATTGCGAGAGGAATCCAAAGGCTTTCTGGCTTGCAAATGTTCCAATTGTCAACCTAAGGAAGCCGAGCTTTTGCGCAAACACATCTCCCGAATGACATCGGAAAATTTTGATTCAATGTGTGAAAATGCTAGCGATCTTGAAGACATTGATGATGTTGTACCTAAGAAGAAGGGGAACACCCGTGGAAACAACAACATTGAATTGATTCCAATACTCAGCAATCTCTCAGAGCGCTTGATTGCCAATTTTGCGCATTTTTTTCGCTCCCAGTTCTCCGAATCCTCGTCATTTGTGCCATCAGACCTCTTTGACCAAGAGGATGCCGATGCAATTTCCAAAAGTTTAGATAAAATCCAAGATTCATCAAGTCTCAATAAATGCATTGGAGGAGAAAAACTTTCCGGCCAATCTGAGATGCTATACGGCTCGGTGAAAAACTTTCTAGAGGGTGATGATTATCAAAATCACTTGGCCAAGCTAGCCACCTACAATCAGCATATTGAAAGAGAAATGCAGCGACTGCTCCGAGAGAAGCAAGAAGCCGTGGATCGCAAAGCACAGTCTGAAAAGGATAAGCGAAATGAAGCAGAAGAAAGAAGAAGAATTGCTGCCAATAAAAAACGAGCTATCGATCTTGATAAAGTGAACAAAGTTAAACAAAAAGAATTGGACAAGGTAGAAAAAGAAAAAAAAAAGCATCAGAGAAAAAGGAAGCCAATGTGATTGCAAAACAGAAGAAAGCTGAAGAAAAGAAAAATAAGGATATCAAATCCAAGAGGAAAGCGGAAGAAATGAAACTAGAAAAAGAAGTCAAAAAAAAAAAAAGAAAGATGAGAAGGATCATCTCGAGAAAGAAGAAAAAGAATCCAGAATGAGGGAGAGAAAAGAAAGAGGAACACTTCGAAAAAACAAAAAAATTAAAATCGAAGGAAAAATGGACTTCTGATCGGTTGGAACTTGAGCGATTCCATCAAGACATGTTGCAAAACCTCAACGAGCCCAGTAGTAGCAGGCAGTTAGCCTGAGTTTTCTTCAGATCCATCCGAGTCCTCGTCATCGGAACTATCATCCTCATCTGTGGAAGTTTCCAAATCCTCCTCTTCCTCTGAAGAGCTTTCACTACTTGGACCACCATCGGAATCCATATTTTGGGTTGGAAGATCACCTGCATCCCAACGAATAATTGGCGGGGGTCGCAGACGATTTAAGCGACCTGCACGGTAGTCGCTAGAAATTTTTTTTACTCCTTTCGCATAAAAATTTGGGACTGGTTCAGGGATGTACTCATTGCTCTTTCCCAATCTTCTTGCTCCAGCTGTTCAAAGACATCTGGTTCATCTGAATCCGGTTTTGAAGCTGTTGATTTCTCCACTAACCTGTTGAAGATGAGGTGGAAAAGAAAGGGTGTGTGTACTTCGGCAAGTTCTCTCTCTTGTACGGACTTCGTTTTTTCATCAAAGAAGGCCTCGTTGACTTGCTTGCTGCTATAGTATTCGCCATTAGGGTAACAGCCCCCTGGTGGTTTTTGTTTTACCGTGATCCGAGTGGCCTAGAATGTGACAAGAATAAATAAGATGGCAGATTAGATAAAACCAGTGATCATCATAAAAACTTGATCATACCTCACAAAGCATTTCGGCTTCCCAGGCAACTTTCCCGACTTCCTTGGTGCATACAAAGTCCCTCACGGCATGCAACATAGCCAATGTTGAATTCCATCCACGTTGGGTACGCCAGTAACGTCGTTGAGTTGCTGCTTGGTCGTTCTTGATGCGGAGAAGGGATATTATGAAGGATTTGGGATCGTGATCTACACTGGCCATGAAATCAAGTATCGCTGTTATCTTTGATTCTTCACTTCGGTATCTCCTTGGTGGATCCAGGTGTTCAAAGGTTGGCTGAGACATTTTCCTGCAGAATAAACGCTGACGGCAAGGAACAAGTGGGATGAATTCAGATAAATCCAAGGATGAACAAGTCTTTCTACCCAATGAGAGTACTTGCGATTGGCTGGATGTATGCTCTTGGGTTCCTGGATATATGCGGTTTAATAAGCGATCGGCGCTTGTGACCAGCTTGATTGAAAAAACCTCACTTTTTTCACACTAAAATATCATGGGATTGATTACAAGTCCGAAAGTTCAGATGGACTTTTTTTCTCCATTTTGCAAAGCACAGCTTTTTCTAAAAAATATATATATATAAAAAGAACAACAAAGCAGAAAAGCTTCAGGAATAGCTGGATTGAAAGGGAAGATGCCTGCGATCACAGGCAGCCGCTTTTGCAAGGATCACCTGTGCCAACTTTTGCCACAGATGGGTCCAAAGTTGGCAGACTTCCCGTTTCACCAAAACAGAAATGACCTCACGTGCCAGCATGACAACTTAAGTCATAAGCCTTTGCTCGCACTCGCACTTCGTGCTCGTGCTCGCGAGGCTTAGTTAAGCTAGATGTAGCCTATACAATTGGACCTCTTAATTGGACTGTATCTTGCGAAGTGTCTAGCTTGTACATTTCCACTTCAGGAACCTCACCACTGCCAACACATCTTATGTACGAAAAAAAGAAAGAAGTACACGCGTACATAAATACATATTTAATCTGTCAAAAGCAGCGGCCTTGTTGAGAATATTTTCATCACTTGCTGGCATGCTACACATTATGAAAGAACAAAGTGAAGAAGAAAATTGAGCACGATATATTCTTACACGCAGTAATTTACCCAAGAATAATAAAAAAATAAAAATAAAAATACTGAACAAAGTGACAACGCATCCAAACGGAACCAAGGGGTAAACCGGAGAGGCAGAGAAGAGATAATACAATATAGTGTATCATATACATGATGCAAGCTGAGAGGGCATCTCGGGGGACTGTTGGATAATGATCTATTGGAAGGGAAAGAAAAAAAAAAAGGGGGGGGGGGGGGAAGGAAGGAATCAGTCGTTGGAAGCGGATCGTCCAAGGATAGGCACGGATTCTTCATCATGGTCGCTATGGGGATCATGGCTTGACTTCCTGAGCTTGAGAGTAGAGCGGGATTGCTTATCGAATTCGGGGCGTCTGAGGCCGAGGGAGATGGAGAGAGACAGGGAGATGAGGGCGCCACAGATAGTGATGAGGAAGGCTGGACGATAGCAGTCCTGGCGGTCGTTGCAGACCCAGTGATGATTGTCACCGTCATCATCGTCGGATGGGCGGGGCGCACTACTGGGGTGGGAATGCAAGTCAAAGATCTTGCCAAAGCTGAGGTTGAACACTTGCCCACAGAAGAGGGGCGCGAGGTTGAGCAACCCAAAGTTAGTCGCAAAGTGCCGCAGCCCAAACCACTCCAGCATTAGCGCCGGCCCGATGCCATACATGTTCCCATACGCAAACCCCACCAGCGCTCCCAGCCAGACCACACCGTCCATGTCATCCACCATGTAGTAGCCTACCAGCTGGCTCATCAGAAACAGACACGAGATCCAACAAAGCCACCACACTCGCCCAAGAGAGACTCGTCGCTTCAGTTGATCCGATAACGTCCCCGCAAACACCCGCCCGCCACAATTGAAAATCGATAATAACGACACCGCATGCGCTTGGTAGATCCTCACATCATCGTTCGAGCTGTCCGGTGGTGTGGGGCCATGAACAGCCACAAGCATCGTACCTCTTGTAAATAAAAAATAAATAAAAATCAGTCACACACATGTTCTCTCTCCAATATATGGCTGAAGATGGCTGAAGATCATACAATCACGACGAAACAACTCACAGATTGTTGATAATCATTAAGCCAATACCACAGCAGCAACTCATCACCATCCAGATCATCCAAAAGTCAGGCTCTTTCGCCAGAGCCCATCCCGAGATATCCAACTGGGCCTGAGGCGGCAAGAGCTGGGTATCTTCAGCCGGGTCATCGTTTCCGGGATAGCTTGCGTGTTGCTCTCTAGGAGCGGAAGGACCATGGTCATCCGAGTCAGGACGATGGTTGAGTCCGACGAACAGATAGCCCATGGCTCCTAGAAGGATAGCCAGGGAAGGCCCGATGCTCAAAAGCGCGAGCAGGACGCTGGTGTCGGACTGAGCGATATGAGAGCCTATGGTAGTCCAGAAGAACGCCGAGAGGCCGAAGCCCGCGAGCACGGTGCCGATAGCTGTGGCGCGATGGGCGGGCTCGAACACGGAAGCTGTGCCCGTGATGGCGCAGCTGTTGGCGATTGACGAGCCCAGGCCGGCAAACAGATTGCCCACAAGGGTCTGCACCACCACTAGCGGCAGCTTCGGATGCGAATACAGCAGCCATAGCAGCCCGTATCCCAGCGAGATCAGCGCCCCGGCCGCCAGAAGCGGTACCGTCGACCCGTATCGGTCTATGACCGGCCCTACCAACGGCGACGAGATGTACATGCCCAGGTTGCCCGCTAGCCCGATCACGTTCAGGGCGGTGGAGGAGAGATGAAGCCTGTGGCCGAGTTGCACAGAGTATATTGAAAACGCATCTGCACAAAACCCACCCCAAAAAAGACAGCGTTCAGTGTGAATATAAGATGCGCTCCATCCCAACTCAACTCGCTTATTAGAGGTGTGCAAGGTGAGACTCACAGTTGGTGCCAGCGCTCAACGCGATAGAGACACTGGAGAGGAGCGTCACGGCCTTACGGACCTTGGAGCGTCCACTCATGGTTATCGCAAGCTGATCCCGGTGGGAACGGTGTGTTACGGTATTCGATGCAGTGGAGAGTGGATGGTTGCTTTCATGTGGTTGGTTGGTTGTGTGCATCCGGTGGGGGCACAACAACAAACATGCGCGAACCCAAACAAGACAAAGAGTACATACTGGCAACTGTCAACACGCGCCGCCCGCCATGGGCGTACGTCGTAGCAGCACGGCTCGGGGCCCCCCGCGGGGGTATTCACACCCAACCAGCAGGCTGCAGCGGTCGGCCAACCATGTGGTCAACTGAACAACATTAGATAGGTGGAGCCTCTTAAGCCTCTTCATGATGTAGCTCAGAACATCATCATCCTGGAGCCCTTCTCAAAAGCCCCTGGGGATTGTTCTGTCAGGTGTATTTGATGGCTGATAAATGTATAGTTTTCCTAACGGTTATCTCTATTGGCGCCCTTCAATTTTTAACAAAATATTCAAAATTGGCCATCTTTGGCTGTGTTTTCTTAAAAAAAGGAAGAAAAAAAGAAACCCTTTGCTTTGCTGTTGTATCATGCAAATGGATAGCAATCATTTTCTATTCAATTTGCCTCTGAACCACAGAGGATCAATCTTTGGAGGTAGAACTTAAAAGAGCCCTTGAAGAATTGAAAAACAACAGCATAGCTTCTCAGCTCATTCCTTTTCACAGTTGAAAGCCTCCCCTGATCCTATTTAGCTTGCAGAGCACTTGAGAATCCCAACCTGATGAATTAGATACCTAAGAAATTTTTAGAAAGAAATCTCTACCACAATTTTCACAAATTTTTTTCTTGAAAAATGTGTAAATGAGATTGAAGTTCTTATCAACTGATCACCTGAGGCTGGAAAGAAAGATGTCATGAATATCCTTTAAGCTTATTTACTCAAGATGAGGAAATTAAGGATATAAACAAACTGCAATTCTAATTGATCAGTGTATATTCAATCAACTAATCAATTTTCAAAAAAAAATCATTGCCTTCATTTCCCACCATCAGATAAGAACAAGCGGCGCCTTGTTGATTTGTTTAATGCCCATGAATTTATGTTAATCATGATGAAAATGAGAAGGGAAAGAATTACTTGCACTTAAGAGAAATGAAATAGATTCTAGTCTTGTTTTTTTTTTTTTTTTTTTTGTCAATATGTGCCAAGCCTGCACAGTCAGTCACACCAGTGTGTGACTTACATCTTCAGCCTTCCAAAGTTGAGGAAGCCCCTCCCTGAATTTCTGAAAGCAAGCCGCTGCGTGCGCTACGTGCGTACCCAGCCAAGAGTCGAAGCCTGACCTTCTCATCAGCTCTTGTGTGTTTTATATCATGGTGTTTGCAGTCGGCTCCATTAATAAGCCATATCTTTCTTGATAGAGGTTGGAGACCGATCATCGGAGAGGGTATTTATTTGTATGTGGCCGGTAAAGCTGATAACCACAGCATACATATCCCTTATCACCAAAGCGATGCAATCTTTAAGCTTGCAGAGAGCGGAGACCACTCATATTTAATATGTATGGCGCTTCGAGGTTGGCAAGTCACTCACATTAACTATTGCCCGGATTGATAACTTCCAACAGGTCTACTACATGAACATTTTTCCGTGTAGCGGTGTAACCGAGCAAGATTCAGGGATCAATTGGTGCAATATGCCCTTTGTGTTGAGTAGTTGACCGATGGTGAGGCACAGAAAGCAAGATGGCGTAGCATATGCTCCATATGGTAGGCATCCAATAGTATCATCGAATGCTACTTTTTTTTTTTTTTTTTTTACATATTTATCCTGATGCAGGTGCTGCCGCGGGGGGGTATTTTTGTATCACTATCCAGCTCCGGTACTGTGGCAGACAGCTCGGTTATCAACCCTACCGGCGCATGTGGGTGTGTCTGTATAGCAACTCAACTTCAGCAATCCTAAGCTGGTTGCGGACTTGCCCTGCTTCATGCAGGGACCTTTTTTGTGCTGCGTGAAGTATTTTGATATCAAGGCCAATATATGTACAACATTATCAAACCAATCAAGTTGAAATCAGGGGAACCGGGGCCTATTACATAGCGAGGAGTCAGGCGTGTCCTGAAGCAGGCCGTGAGACAGGCATGATTACATTGGTGAATGTTTTTTGTTGAGCATCGGGATGAGCGTCCTTCTCATCCATGAGTATGTGTATGTGGGACTGTTAAGTCATGATGAGTTCATGATATTTATTGAGTGCGGCCTCAACTTCAGTTGTGCTGGATTGGGAGGAATGAGATCATGTTTATACTCGTTCCGTCTCCTGAGGTCTCGGGCAAGTTCGCTCAAGCTGCGCGACCAGGAGCTAGTGATCCAGACGGAAAAGCGCTGAAACTTGCGGGCCTGGATAGATTCAACCAGAGTGCCAAATTGAAAGAGTAACCCTTATGGTTGGCAGGTTAATGGTCATGCCCGCTCCTGCTGCTGCTGCTACACTGTTTGGCACTCCCGCAGACTGGAGATGGATGGCTGCTCTGGTTGGATGCTTGAGTTGCAGGTTGAGTTGATGCATGTGCCATCGATCTTTCACGTCTCCTCAATGCTCATGCGCATACACATATTTACATCCATGCCCATTGTGAGGTGGGGAAGATGTGGCTTATCTGGTCCTTTTGAGCAGAGCGAATTACGTAAATACATCCATATTGGGATGCTACAAACAAACAAACAAACCTAGTTGGCTGAGTTTGGGCTTATGTAAATACATAATTGCGCCCATAAATATGCTTCCATTCTCCGACTGGCTGATCTTCAGTCGCACTTTCTTTTTCCCTCTCCATCGAATTCGAATTCGAATTCGGACTCAGACTCAGACTCGGAATCGGAATCGGACTCGGACTCTTGGACTCGATACACTCTGACTCTGACTCTGATTCTCCATAAATCGGAAATCCTTATTATTAAATAAATTAATATGTCTCCTCCTCAACCTCATCCCAGCCTCATCCGATTCATAAACACCGACATTCCCGCCCTCATCAAACTCATTTCAGCCTACCTCACCCTCGCCACCCACAGGGGAGACCTGCTGCTCCTCACACTACCACCACTTCACCCTCCCACTAGCAAATTCCAGGCCCAGTCCAAACCTACCATCAACACCCACGACTATCTCTCCCGGTCAGTTTATCAACAAAACTGAACATCAAACAAACACCACGCGAGACTAAACTACTTTTTTTTTTTTTTTCTTTTCCTACAGCCTCATCAACCTCTGTCCCCTCTCCATCGATGGCGTCCTGCTCGGGCTGGTCTATCTGCAGCGACTCACCCATCTCAGCCTGGCCAGTAGCAGCCGATCGGAGAACAACAACAACACTGAGCAGGAGGATCTGATACCCATCAACTCGCTGACCATCCACCGGCTGATGCTCTCGTCCATGATCCTCGGTACCAAGTTCATCTCCGATCGCCCGCTCCTCCGGAAACGATTGAGTAAAGTCGCAGGGATCTCGGAGAGAGAGCTGGACCATCTCGAGCGCGAACTGCTCACCAAACTCGACTTCAAACTCTGCTGGTCAAACGACGAACTGATTCAGCTCACTCGAAACATCCTCACCTATCCCAAGCCACCCATCCCCATCTCCACCCAATCATCTCCCTCCCTCCCCTCAACAGTCATTGCTGCAACTACCACTCCAATCACTGTTGCAGGAACAACAACAACAATAACCAAGACTAACGCATCGCATCGGGCCTCCTTCTCTACCACCATCACTCCCTCAGACCACCCAGCCACTTCACCCATCAATGCATTGTTGAGAAGACACTCGACTAGCAGGGGACTCGTGTTTGTCAAGTCGCAGTTCATCGACTCGAACCTGCTGTCGGAGAAGTACGGCTTCAGCACCGACATCCACCACAGCCGAAGTTCGAGCGCCCAGGTGTTGGACAACCTGATTGACAACCCACTCCTCGCCACCGCCTCATCCTCTTCCGCATCCTCCCCCTCCTCCAAGCCCCGATCTACCTCCAAAATCCTCGTCACCCGCCTCGAACATAATCAAATCAAAATCTGTCACGCCCAGGTCTTCTAGTTCGAATTCCCTCGGCCCTTCCCGATTGGTTCTTGCTTATTATTTAATATCCTGCTCTCCGCCCTTTCGATCCGTCCACGATTTCCCTCGCTGTGTGTTGTCTAGCACATTATGACTGCTCCGAGCCCCACCTTACCCCTCTACCTCCTCACCGTCGCTCTCATTCCACCGCCGATTTCTTCCCATGTGCTCTCTACCACCATTGTTTTCATTTGAGGATTGGATCTTTTCCCGCTCACAACAGACTTTTTATGTGCCCCTCTCATACACATCCTATCTGTTCATCCCTCCCCACATTCCCCCTTCGAAACCAAAAGCATCACCCACACTTTATTTGTGTCAGTACTGCCTTGATGGATGGATTTTCTCGTTTCTTTCCCTTTTTTGTTTGTTCGTGTCGCGTCGTTGCGTCTCCTCCTCGACCTTGTTTTTTTTTTTTTTTGTTATTGGCTCCTCATCTCATCTCATCTACATGTCATGTGTGTGTGTGTGTGCGTCCTTCTGAATCCGTGTGGCTTTCCTTTTTGTTTCTTTGTCTGTCTCATTACATGCGGTGGTTGATTGTGATGATGAGGATGACGACGGCGCCCGTGTATTGGATATCCAAGATCTTCCTATCATGTCTGGACAATTCCCTCCTGATGCTGCATACATACATACACATATATTTATGTAGGGTTCTGTTCATTGCATACATACATAAATAGATGTCCCATCTGTCCCTTGGATGCTGTATAATGGCTCTTGTACTCCGCACATTTTATGCTTTGACACTTGGGTACGTTCAAGTAGATGGATCATTACCCTCGTCCTCTCCTTCCTGCTTCATCTGTGATACACATAGAAAGTTGTTTGCACAAACTTGTCACTAGGAAGATGAAGACACTGAATAAAAAATGGTTGGGACACGGAGTATGAATATTTGGCGGGATAATAAATGTTCTGTGACACAGAGAGAATTATAAGATGTTGAATAAATTGGATTATGTAAAAAAGATATGGTTATTATTTTCTTGCTCTTATTTATCATCTTGTTGCGCAGCTGGGAAGAAGTTCTGCGTAAGGTGGGGAAATGTTTCTTGGAAATCAACATGTATTGACATAGATTATTGGCAGGGACATGACCAGGGTTGTATTTTGATGGCTACATATTTGGTGAGAAAGTGGATCCTTGTAAGAAGATTGAGTGGCTCCAAGAAGGGCACTCATTTCTGCTCCTGTATATTCCTACTCATCATCCTCAACCAGAAATGCATAAATAAGTAGAATGGGAAGGAGGAGCTGGACCCCTTTTTTTTTTTTTTTGAATTTTTGGGAGAATTATCTGTGTGTAAACCTAAGGTGCTTGCTAATTGATTTAATTGTGCTCCTGGTTGATGTGCAAGTCAGGAGCTGAAATGGCATGGTTTTCTGCTCTTACAGCCAATCCCACAAACGTTGCAGCCTCGGGGGGCACCCCCGGACCAACTTTTTTCAAAAAACAATTGCGCCACACAGCCTGTACAGCAAGATGTACAGGCTGAGGGAGTCGACTGTCTCCCCACACAGGCTCTGCAATTGCCTGCGGGTACAAGCAACAATGCCCAGGTGACATGGACTAGCAGTAACTTTGCAAGAGGATTGCAATGGTGCTGGTCCCATCCTTCCAGTCCCAAAAACAGAAAAGATAGCTTTTTGGGATTGGGGTGCTGTGTTTCATACAGACCTGTATGGTCCAGTGAAAATGTGGCGCAAAAAGAAAAAAAAGGAAAATTTTTGGGCCAGGGGTGCCCCCCAACTTTGCAAAGTTTTTGGGATTGGCTGTACTCTTAAATAGTCAAGGCTATCCAAGCATGCAACTCTTGGTTGGTATATGCATGGATTTTGAAATGGCTTGCAATATTCATGAATGTACAATCTGGATATCACCTGTCCAAGAATCTGTGTGACTTCTTGCAAGTTTGGCAGGGTAAATCAGAATGCTAGGCCTGGAATATGAATATAGGTACTGTGAAAGGACAGATTTACAGGCTATCACCACAAAAAAACAATTATCACTTGATGTCAAGTGACATGTGGCTAGGTGCAGAAAGTTATCCAGGATATCTATCTGGTGCATCACTGTTTCAGCCCCCTGTATGAAACCCACAAAGGCGCCATTGTAATTGGGATGAACTAGAATTAGAGCTACACCAGAGGAGGGATTGATTCTACATGATGTCACTTGTAATTATCAAGGGGAAATTGATTTCTTGTGGTGTATATCATGAGTATACTAAGTATGTATCACTCTGGCTACATCTGCATCCAACATTGAAGAATAGAAATAAGTGGCCCACTTCCCAATGTCTCCAGGCCTGGGTTGGAATGTTAAGTAACTACTGCCTCTACTCCTAGGCAGACAGCTGGCAGATAAGCCCATGGCCCTTCAGTGGGCCCTGCAGGTAGTAAGATTTTACCTGCAGCTGGTTTGGGTTCCCAGCCTCCTGCAGTATAATTATATGTATCTTCCAGGTGGTGTCTGGGATGCATCCTTGACTGCAGGAACCACTAAGTAGTTTTTCTCCTTCACATTGCACCAAATATTACATTGAGAAATTAATGATTGATCAAATATTGCCAAGATTTTACTTTCATTATTTAACAAACCAAAGCACCAACAAAATAAAATCAGAGAAAACTCCCAGTCTTCTTTAATGACATATTCCTTTTTTTCTTTTTTTGGTGGAATATACTCTCTCCAAATTTTTGATAGGGATATTGTTGGGGTTGAAGAATATTGTACAGCCATTTAGTGAGATCAAATACATACACCAGGGGAGAGGAGGGGGCACTCCCCAGGGAGTGACATAGCTTAAGTTGACCCTGGTTTTGGTCTGAACTCTGTTAGAAGTCAATCACAAATTGTTGATGAACTATTCCTTTTGATAAGGTGAAATGAAGGTGAAATAATGATAAAGTGATGTGCTAAAAATTGTGAAATTATCAACAACCTTTGTTGAATTTATTTTGAATTCTAGCTCAACTTGATCATGACTGTGGACTACAATTGCTCAATAAATGCATGTTACAGAGAAATACTGGTCAACAGGCTGGGCCTTTCATGGATGATTACTAGTTTGTGTTGGTTATGGGGTGTGCAACCAATTTTGAGAACGTCCCCCTATCCCACTCAAGCGGGATAGGGGGACATTGTTAAAAGTACCTCTCACAAAAAACAGAAATGGAACATGAAGCTGAGAATATATACATGAATGAAGAACCCCTCTTACCACAAAGTGTGTGGCAATGCAACATGATGTCCAGCTGAACCCTAACACTCCCCGGATTGCCTTCAATCAGTTTTTGGACTGAGAGGGGTACCATTTTGTTGCATGTTGTGGTACAATTGCAGCACATTTTTGCTAGTGTCAGGGCAAATTCTTAGATTTATTTGGATGCAGAAGATAAAGAATTCAATTGTATAATACAATTATTAACCAATTTTTTCAAAGAAGATCTTGGCCATGATGATCTTTTGGAATATTATCATCCTTCCTGAATAACCTTTTTGTACACTACTAAAATTTCAATCAAACAGTCTTGATTTTCACCACAATCAATTTATTAATTGAAGAACTATTCAACTTGAATTACAAGTTTATTTTGAGTATCTTTTTTATACAGATTAAACTAAATTCAAGTCAAATTCCAGATGAGTTCAACATGAGTTAACCAATACTTTGTGAAGTTCAAAGAAAGATGTAGGGGAGGTATCCACCAGAGTTACAGAAAAAAGTTAAGCTATGGCACTCCCTGGGGAGTGCCTCCTCCTCTCCCCTGGTGATAGTCCCTGGAATCTAGTGTGAAACCATGATTATTTTTTAAGTCTAGAGAAATCTTCTGGATGATCATGGGTCAGTCATTCCTCTTGAATCTGATCCACTTTCAATTAGTGCTTTTTTTCAGAATCATCTCTGGAATCTTGATTATCTTGATCCTTGTTTTGGTGAGAGTACATGTACCAGTACTGGAAGTTGCGCGTATTTTGACCTGTGAATGATCAGATAAGAAAATAGAGCAATAGACATAAAGAAAGGGTTGAGATTGGAGAATGAGAAGCCTTTCTTAACTTCATTATTTGAATTTCAAGTCCATCTGTCTTAGTAATGTGCAGTGGGGATTAGGCCCCCAGGGACCCCCCTCCCCCCCTGTCAACACAATGCAACTTTGAACTGGTGCTTCACCACAAACATTTTTATGTGAAAGGGTGAGACCTAGATAAGATAGATAAAGTGTGAGGTTTGTTCACACAAACAATTTTTTGGCTGGCCTTCCTACAGGCCCTAAAATCTAATAATACATCTCAGGCTTGTCTTCTTGGCTAGGTGCCACCGTTTGGTTAGGCTGCTAGTCAAGGATCAAGGAGCTAGACTTGGGACTGCTCTCCTCAAAAATAGCGTTATCTGCTAATTCTTGAAGTGGGCAGCGAGCCTTGAACTTAACACAGACCTCCGACGGCTATGTATACCAAAGATTAATCGGTGAACTGGGGTGCCGAGCAAGATCAAACATTCTACGGGTAGGTCAGGAGTGTTAACGGGCGGTGTTCAACTCACCAGCATGAACCGCCCCCCTCCAGATGTTCCTTGAAGTCATATTCCTCTTGCACATGAGTATGCACCTAAATATCTCATTGCAGATGATTATTATAGTGAAGGTGGCGTCGGGCGAGGGTAAGGTATACAAACTGGTATAAGACCCGGGATGGTTTGTCCGGCTGCGCCCAAGGACAGTCAGATCAACGACGTTTCGTGGCTCAAGGTAACAAAACAAGTCTCACCTTCATAAAATCTTAACATGTCTTCGTAGTTACAATGGCATACTCATAATAAAATGAATACATTTCTGCCGCCCACACACTTTGAAAGTACAAGACGGATGTTAGACCAAAGAAGACGGAAGAGCTCCATAGGTTAAATTGTTTTTGACAAAAGCAGACCAATCGAGGAGAGACTCAAGCGCGTTTGCTTCATTCACCACCCACGAGACCAGCAGACTGACCATCACAGGTGAGGCACGCGCAACTGGTAAATCAAGAACCGGACTACTGGACCGCCACCGACTGATTGAGGAACCGAGGGTGGAACTTTAAGAGGATCGGCAAAGGGTCTTTGTACTCGCGTGAAGTATCCTTCGGGGTCCAGGAAAGCTCGCCATGAACTTGCTGCTACTCGCAAGATGCACTATATTGTGGAATGCTTTTGAGTACTCCATCCAGGCAGATTCTTCTCAGCAGCATCACTCGGCGGCCTCCGGACCTTCTTCACCCCTACAATTCTCCTCCCCACAGGCCAAGCGATTCTCTGTGCCTCGAAAGCTTCCTCAGATGGATTTCGAAATCGGACCTAGGTTGGTTTTTACTTGTGATAAGCATATATTCCCGACCCATCTGGATTTTTTCTTGACATCTTTTACTCCCCCACCTACTCTCACATATCAGCTATGCAGGTCTCATTGACATATCCAAAGGCCCACATGATCAGGCCAAGATGTTTTTTTGGTTCATTCCTGCTGAAACTGCCCTAGGAGCAAATGAGTTGACGCTCTGGAGCAATGGAGGACCAGGATGCAGTTCGATGATTGGCGCGTTCCAAGAAAACGGACCGGTAAGCCTCTCTCCGCGCCCTTGTCTCCACAGGAGATATCTTTTCCCCTTCCTCAAGAAGAACAAACTTTGTTACTCGCCAAATTCTCTGACGCAAGACAAACATGAAACAAAAAAAATAAATAGATCATGTGGGATGCAGGTCGGATCCAAGCGATCAAAAACCCGCTGTAAGTCGCGTGTGGGAAGTCACGAATTGAGAGAAACACTTTTGCTATGTCCATGAAATGGATTCCAACATTGATTTACTTCTCAAAAAAAAAAAGGTCGTGGCACACCCGATCTAGCATGCTTTACATTGATCACCCAGTTGGAGTAGGATACAGTGTGGGGAATGTGGTGATAGAGAACGAGACACAGGTGGCTGATTACCTCTGTCGTTTCCTTGAGGCCTGGCTCAAGGTGAGGAGCAGTTTTTGAAACCTTCTAATGTATTCCATCTCGTACCACCCACTTATTAACAATATGGAAAACGCATTCCTTTTTTTTACAATTTTTCATCATATTTAATTTTAGGTATTCCCAGAAATGTCGTCGAAGAATTTTTACCGTTTGTGACCCGGGTTGTTTGTTAGTCCTTCAATAGAGTATATTCAGCGAGCTGACTTGAACCATTGTCCATTCCAGTCGCTGGAGAATCATACGCTGGAATGTATCTGTCTTACACTGCCGCCACGATACACGCCAACAAGTTCCAACTCCCACTCACCTTAAAAGGCCTCCTGTTAATTGATGCCGTCTTCTCTGAGTAAATCTCTTCTTTTCGTTTGTATTTTTTCCTTTTTTTCCGAAATGGTGATGAAAAGAATTAACTAGTTTATTTTTCACCTGACAGTACACTTCTCCAAGAACAAGTACCACTCTATACGTTTGTTGCGAAAGTATGACCTGAATTTTTCTTGCTTTCTCTCCCCTCCGAAAGGACATTAATATTATCGTTATGTTAATTATGACCCATTCTTAGCACAAAGACATCTTCAAATTCGACGCAAGCTTCATGGCCAAGCTGAATGCGACGGACAAAAGATGTGGATATTCTGAATACCTTCACGAGGTGATTTTCTTTCCTCTACCATGAGAGAAAAACTGTAAAACTATCAAGTGCTCCTAATTGACTTAATCCCTTAATTATTTTCATTGTCGTGATATAAGAATTTGGTCTATCCCTCTCGAGGCTTCTTGCCCGAACTGACACAGGTAATTTAGGTACTGCACTACTTGAGAGACAAAAAACACTACGCGCATCTCAATCAAGCTGAACAAATTTACCGCCGCAGGCTACTTCCAGTAAAAATCCTAAGCAAGTCAAGCCGCAGTGTAATATAGTCACAATGGTATGCGTGGACTCCCTTCTAAAAAAGAGTTCTGGATTCCTTTCTAAGCTTAAATATACTGAGAATCTTGTGCACTGGGGTTCATGGCATCAAGATGAACTTGAAGCTTCCGCCTGCATTTCAGACCTAGTGAGTCAAACCACGTAACTCAAAACGTATTTTTCTTAACGGGGTATTACGACATTCAATCTATAATTAAAGAATGGAAGCTAATTTCTGTTCTTATTGATTTGTGTAAAAAAAAAAAAAAAGTAATATCATGTGGAAGAAAGCATACGACTACGCCTTGGATCCGTTCTTCACTTACTTTGATTTAGCAGAAGTGAAAGAGGCATTCAACATAAACGGGAAAAGGAGATGGCGGGCGTGCCAAGAGAATTCCGACCAATCAGTGAGAGCTCTCGTTTGATCTCACATCACCTGACCTTACCCTTCACACTTTATCAAAAGGAGAGGAAAAGTAAGAGGAAGAAAGACTGACCCTGAACAACCTCCTAATATAAATAGATCTTCCCTAACGGGGACCAATCTTCGCCGCCAGCTCTCACAGTATTACCCGATGTGATCCAAAAGAATAATCGGACAGTGCTCGTACAAGGCGGGCTTGACGCGATCATATTCACGGATGGCACCAAGCTAGCACTCCAGTAAGAATGAGGATGGTGCTGATGATTTGATGGTTCCATTTACATTTGTCTGTCGTTACACTGTCCTGTAGGAATTTAACGTGGAACGAAGTGCTGGGCTTCAAGAATCCGATCGTGCAGCCATTTTCTGTACACGGGCAGGTGGTCGGCAGATTTGTGAGTGACCGATCATACGCTTCTCCAGTCCGAGATTTCTTATCAACATAATGTTGTAAATATATGAAGCCTTGTTCTCTTAACTGACAGCGTTCTATAATTTTTTAGAACTCAGAACGGGGCTTGACGTACATCGAGATAGACGACTCCGGCCACAAATTGCCGCACGATAAGCCTGCCGTAGCGCTACAAATCTTGGACTTTTTCTTAGGACATCAAGCTTCACTTTCTCCCGCGAATTAATCAATATATAAAAAAAAAAAAGAGAAAAGAATGCATACTGCATCTTTCATGATTGTTTTTTGGCATTGCTTAATGGAGTGTATGACGCGTGATAATTGATACTTCCATTCAAGTCCTTCTTTCTGCCTTGATTGTTGAGAGCGCGTTAGGCACAGACCCCATCAAAAAAGGGTAGGTGTATGCAACCAACGTGTTGAGTATTGCCTAGCTGTTGTTTCCTTGCAGGTCTCCTCTCACATGTCACGAAATCAAAATAGGCTTTTTTGATGATGACCATCCCAGCCCAAATGCTGGACAATTGTGCGTGTGGTGAGAGATGGTTAAGATGAGGGAATATAAAGCGTAGGAATTTTCTGGGTAAATGAAGAAGCAGATATTCTTCTGGCAAGATGTGCTCTTATTTGAACCAATCACTCCAGGATCTTGGTTCCCATACCATACCTAAGTATTTATGTCCCAGGGCCAGATCAGTGGAAAGCCAAGTTCACTCTCCACTGCATTATAGCAACTGTGCATTGGTTCTCTCAAACATAAAAATATTTGAAGTGTTTTGAGTGCACAAGGTTGTTTATGTAAAACTTCCTTCTGGTTTTAGAATTTAGATTTGATGTACAGGCATTTAGATGGCAAAAGGAAAGACATTCAGTCTTTCCAAGCAAAGGGCTGGATGCTGCTGCCACATACTTGGCATTTGATTCAGTAAAAAAAAAATCAATGTTTATAATATAACAACTGGGCCATCTGTTCCAGGTCCCATTAATTGATTGCCATACTTTGCTATGGGAGACTGCTTGAAACTTGGAGTTGCCATCTGCTTGAATCTAGTTGATGGTATGGGGTGCTGTCCCAACATGCCTGCAATAAATCTCCCATGGGGACCTGTAACAGATGGTCTTGTTGTTGAATATACATATACCTCAATTTTTTTTCTCAGATCAGAGGCCTAGTGGCAGCAGCATCCAGCCCTTTGGTTTGAAAAACCATGTATGTAGCTCAATTTCTTCCATTGTACCTGATAGATCAGATCAAAACATAAAACAACTGATATCAACTGCTTCACACAATACATTTAGTGTTAGTACAGGTAGGATAACAAGCCAGGCTAGGTGATTTGGTTATGGATAAGAATAGTGGGTCCACAATACCAACCATGAATGAATTGATCCATCAAATGAAATCCACCACTAGCCCTTCTACGTAGGTCCTCCTGAATGCTGCAAGGGGACGATGATGCGATTGCATTTTTTTTTTCCTTCTTCGTTTTTTTTTTTTTTTTTTAGTCTAGTTGGACTTCGACTAACCTCGATCGGGGTGGATTGAGCAAAAATGATGATAACTCGGGGTATACGAGTGGATATTTTGGTATCAGTGAAGAAGGGAAAGGAATACAGTGAGGATGCAGGTGGAGATTTGGAATGGAGTATGATGAGAGTCGAGTGTGCGTTGAAGTCCGGATGGATCCAGATTATAACATGACAAGAGCTGAGGTACACCCTGCCAATTCTGCTGCTGGAGTTCAGTCGGTCCCAAGCTTGTAGAGCAGGCCCTAGAAGCAGGGAGGAATAAGAGTGAGTATCTATGACCCAGCGGAGTGATTATGAGCGACAGAAGTTAGGATACCTCTGGACTGTTAATCTTAGTGGCGAGTTTAGCAGCCACTAAGGTGGTAGCACATTCGCGAGCGCGATGCATGGCAAGAGTAGGCTCAAGCTTGACGATCTCTTTAACGAGGAGTCCTTTAAGGTTGAGCCTGAGGAGGATGATAACGAGTTCCATCTCGTGTCGGTGAGGCTGCTGTTCGCGGTACTTGATGGGCAAGCTAGCCAGATAGCTCTCGGTGAATTTTAGTAGCTGCTTCTGCTGCGCCTTGGACTGCTGCGTGTAGCTCTTCGGTTTCATTCGGCCCGCACCTTGAGAGGAGGATGATGATGATTGGCTGGGTTGGTGCTGGGCTTGTTGACTGGTAGAGGCTTGAGCAGAGCGTGTGATCATCGAGGGTTCGTGGGCAGTCATGAAAGACTCGTCTTGATGATTACTACATATATCATGATGGTGTGATTAGCATATTTCACAGGAAAAAAAAAAAAAAAAGAAGGAGCGAGACAGACAGACATGGTCTGATTCTGATTTTGTTGAGCCGCCTGTTCTTGTTCGAGCTGCTGATCGGGTGGCGCCGGTTGTTGTTGCTGTTGATAGACGTGAGCATCCTGGAAGGAGCGTAGCTTTGGGGCCTGGTCGAAGTCAGCGAGGTAGGAGTTGACGCGGAGGCCGTAGATGAGGGCTGCGAAGGATTCGTTGAAGCCGTTGAGGTCCTGTGCGACGAGCTGCAGGTTGCTCAGGTTGGTGTGTAGGTCGGTGATGCTGTCGGCCAGCTCCGCTAGTAGCGGGGCCAGATGCTCGAGATGCCGGGTGTGGTCTGCTCCCCGCGACTGCGACTGCGACTGCGACTGCGACTGCGACTGCGACTGCGACTGCGACTGCGACTGCGACTGCGACTGCGACTGCGACTGCGTCTGCTCTCGTTGTTGATATTGTTGCTGCTGCTGTTGCTCCCCTGCGAGGCCCGGCTGTTGTGAGTGTGACACTTCAAGTGTGCGTCGTAGTGAGTTCCGAGAGACTCGTCGAAGCCTGGAGGGGAGAGTGCAGTGGTTAGTTGGTTGAGTTGTTGTTGTTGTTGTTGTTGTTGTGTGTTTTCTCTTACGGTGTTTTGGGTGGTTTGCTACTCATTTCCTTGAGTTTAATTTCATCAACTTCTTCTTCTTCTTCTTCTTCTTCTTCTTCTTCTTAACCAAACTTTTCCAATAAAAAAAAAAACAAAAAACTACAACAAAACCAAAACTACAACCATGTGAGTACATACAGAACACCACTCCATCCAGCACTACACTAAACCACTCTCACTCACACAGGTCATCCGAGCTCTGTCCAGTCTATGCCCCCTTCTTCGGCGCCATGGTAAACACACTCTCTAACTAACTAACTCTCCCCCCCTCCCGCAACCGCTCGCTGCTCACATCCCATCCATTTCCTGTTGTTGCAGGGGTGCACTGCCGCCATCGTCTTCACATGCATCGGTGCCTCCTACGGCACCTCCAAGGCCGGCGTCGGTATCAGCGCCATGGGCGTCCTGCGCCCCGATCTCGTGCGTCCATCTTTCCTTCCTGTCTTCTTGTACTAGACACTCACTCCAACATCGATCGGTCTCGCTCATCCTCATCATCATCATCCATTCCCCTGTAGATGATGAAATGTATCATCCCTGTCGTCATGGCCGGTATTATTGCTGTAAGCTCTTGAACACGACCATAACTTACCATCGGTACACACACGACACTGACTTGATTCACACTTCCCATCCTACCTAGATCTGTGAGTTACGAACGAACACGCGGTGTATTCACACGATCCACATGATCAGAGAGAGCTAACAAACAGAGAGAGGACGCATCACACAGATGGATTGGTCGTCTCGGTTCTCATCTCGGGCTCACTGCAGTCGCCCATGCCGCTCTACCAAGGGTTCGTTCAGCTAGGCGCCGGCCTGTCGGTCGGGCTGGCGGGGCTTTCGGCCGGCTTTGCCATTGGAATCGTGGGCGACGCCGGCGTCCGTGGCACCGCCCAACAACCTCGCTTATTTGTTGGGCAAGTCTCATCTCTCTTCTTACCTTCCCTCCCCAGTGAGCATTGAATGCTAACCGCTCTCACACACTAGAATGGTCTTGATTCTCATCTTCGCCGAGGTCTTGGGTCTGTACGGGCTCATCGTCGCCTTGATTCTCAACACCCGTGGCTCTCAACACCCACCCGTACGCTCCACTATAATCCAATCTTATACATGTCAGAACCTCGTATTTTTACTAACCTGTTTCTCTCCTCTCTTGCTTACTTATCAATATGCTAGTGTTGAAACCCCCCCCCCCCGCACCCCCAAGATCTACCTACTCCAAACACTCTTGTTCTCTCACGTTCTACAGATAGATGTCACCCCCATCTATTCTATCTTGTTGAGGCCCGTGGAAAGTTTTGGTAGACCCTGTTTGTTTTGTTGGTTGGTTGACTCGCCCTTCCGATAATCACCATACTATGTCTCACTATCTCTTTTTTTGTTTGTTTGTTGTTGGTGTTGTTGTTGTTCCCCCCTTCTCCTCCCATTTTCTTTTTCTTTTAAGTTGTGTGCACATCCAACACATACTCAGCAATGACAACAGAACAGACCTGGTAGAGAAAACAAAAACGGCATCTCTTCTTTCTCTTCCATCCATGTTCTTTTTTTCCCTTCAAAAACTAAATAAATAAATCATGCTATTTCTCCCCCATTAATTCTGTTGTTCTTACTTGTCAACAGTATCATGAGGATCCTCTGGTGAACCAAGCTCAGTTATCAGATGGTGATGTAACATCTTGGGTTCATCTACAAGCGCGTGTTTTCTGTGATTCTCAAGTGTGACTCTTCTGAGACCACTGGTATATATTCTGAACTTGTTCTTGTTGATTGGTGGGATGAGTGCAGTAAGATTAAATCTTGAGAGGGAGATACAATATGTTGAAAGTGATGTCTTTTATTGAGTGACATGAATATTGGAGAGAACTGAATAAATAAAAAAACAATCATTAATGATACTAGTGTTTTTTTTTTATCAAACTGTTACTGGATAGAAGACAAGAATGAGAGATCAACAGCATATACCTTACAACTGCCATGGAAATACTATATATTGTCGGCCTAGTCATTGATGGGTGAGGTCTTATTAAGGCTTATGAGGTGAGTGGAAATAGGCTTACCTTGACATGCATTTCAAATTTCAAATGCAAACTAATCAGACTTATATCAAAGATTTGTCATACCACTCTTCTTTTGTATAAATATTGATATGATTGACCATTAGAGGTCATCAAATGGTTGATGGACTCATAGAAGTTATGGTCTCCTTCCATGATATATATATAGAATTCTTTTCACATATTATGTATGTCTCCATTGGTTTGTTGGTGCATACTTAAGTAGTCCACTGCATAAATTGATGAATGACAGGTGGTATGAATGGTATGATCTTACAGAGGCCCTGTGAGGTGACTGTTGAATAGATATTGGTATGGTAGCAAATAACTTCAAGTGAATGAATAGAAGTAAAATGAGTGTGTAATAATCTGGAACCACATGAGTGAACTTGTATTCTTGCATCCATAACCCAGTTGCAGCAATGGTTCTTCATTGGTCACCTTCTGCGCTATTGATCTACTTGAGGTGTATCATATGAGTTTGTCCATTCTGAAGGAGGCCTTAGTCAATCCTTTCTCATGTCACAATGAGATAAAGCAGTAGCTGCATGTGCCCGGCAAGCATAACAGCTTTTGTGTTGAACATTTTTGGAGGGTTTTTGTTTTTATCAATGCATTTTTTTTTTGCTAACACTAACACCAACAGAAGTATACAATGCTGAACTGAACTGTGTTTGAGATGAGAACAATGGATGACAGAAATGACAGGGAAAGAGAGAAATTCTTGGTTGGAGATTGCAACTAATACGGATACATATACTAATAAATAAACTGATAATGAGAGAACAGGTAAAACGGATACATATACTAATACATAGACTAACAATCAGAGAAAGAGGAGGTGATAGAGATGATGCAAGGAAGATGAGATAAGATAGATAATGCGATAAGGATGACTGGAAGAAGGGAAGAAAGAGGACAGCGGACAGTAGAAATAACGAGGGAACGATGATGGAAATAAGGATGACTAGAGTAGGGATAACTGGGGGTGTGGTAACGTAACATGAGACACTAGATAGATAGTTTTGCTTGGAAGTTTGATGTGACGGGCACGATTGGTTTTCTTGGATGGTGGTGATTGTGAGTAACAGGAGAGGTTTGGAGCTGCTCTTGCAATCCAAGTGCTGAATTTGATTCCAGAGGACGATTAGCAGCTGGTTTTTTTTTTTGTACTGGAGGCTGCGTGGATGGAGCGATGGCTAGGGGCGAGTAGAGTCTTCATGAGTTATGTGGTCCACTCCACGAGTCCAGCCACGAGATCCGCTCAAAGAGTCGCAGGAAACAATGGCCAATGAGATCCATCATCGCAGGAAAGGATGATTAATGAGATCCAATGAGATCCATTGTCGCGAAAAGAATGACCAATGAGATCCATCGTCGCAGGGAAGGATGGCACTGATGGAGTTTCCGAGCGCTCCAATTCGATGCACTGACCTGGGCAATGAGCGAATAAAGTGCAAGAAGGCAACGCCGGTGATGCCATGGGTACAGTGGCTACTAGGGAGGGGAGAGACCGATCACCGGATGTCCACGAAGCGAAACAGGCCCAGAAGGCCACGAAAGATTTAGTCCTTTGACTCTGAGGCCGCCATTCGAAAGGGCAATGGTATGCTTGCTCAACGATATCTCCACCAATTTCTCAGTCTTTGCATCATTGGCAGAGGCTTGGGGGTATAGAGATGCGCGGGAATATCGGAGGTAAAAACTTCGGATTCTTCAGATGAATAGTAGTATCCTTGAGGAAGGGGACAAGGCACATCTTCTGTCTCTTCTGTTGGTGCCAGGGATGTCATGAGGAGATATAGGCCGAGCTCAGACTTGGCGTATCGGTAACGATTTCGGTTGAGGATTGCATTGGCGGAGGTAGTCGGCGACACTGAAGGTTCATCAAGCGTGCTTTTTGGGTTCAGACTGACTGTCGTATGGGCGAGGAGCTCGTAAGTAGATCCCGAGTCTACGCTAGATAGTTCTGCTTGCTCTTCGACTTCCAGAGCAGTCATGAAGTGTTGCTTGTCGGAGAAAACCAAGCAAGCCATGGGGGTATTGAGCGCCATCTTTGGGTATGGAGGAGGTTAGGAGGGTGCTTTGGAAATTTTTGTGATTTGGTGAGGTGAAATTTATCGGGAATAGGAATCAGGAAATGCAGATAGATTGAGTAGTTTTCCAGGATGTGGATAGGCAGCTTTGATTCTGATGGATGATAGAAAAGGATGAGGAGGGGAGCAAGAAAGGTGCCGGCGTCCTCCTTTTATAGGAGTTCCAAGGGTGGGGAGGATGGCTGACCGCTGGACCAAAAACACAAGCTTGGATTTCAAAATAGACCAGACCTTCGCGCGATGATAAGAATAATTTTGTTCCCAACTGATGCACCGTCAAGGCGCATGGACCATGAAGGCAAAATGCTCCACCCGGTCGCCGGTTCAGAACCAGATAGCAGCTTTTGTTGGCACTCCAGCCATCCCTCCTGAGCAAGCTGGTCGTTGATTAGTTGGAAGATGTGATCAGTGGACGCGACGAAACTTCCAAGGGAGGTCATACCTCTACAAAGTGTTATGCACCGGGCGAGCCGACGCGTGCACTTAATCCTACGAAAGATAGTCCCGCCGAATGGCCCATGTCCCGACCCCCAGGCGTACCTGCGCCGTTTGTGTGATCCAAGGTGCCGGATATCGTCAAGTGGGCAATAACGCAGCGCACACCTCTGCCATATCCGCCATGATGTTTTTCATAGTTTCATCACGAGTCAGGCTGAGGAGGCCTGGCACACAGGCAAACTGTTCGACAGGATCATCACTTGCCTGGTAGAGTAGGTGGATAGCATGCCGCCCTGTTTGCACGAAGTTCATTAATATCTGTTTCTGTCTTTCTGATTATGCACTCATCAATCTTTAAACAAATTTATCCCGCGTCCAATTTTACCAGTACTTTGTATGTACACTTCCAAAATATTACATCTCATAGACCGTCGTAAATTATAGTTGGATGGTGTAGTTTCTATGCTTCTTGAGCAAGCCCCAGGTGTAGGCGGTCTGCATATCGCGTTAGTTCGTCTGGAAAAAGTACCATCTTTGAGCTAGTATAGATGTGTTGATTGATTTCCGGACTCTGTAGATGAACATGTAATGGAAAAAATAACTCGTGCATACCAGTAAATAAAATCAAGAAGAAGAAAAAAAAGTTAACACAAGAATATAGAAATTCACAGCAGCAGTCTCCGCGTTTTTAGGACGGATCAGTTTGCTAGGGTAGAAGAGGAAGTTTTAGCTTTATTTCTGTTAATTTCCTCTCTGAAATTCGAAAACACTGCAGCATAATCCAAAAAAAAAAAAAAAAAAAGTGAAGGGGGTTAGCCAAGTAGTCGAAAAAAAAAGGAGAGCCCAGATAGAGAAAGCAGCTCAACTATTTTTCTTGCGATTTTTGTTGTTAGTCGTGCGATAAAAGTCGACATTCAGCTGACCTCCTTTCCGTTTCTTATTTGTGGATTGATGAGTGTCATTATCCGTGATGAGTTCCGAGGGGGATAACGTTTTCGTGAAGTTGCGCTTCATCACTTTCACGGGCGCAGTAGCGTCTCTATCGGCCATGGATGACTGGGCGTATGGATCGGCACCTTTAGGCTTGGGTTGTGTTGAGATAGTAGTAGCGGTTGTTGTTGTTGTTGTTGTTGTTGAACGGCCGTGTTGTCCTCCACGAGAGACCAGCGTCCATCCACCTCCCTCTTCCTCGTTCGCGCCCGATCCTACCTGCGAGTCGCCATTCGGCTGTCGTTCGTCCTGCGGTAGTGCTTGTATTTTTCCCGACTCCCATGCTGCCATCCATCGATCGGTGTATTCTTTCACCTCCGTTATTCCCCTTCGTGACTTTACTCGTCGGCGTTCATATTCTTCCATCCATCCGTTTTTCAACCCTTCCATCTCTTCTTCAGCATTGTTGTCGTACGGCTCTTCTAGTGGATATCCAGTCGGGATAAACGGAGGTGGACATTTCAGACGGACGTGTAGAGGCTTGCATGAATTCCTCTCTTCTTCTGAGCTTAAAATCATCATGCGTGTGGCTTGTGATCAAATAAAAAGAAGTACAAACATAATGTCAGTTCTAAGATTGCCCTGCCTGAAAAGACATGGACTTGAGTCGATGATCTGATCTGACTTACTTGTAGCGTAGATGTATGAATCTAGTTACGAATATGCCTAGATTGATTATAGCCAATTGTTGTTTCGTTCCGCTTGAATGAGGCTCGTTTAACGAAACTGGTGTTGTTTGTTGCTCGGTTGTTGTGGTGTGTTTTGAGAGTGATTCTAAAAAATTTTGCTGCGCAGTCTTGCGCAGTGCTCATATGCATAAACGCGCTACCCAAAACAGCAGCATCCAACAACACCCTCCTCTTTTCAGACTTTTCATTTAAAAATCAACAGATTTTCTTTAGTTACATGCTTCTTATTCATAGGTGAAAGGTTTCATACAATAGGAAAGTGTTTTACTGGCAGGAAGGTGTACTCTAAATATTTGGAAAAAGAGGGCTGTATCCTCAGAAAGCAGGCATGACTTCCACTGCCAGTGACAGTCTACCTCCTTCCCAAAGATGAATACTCCCCAGCCATTGGAGTGGATTCTTGCTTGAAATCTGAGTACATGCCTGTACAGGCTTTACCCACCTATGCACATACCATGCAGTGCTTGATGTGATAGGGGCGCGAAGCATCAAAGTCCTGCTTGGAATTTCCACCAGAAGTGCCAAGAGACACTGTGACTGTGACAGGACCTGCCAAGCAGGCCAACCTGGATGTTGGTGTTGTTTTGCTGCTGTAAGTTCCCCCTAAGATTAACTTAATCATGCCCCTCTGTCTTCGCCCCGCAGGGCCTCCACCTGCCTCCACCTAGCTCCACCTCCTTCGGATGCCTTGCGGGGCCCGCCCCCACGCCTCTAAAAACGAGACGGGATCTGGAGGGATTTCATCAAGTTATTTATGTAGATGTTCCCCCTCCTGAAGGTTTTTTTTTTTCTATGAGCCAGATGGGAAGGCAATTAGGGACACACAATAATCATCTCCTTTGTTTATGTTTTATCCCTCACACCCATTTTTTTTCTCTTTCATTTGTTAAGTTAGCTGTTTCACCATATTATTAGTACATCTTCCCCCCATTTCTAGTTCATTTGGTTTACCTTCTAGTCTATATGAGTTGATGTACTTGATCTCATTATAACGTGATAGTCATCAAATCTTGAACTTTTTGTCCTTTCAAATAGAGAGTCAAGACTTCATTTCAGATAAATTGTATAATTTTTGTAAGCTTTCCTGCTTTCAGATCTTTCATGTTTTCTTTCTTTCATTAATTTTTAAGTATGGTCTCATTTTTGTACATGGGTTGTGTGCAACTGGGCCACTTTTTGGGTCAGCCTAAATGCACACCAATCGTTTACTTCATGTACACCAAAAAGGGGCACATTGGACATGCACACCAAATTGGTTGGTGTGCATGTGTATGTACACCAAGAAAGATGGTGTACACCATAGTATACCCCAATGAGTTTGGTGTACACTATATCTCACGCCAAAAGGTGCCAAATTAGTGGTGTGCACAGCAAGTTCACACCAATTAATTGGCGTGAATTAACCCAGTACACCAAATTGCCACATATTCACAACCTGTGAAAGGGGTGAGCCCCTCTGAACCCCATATATCTTTAATTGGGGGTGTTCGCAACCTGTCCCCCACCATCTAGCACCCACAACCACTTTTTGGTGTACATAAAGTAAAAGTTTGGTGTGCAACCATTACAAACCCCTCAAAATACCAGATACAACTTCAGAAACACAATCTACAGGGAAAATGACCCTAAGAAACAACTCATAGAATCTTTGTTGCATGGATGGATCAGGAGTTATGGCAAATACAATTTCCAACACCCAGTTTTACATCAGTATATAGAGCAAAAATCACAGACATATACCATCAGTAATAGCCATGACACATGAGGGTTGGTTTTGTTCATTGGCTTGTTTTTTTTTTCTTTTTTTTTTGGTGTGCCACTTTAACAACCTGATGTAGATATTGGTGTGTACTACTTATGTACACCAAATGACTTGGTGTACAGTGCCTCGCCATATAAATCTGGCGCATTTTGTTCAAGTCTAGTAGACCAACCAACATACTTGAAGTCACAAGTCTTAGTCCAGGGGTGCAAAAAGGGTTCAAAAGAATGAATCTGAAAAAATAAATCATATTGAAAACTATTTGTAATTTATAAAATTGATTTTGCTTATTGCAGATTTTCAAAAATCTTTAATAGTGCTTGGAAAAATCCAAAAAAATTTGGAGAGTATGTATAGCCTGAGATGTGAGGGAAATGATAATAAATGAAATTTTTTTGACCAAATGAAATATTGGATCACAGTGGTCAGCAAAACAGAGACAAAGTTGGAAATTTGGTGCCTTAACCCCTTTTGGGACTCCCAAATGCCTCACTCCACAGTATCCAAAAAACCTAGTGGTAAATTTTTTGATTTTTTTTTTTGATTTTTTTTTTTTCATCCTTTTCACATGTCCAGCTGTGGCCTCCAATTTTTTTCAGATTTTTTCAAGCACTATTAAAGATTTTTGAAAATCTGCAATAAGCAAAATCAATTTTATAAATTACAAATAGTTTTCAATATGATTTATTTTTTCAGATTCATTCTTTTGAACCCATTTTGCACCCCTGAACCAAGACTTGTGACTTGAAGTATCTTGGTTGGCCTTCTAGACTTCAACAAATTGCACCAGATCTTTCTGGCGAGGCACTGTACATTCTATTGCACACCAATTTATTGCCTTTTTTTGGGGTGCATATTCATGTACCCCAACATTTTTGGTGTGCATGTCTATGCACACCCACTACTTGGTGTGCATTATGGCCTCACACCAATATTATTGGTGTACATACTGGTGCACACCAAAATCTTGGTGTACATGAAGTAAAAGTTTGATGTGCATTTAGGCTGACCCCACTTTTTTCCAGAGAGGAGAGCCCCGGCCCCCAGTGCAGAAAATGAGCAGTGCTGTTATGATTCTTGAAGTTGTTCTTCTCCGTATGAATTTTGACACCTTTGATCCACTTTTGCTAGTCCATGCCACTTCGCCGTCGACTGGTGGCACATGCAAGACATGTTTTGTAATTGTGGAGTACAGTTGTTACATATTTATTTATATTTATTTTGATCAGACTTTTTACAACATGATCCCATGGTTTGATGATGATGATGGGGCGGTGTTTCCCCTTGACACCGTGAGATGAGTTGGGTCTAAAGGGATAGGATTCACATATGTACACCGCCATTTGTAATACTGCTGGGTTTCCGCAGAGTGGGTTTAAATTTCTCCACAGCAGTACAAAGCTTGTTTCGCTTTTTTCTTTCTTCTCCCTCTTCAGTTCAGCGAACTTCTTCTTCTTCTTCTTCTTCCAGGGAAACTGCAACGAACCAACTGGAAAACTGCCCAAGAACAACCAACGGAAGAGGAAGAACCATGGCGTACCATCAACCTGTCGACGAGGAACGCGGCGGAAGTGAGCTGATGACTTTTGTTGACTAAAACTCTTATTTATGTAGGTGAAAAAAGTACTGATCTTCTTCGACGTTCCAGACTGGGGAATGCCAACTCATCACCAAACTGGTCACGATATCCCTCTCCACGACCGGCTCCAATCCCCGCAGCCATATCAACCATCCAATCATGTCCCCCAAGACCCTTACTACCCGTCGCAAGAGCATCCACAGCCCGGGTATGTGGAACCTACCATCTATGGCGGCGGGGGGATGCACGAAGACTACGACTCTACTACCTGGGTACCTGCCTCTCAACACCCCTCCAGTCAATATGTCAGTCTCCATTCACATTCTCTGTAATTTATTCTTGCCAGCTCACACCTGTGTAGCCATCAAACTTCCGCTAACTCTCGCGACATTGTTTATATTTATCTCGCCCCTCAACAGGAATCCTCTCTCGGCGCGAATCAAAATTATGAACCCAAGATATCAGCCACTTTTGACCATCCCGCCTTAAATGACACACACGAGGACGTGCCACTGATCGCCAGCCAGGGTGCATATCAAACAAATACCTACACCCCAGGCGGGTTTGTCGCCGAGCCGCCCCCGGAAGACAGCTACGTGCGCTATGGCCGAATCCCTCAACGCCAACCTAGGCGCTACAAGACCGTCAAACGTGTCGAACTGTACCATGGGAATCTCGTCTTAGATTGCAAAGTACCCACCAAGCTGTTGGCTATGTGTCCTCGCAAAGATGAACGCGAATTTACCCACATGCGATACACTGCAGCTACTTGTGATGTACGCAAACTGCCATTGATTTTTTTGTTATCATTCCTTTCCCCTCTTTTTTTTTTTTTTGTTGATTTATAGCTAATCAATTTATCAAAACAAACAACCATGCGCGGAAATATATCCAGCCGAACGATTTCAAAGACGAGCGCTATACTCTGCGGCAGGTTCTATATGAGCCAGCCCGTCGAACAGAGCTGTTTATCGTCATGACCATGTACAACGAAGACGACCAGCTATTTACACGAACAATGCACGGAGTCATGAGTTAAGCCTCGCCGTTTCTTCCTGACCTATTGCGTAATACAAGTCACTCATCTTTTCTTTTGTTATAAAAAACATACCTATCCTTCATTTTTTCTTTCTTACAGAAAACGTTCAGCACCTCTGCTCTCGGGGGAGGTCAAAGACATGGGGAAAGGACGGATGGAAGAAAGTGGTGGTGTGTATCGTCTCTGATGGTCGATCCAAGATTAACTCTCGTACGCTCTCCGTGCTGGCTGCCATGGGGGTTTACCAAGACGGAGTTGCCAAGAATGTTGGTGCGTGACCCAGTGCTCAAATCATCCCGCAATTTTCTAAAACGCCTCTTTTGTCTGTTGATATTCACGCGTTTGTCTTTTCCTTTCTCCCCTGTTACAGTTAACGACAAGCCGGTGACTGCGCATATCTATGAATATACGACTCAAATATCCATCGACCCTGACCTGAAATTCAAAGGGTCTGAGAAAGGACTCGTTCCCGTGCAAATCCTGTTCTGTCTGAAAGAGAAGAACCAAAAAAAGATCAACTCTCATCGCTGGTTTTTCAATGCTTTTGGCCCCATCCTTCAACCCAACGTTTGCGTCCTCCTAGATGTCGGCACCCAACCGGGCGTTTCGTCAATCTACAGACTTTGGAAGAGCTTTGATATCAATTCAAACGTGGGCGGAGCGTGTGGCGAGATTGTTGCATTGAAGGGCAAGTTCCTGAGGAATCTTTTGAATCCTCTGGTGGCTGCTCAGAACTTTGAGTACAAAATGTCCAGTCAGTTCACACCCCTTCTTCTTTTCTTGCAAGACAATACAACTCATGAGCTTGTGTTCGGTGTGATGCAAAGATATTCTGGATAAACCGCTAGAATCTGTTTTTGGTTACATCACGGTGTTACCAGGAGCATTCTCCGCTTACCGATACATCGCGCTTCAAAATGACGCCAAGGGCGAAGGGCCGTTGACGCAGTACTTTAAGGGAGAAACGTTAGGCCATTCAGCCGATGCAGACCTGTGGACCAAGAACATGTATCTGGCAGAAGATCGAATCCTATGCTGGGAACTCGTCAGCAAACGGAATAGCTCATGGATCTTACATTATGTGAAAAACTCATACGCGGTTACTGATGTACCAGACCAGGTGTGCAGCTATTGATTTCGCTATTTTCTGCACATTTGATAATTAAGCTGATGATTTGATTTCTTGCACAGGTTCCTGAGCTGATTTCCCAACGTCGTCGATGGCTGAACGGGTCTTTCTTTGCTGCCATCCATTCCACTGTCCACTTTGGTTATCTATATCGATCAAGCCACTCATTCTTCCGCAAGGCCGTCTTGCACTTCGAAATGGTTTACCAGACTGTGTGTTGATTGCCCCATTTCTAAACCTCCTCCTTCACCCAAACCTCTCACTAACTTGATTTGTATGATCTTTTTTCGCGTTTGCAGTTCAGCATGCTCTTTTCATGGTTTGGTTTGGCCAACTATTTCATTGTTAGTTCGCTGGCCTCTCTCCCCCCTAACGAAGTCACACCAGGTTTCAAACTAAAGCCATTCTGCTAGGCTTTTGTCATTCTCACCAAGTCGATGGAAGACCCATCGTTCAACTTCAATGGCATCCAATACTTCAACGACGTCTTGAGGTATATCTACCTGGGCGTATTAATTATGTGCTTCCTGTTGGCTATGGGGAATCGACCTCAGGGGTAAGTGTTCCTTTAATTCAAATTGCGCTTTTCTTGCGTTTCGCTCATGTTTTAATATGTCTCTCCAACCGCTTCACAGATCTAAGGTGATGTTTACTATAGCCCTGGTGGTGTTTGCATTTATAACGCTCTACATGACGGTCAGTTTTTTTTTCCCCCACTCTTTGAAGACCCGCAGAGTTCGCAGAACTGATTTCTCCGGTGGAATTGGATGGGCAGTTTGCGGGCGTATTTATTGCCGTCAAGGGGATCTTGAATGCCGAAGCAGCGATCGTAGCAAGCGGCGGTCACTTCACAGTCTCGGATATCTTCGCAAACAGAATTTTCCGGAATATTGTGCTTTCACTCGTCGCAACCTTTGGCTTATGGCTGGTTGCTTCCTTCATGTTCTTTGAGGTTAGTTTTTTTCGCGGTCAGCTGTTTTTTTTTTTTTTTTTTTTTTTTTTTTTTTTTTTTTTTAAAAAGAGTCTGATGACATGTTTTTATTGGCGTGGGTTGATTGATTTCTGTGTTGAGTATAGCCATGGCACATGTTCACCTCGTTCGCGCAATACATTTTGATGTCACCCTCGTTCATCAACGTGATCAACGTGTACGCATTCTGCAATGTGCATGATGTGAGTTGGGGCACCAAGGGCGACAACAAGGTTGAGACGGATCTCGGCGTCGTGAAGGCGGCCGACGATGGGAAGACCGGCAAGGTGGACATCACCGTGCCGACGGACGAGAAGGATATCAATGCGGCTTACGACGACGCTTGCCATGTGCTCTCCAATAAACCGCCCCCCGAAAAAGAAACCATCGATGCGGAAACTAAGATGACCGACTCGTATCGTAATATCCGTACCAACGTCGTCTTGGCTTGGGCGTTGATGAATGTCGGTCTTTGTCTCCATGTAAACTACTCTCAAACATCCCTATTGATATATTGTTTTTAAAATGCTCTGTAGGGTGCCCTGGTGGCAGTCATTCTCTCGACCAAGGCGGGCTCGAACATCTCACAAGACGGAAGTTCGACCAAAGTCAACTCATACATGGTACGCTTACATCATTTTTATCCCTTCCTGTGCACGGATTCGCAGGCTCTGCATACTCATGACGGCCATGTTACTTTTTGCAACCTCTTGCACTCGATCACATCTAGACCTTCTTGTTGTACAGCGTGTTCGGTCTGTCGTTTGTCAAGTTCTGCGGGACAACGATGTATCTCGTCCAGTTTATCTTTACAGGTATAGTCCCATCTTACTTCTTGCCCTCCTCGGACATTGCACCTATCATACGATCTCTTCAAAGTGAAAAAAAGCTCGGATTGTCTGTTTACTGATTCCCTTTCCTCCTTCTTTCGTTCCGTGTTGTCAATCGTTGTCATCATTCAGGATAACCACCTTCTATCTCTTTGCATTTTCTTTTTACGCGTGTCCTCGCTCCGTTATTCGTTCCTTTCTTGATACGAATCCTCTCTGATTGTTATTCACATGTGGCGGTAACAGAAAACAAAACAAAAAATAGAATCTAGTGCTTACAAACAAACAAAAAACAAAACACGTGTATATCTTATCACATGCATGACACACGAAATTTCTTTCTCACCCTTCTTTGCCTTCCTTGTCTTTACCCTCTAGCCACTTGCCTACTTTTTTTGGTTCTGTTTGTACCTGACTTGTTTTTCTTCTTTTTTGCGGGTGCAAAACTTCTTTTTTGGAGTATCATTTTTATGTTTATATATATGCTTTTTTTTTGTTTCTTAGGATTTCCTCCATCTTCTCCATTGCAACGTGTATAGCATAATGTTCATCTCTCTGTCTTCTTTTATGTTCTGGCTGTGTAGGTAGGCTGCTTGAGTGTGTGTATTAGTGAGTTTGAGCGTCTGAACTTCTGCATGATATCTGAAACAATATTTCTCAACATACATTCAATAAAGGGGTTCACAATTAGGATCTGCATGAAGTTTTTATAGCAATCACCAAAAAGGCTTGAATCGCTTTACGCAAAATCTTTTACACATCACATCAAGAAGATGCAGCAAATCAAGTCAGAACTTCTTGATGTTTCTTCTTTCAATCAAGGAAGATGCTTGGCAAGCTGTACTTTTTCTAGAGTTGAATCGCTTGCACTCCGAGGTCACCAAATTTAAGCTAAAATTTAAGCGACGGAAGGAATTTTAAGCAAGACCGGAACTCAAAAATCCAATTGTGAACCCCCCTAATAGCTTAATGTACTTGTAAGTTGTAGGCTTTTATAGAATAGCTTTGCAGGGTTTGATGTGTGAAGTTCACAGATTCAAAGAAACTAGAAAGACTACATGTAGAACTTGTCAATTCACCACTTTATATACATACACAAAAGTTTGTCAATACTTGTCTCTGTGAAATTTTTGGGTTCTGATGCTTGGTAATTTATCTTTTTTTTTTTTTGGTGACATGTTGGCATTATTTGTATGCAGGTGTATATAAAGTGTCCTTCTGGCAGAGAGTCAAACTCTTCACTGGCTTTATGAACACCTTCAAAAGACAGGTCCCATGAGATTTTGGAGTTATCTAACTGAGCTATTGGTAGACACAGTTCTCTTTCCAACAAAATGATCATGCATTGCATCTTGCTCATCAGTTATTCCCCACACTAAATTGTTTGTATCCTTTCAGAAAAATCACCTTTGGGCAACTCAGTGGCAGTCTAATGTCCAGATTATACATAATTGGCAATTGGCCTGTGCCGCATGGCTATCAACTCATTTTTATCAAAACATCATGTCTGCTAGCTCAGCACTCAGTGAAGCAGATGTCTACCTTTTCAGTGGACAGAATGGCAGAAGACACATTGTGTCAGCCTCTGTGATGCCAATGGCTTGATCCTTTTAGCTACACAAGGTGATAAGGGTAGAACAAAGTGGGGTAGTGTGGTAATTTCACGTAGAAGTGAAGAAATAGTAGAAGAAAAAGAGATAAAAAAGAACTTTGTTCTTTTTAAGGAGGGGCCTGCTGGAACAGGGTTGCTTGTAGGTGCCCTCCAAATTCAGGATGTAAACGGGTTGGGTTCGGGCCGAAAAAGCGTGCCCAAACCCAACCCGACTTTTTATCGGGTTGGGGTTGGGTTGGGTCAAATCGCCAGATTTGCTGCCCAACCCAAGCCCGTTTTGGGACATTTTGGGTTTGGGTTGGGTTGGGTCGGGTTGGGCTGTATGGACCGGACAATTTTTGGGCTTTTTAAGGGCTCAGGAACCTTTTTTGGAGCCAAGACAACAACCCAATCATCAAATTGCCTGCCCAAACCCGACCCAATTAGTTTCCAGGTTGGGTTGGGTTGGGTTCGGGTCAGGTGATTTTTGCTGAAAACCTGCCCAAACCCAACCCACAACCCGTCCGGTCTTGGGTCAGGTTTGGGTCGGCCCGCCCAATTATCATCCTGACTCCAAATTAGAGACTGCTGGCACAGCAGTGTTTCAAGTAGTTCTCCTAGGCACCCTTTTAATAGATTCATCAAGCTTGATCTGTAATGATTATACTGCCTCCCATCTCATTTCTGAATCAGAGCGGGCCTTATAGTTTTTTTCACAGAGAAACAGGCCATAATTCCGGAAAGTCACTTTCTTTAAACTGTGATCCTGCTTTTTGAATTGAGCTGGTGAAAAACTCTGCAAGATAAAAAAGTGAATAAAACTAGACACAATGTGAGTCTGAATCTGAGTCCTGAGGAAATACATATACAATACCCATGGAATCATAAAAGAAACACTACATAATTTTTTTTTTTTGCATAAACCAAGATATACAAATTGTACAGTGTGATTGACAGGGTTGGTGATGCCAAGGGCTGGAACCTTCTAGCTACATCACCTGCAAAGGATGCAAGAAATGAAAATGAAGATGAAATGCACACCCTTTACGTGTGAAAGGATAGTTTGGGATGATATTTGTGGTGGACAAATATGGTAAAAATAAGGAAAATGTGGAATATGTAATATTCCAGAGGGGCCTGCAAGTAGGTGCAGGGGTTTTTATGGTGCCCTGTATCAGGACCTGAGCTAACAGGTTGGTTTTGACTGGTAACCTGATCATCTGGGGCCTGGTTAACAGGAATGTGCCCAGGAAAGTGGATATTGGGGAGGATAATTAGACAAGAATGCACCTACTGTTGATTCTTGTCTGAATTCCTTCCAAGGGATAAGCAGCAGGACCAGAGGGGTGGTTATTGGTGATTCTGGTGATGATGCTGACGGAGAAAAAGGGCTAATAAGTTTCTGGAAAGGGCCACAAGATTGGACACAGGATAATACTGTTGGACAATACATAGTGGGAATATTCCAAGGGTGATAAAAGCTGGGGAATCCTCTATGGGGGGAACCAGAGGTGTTTACATATTGATCAAGTACTCTGGGGACGAAATCAGAGAGCCTTTTATTTGAAGGGAACAGATCTTTGGATCAAATGATCAACAGATGGGATCAGAAGTTGATCTTCCTGGGTTAGATCAGTAGAAGATGTGTGTGAGCTGCAGATCTTTCATGATCTGTGGTTGTATTACTTGTTCTCAGGCTTAATGTATCATTTATTGACAAGTATATTTTCTTCTATGAGACCTGTTACATATGTGATATGTCTCATTTGTCATATGTAACAGGTTTATGGTAATTTACCTATTTTTCCTACAAGTTATCTTTGTTGTATTGTATAAGTTATACAAGGAGCCATATTTAAGGGGTCACTTTGCTGAGGGACCCTAGGTTGTTTTTCATGTAGAATCCATTTCTGGAGTGATATTCAAGGTTTGGTCATTGGTTAGTCTTCTATCTATATTTTGTTATATCTTTTGTTACCTTTGTTACTGTGTTGGCTTGTCTCTTACATAGTAGCAAGCTGACAGTGATTTGAATCTGCATTGGTATGGCTTATTGATGGTTAATGAAACATTGATCTTTTATTTCTACCAGGCAAAATTTAGCTTGTGCATACCAACCAACTACCCTGCTGTTTACAACAAAAGAAGAGACAATGGAATATGCCAGCCTAAAGATGGTATGTACTCATGAACCTCCCTGGTGACTGATCTGAATCTTAATGAACAGAGTAAGTATTGACCACACAGGAGATTTGGTTGTTGAAGGAGTCTATTGAGTATGCAAAAATAAAGTTGAAAATTAATTTACCAATAGTTGTTATGCTTGATTTTGAATCCAAGAAAATCACATGTGAAGAATAATTGTCATCATGGGCCAACCAATACAAAACGTGCCTCCAAATACTATGCAGTTTTGTTATTTTGGTGGATTTGAAAGAATTATCCTGAATGGTCTCTTCAGTCAACTTTTGAAAGCAAGCCACGGCGTTCCAGAATATCTGAATTGTGTTGATGACCACTCCTGCAGGCAGGAGGCTGATGGTAATGATCATGTCAACAAAGTGGATGTAGGCAAGAAAGCACAAATTCACTTCTGTTGAAACATGCTGTATTCTCTTTTCCTCAGTTACTTTATTGATGATAAGATTATTCTTGAACCAGTTGAATGATGAGTGAAAGTGAATTCACAGTCGCATCTGATAGACTGTCATCCAGGAGCATGAACATGAACAGTCAAAGAAGCTACAAATTCCTTTCATCACAATCTCCGCCGGCTGGGGAAATTTCTCAACAGGGAAACACAAGTTCTTGATGGGCCTGAAAGCGGGAAAAAAACCTTTTTTTCAATTCAGTGTTGATCAGCAATATGTTTGACAGCTATTTCTATGAGATATTGGTCCAACATGGGCCAAATCACTATGAATGTGCTGAATAGAACAATGAAAAGGACTACTACTCTTCCTACCCCAATGGAATATGGGTTAGTTATGCACTTGTTTTACGTCAAAATTTGGTATACAACAGATGGGTAGGAGAACAACAAGGATTGTTGTTAATTTGAGGCAAAAGTGGCCACAAATGGATAAGAATAGCAGGAAAGCACGTGGCAGAATGGCTGCAGGCAGAGGTGCTGGTCTTTCAGCTACTATTTTAAAGGAGGATTTAGGCGCAGTAATTGGGGAGAATAATGCAGGCTAAAAGCTCCAGTGGATAAGGAATTGGATGGGAAACACTACTCTAAAAGTAGGAGGAGAATACTCACTTATACTGAGTTTATAGCTAATTATGTGGGTGAATAGGCTGAGGAATCCATCTCTAGGCGTCAGAAGCCTTCCTTTTAAGGCCTAGAGGTCTCTCTAGGCGTCATGAGGTGCCTCTGGGCAAACAGACAAGGCCAAGAATGATCATAAACTTCTACGTGAAGGTCTATGGCCAATTCTATGGCTCTGTAGAAGTTGTTATAATTTCCCCATGGCATCATGAGCATATTTATGAACCATTTGCTCTAATTTGCCACTTCTAAAAATATAATAACTTGAATAATTACCCACACTTCTACGGGAAAGGGTAATTCTATTTCTATAATAAGGGAATATCTGATAAGTAGTATATTTCCTGTAGAAATACTTTCTCAGCCAAGGGAGACAAGGTTTGTATTATTCTAAAACCTTGCGTAATTTCTTCCTCTGCTCTTGAATATGCTTATACTCTGTATTAGCATATTTACTAGAGATATATTCTAATGTTTTATTGTAATTTCTCCGTGGTACCTTGAGAATAGCCAAAGTACCATATATAAGGAGTAATAAATAAGGGGTACTCTCAGTGGGTAACCCTACCTAAATTTACATGAGGAATCCATTTCTGCATTAGTATTCAAGGATTTTTTAATATTAAATAATATATTGATGAGTTGAATCAAAAATAGCAGTCCTTTGGATACTTGGAAGTATCTCTAGGGCTGACAATGTTGGTAGGTAGTGATTTGCTTTTGGTTGCATATCCTCTTATTTTATCTTCAATTGTATTTTTCTGCTCATGGAACCCGGGTGGTTGGAGGACAGGAACTGCAAGACATCTTGATCAAAAACCAATTGGTGAAAATTCACCTTGTCTTCCTTCATGTTAATACAATCAAGTAGTGAAACATTATGCTGCATGGTCTTTGAGAGAATTTATTATTGTGAATCGTGATCTGTCCTGAATATTTGGACGTGATCTTCAACCTCTTGCTTGCTGGCCGGTCATTCATAGTATATTTTTCTGGTGGAGCACTTGTCAATATGCCTTCAAACAAACCAACAGCCGCGTTTGCAAATGAATTGACTCATGTTTTCAAATTTGATGTAACTAGGTTGGGATTCAAGCTAACCGGTTGGGGAGAGGGAGCCTTGATCAGGATTGAGCCAACATCATCTGTGCCTCAACGCTTGAACAGGCGGAGAGCAGAACATTTTTTGTGGACGTATGTGAATGTGGGTGACATTGGGGATGATCAGTCCTAGGTGATACTGAGATGGATTTACAAATACTCTTCAGGAGTTCCTGGTTGTCCTCTCCGCTCCATTTTTCATTGCAGAAACCGGAGTCTTGAAGAAACATTGAATTCAACTCTACTCTACAAATCATGACCAATTTCATCACTACAAGAAGTTGGTTAGCTTTCATCACTACAAGAAGTTGGTTAGCAATAGCCTTCATGGCGGCTGAGGAAGTCAAATTTCCAATTTTTCTTTGTCTATTTTCTTGGTGTTTGGAATCTAAATCAATGAACCAAAAAAACTAAGCTTGGGTGAGATGGTCAGTCATTTTCTAGACCAAGTAGGACCAAGTAAAGGGGGCACAACATCAAATTAGTTGTCTACAAGCAAAAGTTGTAGGACAGATATATGTACATCTGAACTAAGTTGGGCTGCGCAGCCCATTACTTTTAATGTCCCAAGTTCAACTGTTGAACTGGTGTTTCTCATTGAAAAAAAAATAACAAGATATACATATCATAGGCATAACTGTAGAGGAGTTGTTTGGATTTTTTTTTTTTGGAAAAGAAAAACCCCAAATTAGAGTTGGCATAGCTTTGATTTGATTTTTTGTGTTAATCATGGGTATCAAAACAAGTTAACCTTGTCCACCTCAACCTCATTTAATGTTTTTGAGCTCCACATTCAACTGGAGAAGAAGAAACATTTAAAGATGAACCAAGGCTAAAGCATGCCAAGGTAGCTTCTTTCCTGATGTCTTGTAATATCTCTATTTATAAATTAAACCCAGAATACCTTGAACAATGAATGTGAGCTAGGGATCAACCAATATGATCTCCATTGTATTCCTGATTCAATTGGGAATACAAACAAATAAAAATCAGAATATCAACCCTACTGATAGGTGGGGGCTCTAATTGGAGGACTTCCCGTGGGGTTGGATTTTCACATTTGACAAATTCCAAAACCAGATTCCAAACCTTTTTTTGGTGGTAGGAGCCCATATTTTGATGCTTGTCATCACCAGATAGGGTTTGAATGACTGTGAACATTTGGAATTTCAAGCAAAGGGAAGTCCTACAACTGACCAAGTTATTTTCTAGATAATAGAAAATCAGTATATATTTTGTCATGAGAGTGCAATTTCATTTCTCAATCAGGTCATTGAAATTCTCAAACAAGATCATTAGGAATAGAATTTAATTCATCATCTGAGGTAAATTTTACAGCCAATGATCATATGTGTGTTTTCTTCATGTACCTCTTTAGGCTAAGCTCAGAATAGGGGGTATCAAATATGACCAAACCAGGCAATAAAATCCGTCAATTAGAAATGGCCAAATCCACAGTTTCTAATTGACTGGTTTCTGAAATGGGGTAGCTAAAAACCCAACAGGTTTTGAAAACAAATAACCCAGGTTTATCAACCAAATCCATCATTTCCAAATAAGTCAATTTATCACACCTCACAAAGCCTAAACAATCACTCATCCTGAAACCATCACTCCTCCTGAACCAATCACTACTTCTCAAGCCTTCACTCCTCCTAAAAAAACACATCACTCATCCAACCATGCATCAACCACCATCTCAACACCAGCAACTACTTCAAGCAGCCAATTCTGCAGCAACAATCATGCTTTTTGACTCAGAGAACAATGACTCAGAACTTGAAGAATTTTATTCCTATTGCCGGTCTAAACTTCAGAAACAATACCTCAATGATCGGGAAACCACAACACAATTGCATCCCCGTTATGACTTGTCAATCATGCAAGGCCTTTCTGAATCATGCTTCCTCCAGCTTTTTTGAATGGCATGGCCGTGTTTTCTCAACCTCCTCCAACTGATCGAATCCCATCCCAACTTCTACAACTCCTCTTGGAATCCACAACAAGATCCATCAGTTCAGCTTGCAGTTGCCATATGTCCTCTAGGATCCAATGGAAACAGAGCTGCTGTCTTCCGACTCAAAAACCTCTTCCACGTTGGATATGGAACAATTAATTTATACACCACTCAGGTCACCAAGGTTATTTATCAAATGTGCCCACACTTGGCATCATGGTCAACTTCTGAAGAACCACTAGAATTGTCTCAGGTCATGCAAGAAGAAGGCTTCCCCGGCTGTGTAGGCTTTGTCAATGGAACAACTATTCCGCTCAGTCAAAAGCCTCCTATAGATGGCAATCACTATTTTGATTGTAAGAAGAGGTGCAGTCTGCTTTCTTTACCTCCATTTGTATATTAGACAGGCCACTGATGTTTTCATCTTTTTCTCAACAGATACTCCATTTTGCTCACTCTAGTTTGTGATGTCAACAAGAAGTTCATATCGTACCTTGCAGGCTATCCTGGATCATGCCACGATTGCTATGTGTTCTCAAATATGCAGCTTGCTCAGCAGCCTGAACAATTCTTTGATCAGAACCAATTCCTCCTGGCAGACTCTGCTTATCCAAGTAATCAATACACAATACCTGCTTACAAGGGGGCCGACCTACTCATTCCGGAGAATATTGATTTCAATTACCATCTAGCGCAATCAAGAGTCCGGATTGAACATGCTATTGGAATTCTGAAGGGCCAATTTGCTAGTTTGCGTGAGATGAGATCTCAAATCAGAAACCGTCACAAGATGAAGGCAGCCATAAAATGGATCATCAGCTGTGTTGTTCTACATAACCTACTCGCAGACCTAAAGGACCAGTGGAACAAGCTCTATGAAAAAGAAGAACCTGATCTAGCACCTCCTGTTGGCCAGGAAAATGATGACACTAGCAATGATGGATTGCAAGGGGTTTTGCGCCCAATTACCCTGTCACACTTTGCTTAACTGTCACTGTTGCTGTGGTTTTTTAATGCAATTTCATGTTTTTCAATTTCTGTTTCACTTCCTCTCCCTTAAACCCTCTCTCTCTGGCTTGGCTCTGTTACACGTTTTTTCACTCTCTTGATTTTCTCACCTTCCTTTTTTGATTGCTTGCCTCCACCTTCCTCCTCATTTGCTGTGGACCACCACTCACCCGCCTCTGCTGGCTCTCTTGCTCCCCAGCTCAGCTCCCTGCAACGCCTCCACTCTCCTCCTCCTCCCTGACCTCGTGCGCCTCCCCCACCGGCTTGCTTGCTTGCCCACAACCCCCACCCCTCCCTGAATGCTCTCTGCCCACCGGCCCCGCTTGCTCGCTCCCCCAAACCCTCCACCTCCTCCACCACCTCCCTGCGCCTCCCCCCACCAGTTGCTTGCCCCACTGGCCTCCACCTCCTCCACCCGCCTCCCTGCGCCGCCACTGCGTAGTTGCTCACCCCCCCCCACCCGCCTCCCTGCCCCGCCCCCACCGGTTGCTTGCCCCACCCGCCTCCCTGCCCCGCCTCCACCGCTCGCTTGCCCCACCGGCCTCCCTGCCCCGCCCGGACCGGTCACTTGCCAATCCCGCCCCCCCACAGGCCTCCCTGCCCCGCCCCCACCGGTTGCTTGCCCCCCCCACCGCTTGCTCGCCCCACTGGCCTCCCTGCCCCACCCGGACCAGTTGCTTGCCCCCCCACCGGTTGCTTGCCACTCCCGCCTCCATGGCCTGCCCCCCCACAGGCCTCCCTGCCCTGCCCCCACCGGTTGCTTGCCCCCCCACCTGTTGCTCTCCCCACCCGCCTCGGTGCCCCGCCCCTACCAGTTGCTTGCCCCCCCCACCTGTTGCTTGCCCCACCCGCCTCCCTGCCCTGCCCCCGCCCGGTCACCCTACCGCTTGCTTGCCCCACCGGCCGCCCTGCGCCGCCCCCGCCCGGTTGCTTGCCCCCCTCCGTGGCCCGCCCCCACCGGTCGCTTGGCCCCCCCTCCACCTGTTGCTCGCCCCACCCGCCTCAGTGCCCCGCCCCCCCACCTGGCGCTTGCCCCACCCGCCTCCCTGCCCCGCCCCCGCCCGGTCACCCCACCGCTTGCTCGCCCCACTGGCCGCCCTGCGCCTCCCCCCTCCGTGGCCCGCCCCCACCGGTTGCTTGCCCCCCCCACCTGTTGCTCGCCCTGCCCGGTTGCCCTCACCGCTTGCTCGCCCCCTGGCCGCCCTGCGCCGCCCCTGCCCGGTTTCTCGCCCCCCTCCGTGGCCCGCACCCACCGGTCGCTTGCCCCCCCCAACTGTCGCTCGCCCCACCCGCCTCCCTGCCCTGCTACCACCTCCACCTGCCTGCGCCGCTACCACCACGCTTGCTGGGCTGCAAGCACTCAGGCCCTTGGCACACCCTCCAGGTTTGTCTTGCAAGAGCCATGACCCCCCATCCCTGTACCTTCTATCAGCAAACACATTACTAACACCTAACCTCTATTCCCCTCCCTGCTGGGGACATCATGTAGTATCAAATGGCCCCAACACCATCCAAGCAAACCAACGGAGACTCAGAAACAACTGCCAAGCTTTGACACCTCTGGACTCGCTACAATCTGAGGCCTCCCAAGCCCTCTAGTTGTCCACCCAGAAGCCTTGCTGCGGAGTCTGTAGCTGGTCATCATGGGCCCAGTATGATTGGTAATGCACACCAGTGGCATCCCTTTCAGAAAGGTTCAGACCGGTTACGGATGACTAGTGGGGTGGATGGGTGTGATGACAAAGGAGTGGAGGAGGCAGTGGATCCAGATGGCAAAGGATGCTCATCATCCTTATCCAAACTCTCCGACCCTTCCGAATCTCATGCAGCTCCTTCTAAGACGGCTCACAACCCAGCTTGTAAACTCGCTTGTAAACCAGCTCATAAACCCGCTCGTAAACCGGCTCATCAATCAGCTCGTAACCCGGCTTGTAAGGCGGCACGTAAACCGGCTTGATCTAACCTGCATAACCTAAGAAAGCTTCTAAACCTGCAAAACCTAAGAGTGCCCCCTGTCCCCCACCCCCACCCACATGCCACCAACACTCTCATCCCAACCCTCCAATCCCAGAGGCTGTATCAGAGGCTGACCGCCACAGCTGTGCTATATGTGATGTGTACTGGCGAATTGATCTCAATAATGAACTCCAAACCCCTCAGCGACCCAAGAATACCCAAGAAGAACATGCATCTGCTCAGCCTCCTGTCAACCAGCTCACCAAAAAACAAGAAAAACAGCAGAAATACAATTCCAAGCAACAAGACAAGAAATGTCAAGAATCCAACATCAAATACTCTGGCGAGACCCAAATCTGTGCGCATGTCTCCAACTCCAACCCCAATGCCAGGATTCAATTAATGCATGACTCGTTTATCTGCTGGGCCAATCCCTCCCATCAGAAATTGATTGCTGTTATCAAATTTCATCCCTTCTCAGCGATGGATCCAGCCCTCAAAGCCCGATATAAATTTCTTAGCCAACACCTGATTGCTCAAACACAATTCCAAAACGCAAACAAAAGCAACGGCCCTGCATATTCTGGCAAAATGTATAGTCTTGGATGGCTGAAAGCATTTGAGGTGAACAGCAAAGCCGGCATCCAAGGCATTTCAGATAAAGTTAAACAGGATCAACTCGGATTTGAAGACCTTCAAACTCATGTTCCAACAATTGATTGTTTTATTGGCGATTGCTTCCAATCTGTTTCTCAACCACTCTTTGATGAAGTCAAGAAACATCATGAAGAACTCAAAACGCCTGGCCTTGCACCGCATTTTGAGAGGGATCCTGACTCTTTCACTTCTCATCTCTCCTTCACCATTGGCGCCTTCGCAAACACACCTCACATGGATACCAATGCTTCACCCTTCAGATTTGTCATGTGGATTCCCATCAAGAAGAACACTGGAAATGTTGTGGAGCGTAATCTTCAGGTGAAGGGGGGTCAATTCATTTTTCCGGACGAATCTTGTGGAATTGACTTCACAGGCTTTGATGGTATAGGTGGAATGTGCATGGAAAGCAACTTCTTATTCTCATTTCACTCTGCCCTCCCAAACCTCATCAGACCAACACACATGAATGGGTCTATCTGTCCAACTTCCTAAAAAGACTGAAAGGGCCTTTATAAATATTAGAGATAAAGTATACAAAAAGGATCCAGAAAAAAGAAAGTGGATCATTAGAGATATTGGCGCTATTTTAGATCAATCCTGTTAAATTTCTTACTTTCTTTCAATCTTATAGTAAATAAACGTGATGCAAATAAAATTTATTGAAACAATTTAGCCAAACGTTCAATCTTTTCAGTACTCTTGCCACTTGTAACACACTGTGTCACAAGCTCATATTTCTTCCCAAATTTTCTTTGTCTGCCAAAGTCCCCAGCTTGGAAAGCTCAAATGTTCAATCCTTCGCCTTCTCATCCTTCTCCCATTCCAACCTCTTTCCATCCATCTTTAGCTCTTGTTCCCATTTCTTTTCTTCTAACTTGGACAAGCGCATGAACTTTTTCTCCTCCAATTCAACCGTCTTATTATTGATTGCAAGCTGGAGTTGGTACTTATTGATCTCAAAGTCAAGGCTTGCCTGAGCCACCTGAGCTTTCCCTGAAATCATGACACATGTGAATCAGTAAAGGGACAATATCACAAGGGATCACAACTGAAGATACTTGCCAGCCTCTCTTTTCAAAGCATATTCCTCATAGTGGGCAAATGCATTATTGTTCTTGAAAGCTGAAGTGGAGTGACTCCTGGGGTTGATGTTGTTGGAGTTGGATGCCCTTTGTTTGCCCTTAGTATTTTGGGGAGTTCTAGACGGAGACAGATGGGTTGCAAGATTGTTGGCATCAGGGCTGACCTTGGCTTTCTTCTTCTTATTCTTCTTATTCTTCTTCTTTGGTGACTTGGTGGGGGCAATCACCTCAGATGATAAGGAACCATCAGATGAGCTGGAGTCTAGGGCCCTTTCTTCCGCTGTGAGTGCATTGCGGCGCTGGTGATACCGAGTTTTTCGTTTCCTTTTGCGCTGGGAGGATTGTTGGGGCACATCATTGGACTAGTGGTCGGCCTTTGTTGGTTTTGTGGGCTGTAATCAAGTGTGAGCCTGGGTCTCTTAAGTGACTACAGGACACAAGATTGGGGAACAACAAAGTTTATTTCAGAAGAAATAAGAGGATAAGGTAGAGGAGGAAGAATAGAAAGAAAACTAAGTATGTATCTTTCAAGATAATTATATGGGCTCAACCTTTAGTAGGGAGTAGAGTAGAGCCGGGCAGTGCCACGACCTCTTCAACCTGAGAAGCAGGAGAAGGTACAGTCTAAGACTGCCTTATTTTTTAGGCTTAAGGCCAAGGTTACTTATAAGGAAACCTGAGTGGATGAGTAGCTCCACTGGACTAGGATAATAATGAGAATGATTCTTTATGATGGATGATGGGTTGTGCCTCTAGATGAAGAAGAAAGAAAGAGAAAGAGGGGTGAAAGATAAGATCAAAGCTCCAATGGAACTTTGAAGAAAGAGAGATTGGGAAGACTGCTTACTAGTCAGACAGGTGACACCAAATGACCACGACACGACGACGAGGGGAAATGATGGGACCTGGAGTTCTGATGAGTGAGGAGTGTTGTCCAATGGGTCTGTTTCTTCTAAGTTCTGGTTGGTGAGTGATGATGAAAATTTTCATCTGCCCAACTCTGAAGATGATGAACCATGTTTATCAAAATGAATATGCAATATAGAGCTGAACTTAGAAAATGAGTAGATGTTATGTGGACTTCTATGTTAATTACCTCACACTTATATTATTCCACACTTATACACAACAAAGTAAGGATATTATGATACGAAAATACTCGTATTGGAGAGAGGAATAAGAAAAGAACATTTTTGAGGTCTTTTGGGCAACATTGTTGTCTCTAAGGCTGACATTCCCTACCACCAAAAGAGGTTATGTTCTGAATAGAACATCAGCTATACTAGTCCATTCAAGAGGACCTTTTCTCACTTCTGAATCTCCTAAGGAGTGTGGGAGCTTCAGGTATTTCTTGCTCCAGTAGCCACTCATCCTGATCAGCTCCCAGACCTTTGTATCTGGCAAGGTACATCTTAACATCTCTGTTATCAACTCTAAGTCTTTTTTCTCTGAGAATCTTCAGGATGACCTTATGTTTTGGGGGTTGTTCAACAGGGGGAATTACCACTCTTACCTTCTGTCGAAGTGGGAACTTGTCAGGGTCAGGTGAGTTGTAAGGCTTAATCAAGCTAACAGGGAAGGTGGGATGTTTCCTGCTGAATTCTCCAGTAAGGATGACTTCTACTGCATTCTTGCCATGCAGGGCCTTGATTACAAATGGTCCTGCAAAGGAGTCTCTCATCTTCTTTGGACCAGCCAGGTTGGTGAAATTGGTAGTGGAGATAAGACTTGGTCACCAACTTTGAATTCAGGTTCTTTGTGGCTTTTGTCCCATCTTTCTTTATTGTAATTGGTTGACTCCACTATGCATTGTTCAGCATGCTTCCGTGCATTGTCAAACAGCTTGGCATAAGTTCCAGCAGTAGGATGAATGTCTATTTGGCTTTGTTTGATGAAGTCCCTTGGCAAATTGGGTATCCATCCTTTTTCTAACAAGGCAGGTTGTTTTACAGTTGTGGAGTGGATGCTGGTGCTGTATGCCAATTCTAGGATTGGGAGGAGTGAGACCCAATCGTGGGTATAGCCATCATTATCTTTGAATTCTAGTCCATATGAGCAGAACCTCCTGATCATGTCTTCTAGGGTCTGAATCATCCTTTCGGCTAGTCCATCAGTTTGTGGATGATAGGCTGTTGAGAAGGCTAGTTTAGTTCCTAGCATGCTATGGAGGCCAGTCCAAAACTCAGATGTGAACTTGGGATCTCTATCAGAGATAATTATCCTGGGGATGCCAGTCCTAGGCATTACTCTATTCCAGAAAAGGATTGCTGTGTCCATGGCAGAATCTTCTTTAAAGCAAGGGACAAAAATGGGTGTCTTGGAATATCTATCAACTATAACAAGACAAGCATTATAGCTGGTGGCTCCTCCAGGTGATAGAGAGGTTACCCAGTCCATGTTAATTATGTCCCATGGCTTAGAGGGCTCTTGAATCTTCTGAAGCAGTCCAAACCTTTTCCCAGTTGCTTTATTTGCTTTCTGGCATCTTTCACATGAGCTGCAGTATTCAGAAGAGTCTTTCTTCCAACTGGGCCACCAAGCTGTATCAGCTACTCTTTCCAAGGTTCTGTCTTCAGAAAGGTGTCCTGAATAGACACTATCATGGCATTCATGAAGAATGGTGTTAATGGTCAGTTTGTCAACTATAACCAAGACTGAGTTATGTTTCTCTCTGTGGTATAAGAGGTTGTCAAACAAGGAGAATCTGCCTGCCATATAAGAGGTCTTCCAGGATTCATCTAATCCATTAACTAGTGCTTGATCCTTGCAATCTTTCCTGAGTATCTGTGTCAAGATGATGGCGTTGTTATCCTTTTGATAGCCTTCCCTGACAGAATCAAAGAATTCTGATTTGAAGGTGGTAACGTGGATGCCCATGATTCCCATTATAGGGATTCTCTCGTCATCTTTCTCCTCTTCAGGGTCATAAGCAGGGTTGCTAGGGTCGTTAGGTAATGACCACCTACTGAGTCCATCAGCATTCTTATGGATATTGCAATTTCTGTGTTGAATTGTCATGTTGCCTCTGTACTCTTGAATAGCTATTTGCCATCTCAACATGTGTCTGTTAGGGGTTTTCATGTTAAGGAGGGATCTCAAGGCTGTGCAGTCCGTGATGACTTCAAAGACACTACCATCTAGGTAATAGTGTAATTTGTCTAGGGCCCAAACTAGGCATAGGAATTCAAGTTGGCTGGCTCCATATCTGCCTTCAGAGTCTTTCAGCTGTCTTGACATGAAGACTATTGGTCCTTCTTTCTTAATACCATCTATTACTTGTACTTGGTGTAGGGCGGCTCCAAGGCCAGTCATGCTAGCATCAACATACAATTTGAATGGGAGTTGCCAATCTGGGAACAAGAGAAGAGGGGCTGTAGTTAATTTCTTAACAAGGAGATTGTAAGCTTCAAGCCTTTGGTTTGTCATTTCAAAAACAACCTCCAGTTTGCACAGCTCAGTCAAAGGTCTTGCTACTTCTGCAAATCTATCAATATGTTGTCTGTAGTAACCAGCAAAGCCAAGGAAAGACTGGATCTCTTTCTTATTGGTGGGTGTACTCTTCTGCAGTACTGCAGCAACCTTATTCTGGTCTATGCCTATGGCTATTCCAGATACAACATGGCCAAGGGCTTTGATCTGGTGAAAGCCAAAGTTACATTTCTTCAAGGAGATTTTCATGTTCATGTTGATGACGATCTTCAAGATTCTGTTGACCCTCTGAAGGTGTTCTTCCCAAGTGTTGGACATGATTATGATGTCATCAATATAGATAATAACCCATTTTTTGATCCAGCTCTCTTCTGAATTCAATGTCCATCATCCTTTGGAAATGGGAAGGTGCATTTTTGATGCCAAATGGCATTCTCAAGTACTCATAGATCCCTTTATGGCATATAATTCTCAAGTACTGCCTAGAATCAGGGGCTATAACATTTTGATGAAAACCTTTTAGCACTCCATGCTGTGAGGAACTTGGCTTTGGCCAGATTAGTCAAAGTCTCACTGATCTTAGGAATGGGGTACCTGTCTGCTGCAGTGTAAGTTTGAGGGCTCTGAAGTCACCTACCATCCTGGATTTCCCATTGTGCCAGGCTATGATGACTGGGGTGGTAATTTCAACAACTTCATTGTGTCCCACCTTCCTCAGAACATTCAACCTGACTAATTCATTGATGTGCTCATCTAGAGCTTCTCTACTCTTAGGGCTAGCAGGGTAAGGGGTCTTCTCAGCAGAGGGGGGTATGGTCTTTCTGTTGTAGCTTGATGTGACTTCATGACCTTTAACTGCTCCCAGGGGGTGGGTAGTATCAGCAAATGCTTTCTTGTGTTCATGGAGTGTTTCAAAGAGAGACTCTTTCTGTTCTGTGGTCAACTTCTCATATATCTTTGCTTCACAGAGTTCTTCTTTAACAAATTTGTCAATAGGGGATCAGATTTCTTCAGAGCAGATATCTCAGAAGACAAGGGGTTCTGTCATGAAGATCTGATTTGAAACTGAACTTCTTTTTCTTGTTCTCATTCCCAATGGTGAAGTATCTTTCTTTACTATTGGTGATGTCAAAACCATACAATGATTGGTAATCATTCCTAAGATTAAGTAGTTCATCTTGCATTTTCCATGACAACAAATTCAGCTACTATTCTCACCAAACCTCTGGTATGAGGGAAGATGAGGGCCAACTCAATAATTCCCAGAGTTTTAATTGATCACTACAGCTGTGGAATCTGGCATGGGTAATGGGCAACAAGGATTGTTTCCAATCAGGGAGAATCTTATTCAACACTTTGTTACTGATTATAGAGCAGGATGCTCCACTGTCTAAAACAGGAGTATTCAGAGTTGTTGATCAACACAGGAGTAATAGTTTGGAAACCAATCAATGAGCTTTTCCTTTTCTGGCTTACATCTCATGAGCCTGGCATCTTCAATGTGAGAAGTCTGGCAGGTGTTGCTCCAAGTTTGGGGCTGATGGGATTCGGCCTGTATCTCAGCTATGGAGTATTCTAGTAAGGGCTCACATTCAATGGCGTACTCAAAGTAATCCCTGTCAATTGGACCAGTGGGATCATATGCTCTGTCTTGGTCTAAGCCAACACAAAGTGGTCATCAATCTGGCTGATTAGATGGTTCCTCAGATGCATCTCTTTGGTGAATTATTATCATTATCGCCTTCAATATCACTGGAGGCAAGATTCATCAAGGTTCTCCATGCCTATTCATTGATCCTTTGCTTCTCTTGGGACATTCTCTGGCAAAGTGGCCAGGCTTTTACAGAAATTACAGTGTCTCTGGACCTAGAGGCTTGGGCTGGGGCAGCTGAAGGTCTCTTTGCATCAGCTTCAGTTTTGCTGGGTTCTACCTTGGTACTGGAGGGTTGCTTCTCCAGTTATTTCTTGAGTACTGTTGAGAGGAATTGAGGAAGGGACCTGGTTGTCTCATTGCTCTGTCAAGCACTTCTTCAATGATGATAACCATTCCTCAAAACTCATGCTTCAGCTTCTTCTTGTACCTGCTTTTGACAGCGTGCTCCAAACTTCCTGGACATTGTTTCAACACTTTCTCACAGATTAGTACTCCACTGATCTCTGGTTGAAAAGCTCTAAGTCTTCTCTTTGAGTGTTGAACCACTTATGCACTTTCTTATTCTCCATGGTAAAGTAGTCTTTCTCAAATTCTTGTTGCATTTTCCACCTCCAGTTGTGGTACCAAACTTGTTTCTGATGGTATGTTTCCACCATGCCCATGATTTCTTACTGTGGCTATCTCTGATGCCAATGTACCAATTCTTTGGCGGTGTCAGTGAATAAAGCAGTCAACCTACTGATTACCATGTGATCAAGCATGCAGTAGTCTTCCACAACACATCAATGTTCTTTAACCAAAGTTCATGGTTATAAGTAATTCTCCTGAGAATTTTTCCCAATCACTGGTCTTTGGTATGGATTTCCATAATTCTTTCCTCATTTCAGGGTCAACATCTTCATGTTTAATGAAAGGGAAATCCTTTTCCAGCTGGGACATTTTCCTCACACTTCAGGTGCTCTGTGTAATTCTTCAGTGCCAACCTGGTTGGGCGCCTCAGTCTTGGGCTCAGGGGCAAAGCTATTATCATCTAAGACATGATGGCGTGGCCTATCATGCATCAGAGGGTTGTTAAAGGTTGCTTCAGGGGGGTCATGTGGGTGGAGGTTATTGACTAAGAAGTCGAGCTTGTGATTGATGGCATTCAGAGAAGTATGGAAATCACTCATTCTTCTCTTACTCTGTTCAAATCTCAGATCTTCCTTGCTAGAAGCTTCTTCTAACTTGGACTTTATTGAGGACAAGTTCAGAAACATGTCTTGCTCTAGGGACTTGACTGAGTTTTTCACGCAACTCAACTCAGAAGTGTTATCATCATTTAAACCAATGATGATGTCTTGGAGGCTATCTAGCTTATCATTGAAGGACTCTTCAAGTTGTTCATTCTTATTATGAGGTACCGGGAACTCACTCAAGTGTCTAAACACTCTATCATACAAAGCAGGGATAACTTCTGAAGATATAATCTCATTGATGGTAGAAGTGATGGTAGAACTTAGTTTGGAAACACAAGACTCAAGCAAGGTGTCAGGAAAGGAATCTATTGTGCCAGATAACTCAGACATGAAATTGGAAAACAAGGTTTTTAATCTTTCCTCAATGACCTGGGGAGCATCATGATACATATCAGCATTAAGACTTTTGACAAAATACTCTTTCAAAGAATTTTCAGAAAGGTTAATCAAGGGGCTTCACCTGATTTTATTGATTGTTGTTTGGTGGAAGGTAAGCTGGGGGAGCTATTCCGCCTCTGCCTCTGCGGCGTTGAGAGCGGTTGATCATTCTTTCCGCTCTCATGAAGAAGCTGCCCACCTGGAGCATCCGAGTCATGGGGTCCGCACATGGCGGTTCCTCTGGTATGGGTGGTGGAACTGGTTGCCTGGTTGGTATGGCCGCGTAAGGGTAGTGCGCATGGTGAGGAGGCTGCGACGGGTAATAGTAGGCGTCCTGGCCGTAGTAGGCCTCCTGCTCCGGGTACTGGAGAGGGGGGTACGGAGGCTGCGCTTCTTGTTGGAAAGTACCCGGTTGGGGTTCCGTACCAGGTATCATCTGCCCGGGGGCCGGCGGCGGTGCAGCGACCTGATAAGCTGAGTGTTGCCCTTGGGCCCCGTAGGTCTGAGGCGGAGGAGGTGGCGGCGGTGGCGCTCGCTGGAGTGGCTGTAGCTGCGCTGGTCTCTGATGCGCAGGAAGCACTGGAGGGGAAAGGCGGAGCGGTTGGGTAGGGCGAGGTGGCATTGTATCCCTGTTGGCCACTCGCGAGGGGGTTCGTACCGCCGGCTGCTCCTCTACTGGCTGTGGAGGTATTTGGAACATTTGTTCCATCCTGGCTAACTCGTCCCGGGCTAACCATCCGTCCGAGACTTCCAGCATGCGTTGAGTGCCGAAAAGGTTCGTCAACGTATCCTGGGTCGATATGGCCTGGTTCAACGCAATCCTCATGAGGCGGTAGTTGCCGCTTTCCTTCGCGTTGACAAACAGGAGCCATTGGCCCTGGAATATGTTGGAGATCGTGAGCTCGTCTTGGGCTGGTATCTCGGTGTCTATGGACATCTCTCGCCCTCTGAGAGCAACCTGGTTGTGGGGCAAGGGGTCTATAGACATTTCTCTGCCCCTGGGCGGACCGTTCATAGGGGCTGAGGGGTGAATCCCTGTCGGCGTCATAGACCCGGCCATTGAGGGGGGCGGGACTTCCCGGTGCGAGACGGCGAATTTGAGTCTCTCCACTGGACGGGGGACTGGTGTCGACCGAGCGGAGGCCAGAGCTGTGGAAGGAGCTCGCGAGAACACTTCCGACGGGGCTATCCCCTGATCGGGTTGGTAGGCGGGCTCCATCTCTAGCTGGTCGATCTCTTCCAGCCTCATGAGCATGGAGCTCTCGTGCTCTTCGTAGCCTCTCAAGGGCAGCGGGGCTAAAGGTGTAGCCAACGGGTGGTTGGACGCCTGAGGGGCCGGGATAGATGGCGGAGCTGCTCTGTCCGACGGAGCTAGGGGGGTAGACAGCGCCTGCTGGGTCGCTGACGCCAGCAGAGTGCCCGTCGGTACCAGGGCGGTCGCTGGGGCTGAGAGGCTCGACGTAGCTGTCTCTGGCGGCAATTCCGGCGGCGCGCTGCTGTTGCTTACGTCGTTCTGCGGCGCGGAGTTGCTCGAATGATAAGTCCTTGCCATTTCTTAAATGGGAAGGCATGGCGGAATTTTAAAGGATTTCAAAGATAATCAGAGTCACTATAGATTAGGATATGCTTAAAAATCAAAGAATGAAGGGAAAGTTTTTAGAAAATAGACGGAACCTTTTTTTTCTTGATTTTCTTTAGTTTTTTGATTTTTTATATTCTTTTTCGGTTGAGTGACACAGATCCTAGCAGATCGCGACGCGGGGATTCTTCTTGGGAGGAGGCTTCAAGTTGCAAACTTCCGGCGGTACACGGAATTCAGGCGGAACAGGTAAGGGTGGACCTGTAGCAATAGGTGTCCACGCGTCTCGATTGACGAGGTTGTGCGCCGCGGCGGCTACCGTAGGCTGATCGCTAACGAGCTCCGGTTCACTAACGGAATCTTCTTCAGAAGAAGATTCGGAGAGATCCGACGAAACCAGGAGGTCTTCAGCGGTGAGGTCTTTCACTTCTTGGCGAAGGAAAGAAAGCGCAGATGAAGAAAAGGATAGGATCAAGCAAGTTAGTGCTGGGTCTCAGCCAAGAAAAATTTTTGCAGAGTTTCTAGATGGATTTCTTCAGAATAGAGGAGGGTAGAAAAATTTTGGCAGCACTTCTAGCTGTTTTTGATAAAGGAAAGAGAGTAGGGAGGCCTTATGAAAGAAAATGGTTAATCAGTTTGATAGAGATATTATGATTCTTTTTAGAATGGATATGATGAGAGGAGAGGTCTTTTACTGAGATATTTCCCGATGAGGCCCCCAATTGTGAGCCTGGGTCTCTTAAGTGACTACAGGACACAAGATTGGGGAACAACAAAGTTTATTTCAGAAGAAATAAGAGGATAAGGAAGAGGAGGAAGAATAGAAAGAAAACTAATATGTATCTTTTAAGATAATTATATGGGCTCAACCTTTAGTAGGGAGTAGAGTAGAGCCGGGCAGTGCCACGACCTCTTCAACCTGAGAAGCAGGAGAAGGTACAGTCTAAGACTGCCTTATTTTTTAGGCTTAAGGCCAAGGTTACTTATAAGGAAACCTGAGTGGATGAGTAGCTCCACTGGACTAGGATAATAATGAGAATGATTCTTTATGATGGGATGATGGGTTGTGCCTCTAGATGAAGAAGAAAGAAAGAGAAAGAGTGGTGAAAGATAAGATCAAAGCTCCAATGGAACTTTGAAGAAAGAGAGATTGGGAAGACTGCTTACTTGTCAGACAGGTGACACCAAATGACCACGACACAACGACGAGGGGAAATGATGGGACCTGGAGTTCTGATGAGTGAGGAGTGTTGTCCAATGGGTCTGTTTCTTCTAAGTTCTGGTTGGTGAGTGATGATGAAAATTTTCATCTGCCCAACTCTGAAGATGATGAACCATGTTTATCAAAATGAATATGCAATATAGAGCTGAACTTAGAAAATGAGTAGATGTTATGTGGACTTCTATGTTAATTACCTCACACTTATATTATTCCACACTTATACACAACAAAGTAAGGATATTATGATATGAAAATACTCGTATTGGAGAGAGGAATAAGAAGAGAACATTTTTGAGGCCTTTTGGGCAACATTGTTGTCTCTAAGGCTGACATCAAGCAAATCAGGATCTAAAGCAGGATTGGTATGCTTGTTTTGACTTTCTGGGTCATGTCTCCCTAAAAAAGAGTAAATAAAAGCAAGGTTGGTGTCAGCCTTAGAGACAACAATTTCCCCCAAAAGGCTTCAACAATGTTCTCTTCTTATTCCTCTCTTCAATACAAGTATTTTCAATATAATAATATCCTTATCTTGTTGTGTATAAGTGTGGAATAATATAAGTGTGAAGTAATTAACAAAGAAGTTCACATAACATCTACTCATTCTCTAAGTTCAACTCTATATTGCATATTCATTTTGATAAACATGGTTCATCATCTTCAGAGTGGGGCAGATGAAA